>CM038674.1:497492867-498092867 GCA_021605145.1 Aegilops bicornis
TGCTTTCATTGGACGATTTGTGGTAGTCTATTTTGATGATATACTGATTTATAGCAAATCTTTGGAAGAACATTTGGAACATTTACGTGCTATTTTTATTGCTCTACGTGATGCACGTTTGTTTGGTAACCTTGGGAAGTGCACCTTTTGCACTGACCGAGTATCGTTTCTTGGCTATGTTGTTACTCCACGGGGAATTGAAGTTGATAAAGCCAAGATTGAAACTATTGAGAGTTGGCCGCAGCCCAAAACGGTCACACAAGTGACGAGTTTTCTTGGACTCGCTGGTTTCTATAGGCATTTTGTGAGAGATTTTAGCACCATTGCTGCACCTCTCAATGAGATTACAAAGAAGGATGTGCCTTTTGTTCGGGGTACCGCACAGGAAGAAGCCTGCACAGTATTGAAAGATAAGTTGGCACATGCTCCTTTACTCCAACTTCCTGATTTTAATAAGACTTTTGAGCTTGAATGTGGTGCTAGTGGAATTGGATTAGGAGGTGTGTTATTACAAGATGGCAAACCTGTTGCATACTTTTCTGAAAAATTGAGTGGGCCTAGTCTGAACTATTCTACTTATGATAAAGAATTATATGCTCTTGTTCGGACCTTAGAAACATGGCAACATTATTTATGGCCCAAGAATTTGTTATACAGTCTGATCATGAATCTTTGAAACACATTAAAAGTCAAGAAAAACTGAACCGTCGACATGCTAAATGGGTTGAATTCATTGAGACTTTCCCTTATGTCATTAAACACAAGAAGGGTAAAGAAAATGTTATTGCTGGTGCATTGTCTCATCGTTATACTATGCTTTCACAACTTGACTTTAAAATATTTGGTTTGAAGACCATCAAAGATCAATATGTGCATGATGCTGAATTTAAAGATGTATTACAGAACTGTAAAGAAGATAGAATATGGAACAAGTTTGTCGTTAACGATGGATTTGTGTTTCGTGCTAACAAGCTATGCATTCTAGCTAGCTCCATTCGTCTTTTTTTGTTGCAGGAGGCGCATGGAGGAGGACTAATGGGACAATTTGGCATGAAGAAGATGGAGGATATACTTGTTGCACATTTCTTTTGGCCAAAGATGAGACGAGATGTTGAGCGTTTTGTTGCTCGCTGAACTACATGTCAAAAAGCTAAGTCACGACTCAATCCTCATGGTTTATATATGCCTTTGCCTGTACCTAGTGTTCCTTGGGAGGATATATCTATGGACTTTGTTTTAGGTTTACCTCGAACAAACAAGGGGAGGGATAGCATATTTGTTGTC
Organism: Aegilops bicornis; assembly: GCA_021605145.1. Classification (NCBI taxonomy): domain Eukaryota; kingdom Viridiplantae; phylum Streptophyta; class Magnoliopsida; order Poales; family Poaceae; genus Aegilops; species Aegilops bicornis. The sequence continues at coordinate 497,494,152 of CM038674.1, forward strand.
ATGGATAGGTTCTCGAAAATGGCACACTTTATACCGTGTCATAAAAGCGATGATGCTGTTAATGTTGCTGATTTGTTCTTTCATGAAATTATTCGCTTGCATGGTGTGCCAAATACTATTATTTCAGATCATGATACTAAATTTCTTAGCCACTTCTGGAGATGTTTATGGGCTAAGTTGGGGACTAAATTGCTTTTTAGTACTACATGTCATCCCCAAACTGATGGACAAACTAAAGTAGTCAATAGAACATTGTCTACCATGCTTAGGGCTGTTTTGAAGAATAACAAGAAAATGTGGGAAGAATGCTTGCCTCATATTGAATTTGCTTATAATCGTTCATTGCATTCTACTACTAAGATGTGCCCTTCTGAAATTGTGTATGGTTTCCTACCTCGTGCACCTATTGATTTGTTGCCTCTTCCATCTTCGGAGAAGGTTAATTTTGATACTAAACAACGTGATGAATTGATTTTAAAAATGCATGAGTTAACTAAGGAAAACATTGAGCATATGAATGCTAAATATAAACTTGTGGGAGATAAGGGTAGAAAACATGTTGTGTTTGTACCTTGAGATCTTGTTTGGTTACATTTGCGTAAGGATAGATTTCCTGATTTGCGCAAATCAAAGCTAATGCCACGTGCTGATGGCCCTTTTTAAGGTGTTAGAGAAAATAAATGATAATGCATATAAACTTGAGCTGCCTGTATATTTTGGGGTTAGTCCCACTTTTAACATTGCAGATTTGAAGGCTTATTTGGGTGAGGAAGATGAGCTTCCGTCGAGGACGACTTCATTTCAAGAAGGGGAGGATGACGAGGACATCAATACCATTGTTACACCCACAGCCCCTGCTACTATACATACTGGGCCGATTATAGAGCTCGCGCACGCCAATTAAATTACCAGGTACTTTCGTTTCTTGGTAATGATTTTAATGTTCATGAGAATATGATGCTGCCTAAATTGGATACATTTGTTTTGCTTACAAATGAAGGCCCTAGCTTGGAGAAGGATGAACATTGGAGAAAGAACAAACATGGAGTTGATGGCATGCGCAAGGGAGACAAGAACAGAGTTTCAAGTGATGATTTAAGGACTATGAAGCCACCATAATGAGTGCATGAAGCCTTGGACGAAATATACAAGATGCCACTTCATAATTTTTGTCCAGAGGCTATTCTAGGTGCTGCATCACCTTATTTTTGGGCCAGGCCCATGTAATTTCGAAATACTTCAATATAGGCTGTTTTTAGAGTCCGTATGTGTGGGGAAACAAAAGTTAGGGTTGGTTCTGGACCCCTCCTCCAAGGGCCATGAAATTCCCCCCTCTTCCTCCATATATACAGCCCTTAGGGCATCGTTTAGACTTCGGGTTTTGTTTAGATTAAAGTTCGCCATAGCTGCAACTTCACGTGCCGCTTGTGTTCAATCGACCGGACAAAAGGCGCCACAGAACCCCACCTTGATCAATAAAGCTTTCATCTTATATTCGCAATATCCAGATTGCAATCTTAGTTTCTTACTTGTTCTTCGTTTGCTGCGAGAAATGCAGACCTTGGTGGTCGGAGTTGATCGTGCTCCGGCGTGGTCAATAACCTCTCGGAGTTGGTTTAGCGATTTCTAAGGTGCGACGTCCTCGCATGTTCGTAGTCGGATCATCAAAGTCGACTTCCTCCAAAATGATAGCCATGATAACCCACAAGTATAGGTGATCGCAACAGTTTTCGAGGGTAGAGTATTCAACCCAAATTTATTGATTCGACACAAGGGGAGCCAATGAATATTCTCAAGTATTAGCAGCTGAGTTGTCAATTCAACCACACCTGGATAACTTAGTATCTGCAGCAAAGTATTTAGTAGCAAAGTAATATGGAAGTAACGGTAACGGTAACAAAGTAATATTTTTGGGTTTTGTAGTGATTGTAACAGTAGCAACGGAAAAGTAAATAAGCAAAGAACAATATGTGAAAAGCTCGTAGGCATTGGATCGGTGATGGAGAATTATGCCGGATTCGGTTCATCATGTAACATTCATAACATAGGGTGACACAGAACTAGCTCCAATTCATCAATGTAATGTAGGCATGTATTCCGAATATAGTCATATGTGCTTATGGAAAAGAACTTGCATGACATCTTTTGTCCTACCCTCCCGTGGCAGCGGGGTCCTAATGAAAACTAAGGGATATTAAGGCCTCCTTTTAATAGAGTACCGGACCAAAGCATTAACACATAGTGAATACATGAACTCCTCAAACTATGGTCATCACCGGGATTGGTCCCGATTATTGTCACTTCAGGGTTGCCGGACCATAACACATAGTAGGTGACTATAGACTTACAAGATAGGATCAAGAACTCACATATATTCATGAAAAGATAATAGGTTCAGATCTGGAATCATGGCACTCGGGCCCTAGTGACAAGCATTAAGCATAGCAAACTCATAGCAACATCAATCTCAGAACATAGTGGATACTAGGGACCAAACCCTAACAAAACTAACTCGATTACATGATAAATCTCATCCAACCCATCACCGTCCAGCAAGCCTACAATGGAATTACTCATGCACGGCGGTGAGCATCATGAAATTGGTGATGGAGGATGATTGATGATGACGACGGCGATGGATTCCCCTCTCCGGAGCCCCCAACGGACTCCAGATCAGCCCTCTCGAGAGAGTTTAGGGCTTGGCGGCGGCTCCGTATCGTAAAACGTGATGAATCTTTCTCTCTGATTTTTTTCTCCCCGAACATGAATACATGGAGTTAGAGTTGAGGTCGATAGAGCGTCAGGGGCCCAGGAGGCAGGGGCGCGCCCAGGGGGTAGGCGCGCCCCCACCCTCGTGGACAGGTGGTGGGCCCCCTTGCCTTGATCTTTCGCTAGTATTTTTTATATTTTCCAAAAATAACTTCCGTGGAGTTTCAGGTCATTCCGAGAACTTTTGTTTCTGCACATAAATAACACCATGGAAAGTCTGCTGAAAACAGCGTCAGTTCGGGTTAGTTCCATTCAAATCATGCAAGTTAGAGTCCAAAACAAGGGCAAAAGTGTTTGGAAAAGTAGATACGACGGAGACGTATCAAGTCCCCCAAGCTTAAACCTTTGCTTGCCCTCAAGCAATTCAGTTGATAAACTGAAAGTGATAAAGAAAAAACTTTTACAAACTCTGTTTGCTCTTGTTGTTGTAAATATGTAAAGCCAGCATTCAAGTTTTTAGAAAAGATTATGACTAACCATATTCACAATAACATTTAGGTCTCATGTTTACTCATGTCAATGGCATAATCAACTAGCGAGCAATAATAATAAATCTCGGATGACAACACTTTCTCAAAACAATCATGGTATGATATAACAAGATGGTATCTCGCTAGCCCTTTCTGAGATCGCAAAACATAAATGCAGAGCACCTTTAAAGATCAGGGACTGACTAAACATTGTAATTCATGGTAAAAGAGATCCAGTCGTAGTCATACCCAATATAAATTAACAGTAATGCATTCAAATGACAGCGGTGCTCTCCAGCTGGTGCTTTTTAATAAGAGGGTGATGACTCAACATAAAATTAAATACATAGGCCCTTCGCAGAGGGAAGCAAGGATTTGTAGAGGTGCCAGAGCTCGGTTTTGAAAGCAGAGATAAATAATATTTTGAGCGGCATACTTTCATTGTCAACATAACAACCAAGAGATGGCGATATCTTCCATGCTACACACATTATAGGCGGTTCCCAAGCAGAATGGTAAAGTTTATACTCCCCCTCCACCAACAAGCATCAATCCATGATTTTCTCGACACAACGAGTGCCTCCAACTAGCAACAACCCCGGGGAGTTTTGTTTGCAATTATTTTGGTTTAGTTTGCATAAAGCATGAGACTGGGCATCCCGGTGACCAGCCATTTCCTCATGAGTGAGGAGCGGAGTCCACTCCTCTTGAGAATAATCCGCCTAGCATGGAAGATAAGGACAACCCTAGTTGATACATGAGCTATTCGAACATACAAAACAGAATTTCATTTGAAGGTTTAGAGTTTGGCACATACAAATTTACTTGGAACGACAGGTAGATACCGCATATAGGAAGGTATGGCGGACTCATATGGAATAACTTTGGGGTTTAAGGGATTGGATGCACAAGCAGTATTCCTGCTTAGTACAAGCGAAGGCTAGCAAAAGACTGGGAAGCGACCAACTAGAGAGCGACAACAGTCATGAATCATGCATTAAAATTAATATACACTGAGTGCAAGCATGAGTAGGATATAATCCACCATGAACATAAATATCGCTAAGGCTATGTTGATTTGTTTCAACTACATGTGTGAACATGTGCCAAGTCGAGTCACTTAAATCATTCAAAGGAGGATACCACCCCACTATACCACATCACAACCATTTTAATAGCATGTTGGCACGCAATGTAAACCATTATAACTCATAGCTAATCAAGCATGGCATAAGAAACTATAATCTCTAATTGTCATTGCAAACATGTTTATCCATAATGGGATGAATCAGGAACAATTAACTAATCATATTTACAAAAACAAGAGAGGTCGAGTCCATACCAGCTTCTCTCATCTCAATCAGTCTATCATATATCGCCATAATTGCCTTTCACTTGCACGACTGAACGATGTGAATAATAATAATAATAGTGCACGTGCATTGGACTAAGCTGGAATCTGTGAGCATTCAATAAACAGGAGAAGACAAGGCAATATGGGCTCTTGGTTAAATCAACAATAATGCATATAAGAGCCACTTCAACAATTTAATCATGCACCACTAGGAAAAAGCCTAGTAGTAGCGCGGGATAAAAGCTAGTAGTAGCGCGGGTGCCTGCGCTACTACTACGACGCTACAGCTAAGTAGTAGTAGTAGTGCGGTACATCCCGCGCTACTAGTACGTGTGTTAGTAGTAGCGCAGGTTCAAAACGCGCTACTACTAACTATCTGTAGCACGTGTCTGTGACCCGCTCTACTACTATTAATTTTAAAAACCAAAAAAAAATCTCGACCCCGTGCGTGTTGTCAATGGTGCCAATGGTTTGGTCGACGGCACCGACGGCCATGGCGACGGGGCGGCGGCGACGCGCACGTTGGCTGGGAGCAGGGAGATCTCGTCCATGGCGCGTGCCTCATGGAAGCCATCGAGGGCGGCCGCGGAGGCCAGCCTGGCGTGGGTCGGGAGCTGGAGGACATGGATCTTGGCGTCGTGCGTGTGGAGCAGGACCTCGCGGCGCCGTCTCCGTTGAGGTCGGCGAAGAGCGGCGGCGGGAGGCAGTCCACGTCGTGCTTGATCGGGAACCCATCGTCTGACAGGTGGTACCACGCCTCCCGGAATGAGAAGTTGCCCTCGTGCTGCCGGAGGAGGAGGGGGATGGGTCAGCTAAGGTTCCAGATCAAATCGGAGAGGGGGGAGGAGGAGGAGGGCTGACCTGGAGCGAGAAGAAGACGGCGAAGGCGGCGAGGAGGAGGATGCCGAGGTCGCGCTTCCTCATCTTGGCGGCAGCGAGGAGCTCCAGTGACCTCTCACCAGAGGGATCTCGGAGAGGGAGGGGGGAAGAAAGTAGAGTGTACCAGCGGCGGCCACTGCTGGAGTACGAGGGAGACAGGAGGAAAGTGAGAGAGGGGAAAGTGAGGGAGAGAGGAGGGATTCGGCCGAGGATATGGGGATTTCACCTACCTCGTATTTAGTAGTAGCGAGGGGTATAAAACCGCGCTACTACTATCAACTTAGTAGTAGCGCGGGTTTGTACCCCTCGCTACTACTATGGCATGTCCCGGGAGGGCACGGTAGAGACCGCTTAGTAGTAGCGCGGGTTAAAAACCCGCGCTACTAGTATCAACTTAGTAGTAGCGAGGGGTAAAAACCCGCTCTACTAGTAAGTAGCAGTAGCGAGGGTTATAAACCCGCGCTACTAGTAAGCGTCTGTCTATCAGATTTTCCCTAGTAGTGATGGTCTTCTCCTATCGACCCGCAAAGAAAAGAAAAGAAGTAAAACTATTTACACGGGAAAGCTCCCAACAAGCAAAAAGAAGAACAGGAAATATTTTTGGGGTTTCTTTTAATTATTACTGCTATAGCAAAAAAATAAACTAGCTAAAAGCTACAACTAATTTTTTTTGTTTTTCTTAAGGTTTATCAAACACACAAGAAGAAAGCATAAAAAGAAAATAAACTAGCATGGATATTACAGTGAAAAAGTATGAGCACCGACATCTAGCAATGAGTGTGCAAACATAAATGTAATGTCAGTGACAAATACGTACTCCCCCAAGCTTAGGCTTTTGGCCTAAGTTGGTCTAGTGCCACGAATGACCTGGCGGATATCCATAGTTGTAGTTGGGGTCGTACTGAGATGTCGCGGTCATTGCATCATGTGCTGCAGCTTGGAGGCGAGCTATCTCAACTCTCCTCTTATACTCCTCTGCCTCCTCTCTGGTTATGTAATATCTCCCCTTTGCCTGAAAGTCAAAGAAAGTAGAAGCAGGGAGAGTGACGTGATAGGTGCATCGTCTGTCAAAGATTAGTCGGTACTTGAGGAACTGATTGTTCATCTCAACAAAATGATGACGAACCATAGCCTCATAATCCAAATAAGTAGGAGGCAACTCAATATCATCCTCACGTATGGCTATACCCAGAAAATTAGCTATACGGGTTGCATACATTCCACCAAAGAAATCTCCATTAAATCTATTATTATGCAACCTACGTGCAACAATGGCTCCCAAATTATAACGTTTATCTCCTAACACAGCGCTCCTGAGAACACTAAGGTCAGGGACACACATATGACATGCTTCATCCTTACCATCTATGCACCTACCTATTAAGAGAGCAAAATAATGTATACCAGGAAAATGAATGCTCCCTATGGTAGCTTGTGCCATGTCTCTAGATTCCCCCACAGTTATACCAGCAAGAAAATCTCTAAATTCATATTTGCGGGGTTCACTAGCACTACCCCATTGTGGAAGTTTGCAAGCAGTGGTAAAATCCTCTAAGTCCATAGTAAAAGATTTTTCATAAAGATCAAACAGGACAGTTTGAGAATTGCGTGAAGATGAAAATTCAAACCTCCTCACAAAGGAGCTAGTGAGATAATGGTACTAGGGGCACTTTTCTGCCTCGAAGCTCACAAGACCAGCGTTACGCAAATATGCGTTAAATTCTTCCTTAATTCCCGCTTGATCCATGAAGTCCTCTGAAGGCCATTCACAAGGCCGCACGGGAGCGTCCCTTGGTGGCTCATCATCAGCATCACGCATTGCAGGCCTGGGTCCTTGTTTCCTTGAAGAACCACCTTGATACATTTTCCTAATCATATTTCTTCCTCTGAAAAATTTCTGAAATTTTTAGTAACTTCAAATAAAAGTGAACCAAGCTCAACAAAATTGAAAGCAACTACTCCTACAAGTGCCTAGAGCATGTATCATGCATTAGAACTTCTTGGAACCATATAAATTTTACATGCAAGCTCAAGAACATGATCACCTAGGCAGCACAAATTTGCAATGAATAAAGCACTAGAACAAAAACTAATTGGACCAATGGAGGAATCACATACCAAGGAACAATCCCCCCAAGCAGTTTTGTGAGAGGTGCTTTGAGCAAGGAGATCGAAAATCGCAGCAAAATGAGCTAGAACTCGTGCTTGAGCTGGATGGTGATTTTTTTGGGAGGAAGAAGAAGTGTGTGGGTGCAGGAATAAGTTGAGGGGATCCACCATGGGCCCACGAGGCAGGGGGCGCGCCCAGGGGGGTGGGCGCGCCGTCCAACCTCGTGGCCAGGTGGTTGATCCCTCTGATGTGCTCTCAGTGCCAGAAATTCTCAAATATTCTAGAAAAAATCATATTTCATTTTCGGGGCATTTGGAGAACTTTTATTTTCGGGGTATTTTTATATTGCACGGATAATTCAGAAAATAGACAGAAAAATACTATTTTTACTTTATTTCAACTAAATAACCGAAAATAGAAGGAGGGTACAGAAGGTTATTCCTTCTAGTTTCATCCATCTCATGCTCATCAAAAGGAATCCACTAACAAGGTTGATCAAGTCTTGTTAACAAACTCATTCCGAATAACATGGAACAGGAGAAATTTCGAATGACACTATGCGGGATATGCACATCCCCAATAATAAGAATATCATATTTCTTTTTGACAGTAGGAAGAGGAAATTCAAAACCTCCAATAATAATCGATGGAATTTTTCCAAAAGAATTGATACTATGAACTTGAGGTTGTTTCCTCGGAAAGTGTACCGTATGCTCATTACCATTAACATGAAAAGTGACATTGCCTTTGTTGCAATCAATAACAGCCCCTGCAGTATTCAAAAAGGGTCTTCCAAGAATAATAGACATACTATCGTCCTCGGGAATATCAAGAATGACAAAGTCCGTTAAAATAGTAACGTTTGCAACCACAAGAGGTACATCCTCACAAATAACAACAGGTATAGCAGTTGATTTATCGGCCATTTGCAAAGATATTTCAGTAGGTGTCAACTTATTCAAATCAAGTCTACGATATAAAGAGAGAGGCATAACACTAACACCAGCTCCAAGATCACATAAAGCAGTTCTAACATAGTTTCTTTTAATGGAGCATGGTATAGTGGGTACTCTTGGATCTCCAAGTTTCTTAGGTATTCCACCCTTAAAAGTATAATTAGCAAGCATGGTGGAGATTTCAGCTTCCGATATCTTTCTTTTATTTGTAACAATATCTTTCATGTACTTAGCATAAGGATTCATTTTGAGCATATCAGTTAAACGCATACGCAAGAAGATAGGTCTAATCATTTCAGCAAAGCGTTCAAAATCCTCATCATCTTTTTTCTTGGATGGTTTGGGAGGAAAAGGCATGGGTTTCTGGACCCATGGTTCTCTTTCTTTACCATGTTTCCTAGCAACAAAGTCTCTCTTATCATAACCTTGATTCTTTGATTGTGGGTTATCAAGATCAACAGCAGGTTCAATTTCTACATCATTATCATTACTAGGTTGAGCATCATCATGAACATCATCATTAACATTATCACTAGGTTCACATTCATTACCAGATTGTGTTTTAGCATCAGAAATAGAAATATCATTTGTATTCTCGGGTGTTTCAATAACAGGTTCACTAGAAGCATGCAAAGCCCTATCATTTTTCTTTTTCTTCTTTTTAGAAGGACTAGGTGCATCAATATTATTTCTCTGAGAATCCTGCTCAATTCTTTTATGATGGCCTTCAGGATACAAAGGTTCCTGAGTCATTTTACCAGTTCTAGTAGCCACTCTAATAGCATGGTCATTATTCTTATTATTCAATTCACTGAGCAAATCATTCTGAGCTTTAAGTACTTGTTCTACTTGAGTGGTAACCATAGAAGCATGTTTACTAATGAGTTTAAGTTCACCTTTTACTCTAGACATATAATCACCCAAGTGTTCAAGCATATTTGAATTGTATTCCAATTGTCTACTAACATAAGCATTGAAGTTCTCTTGTTTAACAATAAAATTGTCAAACTCATCTAAGCATTGTCTAGCAGACTTATAGTGAGGAATATCACCTTCATCAAATCTATAGAGAGAATTTACCTTTACTACCTGTGTCGGGTTATCAAGACCATGAGTTTCTTCAATAGGTGATGAATTAATATCATATATTTCTTCCACAAGCGGTAAATTAAGACCATGTATTTCTTCAATAGGAGGTAAATTCTTAACATCTTCAACTTTAATACCTTTTTCTTTCATAGATTTCTTTGCCTCTTGCATATCTTCAGGACTGAGAAATAGAACACCTCTCTTCTTCAGAGTTGGTTTAAGAATAGGCTCAGGAATTGGCTCAGGAAGTGTCCAATTATTTTCATTTGTCAACATATTATTCAATAGAATTTTAGCTTCATCCGGTGTTCTTTCCCTGAAAACAGAACCAGCACAACTATCCAGGTAATCACTAGAAGCATCACTTAGTCCATTATAAAAGATATCAAGTATTTCATTTTTCTTAAGAGGATGATCAGGCAAAGCATTAAGTAATTGGAGAAGCCTCCCCCAAGCTTGTGGGAGACTCTCTTCTTAAATTTGCACAAAATTATATATATCCCTTAAAGCAACTTGTTTCTTATGAGCAGGGAAATATTTAGCAGAGAAGTAATAAATCATATCCTGGGGACTATGCACACAACCAGGATCAAGAGAATTAAACCATATCTTAGCATCACCCTTTAATGAGAACGTAAATATTTTAAGGATATAAAAGTAGCGAGTTCTCTCATCATTAGTGAACAGGGTAGCTATATCATTTAATTTAGTAAGATGTGCCACAACAGTTTCAGATTCATAGCCATAAAAAGGATCGGATTCAACCAAAGTAATTATATCAGGATCAATGGAGAATTCATAATCCTTATCAGTAACAAAGATAGGTGAATTAGCATAAGCAGGATCATATTTCATTCTAGCATTCAGAGTTTTTTTGTTTAACCTTAGCTAATAATTTCTTAAGATCACGTCTATCATTGCAAGCAAGAAAGTCTCTTTTAGTTTCTTCATCCATAACATAGCCCTCAGGCACAACAGGCAACTCATATTTATTGGGAGATCCTTCATCATCACTATCATCAAAATTATCAGTTTCAATAATTTCATTCTCTCTAGCCCTAGCAAGTTGTTCATCAAGAAATTCACCAAGTGGCACAGTAGTATCAAGCATAGAAGTAGTTTCATCATAAGTATCATGCATTGCAGAAGGGGCATCATCAATAACATGCGACATATCGTAATGAATAGCGTATGTGTTTAGGTGTCGCAAGCTTACTCAACACAGAAGGTGAATCAAGTGCAGAGCTAGATGGGAGTTCCTTACCTCCCCTCGTAGTTGAGGGATAAATTTTTGTTTTCTCTTCTTTCAAGTTCCTCATAGTGACCAGCAGATATAAATCCCAAGTGACTCAAAGAATAGAGCTATTCTCCCAGGAAACGGTGCCAGAAAATAGTCTTGATAACCCACAAGTATAGGGGATCGCAACAGTTTTTGAGGGTAGAGTATTCAACCCAAATTTATTGATTCGACACAAGGGGAGCCAAAGAATATTCTCAAGTATTAGCAGCTGAGTTGTCAATTCAACCACACCGGATAACTTAGTATCTCCAAAGAAAGTATTTAGTAGCAAAGTAATATGGAAGTAACGGTAACGGTAGCAAAGTAATATTTTTGGGTTTTGTAGTGATTGTAACAGTAGCAACGGAAAAGTAAATAAGCAAAGAACAATATGTGAAAAGCTCGTAGGCATTGGATCGGTGATGGAGAATTATGCCGGATGCGGTTCATCATGTAACAGTCATAACATAGGGTGACATAGAACTAGCTCCAATTCATCAATGTAATGTAGGCATGTATTCCGAATATAGTCATACGTGCTTATGGAAAAGAACTTGCACAGCATCTTTTGTCCTATCCTCCCGTGGCAGCGGGGTCCTAATGGAAACTAAGGGATACTAAGGCCTCCTTTTAATAGAGTACCGGACCAAAGCATTAACACATAGTGAATACATGAACTCCTCAAACTATGGTCATCATCGGGAGTGGTCCCGATTATTGTCACTTCGGGATTGTCGGATCATAACACATAGTAGGTGACTATAGACTTGCAAGATAGGATCAAGAACTCACATATATTCATGGAAACATAATAGGTTCAGATCTGAAATCATGGCACTCGGGCCCTATGTCGGCGTCAAAACCGGCGGATCTCGGGTAGGGGGTCCTGAACTGTGCATCTAAGGCGGATGGTAACAGGAGGTAGGGGACACAATGTTTACCCAGGTTCGGGCCCTCTCGATGGAGGTAATACTCTACTTCCTGCTTGATTGATCTTGATGATATGAGTATTACAAGAGTTGATCTACCACGAGATCTTTTAGGCTAAACCCTAGAAGGTAGCCTATCATTATGATTGTTGTTGTCCTACGAACTAAACCCTCCGGTTTATATAGACACCGGAGGGGGTACGCTTACACAGAGTCGGTTACAAGCGAGGAGATCTACATATCCGAATTGCCAAGCTTGCCTTCCACGCAACGGAGAGTCCCACTCGGACACGGGACAAAGTCTTCAATCTTGTATCTTCATAGTCCAACAGTCGGGCCAAGGTATATAGTCCGGCTGTCCGAGGACCCCCTAATCCAGGACTCTCTCAGTAGCCCCTGAACCAGGCTTCAATGAAGATGAGTCTGGCGCGTAGATTGTCTTCGGCATTGCAAGGCGGGTTCCTCCTCCGAATACTCCATAGAAGATTTTGAACACAAGGATCGTGTCCGTCTCTGCAAAACAAATTCCACATACCACCGTAGAGAGTATATTATTCCACAAATCTGATCTGGTGACAACTTTTCATAACGTGACATCCTGCCGTGGTCTGGTCATTACGAACTGTTTTTCCCAGCCTGCCACTGCACGTGTTGCGAGGCGGTTTTATTGGCACGTCTTGTCAAAGTAGAGATTGTGTTCCCCTTATCACGAGATTCTCATCAATACGGGTGGGGGTAACCAATCGTGATTGCTAGTATGACTCCTCGATTGTAGGCAAGTTCCAAACGGCCATGCGGAGGATGCTTGATATTCGCCCTCTTTATAAAGGGGCCAAGGCCTGTCCTTTTCTTCTCGCGCTTGATCCTTCCCTTCCCCCACCTTGAGTTCCAACACCCAAGTCTCAGGCTAAGTTCTTCGGACCTTCAATCATGTCCGGATCCAACCTTCAAGGCCGGTGGATGGCCTCCTCTGTCACAGAGGAGGACATCAAGAAGCTAAGAGAATCCAGGTATCTGACCGCCAAAATCTCGCACAGGCTGCCTACTCAAGGGCAGGTCATCCCCACTCCCGAACCCAATGAGAGTGTCGTATTTGTTTCCCACTTCCTCCTAGGGCTAGGCTTTAGTCTTGATCCCTTTGTTAGAGGGCTTATGTTCTATTACGGGCTCGATTTCCATGATCTAGCTCCAGATTCCATCCTTCACATCTCGTCGTTTATCGTCATGTGTGAGGCCTTCCTCCGCATCACCCCACACTTCGGCTTATGGCTCAAGACCTTCAATGTGAAGCCGAAGATGATCGATGGGCGACACGCAGAATGCGGAGGTGCCACAATAAGCAAAGGCGCTGATGCTCCATGGCCAAAGGGTTCCTTCCTGGAGATGTCCAACTTATGGCAGCGGGAGTGGTTTTACATCATAGCTCCTCGAAGTACGAAGTGGGTAGCTGCCCCCGCCTTCTGCTCGGCCCTCCCGCCACAACTGGCGTCATGGGTCAACAAGGGGCTGGACTGGGGGCTAGTTGATGAAGTGCCGACATTGCAAAGTCGCATCCGAGATCTCCTCAAGAGAGATGCCAGTCTTGTCAAGGTAATGCAAGTCATGCTAGTTCGTCGGGTCCTGCCATGCCAACGTCGATCTCTCCGTATGTGGGAGTTCAACCCGGAAGGACCGCAAACTATTTAGCAATTCTTCGGTGTGACGCTCGAAGAGATGTATGGATTGTTCTTCGGATCACGAATAAAGTGTCCGGACACCACCGAGGATGCGGGTCTCAACTGCAACCATCCAGATACCCACGTAAGTAATTCTGCGGCTGAACATGCTGTCTTTTTATTTGTCACACCATCATTCTAAAAAAATCGCTCTTGGCCAGGACTGGATAAGAAAGGCGAAGATGATCAGGTGTTCGGCCCCCCTTCCCGAAGGCTCACCGGATCCTGTACTAGCTAGGATGCTTGAGCACGCACCTTATCAAGGGCCATCAGGGGAAGATAAAGGGGGGAATAAAGAAGCCAAAAGCGGGCCTCATGCATTACTCATCCAAACCGGGGTAATTAGTGTCTCCGTGAAGGAGGATAATCGGGGAGAAGAATCTAGAATACCCTCTCCCCAAGGAAGGAAAAGGACCGCCTCGGAAGACTTGGAAATGAGGGTTTCGAAACGAGGGAAGAAACCTTCGCCAGGGGGCCCTCCCCCGGAGGGCATCCTTACCGCATAGTGCCTGAAAGGGGGTCAGCCCTCCACCGAGCTGTAAGTGAACAAGAGTGCTTTTGATAAATATTTCCTGCTTTATCTCCGAGGACAATAACCGAGATGTATGTATTGTAGTCCGGATCGTAGCCCTTCTCGACAGAGCTCGTCTTCGGGGGATCTTCTTCCGGAGATGATGGAGAGTGAAACGCCTCCCCCCTGTCTCCCCGCCTCATGGGGCGGACGACCCTGAGGTGTCGTCACGGAGGATTTCTCCTGGTCCGCCAAGGCCAGAAGGTAACCCTTCAGCCACCTGAAGTCCGGAGTATTCGGCTCCTAAGGAGAGCAACTAGAAAGAGTTCAGGACTGTCCGGTGCACATCCGAACGTACCGATGGGTCTTCTGGATTGTATTTCCGAGGCGCACCGTACTTTAATGGGTACGGTGGTTGAGAGGATTTCATCCGCCAAAAGTGGGTTTCATGAAGCTTTTACGAGCCTGCTAAGAGGCTTTGAGGTAAGCAAAGTAATATAATTTTTTTGACAGTACCGCACACGCTAGGTGTGCCCTATACAGATAGTAGCCCCTGAGACTCTGGTTGCTGTCCACGGTGACAAGCAGGAGGATCATAGTCCCAGGTAATGATCATGCTGCTTTCATGTGCAGGCGACTGAGGGTCCGGTGGTTGGCCGGACTGGTGAGTTTGCCGAACTGAGGCGGCAGCTTGACACGGCTGATACCGATATTGCACTTGTGAACAAGCGGCTTGACGAGGCACATGGTATGTATTTTTGGTTGGTCAACAAATATTAAGAGGAGCATGATGCTAGTATCTATAATATGTTGTGGCTGCAGATGGAGCTGCCGCCGTGGAGAGCCTTCGGGCGGAAGTTGTCCGAGCCAAGGAACAAGCCAGGAGAAGTGATGCGACCGCCCTAAAGGCAGCCGAACAGGTAAGAGCCGAACAGGCTGCCCATCGCCAGAGCGAAGATAAAATAGCCAAGATGGGTGTTGAGCTGAAAGATGCCGCCGGCCGATATGAGCTTCTTGAAAAGGAAAGCCAAGCGAAAGCGGCTGACCTGAAGAAAGCCATGGAAGCAGCCAAGGAAACCCGCTCTAAAATCAGAGCGGCGAAGGAGGAGCTCCGTCAAGCCGGAGATATCATGGCTGGGAAGCCCTTTTTGTTGCGGATGAAGTTCGGAGATCTGAAGTATGCCCCTCTGGATCAATTATGGAGTGCTGCAGACGCGTACTTGGACTTGGCAATGAGTGCTGCTGATGCGACTGAGTTTTTCAAAGATCAGAAAGATCATGAAGTGGAAAGGTTGTTCTGGTCGCAGTTCAGTGCTCCAACGCGTCCGCTGCTGTTAAATGAACAAATGGCCGAGTGGGCCGAGCTCCATAGGTTGTCCGGACTTGCCATGAGGTCTGTCATGGATCATCTTTGGCCGAAGGGACCAAGGCCGAATAGTTATTTTGGTTTAGTGCAACGATTCCTTGGTGTTGTGCCGCATATCGACACTGTAAAGAGGTTGGCGTGCATAGAGGGTGCGCGGATGGCTCTTGCCCGTGTTAAGACATACTAGGCAGAGATGGAGGCCACCGCTTTTGCAACCCGGGGTCCAGCCGTAGGCCAGGTCTCGGCCGAGCACTATTTTGAAGAAGTCCTAGAAGGCGCTCGTTTAGTAGAGGCTGAGTGCTTGAAGAGTATCATGTTCGAGTGACATGTATCCCAATTGTAAAAACAATGCTATTTGGATTATAAAGGCTGTGTTTATACTTTTTATTGAAAGTATTACGATGCCTCCTGTGCAGCCCTTTATGTATGTATATAACCTGAAAGTTTGCAGTCGTCGGCTTCAGCCACCACGCACATAATGCGAGGGTGTTCGGAAAAGCGCGTATTCACACTTGACCCAACGTTTTGGTCCATTAAGGAGGTGACAGCGCGGCGAACAAGGTAATCGGACTATATAGCTTTAACACTTTCATTTAGCCATATGAGTTTGACGGTGGGGCTACGATATAGCCCCTGGTACTTCCGCGCTCATCCGAATACGGTGCGCGTACATACATGACCGAAAAACCGGCCCTTCGTTAATGCGGAGGAATCGCGAAGATTCCACTGAGTCATCGAGTGGTTGACCAGTCTCGCGCTTTATCATGATGATCGGTTTTGGCTTTCTCTCGAGGTGCTCATCCAGATGAACCAGGCACAATCGCAGTAGTTCTCCCGGTGCCACCTTAGCCGATAGAGCGGAACGTAAGGTAGAAAAACACGAGAGTCAGGCAAACCCAACTATTGACCAAAGACATGATTCGGAGCTGATGCATATAAGGCCAAACTCGCGACGCCGAACACTCCCTAAGGTATTCGGACTTTACAACATAAACTTGGCTGAGTAACGCCCTTGATATTGAGCCCTGAATTTCAAGGTACTGGCATTATTCTGACATGGCGAAATGCCAATAATGCCAGCATCCCTCTCGGTTGTGTTGAGTATCCAGAGGGTGGGAAGCAAAAAGAGACAGTAAAAAGGTTTACACATGGTCTTAATCTAAAAAGAAACCTTTGAGCAGGGCCTTGCTGCATGTCTGCGCCTGTGTCTCCGTTGTGCCATATCCTGGAAGGGTGTAGCACGATGATCATCTGTAAAAGATAAAAACCTAGGTGAAAGTCTTCGTGCGAAAATTTGGTTATTCTTAATGAACCAAAAAATGTAATTTTAAATAGGGTCAGGCCGAACTGTAACCCTTTTGTACGTGAGGGAAGCCCCTAGCACCACCTATGGGGGTATATCTATCGACCCCATCTCAGGTTTATCTGAGCTGTTACAGCTAGTGGTGCGCCAGACTCGTCGAACCGTGTTCATGGTCTTGACGACCGATCATTTATTCTGGTTGGAGAGGCCATTTAGTGATTGGCTGCAAGAGCCGCCACATATTTCTCCGTACGTGAGGAACGCTTTGTGTTTCTGCTAACTATGATGATGCCACGTGGACCAGGCATCTTGAGCTTAAGATAAGCATAGTGCGGTACTGCATTGAAACGAGCGAAGGCCATTCTTTTGAGTAGTGCGTGATAGCCGCTTCGGAATGGAGTGATGTCGAAGGTTAATTCTTCGCTTCGGAAGTTGTCGGGAGAACCGAATACAACTTCTAAAACTAGAGAGCACGTGCAGCGGGCCTCTGGGCCTGGTATTACTCCTTTAAATGTAGTATTGCTTTGGTTTATTCTTGTTGGGTTTTTCCCCATTTTGCGGACGGTGTCCTGATATATCAGATTAAGACTACTGCCGCCGTCCATAAGGACTCGGGAGAGGTGGTATCCGTCAATTATTGGGTCTAGAACCAAGGCAGTGGATCCTCCGTGTCGGATACTAGTCGGGTGATCCCAGCGATCAAAGGTGATCAAGCGGGCTGAACAAGGGTTGACCGGGTCGAGAGCCCCTGAATCTGGCGTTTACCGCCGTGTTGTTTGGGTTGTCTTCGTTTTTTCAACGCTTGCTTTTATTGCTTCGTGGTTTCCCGTTGCCATCCCTGACTTCAGATGTGCCTGGGTTGCTGGTGCCGCTATGTGCCAGCCAGCTGTCTTCGCCCGCACAAAAGCGGGTCATAAGGCTTGTTACGACTGTCATTGTCCTCGGTTTTTCTTGGCCGAGGTGTCTGGCAAGCCATTCGTGCCGGACACTATGTTTGAAAGCCGCTAAGGCTTCGGCATCCGGGCCATCGATGATTTGATTCTTCTTCGTGAGAAATCTGTTCCAAAGCTTTCTGGCTGACTCTCCGGCTATTGAATTATGTGACTTAAGTCGTCTGTGTCCGGAGGTCGGACATAGGTCCCTTGAAAATTGGCCCTAAAAGCGTCCTCAAGCTCTTCCCAGCTTCCAATTGAGTTTTCGGGGAGGCTTTTCAGCCAGTGCCGAGCTCGTCCTTTCAACTTGAGGGGCAGGTATTTGATGGCTTGGAGATCATCTCCGCGGGCCATGTGGATGTGAAGGATAAAGTCCTCAATCCAGACCCCAGGGTCTGTCATTCCGTCATATGCCTCTATGTTCACGGGTTTAAATCCCTCTGGAAATTCGTGGTCCAGCACCTCATCGGTGAAGCATAGGGGGTGCACGGCACCCCTATATTTGGATGTGTCATGGCATTCTTTGGACGGTTGTAGCGTTTGGTTTTGATTCCGAGCTATTATTCGGTCAGTATAGTCGTTTGGGCGGCCACGATTCTGTGCCGGAGTGCGCTTCTTAGATCCGTAGATGGACCTGGCCACACCGGCTTTGTTGTGCAGGTCTTCACGTAAATCGTGTGCTGAATTGTGTGCGACATCATTAGCCGCTCTGTCGCGGCCACGGGGTGGTCGATTCGGCTGATCGGCCTTTTTATTTTTTGGCTGAATGGGTTGTAAAGCCTCATCGTCGAATTCAGGCAGCAGCTTGCGCTTTGGATAGCTCTTTGTGTGGCGACTGCCGCCATACTTTTCTTCAGTGTCAAGCACTTTATTCCATCTGCTGTTGAGCGTATTCTGCGCGGCCTTAAGCCTTTGCTTTTGCTTCTTCAGGCTCCTCGCGGTGGCAATAAGCCTTCTATGGAGGTTCTCTTGTTCCAAGTGCCTTTCCGGGATGATGTGTACATTGTCGTCCGGACTGTTCTCCTCTCCGGAGACAGGTTGATGAGCTTTACCCTCGGCGTCGCCGTGATCGGACAGCGATTCTGTACTATGTTCGCCGTCCGCTGGCTTATCCTGCTCCATCGCTGGGTCCATGTGGTCGTCGTTTCCTTTGGAGTCGACCGGGGTATTATTTTTTCTTGCGTTGTTATCGCTGTTTTTGCTGAGGCGGGATTTGGAGCAGCGCCTACGTCGTCGCTTTGGTTGCTTCTCGAGGGGACTATCCTTCGCTGCTTCCTCCCGTTCCTCGTTGTTGTTTTCTTTGGGTGTATCCACCATGTATATATCGTGTGATGAAGTGGTTGTCCAGCGCCCTGTGGGCGGTGGTTCCTGTTTCTCTCCTGCATCATCGTCCATACCGTCGATGTCTACGGAGTTGAAATCGAGCATGTCGGTTAAGTCGTCGACAATGGCTATTAAGTGGGTGGTGGGTGGGGAATGAATTTGTTCGTCGTCCGCTTCCCACTCAAGCCGGAGATAGTTTGGCCAAGGGTCTCCTGACAAGGAGAGAGACCTCAATGAATTTAGCATGTCGCCCAAGGGTGAGTGATGAAAGATATCCGTGGAGGAAAACTCCATGGTCTGTGCCCAATCAGATTCGATAGGCACGGACGCATGCGTTTCGGAGCCCGTGGCCGGGGACGAATCCAAGGGTTCGGCAACACAGGTCTCGTAGGAGGTGAAGTCAGTATTCGTCTCTATCGCCGCTGGGTGTGCGGCCTCCGTGGCGGGGTCCATCCGCCTGTCCTCGGACGGCGCGATCTGCTCCGAATAGAGGGCCGGAGTAGCCAAAGGTGTGATCTCCCGAACACCGTCCGACGACAGAGCTAAGTCATGCTTGTCGTGACTGTGCGGCGCACCTGACATGGGCTCGAATCCGTGGAAGATCAAGTCTCCGCGGATGTCGGCAGTATAGTTCAAGCTTCCAAATCTAACCTGACGGCCAGGGGCGTAGCTCTCGATCTTCTCCAGATGGCCAAGCGAGTTGGCCCGTAGTACGAAGCTGCCGAATACGAAGATTTGTCCGGGGAGAAAAACCTCACCCTGGATTGCATCGTTGCTGATGATCGAAGGAGCCATCAAGCCTTTATCGTGACGGCACAGTGGAACTCTCAATGAAAGCACCAATGTCGGTGTCAAAACCGGCGGATCTCGGGTAGGGGGTCCCGAACTATGCGTCTAAAGGCGGATGGTAACAGGAGGCGGGGGACACAATGTTTACCCAGGTTTGGGCCCTCTCGATGGAGGTAATACCCTACTTCCTGCTTGATTGATCTTGATGATATGAGTATTAAAAGAGTTGATCTACCACGAGATCGTTGAGGCTAAACCCTAGAAGCTAGCCTATGATTATGATTGTTGTTGTCCTACGGACTAAACCCTCCAGTTTATATAGACACCGGAGGGCGATAGGGTTACACAGAGTCGGTTACAAGGGAGGAGATCTACATATCCGAATTGCCAACACTACAAAAAAAACACTTCCATGATGATACGTGTTTTTCACTGTAGGTCGCGTTTTTTGTCATGCATGTACATCCATGAAAAATTTATGACAGAATCAAGATAGTCATACACGTCTTTGTCAGAGAAGTGTTCCATGACATTACCAAAATTATCATCACGGAAGTGTCCACTTCCATGACGATAAATCTCGCGTCACAGAAGTGCTTTCGTCAAGGGTGAACGATACGTGGCATCCACCGTAAAGGAACACCGTTAAGCTATCGGGGCGGGTTTTGGATCCGATAACCCGTTAACAGCCCCGACCAATGGGGATTTTCCACGTGTAAAATCATCATTGGCTGGAGGAAACACGGTCGGCTCATCGTTGGGGATGTATGTCATCCACTCATTGGACGTATAGGCGCCTATGATACGCCGACACGTGGCACGCCCAACAGAGGCCCATTCACGTGAAAAGGCCGCCCATTTGACTTGGTCAAAGGTGGCGGGCGCCCATGGAAAGCCTATTAACGGACTGTTCACATATAGCCCATTTACGACCCGCTAACCCAAGGCCGTTACACCCTATCCGAATTAGGCCCGATGGCGTCATCCGGGCCATCCAATATGATTCCAGCCTGTTTTCACTTCTGGCGCATGTATGGCCCATGACGTCTTTCGGCCCATATGAGGCCCTATGTAACTCTTGGCCTATTAACGGCCCGTAATGAAATAGTGTATCACTTTACACCCATTAACGGCCCATGGTGAAACTGGCCCGTAATGAACAGTGTATCACTTTATACCCATTAACGGCCCATTATTCCGTTGGGTCGTTTCCAGCCCATGTTATCTTTCGGCCTTCTCAAAGCCCATTTATTCTTGGGCTCATTTCCAGCATTCGTTTACTTACAGCCCGTTACTGTCATTTTCTGCTTGTGGGCCAAATTCAGCCCGTGGTTACAGTCAGCCTGTTTGTGGTCCGTTAATACGTTGGGTCGTTTTCATAGCGTCATCAAATACGGCATATTAAGGATGGCCCGTTATGGTCGGCCCATGAACGGATGATTCCAACTCTAGCCCGTTTACGGCCATAATGCGGTCTGTTTGGCCCATGTTTGGCCAACCGGTCATACGGCCCGTATAAGGCCCATTGATGATATGGCCCGCAGAAGGCCCATTGTTTCTACGGCCCGTAGAAGGCCCAGTGTTTCTACGACCCGTAGAAGGCACACTGTTTCTACGGCTAGTAGGAGGCCCAGTGTCACTAAAGTAAATATTAGCCCATGGTTATTGTGGCCTAGTTTTAAAAAATAGGTTATTGCAGCCACTAGCTAACCGCGGAAAAAGAACTGCAATGACTACAAACAAACAAATAAACAAGACAACAAGGAAATAAATAAGCAAGCAACTAACGCTAGGCTATCACAACTATTACACATATTACATCCACTGGGCATCAAAGTTTGCCACCAGTGCAAATATAGGGAACAAAGCAGCATATCATATACACTGGTTGTCAAAGTTGGTGACCAGTGCAAATAAACGCCGCAGCAAAACAAATCCAGAACTGAAACCACTTCAGAAGATCTCAAGAAACAATATCCTGGGTACCCATAATGCTGGAAAGATGCTTAGCAAGCTTATTAACTTTCTCTTGTTTGGCGCTTAAATCCTCCAACGCTTGCTGTTGCACCAGAAAATATGCATCTGAATTCTGCAGGGACTTCCTCAGTCCTTCAGCTTCCTGTCGCAAAGACATCGATCTATGTCTTTCAACTTGAAGTTGAGACTCAAGAAGACGAACTGATTCAGTGCAGCGATTTCAAGAGCTTGTGCCAGCGATAGTGGCCCGATGCTTCGAACAATACATCAAGAAAGGACTTTTGGGTTCCCTCACTGTCGTCAAGATAGTTTTTATCAGCTTTCTTGGAGACCAACAGGGATGTCTCACTATCTTGAACCTTATCTGCATTACTTCCTTTACCATTGGATAACGAGGTACTGTTCTCCAATATTTTGTCCGCATTCTAAAAGAGAAACAAGCAGACACATCACATGTTTACCATGTTGTATATGAAACTCATTTTGGTAAATGAGTTCAGTATTAAAGTGGACAAGATAACAGCATGAAACGAACATATATCTTTGTACCATGGTCACTTTATGGTCTATATCATTCTAGTTTTTGTTGCCAAATCAAGATAGAGACACAGTTCAAATAATATTTGTTCAAGACAAAGCAGAATAGACAGAATATAAGTGTGGGTAACTATAGAGCAATAACAACACTTGTAATGTGCATGACATGAGAACATAACTGTTTATTCAATTGAAACTAAAATCAACATAGAGCAGGTTACAACAAGAAACCAGTTAAAGAAACAGGTTTAAAACATACCTGCTATGCGCCATTGGAGTTTCAATTCCATCCTTCAAATTTGAAAATAGTTGGTATGAGTAAATACAGTAATGCAAGAGCAAAGGAGTATGAACCATAGCTACAGAACCTGACCTGAGAACAAATCTTCTTCTCTTTTAAGCATTGAGTTGGGATTTGGAGTGGTGGTCCTCGTGCTTTGGGCACTGCAGTTCCCTTACTAACTGCTCGTGTATGGGTGCTCTGTGGTGAAGACGGTGCTGTGTCAACTGGAACTGGGTTACTATCTGCCGGGGTTGGGGTTAGAAGGGGTGTAGTTGGTTCTCTGTCCAA
This sequence comes from Aegilops bicornis, assembly GCA_021605145.1. Lineage (NCBI taxonomy): Eukaryota > Viridiplantae > Streptophyta > Magnoliopsida > Poales > Poaceae > Aegilops > Aegilops bicornis. Next base: position 497,517,011 of record CM038674.1, read on the forward strand.
GCTGGGTAGGGGTACAATCTGCGAGAGTCCGGTTGTGTGTGGTGGATCTGGTCCTTGGGCAAGTACAACCGTGGTTCTATCTACATCAACTGGTAGCACTATCTTTTACGAAGACCGTGTTGTTACTCCCTTAGATATCGCCATCACGCTCTCCAATTCAAATGGCTGATAAATAAGAAAAGTAATTGAAAGTATAGACATTGTATGATAGACAGTGCAATGGATAGTGGGGAATAAAAGAGGGCATGAAATAATTCATATTTATGTTGTCTAACCAAACAGGATAACATGACACAATTTCACATATAGGATGGCTAACTAAACAGGATAGCATGACACAATTTCACATTATGATGGCTAACTAAAAAGATGGAAAGACATAGTTCAAAATATGAGACTATGTAAACAGGATGACATGACATAACTATATAATGTGTTTATTAAATAGGTTGGCATGCCATAATTCACATACATTCACGGATAGAATGCCATAATTCAGAATATGATGACCGTAAACACTAAACAGGATGAGATGATATAACTATATGATGTCTTTATTAAACGGGTTGCCATGCCATAATTCAGAGAGATGATGTGTATGTACTATGTAAACATGATGGCATGATATAATTCAAATATATGATTTATATAGTAAGCAAGTAAGCAGATGGCAATCCATATATGATGTAAAAACTAAGCAATGCAAGACAACATGCATGACATGGGTAATATAACCCTGCCAAGTTTGAGCATAGACCTCAAGGGGAAATAGGACTGGTCATCAGTCTTTGAATCCTCCTCTGAGGAGCTCTCTGTAACCAGTAAGATGTCTGCTTCAGCAGGTAGCATTGTCTGCTCTGAATAACTTGTTTTCGCTCAAGATACTTCCATCACCGCTTCAAATGGCTGATGCACAGGAAGAGTAGTTGAATATACAAACGTTGTCGACAAATGGAACACGTAATACAAAAAAATGATAGCATGATATATTTCACATACATGATGATTGGCTAAACAGCATGGCATTGCATAATTCACATATATAATGCCATTGCAACAAGATAGCATTGTATAATTCACATATATAATGTCTTGCAACAAGATGGCAATGCATAATTCACATATATGGTAATTAGACGCTGAACAGGTGGTTCACACAAAGCATGTCTAAACTAATCAAATGACATGGCAATGCGAGACACCATACACACGATATGAGCAACATAACCCTGCCAAGTTACAGCATACACCTCGGGGAATAGGACTGGTCATCATCTCTCAATCCTCCTCCGAGGAGCTATCCATAACCAGCAAGATATGCGCTTCGTCGAGATAGCATAGTCTGCTCAAGACCTTGTTTTCACTCCAGAATTTGCCATCACCGTGTCAAATGGCTGATGCACCACGAAGAGCGATTGAATGTACTAACATTGTTGACAAATGTAATATGTAACGAAAAAAGGATGGCTTGATATAGTTTACATATAAGATGGTAGCTAAGCAGGATGGCATTGCAAAATTCACATATATGATGCCTGGCTAAACAAGATGGCGTTGCATAATTCACATAAACTATGAATAAATTAAACAGATGGCATTCGCACAAAAGATGTCTAAACTAAGCAGATGACATATTTGATGTATAAAGTAAGCAATGCAAGACACCATATGCATGATATAACCAACATCAGCATGCCAAGTTAGAGCGAAGACCTCAGGGGGTAAATAGGAGTGGTCTTCTCCTTCTGAATCCCCCTCAGAACAGATATCTTCCTATCGATTACAATCCAAAATGCGTGGAGGGGGGGCTGCCTTTGCGCCTACCATGGAGCGACGTCTGCATGAAATTTTATTGCCACGCAAGGCTCGTCTATTTTGCTCTACATGTTCAGTTCCATTGTTTACAATAACTGTCATGCATAGGAATAAAACATAGTGAGATTATGTAAGGAGTGCATGCAGAAATCCAGAGTGATGGTAGCAACTGTGGATAGACCCAAAACCAATAATAGCGAGGCAGATAATGGCTTCAGTTAAAAAATACAAATAATGGCTTCTTTACTGTTTGTTTCCCACCCAACATGAAACTCATAGTAGACACCGGAGATTAACCAGATAGTAGATAGATACTATTGATAGCGGCCCACTATTAAAAACTCAAGTTTGACCATTAGTTTGGAGCTGGCTCAGAGTCTAATCGGTGAACAGGACGATAACGTAGCATGTAATATTAAGCGATGCATAACGTAAGCAGACACGAAAGAGTGCGATCTCTCTTGCGGACCCGTGTAGTCCTCAAGGTCATCTGCTCGGTTGATGATGGTAATGCAGTTTTCATGGCTGCCAATGGCGGGGAAGAAGATCTGAGGCGGCAAAAGACAGTCTGGAGGCCGGATCCCTACTGTGCTGGACCCTTCTGTCGTTGGAGCAGCTGAGCTGGGGTGGACGACGACGCAGCAGGAGCAGGACAAACCACACAAGGTTTTCTTTGATAACTACCTGTAAGAGAAGTAATTCTGTAAGGGCTCGTTTGAATTGGAGAATCCCAACAATGCAGGGATAGGAAACAGATAGGAATAGGATAGGAATGCGCGTGCAAAACAGAGAATTTAAAAACACAGGATTTCTGCCAATCTGGGTGTTTGATTCACAACAATTGGAAGATCACAGGATGCAAAGAAGCATGGTGAGATTAAGTCTAACCACAAGAAAATGCACGGTTATAATGATATTATGCTACTATCTCTTAGTCTGGTGCTTCATGAATAGGAATTTGAAAAGGAGGACAAGTGAAAATTAAAATTCCTACGTTTTTTCTTTCAAGGAGACACTAAAGAAACAAATCCGTGTGCTCAGTGGACAATATATATAACATGTAGAGTAAAAAAGAGATGCAACAAGTGTACAACCTCTTTGGCGAAGCCATGTCAATCTCGGCGTGATTGGGTTGGCCGGTGAGGATGCTCTGGCTGACTTTCTTTGTCGAGGAGGAGGAAGAAGATCTTAGGCGTCTGGAGATGGAGCCCGAGGTTCTCCTCATCTGTGATGGAGGGTTTCGTCGTTGGAGCAGCTCCGGTGAGTTGTACGACGCCGAGGCTGAAGCAGGACAAGAGAGACAACGAACAACGTTAACCTGAGTGGAATTCTAATAGCATCTCCAATACATGACGTAAAATACATAACCACAAAGTGCTAGATGTAAAATACATCAGCTGCTCATCTCTGAACTTAAGCGCCGAAACTGAACTTAATCGTCAAAACTAAACTTAATCGTCAAACTGAAATTAACCGTCGAAACTGAATTTTCTTGTCGAAACTGAATTTTGTCTTTAAACCGAACGCACTAGCAAGGTGAGGCTACACGTCGTTCGATCGACTTTTCATCTCTCGGGTCCGATTTTGCGGCCGTTGGATCTGAAATCAAGGGCCTACGGTTCATCTTCAACCTCCACCCCTGAGCCGCCAACCACCATCGGCCAAACAGCCCCCCGCCGCTGTGGTCGGCGCCGCCCGCCCCAAAACACTCCCCACCGCCAGTCCGCCGCCGCCCCGACCATCCCTCTAGGCCCCCTGTGCCGAGCTTTTTCTCCTGCGATCCCCACACCACCGCCCCGCTAACGCCCCGCCACCGCCGGCGACCACCGCCCCCCTCCAGAACCCAAAGATAGATATTGGGGTACCTCTCCGTGAGCCCCCCCCTCACTGCGGCTGGTTCTTCCTTCACCCGGTGAGCCCCCACCCCACCCCTGGCCGATCGACCCAAAAGTCGATTCGGTCATCAAGTGTAGCTAAATCGGAGCAACATCGCAAGCAAGAGCAAGAGCGAGAGTAGCAGCGCGAGCAAGATCAATAGCAAGAGCAGACCAGGCAGGGGACCGAGAGCAAGAGCAGAGCAGCAGAGCGAGCAAGATCTAAAGCAGCAGCAACACCTACTGATGTGGACGTCGCCGCCGAGGGAGCGACGCCGTGGAGGATGTGGCCGGCGACGCCGCGTGGATGGAGTCGCGCCGTGTCGGCTCGGGACCGAGCACCGGCAGCACCGTGAGATCGAATCAAGAAGAAAATGTGGCGATTAGTGTACAAACTCTTTGGTGGCGCCGATTAGGCCGCAGCTTCATCCGAGGAAACGGTGATGATGATGCTCTTCCGGTGGTGCAGGTGAAGACGACGGTGTGGGAATGGAGGTGGCGCGAAAGACGAGGGGAACAGTGGGGCAGCTCCTTGGAGGTGGAGGACGGGGTGGCTGAACCGGCGGGACGATGAGATCGACGACGGATCCTCATCCGGTACGGTGGATGAGGGACGTCGAGGTGTTGCTGTGGACGACGTCGTCGGGGAAGAGGCTCCGGCTGGGTGGCGGACGGAGCAGGGTGTGGGGTTTCGTCGGGGGTTTTCGCGGCCTCGGTGTACGAATGGGTGGGCGGATGGGATTGTAGTGGGGAACCATGGCTTAGAGACACGCTTGTCCGCAATGTGGGGTAACTTACGAAAGTGCCCCCACCGATTTGAGGCGGTTCTTTCGGTTCAGGGGTACCACGGGCATTTCCCGTGTCGGGATTTCACAGGAGGTGGGAGTTTTCGCGCGCGTTGTAATTTTGGAATCGTAAGGCACGGGTTGAGATGGAGGGAGTTGTCAGAGCATAACGAGACAAAGATATATCTTAAATATTTCGGGCTAACAAGGCGCGGGTTGAAATTTCCGGACAAGCCTAACGTGTACTGTACCAAATCAATGCGCACTACAAATATCATTCAAAACTTTTAATTCATGTTATGTTCAATTAAAATATTTCGCTACGTGTATAATGCATTCAACCTACTACTCAAATGAACGTTTTAGTGCATTCCAAACGTATATACTACCGCTTCAATATGAACTAAATTTGAATTTGTTTCTCTATTTGAATAAGATCTACAATAATGATTGTTGTGAAGTCAAAGCATTTGAATTCATTTCTGTATTTTAATAAGATCTACAATCATCATTATTGTCAAGTTAAACCATCATTTGTGTATTATCTTCACAGCACACCACATGATTAGTCTCGAGTTACATATGAACTATGTGTACTATATGAACTCGAACTAGATTTTTTGAGTCCACTTTATTTTGATTTCAAATATCATTACATTTCTAGCTCTAGCTAGATCTTCATAATCTAAACCATGTCTCATATGTATAATGTGTTTATCACATTATGTATGGTGCCCCGCCCCCTACGCCTACAAGTATTTAGATGTGAGTTGCAAACACCACAGATTACCACAAATTCAAATAAAATGTGAGAATGTTCGATATATAGTATTGTTTAGATTGTTCGATATTTAGTTGTAAGGTGCAAATGCCACACATTATCACAAATTCAAATAAAATGTCAGATTGTTTGATGTATAGTATGGTTTAGATTGTTCGGCATTTAGTCATGAGTTGCAAACGCCATGCATTATCACATTATGGTATAACATGTGCACAACACGTGTATCACCGCTTATATTCATGCATGCAATGTTTAAAACACTAGGATCTCCTATTCAAATATATGACTCCGCTTTCATATCAAATTATGATCTTTGTTAGTCTCTTACACCCACACAATCCTCTAACCTTTGTAGCTACCACTAACTTTCTCTCGTGCATGCACAAGCCCTCCTCGCCCTCCCCCTCCCTCGGCATTCTATCCACCGGGCACATTCATTTTTTTCTTTAGGTCGTTCTCCCAGAGTCTCCACAACTCCTTTCCGACACACACCGATCGATAAACCTCTCCAGCGATGCCTGCCTACAACATACACACACACCTTCAGTCTCCTCCTTTATGTGTCCTTTCCTCGTGTCTCTCATACGGTCACACACACGTGTAAAATCTCGCCCCTCTTTTCATCGATCTCACAACCGCACACTCCTCCCCCTATCTATCTATTAGTTGGGCCTCTCGCACCACCTCCTAGCTCCATTCTCTTTGTCTATCCGTCTCGTTGGGCCTTATTTGCCTCTAACAAATGGAAGTACACCGACCGATCACTCGCTATACATATAGCTAGCTAGGTCCTTATAACTCGTTTTTACCCACACGTCAATCGATCTACCTCATTAGTTGTGTCTCTCCCTTCCTCTGACAAACAACAATTGATCTACCGATCTAGTTAGGTTTGCTTACCAAACACATGGTTCCCCTTCATGATCCATGGATGCGTCCCGACAGATCTATCACGCACAGGCACACACAGAAACACATCCCCACTCTTATAGATAACATTGCAGTTCCACCCTCAGTTTGTCTAGTAGGCCTCTCCCACCATCTTCGAGAAGCAACTCCATCACCCATCTAGCACTCTACCCCTCTCCCTCCCTCTCCCTCCCTCTCCCTCCCTATCTCTCTCCTCTCTCTCTCTCTCTCTCTCCCATCATATTTCCCGTCCTTCAGTTATGTATGGATGTCGACCGATCTCCCTCAAGACATAGTTGGGTCTCTCCTTCTCAACACATATACGAGTAGTTCTACCTCTATAGTTAGGCCTCTGCCTACCCCTCCCCCCAACCCCCTCCCCCCCCACACACACACCGATACATCGAGCGCTCTAGCCATGTCTCCCTGCCACACACAAACTTGACATGTGCCCTCTAACATTCCGGTAGGCCAGTCGCCCTATATCTTTGATTTGCACATACACACAATTTTGATGGCTCTCTTCATCGATCTCGCACCCACCCACTTGATCCTCTCTTTGACTCTATCGATAACTATGACCCCTCCCTCTCTTCTCGTGGATTGCCCGACCCTCTGTGTATAATATGGATAGGCCTCCATTTCACAGACATTGCATGCAAGAATTTGTTTGAGATGTCATCGACACATATTCCCACAAATAATTCACGAAATCAACCCCCCACCCCACCCCCACCCCAAAACAAAAAACACTCACGAACGCGGTTTGTATCTCTCACACACATCCAAGTAGGTGGGGGACGTGCACGAAGAGAAGAGGTGCATGCACGGCGCACGTACTCTCGTCTCTTTCCCAACCACACCCGCGCGGGTACATGGTGGAGCTCATTTCTGTACGAAAAAGGCAGCCCATGTGGTAATTTGGCACGTGTACTGGTTGTCCACTTGGTGGAGGGAGGATCGTCTACCACGGATGAACAAACAAATTGCGACTTGACGTGTTATGTTAAAAAGAGGCAAACCATGTGGGGCCTACCTTAGAGGCAAGGCTCTATACACTGGAGTACTTTTGATGTGTCCCGTCAACTCATGAACAACGAGAAGCTTGCTTAGTACGCCGTCTCCCCGCCCAGGCGCGGTGGCTCGCAGGATGAGGTGAAGCTTGCTCGCCTTAGGCCCTCTCCCTCACAAGATGCGCCTGATGGCTCGCAGGACGAGGAGAAAAATTTACTACTCCCTCCGTTTACTCCTCGTCCCTACTACCTTGGTTATAGAGATTATATCATATTGTTTGGAATATATATGTCCTTTAGTAGATTTCAATATGAACTACTAGTACATACTCCAAACACTGATGTATATAGACGTATTTTAGAGTGTAGATTCACTCATTTTGCTCCGTATGTAGCACTCTCCCTCGCCCCTCGACCCTCGCCCACATGGTGGACATGCAGCAATTCATTCGGTCTCATATAGCCGTGGACGATATATCTTTGCACTACCATTATTGCTCGACTTCCCGAAGAGGTGAAGAGCCAATCGCAAGGTTAATATTTTGGAGATGCCAAGCGCAAGGTTATAGGAGAACGAGTAGTAGGTGTCGTGTCATTTATAAATAAAGTTTTTTCTTCTTCTGTGGCACGTATGCAATATGATAGGTTCATATTGAGAGAAAAGGAAACCGCTCCACTATATACATAGTCAGGACGGGCCAGCCTACACGGTTGCTTGCTGGGGTTGCTCTCTTCACACTCTCTCGCACAAAACGACTGTGGCCACATCTCTAACAGCCCGGCGAATCACGTCCGCTTGGGGAAGGGGTGGATGCTTAGTGTAGATGTGGTGGCCGTCGCCGATGGCGAAAACCCACTATCGGCACGTCACGATCAGGGGTCCCCGCCGTTCTCTCTCACAAAGCCGGTGAGGTTGCCTTCATCCCTTGCTCACTGCCGCGACGTGGGCAGTTGCCGCCTCCCGCCGCCCTCCTCAAGGTTGAGCTACGTCCCTCAGGTACAACTCCCTTTACAGCAGGCTTGCACCACTGCTCCAGCTGCCCACGTCACTCCCTGTGGATATTTCTCTACTTCTTTGCCCCACACATACCTCTATTGGCTTCTATGTACTATATTTGTGATGAGTTTATGTCTCATCAACTCGTCCCAGTAATCTTATTCTAATCACGCTTCTTCAGTTTCTTTGCCACAGGGATGCTCATCTCGATTTTGGTGAAACTGCACAAAATGATCCGATGGTCAAAAGGTTGCAAACTTCATTTATTAGGAAGCTCGAACGTCGCCAGCAAATTGAAGCCTGGTCAGGGTTCACGGTTCAAGGGATAGGGACTACATGGATCATTTTTTTTCTTTAGCTGCCTCTGTTCCAAAATAAGTGTCAACTTAGTAGTAGTACAACTTTGTACTAAAGTTTGCACAAAGTTGAGACACTTATTTTGGAACGGAGGGAGTACATATTTGCTATGATCATCAATCATTGAGATGCAATAGCATGCATGTTAATCTCCTTTGTATTTGATGAAATGTTGCAACGGGCAACCTTGGACGCAGATACATGTAATGTAAGCTGCAACCTTCATAGCATTGTAAAAATTTATCTCACGATAAATTACAGTACATACTATACTAGTACTTCCTCCGTTCCTAAATATAAGTCTTTGTAGAGATTTCACCATGAACCACATGCGGATGTATATAGATGCATTTTAAGTGTAGATTCATTCATTTTGTTCCGTATGTAGTGGAATCTCTACAAAGATGTAGCGACCCGACCTCAGACGGTCAAGTCTCTGTGTTGCTGTGCCATCCCTGGATCAGTATGCTGGCACACACAGTACATCAATGTATATATCAAAGTGCAATCACATGTATAATTAACGTAAAACTGATATATACCTCATAAGTCACAATGAAACAAATAGTCGGTGTGGAGTCCCATCAACGCCATCGGCAGGTTGAGTGTAGACCGTAACCACATGCACTGCACTCTTACTGCGTCGGAAAGTAAAATATCTGCAACATGATAAGTTGCAGCCGTGTAGGTCAAGACATTGAATGTACCGCAAGATCACAACATGAGAAAAGCAGATGATAAAACTATACTATATGCAATATGGCTTTGTGGCTCGTATGCGAGTTTTGTTTTGCATAAAAGCTGGTTTTATTTTCCCTACATCAAAGGAATAAATGAAGTCTGTACTATGGAGTTTTCTATCATGACATGGTTCCGCCAACCGATGTCTCATAGCCCAAATCATCATAAGTGGCCCGCAATTAAGTTATCAGTCCGGTGTTGAGAGTTCCGAGATAGATCCAAGTCCAGATGCTCAAGTTGTCCGTAACCGGGGACACGGCTAATCGATTAGGTTTAAACCCTCTGCAGAGGTTTGTACACTTTACCCGCAAGATTCGATCCCTCTTTTTACGTTCTCGCACTTCAGGGTGTTTGAGAACCAGATGACCGAAACATGGTCTCCCGAAGAGTTCCTCTGACCACTGTCCGGTGCTCATCCAATCCTACCGTAGTTCTACATCTGCTAGCACCGTCCTAGCCAGAGTCACAACTAAGTTTAACCAAGCCAGAGCCCATATTGACTTGCGGTTGCACAGGTAAGCTTCCGGGCATGAAGTATTCTTCCGTCTCTTTGAGTCTGGGTGAAGCTTTCCGCAAGATGTCATGGCGCTTCCCCATGCATCCGGCCAACCACTGGTTTCTCCAGGTGCCCGTCAACCATCCTTCACCCAGAGTGTGTATTGAATTCTTGTCTTGAGTCTTGAAGTCTTGAGGCCTTGAAAATGCAGTCCTCGCAGATGCCATCATGGAGTTGTCGTCATTGACGTAGAGTCCTCCTTCTTCACACCACTCTCGAGCACTCATACCAACCCCGTCTACTATAGCGTAGCATTAAAATAAATGACGTCCTGGGCTTGGTAACAGGGTGATGGGTTCCTACCTCATGCATACTACTCAACTACAAGAATTCAATGTCACTACTGGAGGGATTGTTGCGAAGATGACACTAGATGCAATAAAACACATAGGTATGAAAAACATGGTCAAAGTGAACTTGCACAGTAAGTTGATGAAGGTAACAAGACTCTCGAATAATGACTTGGTAGAACTATTCGTCACTCCGTTGAAAATCTATATAGTCATAGCATTCATATAAGCAAACATCCTAGCAAACAATTCTAACACTCATAATAAAACCAACAAATAAAAATGCAAATCAAGGGACACCAAATAAAAACAAAGGAAAACTACACAACAAAAACCACCAAAGAAAAAAACTCGGAGAAAACAAATCAAGGTTTTCACCACATCAAGCATCAACTAAGAAATAGTTTTACACAACTAGAACTTTTCTTAACAGAACCTAAGCATGGGTTTTGCTAACTAACAAAAGGAAAACATCATGCAAACTAGGAGCAAAAGAATCACATCAAAAGCTATTATAGAACTCCTATTATGCCTATAACAATTCTATCAAGAAAAAATAAAATAAAATCTTTATTTATTGTAAATAAAAGTTCATGTTCTTAAACTACAGAAACTAATCTAAAATAAACTATGACATAGGTAAAATAAAATAATTTACTAAATAAAACAATAGGAAACAGTAGCTAGTTAAATAAATAAGAAACACATGATTTTGATTAAAACTATTTTTTATTAAATCTAAAATACCCAACTAAATTCCTACTACTAGGCAAAGTCAAAACAAAGCAGTGACAAAAGAATCACCAAAATAAAATAATCCTAACTCATTTTATAGCAGAATTACTAATCTGTCTAAAACTAAAATAAAACAATTTCTCATAATTTAAACATGGCCAAACATATTTTCTACAGAAACTACAACAAATTTGCAAACTAAAAAAAAGAATCAATTAAAAATATTAAGTAACCTAAAAGATATGGATTTTACAAAACTGAAACTATTCTGTTAAAAACAGAAACGAAAAATAAAACTAAAAAGAAAAAACTGGCGCTAGTGGGCCTATCTAACGCTCAGGCGTTATAACTAAAACGTGCCCGCGGCTAACAGGAAATAAACCGATCGGGCCGGTCCAACTAAACCGCTAACTAAACCTAAATAAACCGTAACTAAACCGGCTTTTAAAATAAAAACATACCCCTTCGGGGGATCTAATCTAACGCGTAAGATTTAGATCGAACGGTGGCGGGGGGTTCCGGCGACTCACCGCGGTGGCGGCAGGTGACGGTCGGCGGCTCGGGCGGCGATGGTGCAGTGGCTCGGTGGTCGGGAAAGGCGGAGGCGTCCATGGTGCGGCGGAGCGAGGGAGGTCGAGGTGGAGTCGGTGGAGCCTGGGGTCGGAGGCGGCCGGGCAAGGGGCATGGCGGCGGGCGTCGCTGGCTCAAGTAGGATTGCGGCGAGGGGAGAGGGTTCCGGGGGTCGGGGAGGGGCGGAACGGGGTGAGGGGGGGTATATATAGGGGGGGTCGGCTTGGAGGAGGGGGCGAATCGGGGGAGGATCCCGGGGTCTCCGGCGGGTGCGGCGGCGCGGTGGTTTCCGGCGTGGGGCGAGGCGTGGGCGAGGGGAAAGGGACGAGGGGGGTCGGGGCGTCAGTGAGAGAGGGGGAGGAGTGAGCGAGCGGGCGACCGAGGGGAAGGGAGTTCGGGCGCGTCGGTTCGGGGGCAGGCCGGCTCGGGCGCGGTGGGCTGCGCCTGGTGGGCTGCCTCGGCGCTGGCTGGGCCGGTTGGCCTGGCTGGCGCCTGGGGTTTTCTTTTTTTCCCTTTTTTTTGGAAATAGGGGGAGGGGGAATATATATAATATATATATTTTTATATAGGACATATATATATCAAAATTTTCAGAAAATTATATCCTACACGATGAACTTTATTCCAGCTTCAAATAAAATACACAAAAATTCAAATAAAACAAAGAGTGTTTCTGCTCTAATAAAATCCAATAAAAATCATTTTAAAAATACCAAAATGACTTCAAATTAACTTCTCTCCAATTTTCTGATGTAGGGAATCATGTTACCCTATTTTCCGTATATTTTGTTTTTGGAGAAAAATATTTTGAATAAAACTCAAATAATTCCAAATTTGAAAGGGAGTTTCAAAATACTCTCAAATGACTTTCAATTTCATTCTTTTTAACCTCCAACTCATATTTCATATAATTTAAGAAGTCATTTTATCTTCTCTCATGAAAATCATTGAGTTGCATAAAGTTCCTAAAATTTGAAATATTTTCAGATGGAATTCAAATCTTTTCAAAACCCTTTTCACTTATTTAAATGGAAGAGTCATATCATCTTCACTCTAGGGTTTTGTGATGAAATGAATTTGAATCATGGAGATCATAAATGCAAGGTGGAAGTTTGGGAAAAATCATTTCATTCCCTCTCATTCAACTTTCGTAAAGATTCAAATTTCACTCAATTTCACACAAGCAATCACTCAACAATCAAACAAACAATCATATTTTTTAATATAACATTCCAAAATTTAGAATTTTGGGATGTTACAAATCTACCACACTAAAATGAATCTCGTCCTCGAGATTCAAGAAGCTAGCAAGAAAAGGTTAGGGTTTGGAGTCTTCCAAAGAATTCCATCGATCGGAATGGTCTAGTGTGCTACCACACTTAAAAGCAGGGTTATGGTTCCGACGGAACTCAGATACTCCATCCCTTTGGGTTGACGATTAATAAGCTCCGGGTTAACTCTTTCACTGAGGCTCTTTCGGTAGGGTATAACCTTTTTTTCTCAACACGTGTCCTTTCATCCTGGTGAGGTTCTTCCGAGACTGGGTCTTCATCTCTGACGGGTCTGTCGCCAATACTAAACAACTATCAAAAATCTCATGGTGGTCGACAATTCATGGTTTCTCCTGCAGAAAAATGGTCGGGGTTGAATCTCACCGTATATTCTACGATTGGCATCGGCTGACTGTAAGGGTTCCATCGCCTACCATTCTATGGTTTTATGGCTTGACGTGTCGACACTCTTCTAAGGTTTTCAAGGCTCTCGATTTTCCATCAACATATGATAGTTCATGATAGAAGTCTCCGGTATGGGGGCCAATCCATCCCGTACTTGAACCATTACTACATATGCAGACATCGAATCACGTATTCTAACACTTGGGAATACTCACAAGCATTGCGGAATTTCTCTTGTTGACGAACTAAGTTCGAGTAAATCCATGGTTTCTGCAAGCTGAACAAGACATCTAACATGTCTTCACATCTCTCGGGTTTTCGTATCCTCCTAAAAGTGTTGGTTGATTAACTCAGAGTTTTCTTCCAAAATATCTTCCTTCAGCAAGAGTGTGCTTGCTTCTTATTAACTCCGGGGCACATGAGTTATGGCCCACTTCAACTCTTGTAAAATTTAACTCATCCTTTCGAGGATTATCATTCCATATTCCAACAATTCATCTCCAGAATCCAATAGTACTTCTTCCTTCATACCCTTGTGGTGATGATCATACAAAAATCCAACTTATTTGGTCCAGCTCCCTTCTATGGACCGTCATGAATAACACATTTCTTTCTTCATTGATCTTGTGGCGTTACGGAGTACCACCACACTTAAAATGAAATGCACTAGTTTATCCATAAATCATATTATTGTTCATATCAAATATTTTATTACATCCTTAACCATTTTTCATAAATCCAAATTCCAAAAAGTTTATTACAAATGCTGCCACCCACATGGTTCGGTATGGTCAGACATTACTTCCAACTTTATTCATTTTTTCCTCCTTGAGGATTCTTCAGTCCAACTGGAATTGTGCGACAAGCACCTTGAAATCTTCAATCTTCTGTTTCTTCGTGGTGGCCTTGAGCTTCATCTCTATCATCTCTGCATGCACTTCTCTTAAGTATTCCTGAGTATAACGAAGTCTTGCTTCAAGTATTTCTCCCGATCGGCGTATGGCTTCCATGGCTGCTTCACGAACAGCGTCGAAGAAAGTTGCTTGTGGTACACGTGAGATGAAAAAGTACTGCCCCATCATCTTTGGGCAAACTCCTTTCAAAGCGGTGGAGGTGTACCTCCACATACCAAAGTTCCACTCCCTTTTGCATGAAGGGTAGCCTTTGTAGACTGCATCTCCTTCAAGGTGAATATGCTTCATCATGTCCTTCAGATCTTCTGTAATCATGATCACTTGTCGTGGTCATGATTGTTTCAGGCCCTTAAGGAAAGACTCACAAAGGGTTGTCATCTGCATGTGTAGGATAAGAGGGTACTCGAACAAAGAATGTATCTCCATGGGGAAATTGCATTTGTCTCCAGAAAAGTTTGGTGTTCAATTGTCCATGGGTTCAAGATTTCGGGGTCTGGTTGAGATAGAAAGAGAAAGCAAATACCCACCCATCAACAAAAGAATCCTAGCTCAAAAGTACCGTTTGTAATGGGCCGTTCTACTATGGTTTCGTTTCTAAGTTCTCATTTCTTCAGGTCTTCAATGCTCGGAGTTTCCAATTCGATGCTTTTCCCATATGAAGGCCTTTACCATTCTTCCGTAACTTACGTCTCTCAAGGTTGGCATAACAAGCCTACGAATATCGCATCTATCCAACCATTCAATAAACACAAAAAATAATAGCAACCAAGCATTCATTTATTCAATCAATTCTTTAGTATCGCCACCCACATAAGTTGGTATGGTCAGATACTTAAATCGAGAAAGCGTTCATCTTTATTTCTCTCATGGCGAGCTACTACTAAGCTAATTTACCGGGAACTTGATCATTGTCCCCATTGGGGCTTCTTCTGTGTGGACTTAATCTCCTCCAATTTTTCTGCTAGATTTTCCCTGTCGATGCGGAGTTTCTTGTGACGACCCTGTATGTCCTGAAGTTGTTCCTTGAGCTGCTGGATCTCAACGTCCTTGGCATGTGACATGGTCCTGCTGTTTTTCAGTTCCTGATGCATCCTCGGGATCTCGAGGTTCTCCTCCTCCAGGTTGTTTACCTTCAGTCTCTGAGTCTCAACTTCTTCTCGTAGTGCTTCATTGTCAAATAGGGCTTCCAGGAGGTCCATCTGAAGATTCTTGATGTATTGTTCTAGATCCTGATTGTATATTAACAGTGGGGAGAACTTCATCTTTTGCACTTCCGTCAAGGCAATAGTTGCTCCATCAAACTTCTGCCATCCAATCCTTCCAAAGAAGTGTGGGTTTAGTGCAGCATGATGACGATAGCATAAGCGTGCAATAGCATCATGGACGGCGGTGTTGATGCCCATATCACGATCACCATTTATGGTGCCGAAGCTGATGTCTCGCAGTCTTGGGGTCTTCTTCTGACCAAAAACTTGGGTCTTGACTCCCCATGATCTAGACGTCCTCTTAGTTGCCTTGATCTCGTGTATCGGTAACTTCAAAGACTGACTAGCTCCACAAGGAAGGGGCCTCCAAGAACCTTCTCGTAGTGTTCTCTTTTGTTCGTAATGTAGCTCTCCATCTATAGTTTGAATTAAGGAAGGTTTAGTAAAAGGAATCAGGTGTTACGAGAGTAGTAACAAAAACAAAGGTCGCTCCTGTTGGGGTCTTCATATTACTAAGTCATTTCCTAGGGTCACGTCCCCTACCAACATGTGCTCGATACCATATTCATGGCGACCCGACCTCGAGACGGTCAAGTCTACGTATTGTTGTGCCATCCTCGATCAAGATGCTTTGGCACACACAGTACATCAATGTATATATCAAAGTGCAATCACATGTATAATTAACGTAAAACTGATATATACCTCATAAGTCACAAATGAAACAAATAGTCGGGTGTGGAGTCCCATCAACGCCATCGGCAGGTTGAGTGTAGACCGTAACCCTGCAGCACTCTTACTCGTCGGAAAGTAAAATATCTCGCAACATGATAAGTTGCAGCCGTGTAGGTCAAGACATTGAATGTACCGCAAGATCACAACATGAGAAAGCAGATGATAAAACTATACTATATGCAATATGGCTTTGTGGCTCAGGTCTGAGTTTTGTTTTGCATAAAAGCTGGTTTTATTTTCCCTACATCAAAGGAATAAATGAAGTCTGTACTATGGAGTTTTCTATCATGACATGGTTCCGCCAACCGATGTCTCATAGCCCAAATCATCATAAGTGGCCCGCAATTAAGTTATCAGTCCGGTGTTGAGAGTTCCAGATAGATCCAAGTCCGGATGCTCAAGTTGTCCGTAATCGGGACACGGCTAATCGATTAGGTTTAAACCCTCTGCAGAGGTTTGTACACTTTACCCGCAAGATTCGATCCCTCTTTTACGTTCTCGCACTTCGTGGTGTTTGAGAACCGGATGACGAAACATGGTCTTCCGAAGAGTTCCTCGACCACCGTCCGGTGCTCATCCAATCCTACCGTAGTTCTACATCTGCTAGCACCGCCCCAGCCTGTGAGTCACAACTAAGTTTAACCAAGCCAGAGCCCATATTGACTTGCGGTTGCACAGGTAAGCTTCCGGGCATGAAGTATTCTTCCGTCTCTTTGAGTCTGGGTGAAGCTTTCCGCAAGATGTCATGGCGCTTCCCCATGCATCCCGGCCAACCACTGGTTTCTCCAGGGTGCCCGTCAACCATCCTTCACCCAGTAGTGTGTATTGAATTCTTGTCTTGAGTCTTGAAGTCTTGAGGCCTTGAAAATGCAGTCCTCGCAGATGCCATCATGGAGTTGTCGTCATTGACGTAGAGTCCTCCTTCTTCACACCACTCTCGAGCACTCATACCAACCCCGTCTACTATAGCGTAGCATTAAAATAAATGACGTCCCGGGCTTGGTAACAGGGTGATGGGTTCCTACCTCATGCATACTACTCAACTACAAGAATTCAATGTCACTATGGAGGGATTGTTGCGAAGATGACACTAGATGCAATAAAACACATAGGTATGAAAAACATGGTCAAAGTGAACTTGCAGTAAGTTGATGAAGGTAACAACACTCTCGAATAATGACTTGGTAGAACTATTCGTCACTCCGTTGAAAATCTATATAGTCATAGCATTCATATAAGCAAACATCCTAGCAAAAAATTCTAACACTCATAATAAAACCAACAAATAAAAATGCAAATCAAGGGACACCAAATAAAAACAAAGGAAAACTACACAACAAAAACCACCAAAGAAAAAAACTCGGAGAAAACAAATCAAGGTTTTCACCACATCAAGCATCAACTAAGAAATAGTTTTACACAACTAGAACTTTTCTTAACAGAACCTAAGCATGGGTTTTGCTAACTAACAAAAGGGAAAACATCATGCAAACTAGGAGCAAAAAGAATCACATCAAAAGCTATTATAGAACTCCTATTATGCCTATAACAATTCTATCAAGAAAAAATAAAATAAAATCTTTATTTATTGTAAATAAAAGTTCATGTTCTTAAACTACAGAAACTAATCTAAAATAAACTATGACATAGGTAAAATAAAATAATTTACTAAATAAAACAATAGGAAACAGTAGCTAGTTAAATAAATAAGAAACACATGATTTTGATTAAAACTATTTTTTTATTAAATCTAAAATACCCAACTAAATTCCTACTACTAGGCAAAGTCAAAACAAAGCAGTGACAAAAAGAATCACCAAAATAAAATAATCCTAACTCATTATATAGCAGAATTACTAATCTGTCTAAAACTAAAATAAAACAATTTCTCATAATTTAAACATGGCCAAACATATTTTCTACAGAAACTACAACAAATTTGCAAACTAACAAAAAAAGAATCAATTAAAAATATTAAGTAACCTAAAAGATATGGATTTTACACAACTGACACTATTCTGTTAAAACAGAAACGAAAAATAAAACTAAAAAGAAAAAAGCTGGCGCTAGTGGGCCTATCTAACGCTCAGGCGTTATAACTAAAACGTGCCCGCGGCTAACAGGAAATAAACCGATCGGGCCGGTCCAACTAAACCGCTAACTAAACCTAAATAAACCGTAACTAAACCGGCTTTTAAAATAAAACATACCCCTTCGGGGATCTAATCTAACGCGTAAGATTTAGATCGAACGGTATGGGGTTCAGCGACTCACATGGTGGCGACGACGGTGACGGTCGACGGCTCGGGCGACGATGGTGCAGTGGTGGTTCGGTGGTCGGGCGGCGAGGCGTCCGTGGTGCGGCGGAGCGAGGGGAGGTCGAGGTGGAGTCGGTGGAGCTCGGGGGGGCGGCCTGAGGCGGCCGGGCAAAGGGCATGGCCAAGGGCGGCGCTGGCTCCGCGAGGGATTGCGGCGAGGGGAGAGGGTTCCGGGGGTCGGGGAGGGGCGGCACGGGGTGAGGGGGGGTCGAGATAGGGGGGAGGGGGCGGCTTGGTGGAGGGGCGGATCGGGGGCGGATCCCGGGGTCTCCGTGAGTCTGTGTGCCAGTGCTTTCCGGCGTGGGGCGTGCGTGAGGGAAAGGGACGAGGGGTCGGGCGTAAGTGAGAGAGGGGAGGAGTGAGCGGGCGACCGAGGGAAGGAGTTCAAGGCGTCGGTTGGGGCAGCTCGGCTCGGTGGGCTGCGCTGTGGGCTGCCTCGGCCTGGCAGTTAGCTGGTTATTTGGCCGGGCGCTGGGGTTTTCTTTTTTTCCCTTTTTTTTGGAAATAGGGGGAGGGGGAATATATATATAATATATATATTTTTATATAGGACATATATATATCAAAATTTTCAGAAAATTATATCCTACACGATGAACTTTATTCCAGCTTCAAATAAAATACACAAAAATTCAAATAAAACAAAGAGTGTTTCTGCTCTAATAAAATCCAATAAAAATCATTTTAAAAATACCAAAATGACTTCAAATTAACTTCTCTCCAATTTTTTACGATGTAGGGAATCAGGTTACCCTATTTTCCGTAAATTTTGTTTTTGGAGAAAAATA
The DNA here is from genome assembly GCA_021605145.1 of Aegilops bicornis. Classification (NCBI taxonomy): domain Eukaryota; kingdom Viridiplantae; phylum Streptophyta; class Magnoliopsida; order Poales; family Poaceae; genus Aegilops; species Aegilops bicornis. Next base: position 497,536,073 of record CM038674.1, read on the forward strand.
TATTGAATAAAACTCAAATAATTCCAAATTTGATAGGGAGTTTCAATATACTCTCAAATGACTTTCAATTTCATTCTTTTAACCTCCAACTCATATTTCATATAATTTAAGAAGTCATTTTATCTTCTCTCATGAAAATCATTGAGTTGCATAAAGTTCCTAAAATTTGAAATATTTTCAGATGGAATTCAAATCTTTTCAAAACCCTTTTCACTTATTTAAATGGAAGAGTCATATCATCTTCACTCTAGGGTTTTGTGATGAAATGAATTTGAATCATGGAGATCATAAATGCAAGGTGGAAGTTTGGGAAAAATCATTTCATTCCCTCTCATTCAACTTTCAGAAAGATTCAAATTTCACTCAATTTCACACAAGCAATCACTCAACAATCAAACAAACAATCATATTTTTTTAATATAACATTCCAAAATTTAGAATTTTGGGATGTTACAAATCTACCACACTAAAAATGAATCTCGTCCTCGAGATTCGAAGAAGCTAGCAAGAAAAGGTTAGGGTTTGGAGTCTTCCAGCAATTCCATCGATCGGAATGGTCTAGTGTGCTACCACACTTAAAAGCAGGGTTATGGTTCCGACGGAACTCAGATACTCCATCCCTTTGGGTTGACAGTGTCGCTCCGGGTTAACTCTTTCACTGAGGCTCTTTCGGTAGGGTATAACCTTTTTTTCTCAACACGTGTCCTTTCATCCTGGTGAGGTTCTTCCGAGACTGGGTCTTCATCTCTGACGGGTCTGTCGCCAATACTAAACAACTATCGAAAATCTCATGGTGGTCGACAATTCATGGTTTCTCCTGCAGAAAAATGGTCGGGGTTGAATCTCACCGTATATTCTACGATTGGCATCGGCTGACTGTAAGGGTTCCATCGCCCTACCATTCTATGGTTTTATGGCTTGACGTGTCGACACTCTTCTAAGGTTTTCAAGGCTCTCTGATTTTCCATCAACATATGATAGTTCATGATAGAAGTCTCCTATGGGGCCAATCCATCCCGTACTTGAACCATTACTACATATGCAGACATCGAATCACGTATTCTAACACTTGGGAATACTCACAAGCATTGCGGAATTTCTCTTGTTGACGAACTAAGTTCGAGTAAATCCATGGTTTCTGCAAGCTGAACAAGACATCTAACGTGTCTTCACATCTCTCGGGTTTTCGTATCCTCCTAAAAGTGTTGGTTGATTAACTCAGAGTTTTCTTCCAAAATATCTTCCTTCAGCAAGAGTGTGCTTGCTTCTTATTAACTCCGGGGCCTGTGAGTTATGGCCCACTTCAACTCTTGTAAAATTTAACTCATCCTTTCGAGGATTATCATTCCATATTCCAACAATTCATCTCCTGTAAATCCAATAGTACTTCTTCCTTCATACCCTTGTGGTGATGATCATACAAAAATCCAACTTATTTGGTCCAGCTCCCTTCTATGGACCGTCATAAAAAATCCAACTTTTTTAATATAACATTCCAAAATTTAGAATTTTGGGATGTTACAAAAGACTTATCTACTAGTAATAGCTAGCCCCCACTACTAGGAATTCTCTATCCTCTCCTTGAGCCACATCATCAAAATTGATGTAGCTGTTAGATGAAGTAAATCAGTCCATAATAGCCGTCTGATCTAGACGTTGAGAGGCTCCTCACTAAGCCACATGCAAGCATGCAGAAATACCGTGGCACATGAATGTGAGTGGGTTTTAAATCACATCAACATGTCTGCATGCAAGCATGCACCGGTAGCATGCATGTAAGTGAGCTTTTAAGTCCCATTAACATGTCAAAAAGAAAAATATAATCCCATTATGCAAGAGGAGTTGGCTGATCTTTTTCCTTACGTGGGATGATCTAAATGATGATGGGAGTTTATTTAGTTTGGCTACCACATTTGTCATGCGGTTATAGTTTTTTAGTTCTATAAATCGATAATTTTATGCAGAGAGATATATCGCTGTTCATGACAGCAACGCGGACTCATCTAGTAATATTTAGGAACGGAGGGAGTACTATGTAAAGAGTTAGGTGTCGACGGTGATAGTGTGAGGTGGGCCATGTAATCACCGAGCTGCGTGTTTTCACTGCTCTTGCACGCGCCTCATTGTAAGAATGGAGAAAATTGTAATCTAGTAGTAGTACCTCCTTTCACCGAAGCGTGGGACATCCAAAGATCCTACCACCTTAGTAATAAAGACCAATGAGCCGTCAAATCACATAGACCCAGCGATAAGTTGGACGAGCAAGCAACCATTACTCTTGCGCCAGTGAGAGGTCGCGTCTGCTCTGCCCGGGCATGAATGCTGCACCGATTCTTTGGACGGCGCTGACCGTTTCGGGCGGGAAGCGCGCACGGGCGATGGAGGGGCTTTGGGTGGGCCAGGCTGGTCAGGAGCGGGCGTGGCAGCTGTCCGCATGTCCCTACCGGACATGCCCAGAAACGAGAGGATGCACCGACTCTCGCGGCTAAAAGCGTACACTACACAACATCTCTTTGTAGGAGTAGGTCGATCTGTCGCTCTCTCTAACACACACATGCTGTTAAACACACACACACACACGCACGCACGCACCTTGGTCCCGTTGCACCTTCTAACGTGACTTATTACACCTAGACGGAGGGAGTAGTAAGTATATGAGATACGGGGGCACACTGACTTAAGTCGAATACAAGTGCCCAAAATTTGTGTGCATGTTATAATAAGGATTCACTTAAAATAGTATGTGAGCGAATAGAGGATCAATTGGACAGCGTTCGAGCAGTAGCGAGATGTGTGAGGTAAGATACACCGGGCGCTTTTAATTTTTCTTATTAATTTGTTTGTTTCAGCCCTCTGACTAGTGGGACCCAACGTACTACGTGGAGAGAGGTAAGGTGACTAAGGCTGCATTATTTCTGCACCACTGTGGATAGTCTTACCACCAAAGCCACATAAAACGATTATGATTGAAATCCCAATGACTCCCACACACACAAAAAAACACGGCATGCTTGTCACACGAATGCAGGAATGTATAAAAGGTTATTTCCCTCTTGTTGAACATAACGGGAGGGTTGCGTAGCTCGTTAGCCTGTTCGCTCATCAAACTTGACGTCTCGGGTTCGATAACTACCCTTGAGCATAATTTGTGCCAGGAGGATTCTTTGACTGGTCAAAATGTTTTCTAGGGTTTGCACGCTTCACACTCTCTCTCTCCAGTATATATATACACGCTGGAGCCTCAGCTCTTGTAGTTTCTCTCTTCACACTCTCTCGCCCTCTCCCGCTGGACCCTGAGCGCTTGTAGTTGCTCTCTTCATACTCTCTCTCCCTCTCCAGATCTAAACAAGACTTCGTTGGCCTCTCTCTCCCCTCACTGCTGCTCAAAGAACCGGCAGGATCCGTCCGCCAGGAAGGGAAGGAGGCTTAAAGCTGTCGCCATCGGCGAGGGACTACCGACGCAGCTGTTCACTTTCCACCCAGCGGCGGCGCGGGAGGGCCTCCGACCCCTTCTTCTTCACCGCTGTCCCGTCGCCCACCGAACCACGCCCCAAGAACCTTAAGGTATAATTTACTTACTCCACGTGCATTGCTCTAGCTGCATGTATACCATGAATCTAGGACGTGGTTCATAGAGGAAAGGAGTGGGGGAAAGTAGTGGGAAAAGTTGTATATAGAATGAATCTAGGATGTGGTTCAAAGAAGAAATGAAGGGGGAAAGTTGTATAGCATGAATCTAGGACATGGTTCAAAGAGGAAAGGAATGGGGGAAAGTTGTGGGGAAAGTTGTATTGCATAAATCTAGGACGTGGTTCAAGGAGGAAAGGAAGGGGCAAAAGTACTAGTTCAAAAAGGAAAGGAAGGGACAAGGTCAGAGAGTTTGAGCAGACTAGATTTGCTGCTACCACATAGGGAAAGGTGTCTAAAGATAAAAAATTGGGACCAACACAAATATGCTCCTTGGTTGTTTGTTCTTTGTTGCAACAGATCATGCATGACCACAAGACATCGGTAGATGCACATGGTGCTGAAAGGCCCATTGTCCCGTGCAACTCATTAGCTGTTGTTAATCTAAGGCCCTGTTTGGTTAAAAACTCCCTAGTCCTTACCTGCTTGGTTCCAGGGACTAAACATGGACTCGAGGTTATTAAACGACATGCTAAAAGACCATCTTACCCCTAGTAATGAACTAATAGAGACAAGGTGCGACGCGTGGCAGGGGACACTGTTGGAAAAAGTCCCAAAAAGACTCCCTCGGGGTCTTCTTTCTTTAGTCCCAAATGCCCACTTTTAGTCCCTAAAAGTCCCTCGTGTTTGGTTTAGATGGGACTGACATGGAGTTTTTTTAGTCCCTACACCAAAATGTCCCTGTAAACAAACACCCACTAATAATGCCATTGGAAAATTAATGCAATGCCACGCTTAAAAGCAAATTACATGTTTAACGAATTTTATTGTTAATATAATCTCTATGTTAATATTAATCAATGCCACTGCTTGAGAAATGCTACCGCCTTGCTTTCTTTCCCATTTAGATAAGGTAGATGCTTCTTTTTGTTGGCTTCGTGTCATCCACCATTATTGACCACTAATTGTTTCCTTTGCACCTCTGTGTAAACAGGTTATCTACTTCACCTCGTTGCCATTGTGACCTTTTGTTGCACTGCACAAAACACTTTTGTTTTAAGAGTGTTTTGTGCAGTTCAACCAAAATGTCACACCGACAACGTTGCTTGATTGCTTGATCTTAGTGGAATCGCACAAGAGGAGATCTTACTTCCTATCCGTTAAAGGCGAATTTGGTTCAGATCTTCTTCTTGTGAGTTGTTTGAATTCCGCATCATGAGAGGTCATTACTAGCCTTCTTTCACATGATTCTCATTGTGTGCTTTCATATGTTGTGCTACTTATGCGATAATGTTGCTTGATTTTAGTGAACTGCACAAATGGAGACAAGACTTCCAATCAGATGTGCACCATAATATCCCATTGAGGTAAGATAAGGATATTTCACAACCGCTGGCTCAGATTTGCCACTTTCATTAGAAAATTAAGCTTAGTACTATACTTGTGCTCCCTAATTGACATGCCAAATCTTACATTGAAGGCGAAGCTTATGCATTATTGAACCAAGTGATGAAGGGGAAGAACAAGCGGAAGAAAAACAAAATCAACTCCTGGTGTGTAATGAAGCACCTTTGAACTGTGATGACACAAGTAATGATATAGTTTTGCATCTTAATTTATTGCTATGGCTGGAACGAGCAATTGTTTTGCCACTGATTTGATGCCACTCTTAATGTAATATGTAATTATCTCTACTTGTGCAAACAGGGATCTTCTTTGAAGATACCTTATATTTTAGTGGAACTTCACAATAAGATGTTGGAAACATTAAACTAATCGAGGAGTATATAGTAAGCATGGCCACCACCGTAGATAGCAAATGATGGTTCTGGAGAAGTGCTGCATCTGTATGCTCTACACAATAAGCCTCCTGACAAAGGTTGGTACTCGCCCCTTGATTTCATCCATATGATTGAGCTTTGTCATCTCTATTGGTGTTGTGCTACTGTTTAGATACTGTCATGAAAAAGTGGTATTGTCCTTGAGAAGTGCTTCATCTGTGCTGTTTTAAATATTTCCTTTCCTCTTTTTCGAGCAAACAGGGATGCTAGCATTTAGTAGTCCTCTTGTCTTTGCACAACAGGATTATCTTCCTCTGAAGACGAATATGGAGTACGTGGTGACTAGTTCCGATTATGCCAGGATGAACAAGCCCTGTCTATCTTCTCATCAGAAGGAGCAGTTGAAGGATGGTTACATTACTCCCCACAAGACCAAACTAACTTCAGCTCAGAAGGACTGACAAATCTCCATTTTTTGTCTGTGATGCTTGAGTACAATGTTGTTCTAGGATTGTTTACGGTGAGTTCCATTTTTCCAAAAGTGTGCTCTACATGGACCATGTATGTACTCGTTGAAACTGTCAATTCATAGTACAGTTTGCTTTATACTAAGCACTTTTTTGTATTTGTGCAAACAGGGGTGCTCAGCTTGATTTCAATGGGAACTGCACAAAATGTTCATGAATACATCGAATCATTCATTTCCACCACAAAAAGGAGCTGCAGATAAGTTCAAGGCGTTGCAACATATAAGGGCGAAATCATACAAGCTACGCGCGAATTTGGTTGATTTTGGTGGAATTGCACAAAAAGAATAGTTGGTTTATTTAGAACGAGGTGCCATGTCAATGTCCGAACTGATGGCAAACCCTGCCCATGCCACAATCGTAGGCATTTGATATTTTGGAATGGGACAACCTTGTCAAATTTTTCTCATTGATTTTGGCAAGACATGCGTTTGATATTTTCGAATGGGACGCCCTTTGCTGTCAGCAGCGTCGATCAATTATTTCTTTATTCTTTAGTTGTGAAGTAAATATTGCCTCTGACATGTGAGTCGCCGAGATGCATAATCATCGATTGTTTTGAATGTTCTCTATGAATTGCCAGGCCTGTGTGTTTGATTGCAATGTACAGAAACGCTAAAAAGCTGCTCAAACTCTTTGTACTCCTTCTGTTCCTTTTTATTCGCACATTGTGAAAGTGCATACTTTTTTGTATAAGATTGGTCAAAGTAGAGATACTTTGACTGCAGACAAAACTTGTATGCAGACTAGAAAGGACCGAGGGAGTACATGTGAAACTCGCAAACGAGGTGATCACCACAGGAATAATGCTAGTACGTATTGTTTTGCATGTTCATCCAATGCCAGTGATGCGGGAATTCGAACTAATTGAAATAAATTCATTCATACACGGTCGGATTTCATATAAACATGCATGATTTCATTAATTTCATAAATTCTTCAACTAAAAAGGGGTGCGCTGGAGGTATAGTTAATTAACCGAAGCTACCCACCTGTGTCCCGCTGAGCCGAGCGAAGCTTGATGACTTAGCTGCAGTGCGATTCGTAATCGAAATGTGGCCTTGGGCCCACGTGTCGATCGACCAATCGCACTGATTAAGTAGAAGCAGCGTTCTTCTCCAGCGCAGCTCTCCGACTCCATGTCGCCGCCAAGAAGCTAACCGGCCGTCAATGGTCAACCCGCCTAGCTTGGCTTCAACCGGAGGGTAGCAGCGGTGGCCTTACTTGGACCCGAGCGGCAGCGACCTACCGTGTTCTACTCTTCCTTGTTTTCTGTGTGGCGCGGCCTCGTTGGCAGCGGGGCGGGGCCTCAGCGGAGCCGGCGATGTCCTCTGTGTCACATCCTAGCTAGTCCATGCATTAGTGTGTTGCATCATGTTTAACTTTCATCATAAATTTGAAATGGGGAAGACAGAACCACCAGAACCCCTTTGAATCCAACTAGGGCTTACTAAAATTATTTTCAATAAACCTGAAATGCCCTTCTAAAATGTTCATCACCTTTGCTTTGGTCCTAAACCACTGTCAGAAGTGATGCACAGATTTCTACGTCACTCTAAGGTCACTGAATTAAATCTCTAGCTATTTGAATTTGGGCATTTAAATTATATAAAATATTTCAAATGCTCAAATAATCCCAAACTAAAATGTTCCATCTTTGGATATATTCCAACTAAGGACCAGTGCGATTTGGTGAATTTTGGAGTTGTCTAGGTATTTTTAGAAATGCAACAAAGTTACGTAAAATAGAAAAGAAAGCGAAATGAAAAACTTTTACTGGCGCCACCCAACGGCCAACTCTTGCCGGCCCAGCCAACCGCTTGCCAGCATGCTGCTTGGCTTGGCCAGCGAGCAGTGCTCGACGGCGAGCACAAGATGCGTGCCACGTAGCTGGCCGCCCGCCTCGCTTCCCTCGCCGAGTCGTGCGAACGCTCCCCCGCCCCGAGCCCGCAGACACCTTTCCCCTCCCAGCTCCTCCCCTCGCTCTCCCACGCCATGCCCGACGCCACCGCAGCCGCTTGTCGCCGTGGTCGCGCTCTCCGTCGTCCTTGCGCCATTCCGTCGTGTCTAGGAGCTCGCCGCCCTCCTCTTCTTGAGCTAGCCGAGCCCCGAAGGCCAGCGTGGCCCGAGGCCTCTGCACCGACCTCGCCCGACTCCGCCGTCGCTGGATATCCCCTTCGACGTCACCGCCGCACCAGCTCGTCCCCGACCGCACCGTTTGCTTCCTCGAGATCGCCGTGAGCCCAGCTACCTCCCCCTCCTTCCCTTTCTCGCTCCCGAGCCTCGTAGCGACTGCACGAAGCTCACCCGCACGCGCCGCCGCGGAGCTCGTCGCCGACGTGCTTCCGGCCATCCACCGGTCACCCCACGGTGTCTAACATGCTCACCGCGTCGCGTAGAGTCTAACCCACTACTTCACGCACCTCGCCGTACCCCGTAGCCACGAGTTCGTCATCACCCGAACTCCGGCGACCGCCAAGGTCGTCGCCGGCGCCGTTTCCGGCCACCCCGAGCCCAGCCAACGCCACCAAGAGCTGCGGCTTGCTCCCAGCCACACGTAGACGCCCTCCGCGGCTCATTTGGTTGCCGGAACGCTCAAAACCACTCTCGCCGCCGCGTCTGGCTACTACTAAAAGCCTCAAGATAAGTGTGAGTACGACGGATGGCCCTCTCGTGGGTTGACGAGAGAGGATCCACGGTGGAGTATTGTGATGGTGATTAGTGGACTCGTGTGCGACAAATGCTTTTCAAGTGGTGTCACGTAGGATAGCTTAGCCAAGAGTCAAAGCTGGCTTGCTGCAATAACTCCACTACCTTCTTGAGAATGTGCATGTATAATAGGATTCTGTTGTAAGACTTGCTGAGTACCTCCGTACTCATGTTTGCTTAATTAATGTTTTCAGATGACAACACCGCCCCCTCCGATGGGTTTTATGTAGACCTTGACGTCGACGAGTGAACTAGCCACCCAGGTGGTGATCCAAGGCTTGTGAAGGGCCACTGTAGATAGAAGGGCTTCATCAAGCTTTCTTTCTTTTTAGAGTCTACTCAAGACTAGTTTGCTTCCGCATGTGCTTGTATGTTTGTATGACTTGAGTGTTGGGTCATGTGACCCCTCTGTATGGATATGTTATGTATGGCTCCTCGGAGCCTCTTAAATAAAGTACTTTGAGTTGTAGAGTTTTGTTGTGATGCCATGTTGTATGTACTCATATCGGGCATATTGGCGTGTATGATTGAAATGCTTGGTATGAGTGGGATCCGACAAACTAGTTGTTTATCCTTGGCAGCCTCTCATATGGGGAGATGTAGTCTCGTGCTTCTGAGCGATAGTAGTCCGCTTCTGCATCGGTTCACCGGAGTCCTGCTAGCCCAAAGACTACTGCTTGGACACTTGACTGGCCGGCATGTGTTTCACTTCGTTCCTATGTCTGTCCCTTCGGGGAAATGTCACGCGATGATATTCAGAGTCCTGCCCAGCCTGCTACAGCCCGGGATACTGGAGTCCTGTTAGCCCAGTGCTACAGACCGAATTCATACGTTGATGACCGACATGCTCGATGTGATTCATGTATGCCTGTCCCCATGGGTTAGCGCCGCTTTGGGTTCACGACTAGCCATGTCGGCCCAGGTTCTCTGTCATGTGGACGCTAGCGACACTATCATATACGTGAGCCAAAAGTCGCAAACGGTCCCGGGCCATCGTAAGGCGACACCCGTGGGAATACCGTGCGTGAGGCCGCAAAGTGATATGAGGTGTTACCGGCTAGGTCAATGTGACTTGGAATCGGGGTCCTGACAGCGTTGGCATCAGAGCCAGACTGCCTGTAGGTTCGCTAAGCCAAACTGGTCGATGTCGAGTCTAGAAATGCTTTAGTTTTATGTAGGGGAATTGATTGTGGGAGGGAACGTAAGGCTCTTTTTACTCCTTTACCTTATGCCCTCTGATCTGAGTCATCCTCTTCTCATTCTACGTGGGTATAGGACTAGGCTCTTTTTCTCTATCAGGTTCACGTGTTACTAATCCGTAGTAACTTATAGGATTGTTGGTTACAACCTCAGTTCAGTTTCTACTACTTTTTAGTATGCTATCAGTTGAATCAGAACCTTGATATGATGTTGTTGAGGGGTTTTGCAATCTGATTTTGAATGTCTCAAATATGTTCTTGAGCATTTACAGATGTTATGTCAGTCCGATTTTCCCTAGAAATTCTAATGTCTTTGCAGTGTGGTCAGTGCTTGAGATGGCCACCGTCCCCGTAACCAAGTGGTTCGTCGACCCGTTGCATTGATGTGTGTGGTCACACGGCCATGTTGGTTCGGTGATGGTCGAGACCGGTTACCGATGGTATCCCGAATATACCGTCGAGGAGCAGTTTAGAGACTTTAATCAAAGCCAATATCTGTACGCAGTCGGGATATATCCATCTTATCTCGGAGCTACTGAACCGCTCCACTGTTCTTATGGACGTGGGATCACTATTGGGATGTCCGTGCAGGATGCAGCCTACTCAATGATGACTATTATTCGAGCCAGAACTGCCTTGCTATGCAACACCGATTTCCGCTACATGCCAGCATCCCTCCCTGGGGCGCATGGTTACCTTCAGGGTATGTACAGCGACGCATCCCATGAGGACTCTCTCCTCCGCACCACTACTGAGATGCTGGAAGACAAGGACCGTGAAAATCGGGCCTTGCATATGGAGCTCTTTAATGCCCACTCTAATCACTTGGCCACTCTGACTCGGTTTGCACCTGCCGTGCAAGCCGGATACATGGACATGAGGGACTTGTACCTGTATGGCTGGTCTGCCAGATTTTATGGAGTGGCGTGAGGTAGGAGGCATCACCCCTCCTCGTGGACCTCGTCTGCCGTCGTTTGTTGGACCACGGCCACATCCGAGTCCTTTTGGTCCGCAAGCTCCACGGGACCGTCTGTTCCCGGATGATCATGTTCCGCTTCCAGGCTTGGGTGGTGACTTCTATGAGGACTACTATGGAGCTGTCTGAGTTAGTAGTAGCATCCATAGTATTGTAATAGTTGTATTTCCACCGTCCTGTGCGACCTGTGGAATATGACTTAGTGTTTGTCATTCCGGAAGTGTAGAAAAATAATGTATAGGAGTTTGGAATGCATCCGATGAGATGTAACGCCTTTCACTATAGTTGTACTCCGTCGGGCTTGTACTAAACTATGAATGGTGTGTATGACCATTGGTATATATATGGCAGTTTCTATATTACCATGTCATACGGATGAACATCCCTGCATTCCGTGCTTCCGTTACATTCCGCACTTCCTTGCCAAATTTTGCCATCCTTGTTTAAACCGTTGTTTTGTTTCTTAGGATGGTCAACACCATAACAATCCTGCCGCTCCGGGCAGGAGAAGCCAGCGCAGCTAGGAATGTAAATCTGCCTCAACCGCCTTCTTTGGCCGAGGTTATGTTGGAGGCGTAACGCAACAAGCATGAGACCAATCGCTTGTCGGAGCGGATTGAGCGTAATACATACGCCAGCCAAGGAATGATCTGGTGTCACTCAATGACTTTGTCAAGTCTGTATCCACCGAAGTTCAAACATTCCGTTGAGCCTCTCGATGCGGATGATCGGGCTTCACAAAGATCACCCACAAGCTACGCTTACGCCAACATGGCTGAAGTTGATAAGGTTACCTTTGCCGCCTATCACCTCAAGGCCCTGCTAGCCTTTGGTGGGAGAATTATGAGGCTATGCGCCGGTTGGCCAAATCACTACTTGGGCTGAATTCGGTGCCGCTTTCCGTGAGCATCACATCCCGGAAGGTCTCATGGATCGTAAGAGGGAAGAGTTACGCAACTTCACCTGTGGTAGACTGACTGTGGATGCATACAGCCGTGAGTTTGGAAATCTAGCACGTTATGCTCCTGAAGAGGTTTCTACCGACGCCAAGAAGCAGGCAAGGTTCCGCAAGGGACTTAGCCCCGAGCTTTGCCGTGATCTTCGTCTGCACGAGTGCACCTCCTTCCAGAACTTAGTCAACAAGGCTATGAGTGCTGAAACTGGACAATCTGACTTTGAAGCTTCACGCAAGCACTCCCGTGACTTTGGTTCTTCATCCGGCTCTGGATCTCGGCGCCCGGGTCTGGATTCCAAACACCGGTCCGCCACCCGGAGTTCACTCCGAGGCCATCCTTTGAGGCGCCTCGCCCCAACCAGCGAGATGTCTTGCCCAAGACTTATGGTGGCCCCACTGCTAATGCTGCTCCACGCCCCAATATGATAACCTGTTTCAAGTGTGGAGAGACGAGTCACTTCATCCGTGAGTGTCCCCAGAACAACCCCGGTCAGATCGGAAAGTCTGTTGGCCGTGGTAAGCCAGCAGGAAAGGTGCTCTACGCCAAACCAGCTGCCACTGCTCGTGGCCACGTCAACTATGTTTCAGCTGAGGAAACCCATGAGGATCCCAACGTCGTTCTCGATACGCTCCTTGTTAATTGTCATCCGGCAACTATTCATTTTGATACTGGAGCATCTCATTCATTTATTTCTGAGAGCTATGCTCGATTGCACAACACCACCTTCTGTGACATGCACACCTCCATGGAAATTCAAACTCCTGGTTCTAGATGGCAAACCTCTAGAATAAGTCATGGGAATGAAATCCTTGTCGACAGATTAGTCTTCCTTGCATCTCTAATAGCTCTCAAGTCCTCGGACATAAACATCATCTTGGGTATGGACTGGAGGTCAACCCATTACGCTAAGATTGATTGATCTACTAGAACTGTTCAACTCACCTATCCTTCGGGCAAGACAGTTAATGTTTTAACCCGAGTGGCTAAGCGTCAGCTCTACTCCTTAAATGCCAACCCCCTTCCAGACCTCGAAGATATTTCGGTAGTCCGTGATTTTCCGGATGTCTTTTCAGAAGAACTGCCAGGTGTTCCACCTGACAGGGATGTCGAGTTCGTGATAGATCTTGTTCCCGGAACCATCCCAATCTCTAGGAGACCTTATAAGATGGCACCCCTAGAACTATCCGAGCTTAAGAAACAACTCGACGAGTCCTTGCAAAAGGGTTTCATCCGTCCTAGTTCATCCCCATGGGCTTGCCCCATCCTCTTAAATCAAGAAGAAGGATGGAACGGATCGGATGGTTGTAGATTACCAACCTGTCAATTTGGTCACTATCAAGAAAAAGTATCCGCTCCCCAGGATCAACGACCTGTATGATCAGCTCACTAGATCCTCAGTCTTTTCCAAGATGGATTTGAGGTTGGGCTACCATCAAATCAAAATCAAGAACGGGGACATTCCTAAAACGGCCTTTGTTACTCGTTATGGCCAATACGAGTACACCGTCATGTCCTTCGGGTTAACCAATGCTCCAACCACCTTCTCTCGATTAATGAACTCAATCTTCATGGAGTATTTGGATAAATTAAATGCGTGGTATACCTCGATGATATACTCATCTACTCCAAGAATGAGGAAGAACATGCCGAACATCTAAGGCTAGTATTGATGAAACTTGAGAGCATCGCCTTTATGCCAAATTCTCTAAGTGTGAGTTCTGGTTACCGTAAGTGACCTATCTAGGCCATGTAATCTCTGGTAAGGTCATTGCCGTCAATCCCGAAGCGAGTTCAAGCCGCCCTGATCGACTCCACCTGAATCGGTCAAGCAAGTTCGGAGTTTCCTTGGTCTAGCGAGCTATTGCCGCCGCTTCGTCGAGAATTTTTCCAAAGTTGCTAAGCCTCTAACTGAACTCCTCAAGAAAGATAAAAAGTTCGAATGGATGCCACAGTGCGAGTTCAGCTTTCAGGAACTGAAAAGACGCCTGACATCTGCTCCCGTACTTGTTCCACCAGATTTTTCTAAGGACTTTATTATCTATTGCGATGCCTCGCGACAAGGACTAGGTTGCATACTCATGCAAGATCGTCATGTGATTGCCTAAGCTTCTCGGCGATTCGTCCACATGAGGATAACTATCCCACACACACGATCTAGAGCTTGCGTGATGGTCCATGCACTCAAAACTCAGCGACATTACCTTCTTGGTAATCGTTGCGAAATTTACACCGATCACCAAAGTCTGAAATATATCTTCACCCAACCGGATTTGAATCTCAGGCAAAGATGTTGGGTCGAGTTGAATTCTGATTACGACTTAGGAATATCTTACACCCTGTGCAAAGCCAATGTCATGGCTGACGCACTAAGTCGCAAATCTTATTGTAACAATCTGATGTTACAACAAAGTCAACCATTTCTCCACGAGGAATTTCGTAAGCTTAATCTTCACATTGTTCCTCGAGGATTCCTTTCCACCCTGGTGGCAAACTACCCTTACAGATCAGATCATCAAGGCACAAAAGGTAGATCCGGGAATTTCCCGCATCAAGAGAAACATCAAGAAAGGAGTCACAGATTGTTTCTCCATTGATGAACAAGGTGTTGTGTTCTTTGGAGACCGTCTAGTGGTTCCCAAGGTGCGCAACCTGAGGCCATTGATCCTTAAGGAAGCTCATGAATCTCCTCTCACCATTCATCCCGGTAGTACTAAAATGTATCAAGACCTACGCCAAAGGTTTTGGTGGACTAGGATGAAGAGAGAAATCGCTCAATACATTGCTAACTGCGACGTCATGCTGCCGAAGTTAAAGCAGAAAGCATCAACGGCCTGCCGGGCACCCTTCAACCTTTGGCTATTCCCGAATGGAAATGGGATAAAATCGGTATGGATTTCATTACCGGGTTTCCAGACCAAGAGAGGGAATAATGCTATCTTCGTTGTCGTCGATCGTCTTTCCAAAGTAGCCCACTTCCTACCCGTTCGTGAGAATATAACCGCTAGTCAGCTAGCTGATTTGTACATCTCTCGAATAGTGTCCCTTCATGGTGTTCCTTTGGAGATTAACTCAGACCGTGGAAGTCTCTTCACCTCTCGATTTTGGGAAAGTTTCCAAAATGCTATAGGGACTCGTCTCTTCTTTAGCACCGCCTTCCATCCCCAATCAAGTGGTCAAGTAGAACGAGTCAATCAAATTCTGGAGGATATGCTTCGAAGCTTCACATCTCCTTCGGCATGAATTGGGAGAAATGCCTTCCATTCGCCGAAGTTCGCTTATAACAATAGTTATCAAGCTAGCTTGGGCAAAGCTCCTTCAAGTTCTCTATGGACGGAAATGTCGAACGCCTCTTAACTGGTCGAACCGGGAGAGACAACTCTTTGGCCCGGATATGATCCAGACGCAGAAGAGCGAGTTCGCGTTATTCGTGAGAAATTGAAAACAGCCCAATCTCGTCAAAAGAGCCAATATGACCGCAAGCATAAGCCTATGGCTTATGAAATTGGCGAGAAGGCTTACCTTCGGGTTACTCCTTTGAAGGGAACCCATCGATTCGGTATCAAAGGCAAGCTGGCTCCTTGTTACTTTGGACCCTTTCGCATTCTTGCCAAACGAGGAGAAGTTGCCTACCAATTGGAACTACCTCTGCATCTTTCCAGAGTCCATGATGTCTTCCACATTTCTCACGAGCGTTGTTTCTGGATCCTATCCGTGGAGTGGACCATGAAACGCTTGATCTCCGAGATAACCTCACCTATCGAGAATATCCCGTTCGTATTCTTGATCAAGCTGAGCGTACCACTCGACGTCAGAATATCAAGTTTCTCAAGGTTCAATGGTCAAACCATTCCGAGCAAGAAGCAACTTGGGAAAGGGAGGATCGTCTTCGACTTGAGTATCCCACCTTTTTCGCGACGGATCCTAAATCTCGGGACGAGATTCTTTTGAGTGGGGTTGAGTTGTCACATCCTAGCTAGTCCATGCATTAGTGTGTTGCATCATGTTTAACTTTCATCGTAAATTTGAAATGGGGAAGACAGAACCCCAAAACCCTTTGAATCCAACTAGGGCTTACTAAAATTATTTTCAATGAACCTGAAATGCCCTTCTAAAATGTTCATCATCTTTGCTTTGGTCCTAAACCAGTGTCAGAAGTGATGCACAGATTTCTAGGTCACTCTAAGGTCACTGGATTAAATATCTAGCTATTTGAATTTGGGCATTTAAATTATATAAAATATTTCAAATGCTCAAATAATCCCAAACTAAAATGTTCCATGCTGGATATATTCCAACTAAGGACCAGGTGCAGTTTGGTGAATTTTGGAGTTGTCTAGGTATTTTTAGAAATGCAACAAAGTTACGTAAAATAGAAAAAAAGCGAAATGAAAAAATTTTACTGGCGCCACCTAACGGCCCACCCGCTGCCCAGCTGAGTCCGCCACACAATGAGCTGCTTGGTTGGCTGGCCAAGGTGCAGTGCTCGCCGGCGAGCACAGCATGCATGCCTCACAGCTAGTCGCCGCCGCCTCGCCGCTCGCCGAGCTGTCGACGCTGAACACTCTCCCGAGCCCGTAGACACCTTTCCTCCTCCCCGGCTCCTCCCCTCGCTCTCCCACGCCATGGCCGACGCCACCGCAGCCGCACTGTCGCCAGTAGTCACGCCTCCGTCGTCCTTGCGCCATTCCGTCAGGTCTAGGAGCTCCGCGCCCTCCTCTTCTTCGAGCTAGCCGAGCCCCGAAGGCCACAGTGGCCCGAGGCCTCTCAGACCGACCTCGCCCGACTCCGCTGTCAGCCGGAGATCCCCTTCGACGCCACCGCCGCACCAGCTCGTCCTCGACCGCACCGTTTGCTTCCTCGAGATCGCCGTGAGCCCAGCTACCTCCCCTCCTTCCCTTTCTCGCTCCCGAGCCTCAGAGCGATCGCACGAAGCTCACCAAAGACGCCGCCATGGAGCTCGTCAGCCGACGTGCTTCCGCCATCCACCGTCACCCCACGGTGTCTAACATGCTCACCGCGTCGCGTAGAGTCTAACCCACTACTTCACGCACCTCGCCAGACCCATAGCCACGAGTTCGTCATCACCCGAACTCCGGCGACCGCCAAGGTCGTCGCCGGCGCCGTTTCCGGCAACCCCGAGCCCAACCGACGCCACCAAGAGCTGCGGCTTGCTCCCAGCTACACGTAAACGCCCTCCGTGGCTCATTTGGTTGCCGGAACGCTCAAAACCACTCTTGCCGCCACGTCTGGCTCGCCGGCGGCTAAACGCCGGCATAGTTGACCCTCACTTTGACCAGGGCGAGCCCTGGTTGACTCTCCTGAGTCTATGATAGGTGGGCCCCCCTGCTAATTAACTTAGTTAGTTTAAACTAATTCTAATTAGTTAAATTAAGTGCTGACATGTGGGACCCACTGGTCAGTTTGACCTGGACGCCCCGTTGACCTCTCGACGTCACCTCGACGCATTGTCGACGCGAAATGAATTCTTGGAATTATTACATTATAGGAAATTCCAGAAAATAGTTCAAACTTCAAAAATTCATAAAAATTAATCTGTAACTCCAAATGCAAAGATTTATATATGAAAAATGATCAGAAAAATCCATTCCATCCATTGGTAAAGGTTTCATGCATGACAGAACAAGTTAACCTTGCTGTTTAAGCAGATTAACACAATGCACCTTTATGGCTATGTTAAATGAGCTAACATTTGAATCTTTGATTCAAATGGGTTCATCCCTTTCTATTCTAGCTTGCATTAGGCCAACACACATTCATATTGCCATGCCATAGCATGCATCATATTGTTGCATATTGTCATGTGTTGTTTATGTTCGGTGTGTCTTTCGTGATAGGTTCTGCCTCCGAGGATAACCCGAATATCCGCTCTGAAGGGCGATATCCTACCACCACTACATCGTGCAAGCAACCCATTGATCATTCCGATACAAACCCATGTTCTCGCTTCGCTCTTGTTTATCGTGCATTAAGACAACGCAATTCAAACTGTTGTGTCTTTGTGGTAGTTGAACCCACTTCCTTTGCATGACCTGTCATTGCCACAAGAATTAGATGAAACCCACTAGTATGTGTAGGAGTTGATTGAGCCATGTTTGTGATTCCTACCATGCTATGCTTGCTATTCTTAGAGTTGTGTCGTGTCCGCTCATCGGGATGATGAACCTGGAGTGAAAGGTTGTGTCGGGTTCGAGAGTGAAAGTGTTGAACACGTTTTGGTAAAGGTATCGATGAGAGGCCATGTAGGAGTACATGGTGGGTTGTTTCATTGAAGCCGTCCCTAAGAACTGAGATCTGTGTGTGTGATTTAAGACTTAGCTACTACCACGCATTGGGCCCGAAACCAATGGGCCCTCTCGACTTATTAACCACTCTTGTCCTCGGTCAAGGGAGTTGCAAGTAGTTTACGGTGTTTGTAGCATCTTTGGGGGCACGCAGCTGACCTTAGGGGTGGTATGTCGCGGTTGTACGTGGCCAGTGTACCGATTCGCCTGCTTGGTGTCTCGGGAACCTGCACACATCGTTCGGGGCCGGTAGTGGAAACCTCGGCCGGACTCCCAGCGGATGGAACCCGAATAGGCGATCAACCTGGACTCGAGACTCGTGTGTGTAGTCAGGTCGAGGCCGACACCCTCGCTGGGCTTCCGCGTGAAGGTTGCCGAGTACATGTCGTGGTAGCGGCGATAAGTGGTGAGAGCGTGTGTGAAGAAGTACACCCCTGCAGGTATAAAACTATTCGAATAGCCGCGTCCATGTAAAGGACTACTTGGTCACCTATACAGTTCATAGACAAGTAAATGGATACTACTAAAAGCCTCAAGATAAGTGTGAGTATCATGGATGGCCCTCTCGTGGGTTGACGAGAGGATCCACGGTGGAGTATTGTGATGGTGATTAGTGGACTCGTAAAGCGACAAATGCTTTTCGTGTGGTGTCACGTAGGATAGCTTAGCCAAGAGTCAAAGTTGGCTTGCTGCAATAACTCCACTACCTTCTTGAGAATGTGCATGTATAATAGGATTCTGTTGTAAGACTTGCTGAGTACCTCCGTACTCATGTTTGCTTAATTAATGTTTTGGGCGACAACACCGCCCTCCGATGGGTTTTATGTAGACCTTGACATCGACGAAAGTGAACTAGCCACCCGGTGGTGATCCAAGGCTTGTGAAGGGCCACTTTGTAGATAGAAGGGCTTCAACAAGCTTTCTTTCTTTTTAGAATCAGACTCGAGACTAGTTTGCTTCCGCATGTGCTTGTATGTTTGTATGACTTGAGTGTTGGGTCATGTGACCCCTATCTGTATGGATATGTTATGTATGGCTCCTCAAGCCTCTTAAATAAAGTACTTTGAGTTGTAGAGTTTTGTTGTGATGCCATGTTGTATGTACTCATATCGGGCATATTATGTATGATTGAAATGCTTGGTATGAGTGAGATCCGACAAACTAGTTGTTTATCCTTGGCAGCCTCTCATATGGGGAAATGTAGTCTCGTGCTTCCGAGCGATAGTAGTCCGCTTCTGACCGGTTCACCGGAGTCCTGCTAGCCCAAAGACTACTGCTTGGACACTTGACTGGCGGCATGTGTTTCACTTCGTTCCTATATGTCATCCCTTCGGGAAATGTCACGCGGTGATATTCGAGTCCTGCCTAGCCTGCTACATGCCGGGATACCGAGTCCTGTTAGCCCAAAGGCTACAGCCCGAATTCATACGTTGATGACCGACATGCTCGATGTGATTCATGTATGCCTGTCCCCATGGGTTAGCGTCGCTTTGGGTTCACGACTAGCCATGTCGGCCCGGGTTCTCTGTCATGTGGACGCTAGCAACACTATCATATACGTGAGCCAAAAGTCGCAAACGGTCCCGGGCCATGGTAAGGCGACACCCGTGGAAATACCGTGCGTGAGGCCGCAAAGTGATATGAGGTGTTACCGGCTAGGTCAATGTGACTTGGAATCGGGGTCCTGACACTCTGTCTCGTTGCTGGCGGGCGGCGCCTCAGCAGAGCGGTGGAAATCCTCCCCCGCGTTGCCAGCAGGGTGGGGCCTCGGCTGAGCCAGCGATGTCCTCTGCCTTGTTGTTGGCGGGGCGGGGCCTCGGCGGAGCCGACGGTGTCCTCTGCCTCATTGTTGGCGTCGCGGGGCCTCGGCGGAGCAGGGCCTCGTTGACGCCAGTGGAGCGGGGACTCGTCGGAGCCGGCATTGTCCTCTACCTCATCCTCGGTCTCGCCAAACAGCGCCTCGCCCGCTTCATCGCCCTCTTTGCTAGCCTCTTTGTAGACGGCCGCAGCCTCCGCCACCCGCATGCGGTACCGCCAGCGCTCGAGGAGGCCCTTGCGGGCGAAGTGGTACGAAGTCGGCAAGTGCCTCGCTCCACCCGCCGGCGGTGATCTGCTCCTCCGCTGCAGTGCTCCCCTGGAGGAGATGGTGGTTGTAGGCGGCGTCGGCCTGCGCCTCCCGGAACTGCTCCTCACGCATCTGGCTCACACTGTCCATATATTGGGCACGGGCCTCGCCGATGGTCATGGTGCAATGCACCGGCGAGGATGGCGCGGAGGAAGGGAGTTGGCGCCGGATCATCGACTACCATGTTCTCCATTGGGACGTCATCGTCCTTCGGCTGCCTACCGGCCAGCCGGTCGGCAGCAATGACTGCCATCTCCTTGTGGTCCGTCGTTCGCCCGTCCCGAAGAGCGCTGGAGCGCGAGGAAGCCATGGTGGGTAGTAGTGGTGTGGACAGAAGAAAGGGAACGGATGCGAATGACTGCGGCTATGGCCGTCATAGCAGTTTATATAGCAATGGTGGGCGGGCGGAGGGACGGACGTGTGGCGTCGGAGTAGCCGCCTCGGCAACCGCGTATCATTAATGTGGGCGGCAGATGGAAGGACGGACGACACTTGTGTCGTTTGAAGGTGGAGCAAACGCCTGCACCAGGAAGCGGTGGCGGCGCCTGATCAAGCTTGGGCGAAGCCATGCAAGCGAGGAGATGACTTTACTTGGAGAGGGTGACAATGGGGACCCACCAGGTCCATAGCCTCACGTACGCAAGTGCCTCCTTATTATATATATATAGAGAGAGAGAGTAGCACTATTCTAATCCCAGGATTAGAATTGTTATTTGGTTCACAGCAGCCCCTATATAGGGCCCAACAGGGCCCTCCCGAACTTCTGGACTGCCCCCAGATCGACAGGATCCACTGGATCCCGAGGCCCCCCGACAGGATCCACCTGATCCCGATCCCGAGCTGCCCCAGCCCACCGCCTTCCTCGATCCCCGACCTCCCCGTGGTCGCCACGATCTTCACGGATCCGCCTCCCCCCGTCTACAGCTCCCGGCCGCCGGATCCGCCCGCCCCTCCGCCTCTCCGGCTCTGGCACCACATGGGCGGCGAAGCGGCAATGACGCCGGGCGCGAGGGAGCCCGCATCACCTGGAGCCGGCGGAGCCGGTGAAGCCGCCGGATTTCTGCGACGAACAGCCCCCATGGACTTCCGGAAGCCTCATCCTCGTTCCATCGTCACCGCCAGATGTCTTGGCAAGGTTTCGTGGATTTGCCAAGGCGCAACTCTACGATTTAACAAAGAAACCCAAGGAAGCATCTCGGCGGCGGAGGCCGCATCGGCGGTGCCTTTAAATCTAAGAACTGTACATGAACTTCCTCCCTGATCTTGCATTCTTCTTCAATCTTGCCTTCTCTGACCTTCTTGCTTCGTGCAGATGAACTTCGCGCCCCCTGCAAGACATGGATTGCCATGGAATTCCCCTCGTACCTCCACGACGAATTGTACTCAAGGTGGCCTATCAGCTGCTGGAAAAAGGTTGGCCGAACTTCTAGCCAAGGTATGGTTGGACTTCTTCCTTCCTTCGGTTTTTTATTTGCTTACAGCTATGTGAAGTTCAGGTGGTGTGTGAGCATCAGTCGAGGCTACAAAAGCTTTTTGTAAAATCTGCCTGCTTATAGCTATGTGAAGTTCAGGTGGTGTGTGAGCATCAGTCCAGGCTACAAAAATAGCATTGTAAAATATGCATGCCTGCTTACTATGCCTGCCTGCTTACACGCATGTGCAGTTCAGGTAGTATGTGAGCCTCAGTCCAGGCTACAAACACTATAAAATCTGCCTGCATTCACATTCACATTCACATTCAATAAAATAAAAAAGGAAAATAGAACATGCATGTGATATGACTTGAAGGTCAGGTTGGTATGCAATAGCAGTCCAACCATTCAAAAAACTCATGAAGGTTCAGGTTTCCTAATCAGAGATGATTTCCCTTTGCAAGAGAAGAAGTTCAGGTTGTGGAGAGTGCTCAGTTCAGGTACATATAAGTAATCTAATATTGCAGAATTAAAAAACAGGATGTGAAGTTCATTTTGTGAAGGGTGCTCAGTTCAGGTACAAAGGCATTGGCAGATGCTCACTTCAGTGCATAGTGTGATGTCTCTCACCACTTTTATATGAGAAGTTCAGGCTGTGAATAATGCTAAGTTCAGTTATGAAGGTATATGCAGATATAACTTGTGTGCTGACAGACATTTTTTTCCTTTTATGTCAGCAAGACGAGAGACGCATGAAGAAGCTTAGAAGTTCCCAACAGAAAGTACACAATCCAAAGCCTGTACGCGTTGCACCACCCTCTCAATGGGTCACACCTCAAACGCACCAACAACATTACCAACCGGCTCCAGACCAAAAATGGAAGACACCCGAAACACACGGATACTCCAGAGAAGCTGGGTCGCAGCCCTATCCGCACAAGTTTGCGCCTCCACCTAATTGGGTGACGCCGAAATCCCCCGCGGATTCTTTGTATCCACCAGCAGACTCCCAAGCACGCCGATGGAGGAGGGGGTTAGCTCAAGTCCCGCGTCTAACTCTGGAGGTTATCCTGGTGTGCCTCATCAATGCCAAAGCAAAGCAACTAAACCGGATCCCAGGACAAATCCAACAACAACAAACACACGGAGGAGACTGATCTGCACACTACCACCGTTTGATCCTGCTGCTGCTGCTACAAGTCAGAATTGTACGGGGCATAAGGTAGATGGATTGCTCCACAGAACAAAAGAGCAAACCAAGACCAGGATCGCAATACCTCCACAACCACCTCAAGCAAAAAGGACGCAAACAAGAGAAAGGCCATCTTCAGCCCTCCTTCCTCCTCGTGATCCACTGCTGCATCCTGCTATGATTACTCCTCCATGCCCCATCCCAGAGGGACAACAGCCGACACTGGCAGAGTTGCGATCATACACGCACGTAAGTGAAACAAAAAATATTTATATATGCATCTTGTATTATCTGCAGGTTTTCTGCTCCCTCCAGGATAACAAGTTCATAAACTGCATTTTAAGGTGCTGTTTGGATTTTTTTGTTTTTCTGCAGACGCCAGATCTACCGGATTATCTAATACCAAGACTAAAGATGCGATTCAAAGATGTAGAGAAAGCAAGGGAATTTTATAACAGATACGCTAGACACGCTGGTTTTGGAATCAGGAAGACGGGTGGAAATGACAACCACAAGTATTTTGTTTGCGCCTTCCAAGGGATACACACATCTTCAGTTCCAGAGGCCAGCAGGAAGCGAAACAAAACATCACAGTGGACGGGCTGCAATGCAAGTGAGGGAGTCCCGGACTAGGGGGTGTCTGGATAGCCGGACTATCGTCGCGGCCGGACTCCAAGACTATGAAGATACACGATTGAAGACTTCGTCCCGTGTGCGGATGGGACTTTCCTTGGCGTGGAAGGCAAGCTTGGCGATACAGATATATAGATCTCCTACCATTGTAACCGACTCTGTGTAACCCTAACCTATCCGGTGTCTATATAATCTGGAGGGTTTTAGTTCCTCTGTGTCGTCACCGATAGGCCCGATGGCTCCTTCGATCATCAACAACGACGCGGTCCAGGGTGAGATTTTTCTCCCCGGACAGATCTTCGTGTTCGGTGGCTTTGCACTGCGGGCCAATTCGCAGCCATCCGGAGCGGATCGAAAGCTACACCCCGCCATCGTGTCGATTTGGAAGTTTGAACTATACGGCCGATATCCGCGGAGACTTGTTCTTCGACGGATTCGAGCCGCAGCCAAGCGCACCGCCTTTGTCTCGATGGGCATGATCTAGCTCTGGGTTTAACGCCACAGAGGCCGCACCAAAGATCCGCTCCAACCCTTAATCCGGGCCGGATTCCTCGATCGAGGACGAGTGGTTGGACACCGCCTGGGGCTACAATCTCTCGCGATTGAGCCGAACTCCATCCTGTCGCTGCGAAGACCTCGACCTGTGGTGCGGACTCCTCTCCGGACTCAACCCTCCGCGCCCCTACCAATCAAATCCGATTGGGCGCCCGTTATGGAGTTCATCGCGGACATCTTTTCAAAGACTCGCCCTTTGGCGACATTCTGAATTCACTAAAGTCTCTCTCTTTATCCGGAGAGCCCTGGCCGGACTGCGGACAGGAAGGTTGGGATACGGATGAAATTCAACGCCCACCCACCACCCACTTTGTAGCCACTGTCGATGATTTAACCGACATGCTCGACTTCGACTCTAAAGACGCCGACGGTATGGACGACGGCATTTACCGGAGACGACCAAGACCCAGCGCCTACAGGCGGTGGAAGGCCACCTCGTCATATGACATATACATGGTGGACATCCCAAAAGATGGGAACGGCGATGGAACAACGGAGGATGACCCTCCAAGAAACAGCGAGCGCCCGACGTCAAGGCGCCGCTCTAAATCCCGCCACAATAAAACGGTGATTCCCGCACGGGAGATAATAACACCCGGACAAGGTTGAAGAGAACCCTCCAAAGCAGGACTCAGCGCAGGAGGAGGGAGAAGCAAGTCCGCATGACAGTGCGGCAGAAAGAGAGGTCGAGGACGATAATTATGCGCCTCCCTCCGAAGATGAGGCAGGCCTCAACGGCGACGAATTTGTCGTGCCTGAGGATCCCACCGAACAGGAGCGTTTCAAACGCAGGCTTATAGCCACGACAAGCAGCCTCAAGAAAAGCAGAACAAATTAGAGCTGATCAAGACCTGCTAGCTGACAGATGGATCAAGTCCTTGCAGCCAAGAGCATGAACTCGAACGCCTCCAAAAGCTACCCCAAACGCAGGCCGTTGCCTCGATCGGAGGAGGAAGCACCCAAGTCACCAACAAGACGACATGGCGGATCGCCACCCCGTGGTCAGCTGACAGAAGCCTCTCGGCCCTCCGCTCAAGCCACACCCCGACGCCGCTCAAAAGTACCAAGGCACGGAAAACGCGCCGGACTTGCAAGATATATTGGAGGATAAGGCAAAACATACAAGATCGATCTCACGGATCGTGGGCGCCAACGACGCGGGATGATTACCGTCACGCGGATACAAGAAACCCGGCCGGGCCGAACACGATGAGACAAAGCTCATATGAGCTACGCCGTGATATATCCCAATACGTAGGCGCCAGACACCCACTATGGTTCATGATGAAGTAATGGATCATCAAATCCACGAGGGCTTCAAACCCGTAAACATCGAATCATACGATGGTACCACAGATCCTGCGGTCTGGATCGAGGACTATCTCCTCCATATCCACATGGCCCGCGGTGATGATCTACATGCCATCAAATACCTCCCACTCAAGCTTAAAGGACCAACTCGACATTGGCTCAATAGCTTGCCAGCAGAATCAATTGGTTGTTGGGAGGACCTGGAAGCCGCATTCCTTGATAACTTCCAGGGCACATATGTGCGACCACCAGACGCCGATGACCTTAGCCACATAATTCAGCAGCCAGAAGAATCGGCCCGACAATTCTGGACTCGGTTCCTAACAAAGAAAAATCAAATCGTTGACTGTCCGGCTGCAGAGGCCCTTGCAGCCCTGAAACATAACATCTGTGACGAGTGGCTTGCCCGGCACCTAGGACAGGAAAAGCCAAAATCCATGGCAGCCCTCACAACACTCATGACCCGATTTTGTGCGGGAGAGGACAGCTGGCTAGCTCGAAGCAACAACTTGGCCAAACATCCTGATAGTTCGGATACCAAGGACAGCAATGGCAGGTCACGTCACAACAAGAACAAGCGCCACATTAACGATTTATAATATCAAGATACGGCCGTCAATGCCGGATTCGGAGGTTTTAAACCCGGTCGATGGAAGAAGCCATTCAAAAGAAATACCCAGGGCCCGTCCAACTTGGACCGAATACTCGATCGCTTGTGTCGATACATGGCACCCCGAAAACTAGCCAATCACACCAACAGGACTGTTGGGTGTTCAAGCAAGCAGGCAAGTTAAGTGCGAACTCAATGACAAGGGGCTGCATAGCGATGACGAGGAAGAGCCCGCCGCCACGAACAATAGAGGATGTAAGGTTTTCCCACACAAGTGCGGACGGTGAACATGATATACGCAACCCATATACCCAAAAGGGAGCGGAAGCGTGCACTAAGGGACGTATTTGCGATGGAGCCAGTCGCCCCGAAGTTCAACCCATGGTCTTCCTGCCCGGTCACCTTCGATCAAAGGGACCACCCCACTAGCATCCGTCACGGCGGTTTTGCCGCATTGGTTCTTGACCCAATTATCGACGGATTTCACCTAACTAGAGTCCTGATGGATTTCGGCAGCAAATTTCGAACTCGCTTTATCGTGATACAAAGGCGCAAAATGGGCATAGACCCTCAAGGATTAAACCTACAAAGACGACCTTTAAAGGCGTCATACCGGGTGTAGAGGCCAGTTGTACGGGCTCGGTTACACTCGAAGTGGTCTTCGGATCCCCGGATAACTTCCGAAGCGAAGAGTTAATCTTCAACATCGTCCCATTCCGCAGCGGCTATCATGCACTGCTCGGACCGCATTTGCAAAGTTCAATGCGGTGCCGCACTACGCATACCTCAAGCTCAAGATGCCAGGCCCTCGAGGAGTAATCACGGTCAATGGAAACACTGAACGCTCTCTCCGAACGGAGGAGCACACGGTCCTCGCGGCGGAGGTACAAAGCAGCCTCTCACAGCAATTCTCGAGTCCGCCACTAAGCGTCCGCGACACCGCTGCCGCGCCGGAGTAACCTACAACAAAGACCGCTTGGCACGATTCAAGCACGCCAGTAGCAATCCGGCCCAACCCTACCCTCGCGAAATCGCTGAAGCTAGTATTACGCTGTACATAATTACGCCTGGAGATACCATGGGCATATGGGGAGGGGCAAGACCACGACACGCCAAGAATGCGGCTCGACCGCACTGTGGGCTCCCGATTGTGTCATTCTTTTCCTTTTTCCTTTTTCTTCCTTTTTCTTACTTTCGTGACTCCGTCTTTGAGAAGTCCTGTCCGCAATTGAATCGCCGAACTCACGATGCAACATCCAGGAAGCGTAAAGCCACGCCAAGTGTTCGTGTGGTCTCTATTACGAGCATTATACCTGCTTTTACATACCATCCCGCAGCTTACCCCTGGAGGGGGACATGTTAGATAGTCCCATCCCTTGCTTATCGCACTATTTGTATCATTCTGCTTCCATTGCAATACCTTTTTGAATAAACAATACATAGCTTTTGCTTATTATTGCTCTACTTCCTTTATATATACATATGTTCATTTCACGACATGTTGCAATCGTACACTTTGGTACGGCCAATACACCAGGGGCTTAAGTATCCCAAAATTATGGTGTGATAAGTCCGAACACTTTCACAAGTGCGGCACCCGAACTTATAGCATTATATGAATCGGCTCCGAATCATGTCTTGGGTCAATAGTTGGGTTTGCCCGGCTCCGTGTTTTGGTACCTTACGTTCCGTTATATCGGCTAAGGTAGCACCGGAGAACCATTGCGATTGTGCCCCAGTTGAGCTGGGTCGAGCGCCTCAGTGGAGAAAGCTAAAACTGACCGTCATGATAGGGCGAGAGCCGGTCGCTGTTCGAGAGGTTTTTTCGGGTCCCTAAAGAGTTATTCCGCTTTGAGCGAGGAACCGGAATTGTCCGGCCAAGGCGTGGATAGCGCCCCGAACTCGGTCTTCCGAAAACTAGGGGCTTCGCCGAAATTTAAAATTATAGAATTCTATGGCTAAGTGAGAGTGTTCAAGCATTATAAGTCCGGTTGCCTTGTTCGTTGTGTTGAGCGCCTCCTAGATGGACCCAAGAATGGGAACAAGAGTGCTCAAGTTTATCCCGAACACCCCAAAGACTTTCATGACATGGGGGGGGCTGAAGCCAACGACTTGCCATCTCTCAAATTTGATAAACGGCCGCACAGAAGGTAATATTTTAAATTAATAAGCGTTGCTTAGCGCATATGAACAAGTTTTCAGCGTACAGGATAACAAATGCGAACCTATTCAAAAATTACATCCTTGGAGCACTCATCCGCTATTCGGCGAGCACCCTTCAGGAGGCCCTCATAGTACATTTCGGGCGTACGATGCTCATGGCCCTTCGGCGCCTGGGTCTGTCACAAGCTTCTTCGCATCCAAATTTTGCCCCAATGCACTTTAGCACGGGAAAGGGCCCGACGGACACCTTCAATGCAGACGAGCGCTTTGATGACTTCAATCCATGGACAGCATCCACCACCACGCACCAAGTCGAAGTAGCTCCGGGCATGGCCTCCAATGGCCACAGCCACCGCTTATAAGGCTCCTTCATGGCCTGTTCGGCGACCTTGTGGAGCTCGACCACCGCTTCACTGGTCGCTCAGGGCACCAGACGCTCGGCCTCAAAGATACCGAGACCGTAACACCTTTTCCGTCGAGCTTCCCTCCTTGGCGCGGTAGAATGAGGCAGCATCGCACACACCACGGGCAAATCTGCGAATGCTCTGGAGAGCTCCGAATCCGGGTAAGTAATAGGTAATTCACTTTCACATGCTTGCTTTGCATAAAGAATGCCTTACCCGCCGCTATCTTCTTCAACGACTCAATTTCTTGGAGGGCTTTTTGGGCCTCGGCCTTAGCAGTTTTGGCACTCTCAAGAGCCGAGGCGAGCTCGGACTCTCGAAGTCTTGAGTCACGCCCAAACCCTCGTGTTTTTCCACGAGAGCTTGGAGCTCTTGTCGCATTTTAGCCAGCTGCGCCTCCCCTTCTCTCGCTCGGTGCGTTCCAGCCTGAGCTTTGTTTTCGCCACGGACACCGCTTCCTGTGGTCGCCACCTCGCTCGTGGCCCCTGTAGTACCCAAGTTATTCCTGTTATTTTTGCAACCAAAACCTTTTCTATAAGGTATTTCTTTAATAAGGTATTACTTACCTTCCTTGTCCTCGAAGCTGCTTCTTGGCTTGTCCGAGCTCATTCTCGGACCGCTCGAGGTTCTCGCTTCAATGCATTGACCTCCGCAGCCAAGGTCTTGGCAGAGGTCAAGAATGCAGCCTGCATTCCCATATTGACATACCTATGTTAGACTCCTGCGTATATCTTTTTAGATCCTTAGTCCGCTTTTCTTTCCGAACACCGAACCAAGCATCGTGGGCTACCGTCTATGCGGTAATATTTTTACATATTCTAAACTTACCTCAAAGCCCGTTAGAAGGCTGATACAGGCTTTTCACCCGCTCTTGGCGGACTGAACTGTCCGGATCACCGCACTCATAACAGTGTGGTGCTCCTCCTTGATGGAAGCGATGTTGAGCGCCTCCAGTAAGCTATCCGGTGCCTCTGGTTGGACGGAGGACACCGGCGTCTTACCCTTCTTGCGAAGGATCCGCTGGCCGGACTTCGGAACCACTGATGGTTCTGGCATGGAGTCCGGACGAGGTTCAGGCTTAGAGCCCCTGGGGGTCTTGCCCCCGCTACTGAGTCCGGGAGGTTGCCTTGTGGCACCTCCTGCGCTACCTCCTCTTGACCAAGCCCCCCTTGGGGCCCCACCGTGGCGTCGTCCGCAGCGTGAGGCGAGGAGGCGGTCGAAAGCGAAGCACTCTCCATTTCCGACGAGCCCAGGGACCCGCTCGATGAATCGGCGAACTCGTCCTTGGGCGGGCTGCACGGTTGTTCGACATTAGAGAACACTCTGCGATAATAAAAAGCCATGGGTATCCGGACACTTACGATCTCGCCAGGGGCTTGGCCCTTGTAGGCCAATCCTCCTCGTCGTCGTCGACGTTGGTGGAGAAGTCCGAAGGAAGGGTTCTTCCCTTCTTGGACCCTCCGGCCTCCCCAGTTGGGGCGGCCTTCCTTTTCTTCTCCTCCCCCGCTGGGGGAGGAGTTTCTTCTTCTTCCTCCTCATCCTCAGGAGAAGATTACGCATCGTAATCGACAAGACTGGCGTCGGGAGCTCCTTCGAGTTCCCGTGGCCTCCTTCTTGGCCTTCTTCTCCGGCACCACATGCGGCGCCGAGCCAGCTCCCTGTCAATCGGGCGTCCTCCGGGTCTTCCGGCAAAGGAGCCGGACAGTTAATCTGTCCGGACGTCTTCAGCCAGTCCTGTCAAAGATTAGGGAGTTTTAGATCCCACCTAGAGTCAATCTATGAAACAAGAGTCCCGTAAAGGGTAAAATAACTTACCTCGCCGGCTTGACGCCGCGAAATGTATCCGCGATCTTTGTTAGCGGATGCCGGGCTTCGGCGCCCTTGAACAGCACCTTCCAGCGTCTTCAGACGTAGTGTCAAGAGCCGGCTCAAGGTTCGTCTTGTGCCGGATCAAACTCCCACAAATTGAAGGCCCGTTGTTGGCGGGGAGAATCGCGGATGAGCATCACCGGATTACGCCGAAAAGCTCGAGATTCTTGTCCATCGTGTTTGGACGCATGTTTGAGTCCGGATAGCTCTTCCGAATTCCCCCACGTCAGGCCCGTCTCTTTCCATGACGAGAGCCGTGTGGGGAAGCCAGATCTAAATTCGGGGGCCGCCACCCATTCGGGGTTGCGTGGCTCGGTGATGTAGAACCACCCTGATTGCCACCCCTTTATTGTCTCCACGAAGGCGCCCTCGAGCCATGGGACTTTGGCCATCTTGCCAACCATGGCGCCTCAAGATTCGCTTGACGGCCGCCTACTACCTTTGGCCGGACGTTGAAGATCTTCAGCCATAAGCCGAAGTGGGGCTGGATGCAGAGGAAGGCCTCGCACACGACGATAAACGCCGAGATGTTGAGGATGAAATTCGGGGCCAGGTCGTGGAAGTCCAGGCCGTAGTAGAACATGAGCCCCCGGACAAATGGGTGAAGTGGAAAACCTAGTCCGCGGAGGAAGTGGGGGAGAAACACCACCCTCTCATGGGGCCCGGGGGTTGGAATGAGCTGCCCCGCATCGGGCAGCCTGTGCACGATGTCGCCGGACAAGTATCCAGCCTCCCGCAGTCTTGTGATGTGCCCCTCCGTGACGGAGGAGGCCATCCACCTACCTCCCGCTCCTGACATGGTTGGAGAAGGTTGAGGTGGGATGTGCGGACTTGGGCGCTGGAGCTCGAGTTCGCGGAAATGGATAAGCAAAGGAGGAAGAAGGCCGTGGTGAAAGGGTGGATCCTTATCCCCTTATATGGACGGACGAAGCTATGCGTCCCCTCCCAGCCTGGTAAAACTCGCTTATCTCCCAAGCGCCGTAATCAATGGCGCGGATGGGTTACCCACGTCCGTATTGATGAGAATCCCAGAATAAGGGGGCACGATCTATGCTTTGATAAGACGTGCCAAAGAAACCGCCGCTAAACGCTACCGAGGTGGAACGGTAAAAAAACGATTCATATAAAGGCCTGGCCGTGGTGTGATGTCACGCCGCGGAATACGTCAGCAGATCTGTGCAGAAGTTATTCTCTCTACGGTGGTATGTGGAACTTTTTTTGCAGATCCAGACACTATCCTTGTGTTCAAAACCTTCTATGAAGTATTCGGAGGAGGAACCCGCCTCACAATGCCGAAGACAATCAACGCGCCGGACTCATCGTCATTGAAGCCTGGTTCAGGGGCTACTGAGGGAGTCCCGGACTAGGGGGTGTCCGGATAGCCGGACTATCGTCACGGCCGGACTCCAAGACTATGAAGATACAAGATTGAAGACTTCGTCCGTGTCCCGGATGGGACTTTCCTTGGCGTGGAAGGCAAGCTTGGCGATACGGATATGTAGATCTCCTACCATTGTAACCAACTCGTAACCCTAACCTATCCGGTGTCTATATAAACCGGAGGGTTTTAGTCCGTGGGGACGAACAACAATCATACCATAGGCTAGCTTCTAGGGTTTAGCCTCCTTGATCTCGTGGTAGATCTACTCTTGTACTACCCATATCATCAATATTAATCAAGCTGGAGTAAGATATTACCTCCATCGAGAGGGCCCGAACCTGGGTAAAAACATCGTGTCCCTTGTATCCTGTTACCATCCGCCTAGACGCACAGTTCGGGACCCCCTACCCGAGATCCGCCGGTTTTGACACCGACAGCAAGAATGAGGGTGAAGGTGCAGGAGGATGGCACATGCGTGGCAGTGGACATTGAGTACAATCATAATCACCAGCTCATGCAAACTGATGGCATGCTGGTGTTTTTGCACTCACACAAGAATTATGACCCCACTATTTTGGAGTACGTAAAAGCTCTTGCAGTACCATGATGTCAAGCACACAACAATAATGTCCATGCTATCTGAAAATGAAGATGGAAGCTACTTCCTAAGCATGACCGGACGAGACCTGCTAAACCTGTAAGTACTCAAACACCAACATACTGCAATGTAAAAATAGCATCCTAGCTCACAATCCTTTGCTAGCAAAAAATAAACAAATGCATGTTTGCATGTGATTTGCAGGAAAGCCATGAATGCAAGGAAAGATGATTTGGATGATGTATTGAAACTTGTTTCATTCTTCAAAGACATGAAGGCGATAAATGATGAGTTTTTCTATGACATCCAAGTGGACAAGGACAAGTCAATTAAATACATTTTCTGGTCGAATGCAAGCTGCCGAGGAGCCTATCAAGACTTCGGCGATTGCGTAACATTCGACATGACTTACAAGACCAACAGATTTCATATGCCCCTCGGAGTGTTTGTTGGAACAAACCATCACTTGCAGTCAACGATATTTGCTTTTGCCCTGATAAGAGACGAAGATGCAAAGTCATTCAAGTGGTTGTTCGATACATTTCTACGGTACATGAATAACAAGCACCCAACTTGCATTCTCACAGGTGAGTTCAAATAAAAAACTCCTCAAGTTTCATCATCTTTTTAGTCTATGGGTCTCAGATTGGGTATATTTGGTTTTATCTGAAAATAATATACAACAAGCAGTTCAACCACTGTTAGCACATAAGTCCAACTAACAGTAGAAGAAAGCAAGATTATCTGTCACATGTTTAGAAAAAAACTGGTCATGAATGTGAAGTTCAAGTACAGGAATCGTAGAAGTTCAAAGACAGAAAGATGTAAAAGAAAAAACATGTAACATATTCAGAAAAATATAGTTATTTATGTGAAGTTCAAGCACTGGTACCACATAAGTTCAAGAACACTGCCAGAAGAAAATTTTGAGTGTGACACTACTAGGTAGTCCCACTGCTGTGCATGTGAAGTTCAAGCACCGTACCACGTAAGTTCAAGAACACTGCTATAAGAAAAATACATGTGCCATTTTTAGATAGTCATATTGCTGCATGTGAAGTTCAAGTACTTGTACAACATAAGTTCACCATCGTAACAAAAAAGAATGAAGTTTCATTTTATTAATTCATGCGCACTAATGCCCATCGATGGCGTAAAGCTATACCACAAACATTTCCAAACACCGTCCACAAGCTATGCCGTTGGCACGCCTTGAAGAAGTATTGAGGAATACCTCGCGTTGTCAGCATTTAAAAGTATAAAACATTCAAAGAGGAGTTCACAGCTATATTAAATCGTCACGATGCCAACGGAGTTTGAAGATGCATGGGCTAAACTTCGTGCACAAGTACAAACCGGAGAACGACCGTGATGATGATGCAGCTCTGGAGTGATAGGAAGATGTGGATTTCAGCATATTACAAGAAAATTTTCTGTGCTAGAATGAGTTCCACACAACGAAGCGAGAGCATGAACCACGTGCTAAAGAAAGGGTTTGTCAAGGGGCCCAGAACCTACAGAAGTTTGCTAGGAGGGTCAATGCTTGCATACAAACTCGGATGCAGAAGGAGAACAAGCAAACAATGACCAGCATGGTAAGATGACAAGTACAAAACACCCCAATAATGTTCTGTTTTACCTTCAACATGTGCACTTTGAATTTTTTTAAAATGAAACCCATGACTCTGCTTCGACTAATACCTCACTTTTTGACATGTGCAGACCAATCCTGTGACAAAAACAACTTACGGCTACGAGGACGACATGTCCATCAAGTACACGAGAGCCGTGTACACCGAGATGAGGAATAGGATGATAATGGCAACACTATTCCGCGCAAAGCGTACAACAGAGCCAACTAAGTACCTTGTGTACTACCACAACAAGCCTGGCCATGATGATGAAGAAAGATTTTCCTGGTCAAAGCATGAATTCCAGGTTGTAGCCGACCCAGAGAATGAAATATACGAGTGTGAATGCAAGCTCGACACATACAGTGAGCGAAAAAGACAACCTCATTAAATAGCTAGACTAGTAGTATCATATCACAATTTATGAAACTCATTACTGGCTCTCAAACTATGTATTCTGCATTCATCACAAAAATGCAGGCATGTTCTGCCTTCACATCATGAACATACTTGACTACCTCAAGCCTGACAATTTTCCAAACATGTATATCCTCAAACGCTACACAAAGACTGCAAGATCACAACCAACTTTTGATATAAGGGACTACAACACAACCACATCGGATGGCAGCTCAAGGCTATCGAAGCAAGACATCTTCTTTGCGGTGAATTTGATGGTTAACAAGAAAGCAATGAGATGTGACCAGCAATATGACAGAGCATACTATGTTCTCAAGAGGCTTGTGGAAGAGCTTGATGCAATACATTCAAGCAAATCAAGCGGATGTTGACGAAAGGATGGTCAAGAGGACGCTGAAATTGAAGATGACCTTCATTATTATGCAAAATGAAATGCTCAACGCCACAATAAGCAAACCAATGCAAGCAGGGTGATGGCCAATCAATGGAGCAACGACAGCAAGAGACAATGAAATTGCCGTTGTATTCTAAAACAAAGGGTAGGAAGAAAATTACTGCAGCAAAGAAGAGTGACAAGAGAGCTCAAATAAAGGCACCACATGCAGGAAGAGTCGTCGTGCGCAATGAGAACGGAGTGCCACTTGGACACAGGAAATGCAGTGTGTGCAACCAGGTTGCGGGACACAACAAGCTGACTTGTCCAACACTCTTGGAAAGAAACAATGCTGAGGAGGTCAAGCAACCCAAAGTTCAGAAACATCAGCCCAAAGTTATGGAACAAAAGAAGGGACCACACCCACAGAAAGCAAGCGGAAGCTTTGTAGCATATGCAAGCAAAGATAAACCACATAATGCAAGAACATGCACAAGCGCGCAGATGCTGAAAAGACAAGCAAAATGCAAGAGAAGAAACAGAAAACAATACCTAGAGCCACCAACAAGAAGGTGGTGGAATATGAAGAGGAAGACGAAGATGAAGACAACGTCGAAGAAGAGGAAGACGAAGAGGAAGAGGAAGTGGAATGCGACAATGAAGAGGAAGAGGAAGACGACGATGAAGAGGAAGAGGACGATGAAGAGGAAGAGGTACATGTCAAGAAAAAACCTCTACCACCAAAGCCTAGGAGGAGCGCAAGGCTCATGAACAATTAGAATAGGTCAATTAACACAATGCAAACTTATGTCATGTCAATGTGCGTAACATTATGTCATCATCCCCCGTAACATACACCGTGAAGTTCAAGTAATATTACTGCAGTAAGTCCCGTATGCTATGGCGTGAAGTGATGTCTTTGGTGATGTACTGCATGAAAGTGCAAGCAGTGTTAAATTGAAAAACATACACTGTGAAGTTCAAGTAATATTACTGCAGAAGTCCTGGTATGCTATGGCAGGAAAAGATGTGCTGGTGATGTATTGCATGAAATCGCAAGCAAAAACAAACATCAAAAACATAAATTGTGAAGTTCAAGTAATATTACTGCAGAAGTCCTGGTATGTTATGACAGGAAGTGCTCTTGTTGTATTCCATAAAAGATCAACCAGCAAATAATCTTGCAATTTTGAAGTTCATGTCAGCTTACAGAAGAAGTTTTGGAATGTAAAATCAATGTAGGAAAAGAATATGCTTAAAAAATAAAGTTTCGCCGCATAAACTAAGGTTAGCAAGCCTAGGACAACTCGTTCAAATGTGAAGTTCTGCTTGGATACGTGCGAGTTCATGTACAATGCCGATAAAGATAAAAGAAACGCCAACAATATCTCTGCACAAATTTACATATGAAATACATTCCCACTTGAAAAACACAAAAAACAAATGTACACAAAAAGCATACATATTGGTTGGGTTAAAATTACCAATGCATTACACAACACAGAATATCCTCTCCATCCGAAACTAGCAGCCCAAATTCACATTCTCAAAGCGTAAGTTCAAGTCTACAATCATATGTTGGGGCCCAAAAATAAACAACCCCAAAAAATCATGCAGTTCAACCAAAATCGAGGCGTAAGTTCGTGTACATCTATTGGGGCAAAACATTCA
The DNA here is from genome assembly GCA_021605145.1 of Aegilops bicornis. NCBI lineage: Eukaryota > Viridiplantae > Streptophyta > Magnoliopsida > Poales > Poaceae > Aegilops > Aegilops bicornis. The sequence goes on from CM038674.1 coordinate 497,572,498, forward strand.
ACACATAGATAATCGTGAAAAACGACGCAAAGACATTGAAATTCACAAAAGCCAAATCATTCTTCACACCAAATGCATTTGTCCACAATATCATAAGTAATAGTGCTTCACATATACTAGATACACAAATCACTAAAAACATTCTTACACCCAAATCTTTACGGAATTGTTCCAATCATTATCAAACCTAAAAATCTGTACGAAATCAAATCTACAATGAAACTAATGCTTCGTATTCACGGGCCAAAGGACTGGATCTCTTTAGGGAGCTCTGAACGCATGACTTCATTCTTCTCGCTAAAAACCAGATTGAGCATGAACTCAGCTTTCCAGTCATCTACAGCAGCCTGCAAACAAAAGAAAGGTGAAAATGATGGTTTAGTAACGGATATCTAAAACCACAGCAGGAGCGTCGCAGCAAAAACACACAAGAAAAATCAAAAGGATGATGAGACAAGAACAAAGACAGAACATACTTCCACATCACCAAAATCTTCAACAATCTCATCGCCACAAACGAAGAGCTGAACTTCACGGCAAAGAAACCACAATCATTACTCTTTTGCTTGAACATCGATGAAAGTCGGCCTCTTTGCAATAGTCACCCAGCTTAGGTCAGCTTGCTCGCCTTTGTATGCAGCCTTGCCATACACCTCCTCAAGCAACCCAACAAATCTCTTCATCTGCCAGAAATATCAAAATTAGATGAAGTCAAAAACATGTTAACCAAAATAGTTAAGTTCAGGTACGTAAAAAAGCGACACGTGCATAAGATCCACCTAAACAAAAAATAGCAGAAGTTCAACTTCTAAATGACAGTCAGTTCAAGATGTATTACCAAAACAGAGACAGCAACATATTTTGTCAACGCAAGGCATAATAAACTTCGTGTCAAACAAGAGAATGTGAAAGGATGTCCAGGCTAAGAAACACTCACAATATATTTGGCAGTCCCCGTGGAAACTCGATCGCGACATTTGCATATTATCGTAAGAAAGTGAATCGAGGATGTCAATTCTCCCACGATATCTATTCACCACGTACACACTGTAGTGCGCCATTGTGCCAATTGGCTTGAATAGAATCATTAAAACCTGCCAAGAATGAAAGGACCGGTGAACACAAACTATAAAGCATATGTACTGAAGAAACGGCATGAACAAAAACTTATTGACAAAATCAGCAAAAGGATGCACATGAAATTAAGAAAAAAGCAAGGGTTATGAAAAACTAACCATCTTTGCGTTAAGAAGGTCTTCTTCCTTGCGAACAAACATTGGGAGGAGTTTAGTCGGTTTTTTTGCATCAAACTTTGGAACTGTTGCGGAGAAGAAATCATACTCCAGGCAGTACTGTGCATTCACCAAAACACAATTAAAACACCTCCCAGATGCCACTACAGCAAAACTAAGGCAAAAAAAGGAGATAGGGGTGCAAAGAACTAAAACCTGTATGAAGTAGGGACTAAGTACAACCCTGTCAGCATTACAGAATATCTCAGAGGTCTCCGGCTTATCCTTCCACAAATTTATGAGATAATCCATTATGTCTCCTTCCATCTGCTGCCCTTCACTGAAAAGCGTAGGACATGTCCTGTGAGGTCAATAACATTCCCAGGGATGGTAAACATGCAGTAGCTTGTCCTGCAGAATATAAAAGGATGGTAAAAATATATATTAGAAGTTCAGATACAACAACAAAACAGAATTCCAGTCGCTATAACTCAAAAAGGCAAGAGGAGACATAAAACATGAGTTCATATACTACAACAACGGCAGTTCAGACAATACAGCAACAGAAGTTCAGACACTACAACTCCAAGGCAAGGGAACGACAAAAAGAGGGTAACTCACCCAGAATACTTCTCCAGACCGTCTTTACTCAGCACATACTGTTTCAACTTCCGGGCCTCGGATAGATGAGGGAAACTGTATTTTTCCACGGGAGCGACAGGAGAACGCCACTTCAAAGGCAATCTTGATGCTCGCTTGGAGGTAGTTATGTTCCCAGACTCAACTGCCGGTTTCGTACTGTTCATGACAACATTCTTCCCACCTCTACCAAAGAATAGCCCAAAGAAGACGTTTAGCATTCTTCGTAAGCAATCTTCTCAAAATCATCATCGGACGAAATCACTTCGCTTGGTCGCTTCGATCATCAGCCTTCCTCAGTAGCATGGGTTTTTGGAGTACCACGAATACCGCCACCGCTTCCCCCAACTTGGAAGGAATGAGGGTCCGAGGTCTATCATCTTCTATCGGAGTCTGTACTCATCGGTTCCTCCCTAGGTCGGGTATTCCCGTGACCCGAGGAATGAGTAGTGGTAATCGGTCAACTCCAACGGATCCACTGTCAAAGAAAAAAAAGAAGAGAAAACATCACCATTAAAATACAACTGAAGTTCAGGAACATCACAATGTGCAGTCCAGCTAGACATGGTTACTACTCAAGCTGACCTAAAAAAATTAGTAGCAGTAAAAACTAAATGAAGTTCAGGCACAACCAGAGGCACAGTTCAAGATAAAACCGATGAACTGGAAATCATTCAACTACAGCTAACAAAAACCATAGAAAGGCATCATCTCTAAAGTTCAATTAGAAAAAAAAAGCTCATGTCCATTTAAGCAATGGAAGGACAGAAATTACTAAAACCAAACACACAAGCAAAATTAAAAAAGATAGAAATGAAGTTCATGTACAAAGAAAATGCTCCTCTCCTTCCAAAACCAGCAGCCCAGCCAGATCTCAAGTAGAAGTCCAAGTTTGAGAGAAAAATATGAAGTTCAGGTAGAATAAAACGTGCAGTGCAGTAAGCAGTCCAACTTCCAAAATACTTACATGTGTAGTAGCCAAACAGAGATTGGAAGTCTGTCTCAAACAGGTTAGAAGAAGCCATTGAGTACAGCCACGTCTTCCTGATATCCCCGATATTCTCATGGGAATAATTTGCAACAACCCCGTCATGATACGAATTAACATTCGTAAGCATGAAGAATCCGCAGTCGATACTGCCGTCAAACAAAGTAAAAAAGAATAGTGTTAGAACAGAAAAAGAAAGCCAACGAATTAAACACGTCAGCCTTAAGTACAACTACGCTTAAAATGATGTGATAAAAGAGAAAAAGTGGAACTCATACTTGTTTTGCTGCTGGGGGACATCAATCCAATCCAAAGGGAAATTGTCGATGCTAACTGGACTGAAGGGTGTCTCCTTGTCGTTGTTGGCATCCTTCCAAAGCCTCTTGATGTTGTCGGTCATCCGCCGAAACAGGCGTACTGCACATTCATCTTTTGGTCCATAGTACGAATCGAGAAGCTGGAACCTTGAATTCTTCAGGTCAAGGAATACCGACACCCAATGACCGACACCACCCATGGAAGCAGAACCTCAAAGTGGTCAAAAGTAGGGAAAACAACACAAGCATCATAAACACACGAATCATTAAAAAATGAGAATTAATATCGAACGGTACAAAAGAAAAATAAAACAAAATATTAATGTAATGGATCGTGACTGCAAAACTAATACAGAGGCAAAGAACAAGATATTGCATACCGAATCATGGGCATCCATGCTATCTGGACCACTTGCCATGAAGTACTTCCTCACACGGGAATCAAATTGACCTCTGAAAATCTTGTCCTAAAATAATGCAGGCAACACCAACATATGAAAAAATACAAAAATGAGACAAACAAATTTTAACTAAAAAAATGGTAAGGAAAAAAACGGAAAAGAACATGGAAGCAGAAATACAGAAGACAGTAGCAGAAGTTTAAGTTAGTACCACAAGCTGATACTGAAAAAAAAGACAATGACAAGGAAAAAAAGGCAGAACAATCAGATACACAAACTACACCAAAAATTCCAATAATGCCTACACACGCAAAGACATTTTAGAAGTCCAACTATGTCTACATAGGCAGACAACAAACAGTATGACCAAGAGTTAACATGCTTTCAAAAATGTTGGAAATTTACATAGCGTAAGTTCAACCATGCATGTGCAACAACAAAGTTTAGCTTATTTCATATGAATATATCCAGAAGTTCACATATGTACACAAAGGCGGTAATACCATATAAGCCAAGCAGTTCAGCTAATTTACCCTCGTCTATATGAACCAGAAGGTCATCTATGTACATAGGAGAAGTTCAACCATGCACACAAAAGGCAGTACTAACTACACGTAAAAGAAGAAACACTCACAGTAGTCTCCCAAACACCCAGCTATTGGGTCGTCATCACCTTTCCCGACCAAGTCACCGCAGCGAGCTCAAGAAGCTTGGCCTGATCCATGTAATTGATGCGAGGCGTCCTCAAGTCAACATTAGGCGTCTTGCCAATGATAAGAAGCGGCGCGATGGCACAGCCTGTGACAGCTTTTCCTCTGCTAGTACCTTGCTGATACCTAATAACAGCACTTCGAACACAAGATTCTCAGCCAACACAAGATTCTCATCAACAACCAACTGGCAGTATTCCATATCTGCCATATCCTCAAACACAAGATTCTCAGCCATTATTGCCTCCCTGGACACTCGTGTAGACATTCCAGGGATAACCACCTTCATGAAAACAATCAGGTAAAACACCTGCAGAGCAAGATCATCCTTCGTCTCATCCTTCACAAGATCCGCGAGGATATTCCACAGATCCTTTGTCTTGATGTCGTCACTCCTAGCGCACTCCAAGCTTGCCCTTCAACCTCATAACAGCGTCATCAAACCCATCACTCGAAGGCCTAGGAGGGGTACGATTACCTTGAGGGAATCCAAACAGATGGTGAATAGCATCACTTGTAATACGCAGAACCTTGTTCGCCTCACCCATGTCCAGAACCATGGTTGCAGGGTCAATCCTCATGTAGATGTTGCCCATCAAAGGACGAGAAATGTTGGAATCGACCTTCGTGTCAAACACACAACCAAAACCAGCCTTGATAACCCTCGTCTTGTGCCTAAGCTGTAGCATTTTCGCACACGTCTTCACCTCTCCTAGTGAGCAGCGAACCGTCTTGTTAAAACGTTTCGCCTCACCTCCTCCTTGGCCACCTTCTTCGGGCGCTTTGCATCCTCCCTTCCTCCTCTCAGGCCGCTCCACAAGCTGATACTTGAAAAAATGAGATACACAATGAGATACACAACCTACACCAAAATTCCACTAGTGCCTACAAAATCACACACTCGGTACATTTCAGAAGTCCAACTATGTCACATAGGCAGTACAACCATGTATGACCAAAAGTTAACATGCTTTCAAATTGTCGGAAATTTACAAAGCAGAAGTTCAACCATGTATACAAAGGCAGTAATCAAACATGTATCTCAGAAGTCCAACTATGTCTACATAGGCAGTATAACCATGTATGAACACTAGTTAACATGCTTACAAAAATGTTGGAAATTTACAAAGCAGAAGTTCAACCATGTATACCAAGGCAGTAATCAAACATGTATACCAACAAGTTAAGCTAAGTTATTCATGTATATACCCAGAAGTTGACTATGTACACAAAGGCAGTAATACCGTAAAAGCAAAAGCACGTCGGCTAATTTATTCGTCTATACGGAGATGGAGCAGAAGGTCATCTATGTATGCCAAGGCAGTGCTAAAAACAATAAAACTACAGCAATAGCGACAAATAATCTAAAAAACAGTAAACATGAGAAAATCATACCTGAGTAGCGGCAGCGTCATCATCGACGTCGTCCTCATCATCAGCATTGAAATCAGCATCATCCTTGTCTTCTGGATTAACACGAGAACACTTCTTCGCACCCTTGTTGACCTTTGCAAGTGGAACCTTGCGCTTCACGCCGCATTTCTTTCCCTTAACAGATGCACCAGCACCAAGCGGAGAAGGTGTAGGCGCGGCAGTGGCAAGCACGCGAGGACTACGGCGTGGCGTACCACCAAGGCCTAACCCTTCATCTTCAACAACTTCTGCAGGCCTTGAAACATGTGGGCTCTTTCAAGGAGTAACTGCAGCAACTACTAGCTTCCTCGCAGCAGTCTTCTTGATTTTCTTCTTAACAAGGACAACAGCGCCATCACTACCACATGGCATGCCTTCCTCAACAGTGAGCTCAACCGCACGAACAGATCCAGGAACATCAGAACCTTTCTCAAGGTGGGCCGCCCTCTTCTTGTCAAAATCTTCGTGCTTCTTCCTCTTACGTTGGTCCTCCAGAGAAGTCAAGAGGCACATCCTCGGGTTGCGTGGACAGGTTCAAAGGCCATCAATAGATCATGATCGCGTCTCGACATCTCAAGAGAGAGCACAAAGGATCCTGAACAGATCACAACCTTTGACCGACGGAGCCTCCTCCTCAAGAATGGGGTTTCTGATAAACCCAAATCAGACAAAACATCGTTGATGGTGTTCAAAGCTTCCTCCTCTATGGACACATCTGCAAAAGAACACAAAAATCAAAACAAAAAATAAAAAAAAGTCAGGAGCAAAAACAAAAAAAACACAAACAAACTAAACAAACATGGCTCAAAACTTTAAAATTAAAAGAAAAGGCGTTTCACATACTAGGTGAAGCAAGAGCCGCAGAAGCAAGATCCTCAAGGCTTGAAAAATTCTCAAGGCTCGAAGCAACCTCGGCAATCACAGTCAAAGGGATAATGGGTGATTTAGCCGCCTCAGATATTGGAGCATCAAGATAACCTCCAAGCTCCATCTTGATCGCAGGCATTTTTTTCAGAACTATTCAACTCATCACCAACAAAAAAATGCAAGTAAAAAGGGAGCTGAGTTCTAATCCGCAATCCTACACCAAAAGGACTTCTACTTTTACAACAAATGTCCAATACCCAGAAGTTCAACAATACCTAACAAAGCAGTAAACACAAAAACTAACTAAAAATCTACAAACTAAACATAAAAACAATCTACACCAGAGGTGCTACTACATACATCATGAATGTCCGTGGTTCAACGATACATAACAAAGCAAAGAAACAAAATGTGCATAAAAGAAGATCAACCAAATTTCATCACAATCAAAACAATAATAAAAACCAGAAGTTCAACTACGTGACCCTAGCAAATAGCACATAAAAAAGATGTAGCATGACCACAAAATAGTATTTCACAGGCAAACTAAATATCAATACCATGAAGATGATAACAAGAAAATAGAAAACAAAGATATACACTTTAAACATGAAATGGCACACACATAAACTATGTGTAAAAATGCATACACACAAAACTTTGTTAAAAGTTCACACTACTAAGACTGGCAGTCCAACATAAATACCAAATGAAGATATGGGCGCATACATATAACAATACTACTATTTAAAAAAAGATACAACTACATTAAGATACCCGAGATGATTTTGAAGCCATGACAACACAACCGCCTCGATGAATGCCCACACACTAGAACAACTCAGAACACGTAAGATTAATTCCATATAGTTAGCAAGTACAAAAACATACAACAAAATGCAAAAAAGGAAACTGAATCGAACACTAGAACCAACTACAAACAACTAGAACCAACTACAAACAACTAGAACCAACAAGTATGAAATAGATGACAGTAGCACATATAGGCAAGCACAACAAAAAACTTATCCAGAAATTAACTACAATGTCTCAAACATAATCTAGACCTCCAAATCCACAGCACTAATGCCATTAGATACAACAGATCTAGCATTAACAATCACACCACAACCTCTCTGACATGCACCTGACTCTAAAATCAACAAAGGGGAAATGAAAATCCACACACAAGCATATCACAAACAAATCTGGCCGCGGGGGAATGCATTCCAACCACCACACGCCCAAGAACCCTACCTAATGTCCCACCAAACCATCAGAAAAAGGGGGTAGGAGGCGGACGCGAGAGCAAACAGAGCAAACAGGGCAGGCCTCCACAGATCTGGCGAAAGTGAATACAAGCATTAGGGGGGAGGGGGCGGGGCGCAGCGTTTGTACCTCACCAAGCACGAATCCTCAGCGGTTCTTCACTCCCCACAACGCCACGCACAAGCAGTTGCCGCCCTCGCTTCAGAGCAGAGGAGAGCGGGTTGGGCGAGGGAGAGCGCGAGGCGGGGGAGTAATAGGATCGGGGGAGTGCGCCGGTTACTCCACTCGCGAGCGCACGGGTCAGGGGCGGAGAAAATCGTGGGGAGTAGCAATGAAGGAGGCAGCGGAGCGACGGAGAGGGAAGAGAGCGAGCGATGAGGGAGAGGAATTTTCGGCTGTGGTGGCGAGGAGATGGTCGGTTAATGACTATCTGTCGTGGGACTTGCAGCTACACCAAATTTACAGTTTTACCCCCCAACAACTAAAATAGTAAATACATGTGTAGATAAAATAAATGCACCATTTGAATGCATCTATTATGATGAGATAAGATCACAAAAACAGCAAAGTTGATATCCTCAAAACCAAAAAATAGATGACAAAATACACTACTAAAGGAAGAACCATACATACATAAATATGCCTCTAAAAAACAAGACAAAAGAAGTTCAAAAAATAAAGAACAGAAGTTCAAGTACGCTAATAAAAGAAGTAAAGCAATAAGAATAAATAAACCATAAAGAAACAGAAAGAAGAAGTTCAAGTACAAAAACAGATGAAGTTCGTATCTAACCCTAAAAACCCTAAGATAGATAGTGGGGTCACGGATGTGACGGACTCGCTCAAGATGCGACGACGCAGCACGCCGTCCGTCACTCCGGCTTCGTTCTGTCTCGGCCTCGCAGGAGATGGAAGGGGGGGCCACCCTCCCTCCCCATGCTCGGCCTCGCTACCGCATTGCTCGCTAGGATTTGACAGGACGCAATGCGGTTATTCTGTTTCCACCCCCACCGCACGCACCCTAAACCCTAAAAACCCTAAGATAGATAGTGGGGTCACGGATGTGACAGACTCGCCTCCGCATGCGACGACGCGGCACGCCGCGTCGTCGCCTCCGGCTTCGTTCTGTCTCGGCCTCGCGAGAGGAGGGAGGGGGTCCCACCCCCTCCCCTGCCGCTCGCTACCGCAATGCTGCGCGCTAGGATTTGACAGAAGCAATGCGGTTATTCAGATCCACCCCCACCGCACGCACTCCTAAACCCTAAAAACCCTAAGATAGATAGTGGGGTCACGGATGTAGACGGACTCGCTCCAAGATGCGGCGCGCACGCCGCGCCGGCGTCGCCTCCGGCTCGTTCTGTCCGGCCTCGCGAGGGGTGGGGAGGGGTCCCGACCCCCCCCCCCCTCGGCCACTGCATTGTGCGCTAGGATTTGACAGGAAGCAATGCGGTTATTCTGTTTCCACCCCCCACCGCACGCACCCTAAACCCTAAAAACCCTAAGATAGATAGTGGGGTCATGGATGTGACGGACTCGCATCCGCATGAGATGACGTGGTACGCCGCATCGTCGCCTGCTCCGGCTCATTCCTGTCTCGGCCGCGCAGGGGGAGGGGTCCCACCCCCTCCCCTACTCGGCCTCAAGGCTATCAAGATTTGTCAATAGGCCCAATGCCTATTTCAATGTCTACAACTATTTAAATCTTAAAATAACAAACATAATTATATTTTAAAAGAAGTTCAAATAGAAAAAGATAGAGGAGTCCGGGATTTTGTCAAAACCTCAAAATTAACATTATAAAAACGATTAGCATACAGAAGTTCAGGATAGTAATTCACTGAAGGCCAACAACTACTATAAGTACGAAAACATACTAGAAAAAATAAGAAATATAGGAATATCCTTAGGAAAATTACATGGTTGCTAATGGGACTATCAAAAAAACCTAAAGCAATGCAAAAGTATGAAAAAATAACATAAAAACAGAAAGAAATACAGAGGGGCTTGCTCCATTACATTGCAAAGAAGGAAAAACAGAAGTTCGGGTATGAACAGTACAGAAGTCCAGCTTGTACAACGACCCATAGATGATCTGGCAAAAAAGAGCATGCATACTTGGACTAATCCCATGATTGCCCACGAGACAAACTCTAAAAATAACATCTCAGGAACTAACATTATAAAAAAAAGAAAAATATATATATAGCACGATGCACCTTCGCCTTGCAAAAATATGTAATGCAATGTGGAAAACCAGAAGTTCAACCCTTAATTAGAAAGAAGTCCAAAGATTCATCAAGTCCAGCTCCACGCTTACACACTAGCTACAACAAAAATTCCAGAAGAAATCTAGTAAGGGTTTCTCATACAAAGGACTTGCTGCATTATCTTGTAGCCAAAGAAAAGAAGAAGTTCAAGTATGAAAACGCAGAAGTCTAGCACAGAAACCCGGACAGACCCAACATGATCCACCTGATCCTCCCCTGATCCCGATCCGAGCCGCCCCACCCCCGACAGGATCCAACGAAGGAAAAGAAGAAGTTCAGGTATGAAAACGCAGAAGTCTAGCTTGTACAACGACCATTAGAAGATCTGGAAATAATGAACAAACGAATTCGTCCGAAGCATAAAATCACCTGCACAAGATTGCAACACGTCCGCACCCCCTTGGAAATGATCTGGCAACTACCTTTCGACAACTGAAATGACTAGAGGGAAAATTTCAAAACCGCTAAAATAACATGTGCAAAAACCCACGGGGTGCCAACATCAAATTGCTAGAAATCAAACCGTAAGGACCCTCCCGATTAAAACTTACGGCTTAGTAAGCCTCGAAATTCACTAAAGTACGCAAATCAGGTAGCAAACTTTAAAGAAAAACGAGAAATCAACAAAAGCGCGGGTTGCATCTTGGGCAGATGAAGAACACGGGCGATTTCAAATTTGTTTGAAATAACAAAGAATTTGTTCTCCAAACTCGTACCAAAACCTAATCCCCATCGTTCCAGAACATCGACAACATCCAAAACATGCATTAAACTTGTAACAGACACAAGTTCATCACGACCCCGTCAACGTGCTAGAATCCGAATCAAAACAAGCATTTATACTCTAAAAAACGTATCCACATTACACTTACATCACAAACAACACGAATGATCAGAAAAACTCGCAGGGGAAGCCACGGTTGCGAAGATAGCCCGAAGGTCAGGTTAGTATAGAAGGAAGGTCAGGCGCGTTACTCAGGCAGTTCAGGTTGTGATCAGAATATTATTCTGATCCCGTGATCAGAATAGTGTTTATGTATATATATAACTATAATTTATTTTGCTTCCTCCTGGTTTCCTGACATCACGGTCCCACACCATTGTCAACCTATGTAGTAGTCAATAAACGAGAGAATTGCACAAGAAGCGGCCGGCAATTTGGGACCAAGCAACTCGCCAGATTTGTGTTTTTGAGGTGTTAGCACCGCAGAGTTTTTCGATGTTTAGCCTATATATTAATTTTTCTTCTCTGAACAACAACGAAAACATCGCTGCAGGTATTAATCAAGGGCGGTCAGGGTTCGTCTAGCCCTGTGCCAGATATCCTGCCCAGATATTAATTTTTTGGGTTAATTAGATAAATGCCACTCCAATTATGGTGATTCATAAAAATGCCATTGCGATTTCCAGACTTCGAAAAATGCCACTGCAATTTTGCAAACTTTGAAAACTCCCATGTAGACTTGAAAAATTCCACTAGAAATGGTATGAAATGGAATTTTTCAAAGTTTGGAAATTGCAGTGGCATTTCTCGGAATCGCCAAATTTGGAGCGGCATTTGTCAAATTAACCCATTTTTTTCAAGCTGAAAATGGCTAGCCCAGCTATACTTTTTTTGAGGAATACCCAGGCAAGGTGAAGTTGTTATTCTCCATCCCGCTGGGCTGCAAATCTTTCTTAGGAGGGATGCATTAGGCTTAACAAGAAAATGAGCTTTAAGAAATAATAAATGGGATGTAATTAAAAAACTATGCAGTAACTATAAAAAATGCACCAAACACGTGATTACTTTATAAAATATTATTTTTGGATATTGAAAATTTTAATTTCATTAATTGTTGTGAGCGTAATGTTTCATTGGATTTTTCATAATATAAATTTATATTGAAATTGTATTTAATCTTACTAGAAATTTCGGGATAAAAATATTTCGGATCCCATCAAAATGTGGGAAATTTTATTGAATTCTGTTTTGAACGCTTGGTTGAAATGGGCTGTACTTTTAACAAACTGTAAATGAGCTGTAGTAAATTCCATTAGAATTCAAAAATGGGCTACACATTCTTACAAATCTCAAATGGGCTATAAGTTCTCTCGCCACACACTTCGGCCTTACTAAGTTGACGCGTCCCTAAAAAACAGAGTTGACGCGTATGCAAGGCTTTGTCAACTTATAGTCAACACACGGTTCTAGCGGCGTGGCCGTTGGATGTCCATCCAACGGATGCCGTGGCTTCTTCTTCAATCTCGGATATTCTAGCTTCACCCGCCCAAAAATGATTCCTCCCCGACATCCGGGCGACTGCTTCGAAGCTGACCAGGCCTACTAAGTTGACGTACCAAGGGCTTTGTCAACGTAGTCAATATAAACAATTCTAGCTATAGTGATCAGACGATGTCCATCCAACGGTACACCGTGCTTCTTCAACCTCTGGTCTTCTTGCTCCAGCCGCCCAAAGCAGCGCCGGTCGTGCTGCTGCTCCTCGCCTCCCGTGGGTCAGGCTGCCGCATGAGGCCTCACCGCCCCTAGTACTCCCACCGCTGGCCGTGCCATCCCTCCACTAACCCACACCCCTCGTTATTCTCATGCGACGGCAAAGATAGCTGAACCAAGGAACCTCGTATTCTCTCCGCTGCAGTGCATCCATCGTCGTCTTCCCCAGCTCCGCGTCATCCCCTTCCTAGGCCACGCCGTCGTCCACCGCCCTAGTGCTCTCGGCGCGGCGTGGTCAACGTCGTCAAGGAACGACTTCCATCGGACATGGACTGTACATGGAGAGGCTGACAGCTGGGTCCACGGCAGCCGCAAGGAAGTGCCTCCTTATTACGCGCAAAATCATTATTCCTCCACGTGACAGCCGGGACCAATCGGACGGGCCACCGTATTTCGCGAAAAAATGATTCGCCCCCTGACTGCTGGGACCCACGAGCTACATTTTCGCACGCAAGGAAGTGCGTCCGAAAAAATGATTCGCACCACACTGCGGGACCCACTAGCTTACATCTTCGCACGCAAGGAAGTGCGTCCGAAAAAACGATTCGCCGGATCGCTAGGACCCACCAGCTACACCTTCGCACGCAAGGAAGTGCGTCCGCAAAAACGATTCGCCCCGACCGCTGGGACCCACCAGCTACATCTTCGTGAGGCAAGGAAGTGCACGGCGGTCGGGACCCACCCGGTTGAAGCGTACGTAGCGTTGTCATTCTGCTCGTGAACGTGTGCGTACATACTGGTCGATGTAGAGGCGCGCACGTGTCGTAGTAGAGGCGCGCACGTAGCATGTACACGTACGTAAAGCGGCCAGGGTGCAAGAAAGAAAATACGGCCATGTATGTGTACATACGGGCGGGGTCTCGAACGCCTATCACAGACAATCGCACGGCCGTGGCTCGTGTACATGGCTGGGTCGGAACGGAGAAACAACATCGTCGTCGTGTTCATGGGGAGGCAACGGAATGCGTCGTGTTCATGGGGAGGCAACGGAATGCATCATGTTCATGGGGAGGCAACAGAACGCGTCGTGTTCATCGGAGGCAACGGAACGCGTGGGAGCCAACCGACTGGGTCGGAATGGAATGTGTGGTCGTCTTCATCGGGAGGGCTTGGACGGAACAGGCGATGGAAACGAGGCCTGGCATACCGCAGAACGGAGGAAACGGCCTTGTGTTCGACTGGCCATGTTTGAAACGGGATCCCGTTCATCGGGAGGGGTCCGCGCATCAAGAACGGAGGAAACGGACCTCCTACGGTCGAAACGGGGGTCCTGTTGATCGGGAGGGATGTGGCGTACCGCAAAACGGATGAAACGGACCTCCTACGGTCAAAACGGGGGTCCTGTTGATCGGGAGGGGTGTGGCGTACCGCAAAACGGACGAAATAGACCTCCTACGGTCGAAACGGGGGTCCTGTTCATAGGGAGGGGTGTGGCGTACCGCAAAACGGGACTCCGGGGGATACTTTTCATCTCCACCGTCGACCTCCTCCAGTCTCCACGGGCTACCGTCGACCTCCTCCAGCTCCACGGGCTCCTGTTCATCCAGCCTCCACCGCTGCCACTCCACCGGCCATCGCTCAACCACCCCTCCACCGCTCATCGCTCATCCAGCCCTCCACACCACGGGTCCTGTTCAACCACCCTCCACGGGCATCCCTCCACCGCTCTACTATTCATCCAGCCCTCCACCACACCACGGGTCCTGTTCATCCAGAGGCAACGCCACCGCCATCGCTCATCCAACCCCCCCGCAACGCCATCGCTCATCCCAGAGGCAGCATCGATCGGCTTCGCTTAGCGCAGAGCGGCGAATCGCTTCGATTGGGTTCGATTAACAGCCATCGATCGGTCGCCGGGTTCAAGAACGCGTAGTTCGCAGCGGTAATCGCTCCGTTCGCTTAGAGCCAACGCCTCTCTCGGGTTCGATTCGAACCAACGCCTCGCCTGGCAGCAGTGCGTGTCACGAGAAAGCAGCGCATCGCTTCGGCCCCGACCTCCCACCGTAACCGGGAACTCCCCAAAATTTTCCTCGCCCTCGCTTCTACCACGGTTTTTTCGGTCATGGACGGCCCAAAGAATGTCATGCAGCTGCGTCTCCGGCCGCCCAGGACGAAAAGCCCATTTTCTGCCATGATTTTTTGTCATAGAAGTAGGAGCCCACCACATCTATGATGATACCGAGTTTTGTCACAATTATCGTCATAGAAGTGTTATACGTATGACAGAAAAAAATTCGTTCGGCCCAAAATGTCACGTATGTCTTTTTTTTGTAGTGCAAGCTTGCCTTCCACGCAAAGGAGAGTCCCACCCGGACACGGGACGAAGTCTTCAATCTTGTATCTTCATAGTCCAATAGTCCGGCCAAGGTATATAGTCCGGCTGTCCGAGGACCCCCTAATCCAGGACTCCCTCACCCTAGTGACAAGCATTAAGCATAGCAAAGTCATAGCAACATCAGTCTCAGAACATAGTGGATACTAGGGATCAAACCCTAACAAAACTATCTCGATTACATGATAAATCGCATCCAACCCATCACCGTCCAGCAAGCCTACGATGGAATTACTCACGCATGGCGGTGAGCATCATGAAATTGGTGATGGAGGACTGTTGATGATGACTACGGCGACGGATTCCCCTCTTCGGAGCCCCGAACGGACTCCAGATCAGCCCTCCCGAGAGAGTTTAGGGCTTGGCGGCGGCTCCGTATCGTAAAACGCGATGAATCTTTCTCTCTGATATTTTTCTCCCCGAACACGAATATATGGAGTTGGAGTTGAGGTCGGTGGAGCGTCAGGGGCCCACGAGGCGGGGGCGCGCCCCACCCTCGGGACAGGTGGTGGCCCCCGGCCTTGATTCTTCGCCAAGATTTTTTATATTTTCCAAAATAACTTCCGTGGAGTTTCGTGTCATTCCGAGAACTTCGCTTTCGCACATAAATAACACCATGGAAAGTCTGCTGAAAACAGCGTCAGTCCGGGTTAGTTCCATTCAAATCATGCAAGTTAGAGTCCAAACAAGGGCAAAAGTGTTTGGAAAAGTAGATACGACGAAGACGTATCAAGCCACCATCTCATCGAAAGACGAGACACCTTTGCCTCTATCACCTCCTCTCTCTCCCCCTTCCTTCCCCCCTCTCTCCCCCTTCCTTGCCTCTCCGGAAAATATGGTACGGGGCGACTGAAAAGGCCCTCAAGTAGGATTCCTCCTACTTGGGGCGCCCATGGCTGTCCCTCCCTCCCACCTATATATGTGTGTGAGGGGCCTAGAACACACAACAAATATTGTTAGCCGTGTCGGCGCCTCCACAGCTTCACGCCGGTCATATTCACGTAGTGCTTAGGAAAAGCCCTCATGATCACTTCACCATCACTGCTACCACGCCTGGCCGACGGAACTCTCCCTTGAAACTTTGCTGGATCAAGAGTTTGAGGGACGTCATCGAGCTGAACGTGTGCAGAACTCGGAGGTGCCGTACGTTTGGTGCTTGATCGGTCGGAACGAGAAGAAGTTCGACTACATCAACCGCGTTGTCAAACGCTTCCGCTTTCGGTCTACGAGGGTACGTGGACACACTCTCCCCCTATCGTTGCTATGCATCTCCTAGATAGATCATGCGTGAGCGTAGGAATTTTTTTGAGATTGCATGCTACGTTCCCCAACAGTGCTGCCCTAGGCATCCGCGTGATGATGGAGGAGAACCGATCTGGGGAGGGAAACTCCAGATGCACCATAGCCAGCCGCCATGGTCGGCCCCATGCTACCCCGGTAGCTGTGGAGGCCCAGCCGCCATCGGAATCCCATCGGTCCGCCGCGAAAACGTGCCAACTCCGCCTCCACGCCGGGCGCCCAGGGTCGCCATCGCGTTTGGGCTGTAAGATCCTCGCGAGAGAGAAGGAAAGCCCGCCGTATGCTGGGCGAGCTTTGCTCGCCGGCCTCCTCCGGCGCCAGCGGGGAAGCAGTGAGGGAGGGAGGGTCGGGAGCGGCGACTAGGGTTCGCCCAAGCCGCCCCCTTGGAGGCGACGCGAGCGAGTCTGGATGTCTCCCATGTGGATCATATGTGTGGAGCTAATTGGTGTATTTGTAGACTACTATCGTATACGAGAAGACCTTCATGACTAGCTTTATTAAAAATCAAACTACACTTATCATCCGTTAAGAACTTAATGATAAAAACAAGACTCACTAACTCTCGACGACAATCATTTAATATAGAGACTACCACCATAGAATAACCTTCATCCTGATTAAGAGCTTGAACCACTGTGATATTATCCATGCGTACAAGAATGTTGTTTCACCCCATCCGGTTAGCCAGCTTGGCAGCTTCAGACCGTCACACAAGGCTGAGGCCTTGGCTGACACTTCCAATAAAAAAATATCAGGGACATGCTCAACTTCAAGAATGTTGTTGCGCCCCATCCTTTTTTTAGATGAACCCCGTCCTTTTGTTTGCCTCTTTACGCGAAAGTTTCTCTATTTCCTTTGGCAGACACAAGCAAGAAAGATTTCATATTTGCAAGGCCGGCAGCTGTTCGCGTTTGTCATTCTGACCAAAATGATTTGGCCCATAACAGTCGAACTGGGCCTACAGATAAATCCCTTGTTAATTGTAATGTCCGGGCACGGCTATATCTGGCTCGATGCGAGACAGTAGCTCGGCTCGCCTCAAGGAACCGGTTAGTGCACCGACCCAGTAGGTTTTCGTCAGGCTGACATCATGATTATTATTTTCTTTTGTTATTATTTTTTATTTTATTATTAAATCTCACTGATTAAATTTCACAAATGCCGACATTTTTTGTATATATAAATTCCAAAACTCAAATTTGATTACATTTTTTAAGGTCCATGACTTTAAGAATTGTAACATAGTGTACAAAATTTATTACCATAGTTTAAAACAAATGTTGAAAGCATTCAAAAAAAGTTTGTAGAAAAAATAGGTTCATGTGCTTCAAAAACTGTACTGAAATTTACAAAAAGTTAATCATGTATTAAAAAATTGTTACACATGTATAAAAATATATTCCTGGTGTATACGAATGTAAAACATGTAAGGAATAAGCAGACATTATATACATGTATTAAAAGCATTTATAATATATTTTAAAACTATTAAAAAAGTATAAACAATATTACTGATGTATACGAAAAATGTAAGACCTGCAAGAAAAAATAGACATAAAGAATGTTAATTGTGTATTTTTAAAATGTATAAAAAATTATCAGCATGTACGAAAAATGTAGAAAATAAAACTAATATTTAAAATATTAATCATGTATTTAAAAATTGTTAAACATGTACAAATGGTGTAGCTGGTACATATGAAAAATGTGCATCATGCATGACAAAAAGGGGACACGTGTTGGAAATAAGGAAAAATGAAATTGAAGTAAAAAATTGAAACCGAAAAGAAAAAAATAAAAAAATGCCAAAATAGAACAAAAAAGGGAAAAAAGAAACCAACAAAAGAGAAACGAAAACCCCCACAGAAACCCGCTCCCAGAAACCCCTACTAGGCCGACCCATCTCGCACTCGCCTATTGCGAGACGGAGTACAGACTCGCAGTAGGCAAGATATAGCTCCCAAGGTAATGTCCAACGAACTATTGTATCGCATGCATTTGAAAGGGACAGTGCTAACCGTCGGTCGACCAGCCCAACTCTTGGCCAATCGCACATGTATCGTAGGCTTAAACAACGCAGACCTGCACCATCTCCATGACACTTACGATGCACCGTCGCGTGCGCTCACAAAAAAAGTTCCCGTCACACCGCTATGCACGAGCGAGACGAACAACCTCAAAGCATCGCTGGCATGCCCGCCTGTGCTACTTGTGAGCCGTGTTGAGATTTCCCCGAAGAGGAAAGGATGATGCAGTACAATAGAGATAAGTATTTCCCTCAGTTAAGAACCAATGTTATCAATTCAGTAGGATAACCACGTGACACCTCATTAACAGTACCTACAGACAAATAACAAATATTTGCACCCAACGCAAACAAGGGGTTGTCAATCCCTTGCCGGTTAATTGTAACGATCAAATCTCGTAGTGATAGATAGATAAACAAAAACACAAAAAAATAAAGTAAATAAAATTACAGCAAGGTATTTTTGGATAATATATGATAAAGATAAGACCTAGGGGCAATAGTTTTCACTAGAGACTTCTGTATTGAACATAGCATATGCTGGGTAAACAAATTACTATTGGGCAATTGATAGAAAAGCGAATAATCATGACAATATCCAAGGCAATGATCATGTACGCATCACGTCCGAGACAAGTAGACCGACTACTGCCTGCATCTACTAGTATTACTCCACACATCGACCGCTATCGAGCATGCATCTAGAGTATTAAGTTCATAAAGAACGGAGTACCTGCTTAAGTAAGATGACATGATGTAGACAAAGTAAATCAAATCAATATGAATAAACCCCATCATTTTATCCTTAATGGCAACGATACAAATGCGTGTCATTTCCCCTTCTGTCACTGAGATTGAGCACCACAAGATCGAACCCATCACAAAACACCTCTTCCAATGCAAGATAGATTAATCTAGTTAGCCAAACCAAATTAAGAGATCGGAGAAAAATACAAAGCTATAATAATCATGCATAAAAGAATTCAGAGAAGACTCAAATAATATTCATTGATATTTCTGACCATAAATCTACAATTCATTGGATCCCAACTAACTCACCGCAAAAAAAGGATTACATCGAATAGATCTCCAAGAACGTCGAGGAGAACATTGTATTGAAAATCAAATAGAGAGAAGAACCCATCTAACTACTAGCTACGGACCCGTAGGTCTGTGGTAAACTACTCACACATCATCAGAAGGGAAGCAAGGTTGTTGTAGAGCCCCTCTGTGATCAATTCCCCCTCCAGCAGAGTACCAGAAAAGGCCTCCAGATGGGATCTCGCGAGAACAGAAGTTTACGGTGGCGAAAAAAGTGTTTTGGGTGGCCCACGCGCCCATAGGGTGGTAGGCGCGCCCTGATGGCTCATGGCCGCCCCTTCATCTTCTGACTTCCTCCCGAAACTTCTAGTGTCTCTTATGTCAAAAAAAATCGTCAAAACGTTTCATGGCATTTGGACTTCGTTTGGTACTGATTTCCCGGAAAACCAAAAACAGCCAAAAAAACAGCAACTGGCACTTGGCACTAAGTTAATAGGTTAGTCCAAAAAATGATATATAATTGTATATAAACCATCAAAGATTGATACTATAATAGCATGGAACAATAAAAAATTATAGATACCTTGGAGATGTATCAAGCATCCCCAAGCTTAATTCCTGCTCGTCCTCGAGTAGGTAAATGATAAAACCAGATTTTTTGATGTGGAATGCTACCTAGGGTTCATCATGTAATCTCTATTTTGTGGCATGAATATTAAGATCATGATGATTCAAAGCAATAGTCTACAATTTGACATAAAAAGAATAATAATAATAATAATAATAATAATAATAATAATAATAATAATAATAATAATAATAATAATAATAATAATAAGGCATACTAACAAACAATCATGTCTTTCCAAATTTCAATGCTAAGGAACGTTATCCCTACAAAATCATATAGCCTTTTCATGCTCCATCTTCTTAATACAAAGTATTTATCATGCACAACCCCGATGACAAGTCGAGCAATTGGTTCATACTCATTAACGCGCTTCATCTTTTTCAACCCTGACGCAATACATGAGCGTAAGCCACATATATAGCACTATGGGTGGAATAGAGTATGGTGATAAAGATAATATGGAGAAGACAAAAAATAAGAAAGTCTCACATCGACGAGGCTAATCAATGGGCTATGGAGATGCCCATCGATTGATGTCAATGCAAGGAGTACGGATTGCCATGCAACGGATGTACTAAGAGCTATAAGTGTAGGAAAGCTCAAAAAAAACTAAGTGGGTGTGCATCCAACTGGCTTGCTCATAAAGGCCTCGGGCATTTGAGGAAGCTCATCATTGTAATATACAAGCCAAGTTCTATAATGAAAAATTCCCACTAGTTATATAAAACTGAAAGCATAGGAGACTCTCTATATGAAAAACATGGTACTACTTTTAAGCACAAGTGCGGAAAGGATAGTAACATTGCCCCTTCTTTCTTTTTCTCTCACATTTTCCTTTTTATTTTCTTTTCTTTTCTTGGGCTCTTTTTTGGCCTCTCTTTTTCCTTTTTTTTTCTTTCATCACTTGGGACAATCTCTAATAATGAATAATGATGATCATCACACTTCTATATACTTACAACTCAAAATTACAACTCGATACTAAAACAAAATATGACTCTATATGAATGCCTCTAGTGGTGTACCAGGATGTGCAATGATCTGGTGTAACATGTATAAAAAATGATGAACGGTGGCTAAGCCACAAATACTATGTTAGCTATATGATCATGCAAAGCAATATGACAATAATGGTGTGTGTCATAAAAAGGAACGGTGGAAGTTGCATGGAAATATATCTTGGAATGGCTACAGAAATGCCATAATAGGTAGGTATGGTGGCTGTTTTGAGGAAGATATAAGGAGGTTTATTTGTGATAGAGCGTATGATATCGTGGGGTTTGGGTGCACCGGTGAAGTTTACACCACATCTCAAGGTGAGAAAGGGCAATTAATGGTATCGAAGAGGATATCAAATTGCGGAAAGGTGAGAGTGCGTATAATTCATGGACTCACATTAGTCATAAAGAACTCACATACTTATTGCAAAAGTTTATTAGCCCTCAAAGCAAAGTACTACCACGCATGCCCCTAGGGGCGTCAATTGGTAGGAAAAGACCATCGCTCGACCCTGACCGTCACTCATAAGGAAGACAATCAATAATAAATCATGCTCCAACTTTGTAGCATAATGAGAGACTATACGTGCATGCTTCAGGAATCACAAACTTCAACACCAATATTCTTACTAAACCACAATTACTCACTAGCACAACCCACATATTACCACCTTTATATTGCAAAACTATTACAAGGAATCAAAGTTATCATATTCAGTGATCTACATGGAAGTTTTTATTATATCCCTCTTGAATACCTATCATATTGGGACCAAATTCACAACTTGTGCATATTGCCATTACTATTATCAACTTTCAAAATGATCTAAGTGAAGCATGAGAGTTGATGGCTCGTGTTCGCGTCAGTATTTCCCCGAAGAGGAACGGATGATGCAACACAGCTACGGTAGGTATTTCCCTCAGTTATGAAACCAAGGTTATCGAACCAGTAGGAGAACCAAGCAACACTATGTAAACAGTACCTGCACACAAAGAACAAATACTTGCAACCCGACGCGTAAGAGGGTTTGTCAATTCCTCTCGGGTAAAAGATTGGTAAAGATATAGATTGGTAGATGCAAATAAAATAACGGCAAATAAAATTCAGCGAGATATTTTTGGGTTTTTGATAATATAGATCTGAAAATAACAGAGGCAAATAAAGGAAAAGGGAAATAACAATATAGATCTGAAAATATATGATGAGAAAATAGACCCGGGGTCGTAGATTTCACTAGTGGCTTCTCTCGAGAAAATAGCATACAATGGGTAAACAAATTACTGTCGGGCAATTGATAGAACCTCAAATAATTATGACGATATCTAGGCAATGATCATTATATAGGCATCAGGTCCAAGATTAGTAGACCGACTCCTGCCTGCATCTACTACTATTACTCCACACATCAACCGCTATCCAGCATGCATCTAGTATATTAAGTTCATGGAGAAATGGAGTAATGCAATAAGAATGATAACATGATGTAGACAAGATATATTCATGTAGGAATAGACCCCATATTGTTATCCTTAATAGCAACGATCAATACGTGTCTTGCTACCCCTCCTGTCACTGGGAAAGGACATCGCACGATCGAACCATCACAAAGCACCTCTTCCATGGCAAGAAAAATCGATCTAGTCAGCCTAACTAAACCAAAGATTCAAAGAAGAAATACAAGGCTATAAGTAATCATGCATATAAGGGATCAAAACTCAAATAACTTTCATGGATAAAATAGATCTGATCATAAACTGAAAGTTCATCGGATCCCAACAAACACACCGCAAAAGAGTTACATCAAGTAGATCTCCGTGATGGTGTCTAGATTGGATCTCGTGGTTGTGGAACTTCCGGTGGCTGGAATTATGTTTCGTCGACTCCCCTAGGGTTTCTGGAATATTTGGGTATTTATAGGGCGAAGAGGCGGTGTGGGAGGCCACCAAGGTGGGCACAACCCACCAGGGCGCGCCTGGGCCCCTGTGCGTGCCAGTGGTTGTGCCCCTCGGGGCACCCCTCTGGTACTTCTTTGGCCCATCTTGTGTCTTCTAGTCCAGAAAAATCTCCAAAAAGCTGCGTTTGGAGTCCGTTTGGTACTGATTTTCTGCGAAGTAAAAAACAAGAAAAAACAGCAACTGGCATTGGGCACTATGTCAAATGGTTAGTCCCAAAAAATGATATAAAGTTGCTATAAAATGATTATAAAACATCCAAGAGTGATAATATAACAACATGGTACCATAAAAAATTATAGTTACGTTGGAGCTGTATCAGCATCCCCAAGCTCAATTCCTGCTCGTCCTCGAGTAGGTAAATGATAAAAACAGAATTTTTGATGTGGAATGCTGCCTAACATGTTCATCACATATTCTTTTTTATAGCATGGACATATGGAATTTTATATTCAAAGCAATAATCTAGTTTTGACATGAAGATTTCAATACTCAAGCATATCAACAAGCAACCATGTCTTGCAAAATATCAACATCAAAGAAAGTTATCCCTACCCCATCATGCTCAGTCATTGATCCATTCATGAAACACACTCACATATTAGCTACATCCAATTCTCAAGTACGATCATAGTGCCTCTTAGTTGGTGCTTTATAAGAGAAGATGGAGACTTAAATAAAAAAATTGCATAAAGTAAATAGAAAGGCCCTTCGTAGAGGGAAGTAGGGATTTGTAGAGGTGCTAGAGCTCAAAGCAAAAAAAAATGAGAGATACAAATTTTGGGTGGCATACTTTTCCCGTCAACGAAAACGATTGAGTAATTCCCAATAGTTTCCATGCTAGATATATCATAGGTGGTTCCCAAATAGAAAATAAAGTTTATTATTTTTTCCACCATTCTTTCACTTTCCATGGCTAGTCGTATCCACGGGTGCCTTCCATACCAACACTTTCCAAGGAATTTATTATTTGACAACATAAAGTAAATTTCTTTTTCATTTCGGGACCGGGCATCCCTAATACCTTTGCCACACTCTCGTGCAATGACAAGTGAATAAACACTCATCTTGATAATAACACATCTATCATGGAAAATATTGGCCACCCCCTGCCGCTTCTTGAGCGGTATGAATTTGCTTATAATGGCATAGAAATACCGCATATAGGTAGGACTCATGTGGCAAAACTGGTTCAAAGGATTTGGGATGCACAAGTAGTATTTCTTAGTACAAGTGGAGGCTAGAAAAAGATTGAGAAGCAACCAACCAAGAAACAAAAAATCACATAAGAGAGCATTAAGCATAACTAACACTGAATGATTCACCACAAGTAGGATGTAATTTCATTGCATAACTATTTACTTTCATGCTTGCATAGGGAATCACAAATCTTAACACCAATATTCTTACTAAACGTTATTACTCACCAACATGACTCACATATCACTATCATCATATCGCAAAACTATTACAAAGAATCAAGTTTATTTTGTCCAATGATCTTCATGAAAGTATTTATTATATCCCTCTTGAATATCTATAACTTTGGGACTAATTTTATATGTTGCTTTTCATAAGCTCAAACAAATCTAAGTGAAGAACATGAGCATAAAAAATTGCTTCTCCCAAAATAATATAAGTGAAGCATGAGAGAATTTCTTCAAAATTTTACTAACTCTCGAATAAATCTAAGTGAAGCACGAGAGCATTTCTTCAAAAATATTAAAGCACACTGATACGTCTCCAACGTATCTACTTTTTCTCACGCTTTTCCTCTTGTTTTGGTGTAGCGATCCGACCTCAAACGGTCAAATCTCTGTGCATAAGTGTCATCCCTGGATCGGTAATGCTGACACACACAGTACTTGAAGGATTTATAACAAAGTTCAATCACACACTTATTACATCGAATGTCTCAAAAGAGAACTTTACACAATAATATGGCTGAAGGCCATCTAATGAAGATAACAGCGGAAGCTTCGAAGGTAAATGAGTCCATCAACTCCAACGACATCGCTGAGTGCACGACAACGACCTAGCGCACCTTAATACTCGTCTGAAAAGTCTAAAACATAATACGTTGCAGCCCAAATCGGGTCAGCTCATGGAATATGCTGGCAAAATAACATTATAGAGCAATTAACATGTAACAACTATAACTATATGCATATTTGGCTGGTGGAGGCTCTATGGTTAAATTTTTGCAGAAAGCTAATTTTTTCCTACAACAAAGGAATATATTTTATTCAACTAAAAAGTTTGTTGAAAACATTGAGAATGGTAACCCCATCTCAATCCCAAATTAATAATCATTAACCCAACAAGTTAATTAAGTAAAGTGATGAGATCAACATAATAATTCAAGCATCAGATACTCAAGATGTCCATAACCGGGGACACGGCTAATCATGATTAGTTTGTACACTCTGCAGAGGTTTGCGCACTTTTCCTCAAAAGACTCGATCTCCTCCGTTGGATTTCTCAAATTGCATGATGTTTGAGAAATGGATGACCGAGACACAGTCTTTCCGAAGAGGTCCCCATAACCAATAGATAAGCCGGTACACCTACAATCCCCTACATCTACTAGCCCATCATGAAAAGGATACCCACAACTTACTCAACTATGCCAGAGCCCATAATGGCTTGCGGTTGCACACAGAAGTTTCTAGTAATCTTATGATCCCTTTGAGCCTGGGTGGCAAACCATAGGAAAAATCACACGGATACCCCGGGATTCTCCTTTGGACAACACTGGATTACCCCAGGTGCCCACAAACAAATCCACCCAGATGTGTGTTAAAGTAGCCACCTTAAATAAACCCTTAGTTCATAATAATACTCACAACTGTCATTAATCACTCAAACCAAACCACGTCTACGAGCATAGCAAAGCAGTATAAGCATAACGTAGAAGTAACTCCCAGGGTTTGAATAAAAAGGGCAATAGGTACTACCTCAACAACTACTTCCCAAAAACCACATGTTCATAGATCCTACTCATGCAATGTTTGAGGGTTGATACTAATGCATAAAACAGGGTAATAAGGGATATGATCAAAGTGTTACTAGCCTTGCTGACAATCTGAAAATCATAGTGACTTTTAGTAGCACGCTTCGCACTCAGGAAACTCTATCATAAACAAACAATAACATACATAAACACTCAAGCATATATGCAATGGTAAAACTCAAGAGAAAAGATCCAAATTGAAAGCACAAGAGAAGAGCTTGGATTCGCAAAAAGAATCGATCGAATCGGAGTTACGAAACTCAAACTACGATCAAAAGAAGTTCGAATTCAAATCGGCTTGAAACCAAATTTTATTTGTCAAAATCATGTTCAAGTTGGTTAACTGGAAAGAGGGGTTCGAGAGGAAGATTTTGGCATTGGTTTCACTGGATTTGGATGAACGAGCCAAAAGTTGCGAGGGTTTGAAGTTCAAGGGCTAATTTGCGATAAAAATAATTGCGGATAGGTCCCTGACCAAAAATAAAATAAAATAAAGAATCTAACGAATGAACGTTCGCTAACAGAACCAAACGAACGAACGTGTTTGTTAAAACGAACTAAACAGAGAACGATCGCTATTTAGAAATAGATCAGAAATAAACTGGGAAAAACCCTAACCCTAAAAATAAACTGATCAAACCGAAGAACTGAAAAAAACCAAAACGAACCGGCGAACCGGGCGGTTTTATACCGGGTCACGACGTCGGCGGGGTCAATGGCGGCGACGTGATTCAGGCGAGGCGGCGCGAGCGGGCATCGACGCGACAGCGCAAGCGGCTGTGGCGGTGGGGCGAGGTGGCGGAGGAGGGCGGTGGGCGGCGGCTTTTAAGAGGCCCCGAAGGGGTCCTCGGCTTGCGCGAGTGGGCGCAGAGGGGAGGCCGACTCGGACTCCGGCGAGAGTCCGGCTCCCGCACGCGAGCAAGGCGGTGACGGCTCGGATGGCCTGCTGGGTTTCGGCCCAGTCGGTCCGAATTTTTTTTTAAATAAAATTCCGCCCAAAGAAAAATCCTAATATAATATAAAAAAATCTAAAAGTTCCAAAAACAATTTCCACCGTCGAAATCTAATATTTAGAACAAAGTGAACATTTTTTTGGCCTAACATGCAATTTTCAAAAATGCATATTTTTTCTATTTCAAATAAAATAGCAAATAAAATCCAAATGAAATATAAATTTGATTTAAATTTTCTTCTCCAATATTCCTTTCTTTTGAAGAAGTCATATTATCTTCTGTCTTTTATTTTAAATATTGGAAATAATTGGAGAGAAATATATTAAAACCAAAATGATCCTCTTTCCAATTTGAGAAAATTCAAATATGAAAATATATGAAACCTCCAACTCTCTCCTTGGGTCCTTGAGTTGCTTAAGATTTCTAGGATCTCAACCAAAATGCAAATAAAAAATATGATGTGCATATGATGACCTATGTATAACATCCAAATTGAAAATTGGGATGTTACAAACCTACCCCCCTTAAGATGAATCTCGCCCTCGAGATTCGGGTTGGCTAGAGAATAGGTGCGGGTGGTCTTTCCATAGGTCTTCCTCTCGTTCCCAAGTGGCTTGATCCTCGGTATGGTGGCTCCACTGAACTTTGCAGAACTTGATAACCTTGCTGCGGGTAACTCGGCTGGCAAACTCGAGGATCTTAACTGGTTTCTCCTCATAGGTCAGATCACTCTCCAACTGAATTGCTTCTAGGGGCACTGTATCTCTTAGATGAATATCATCCATCTCAGCATGCCACTTCTTCAACTGGGAAACGTGAAACACATCGTGAACTCCTGACAATCCTTCGGGTAATTCCAACTTGTAGGCAACTTCTCCCATACGTTCTAGAACACGATATGGTCCTACAAATCTCGGGGCTAACTTTCCCTTAACTCCAAATCATTTAACTCCTCGGAGTGGTGACACACGAAGATATGCTCAGTCTCCAATTTCATAGACTACCTCCTTGCATTTGTTGTCGGCACAACTCTTCTGCCTGGATTGAGCTACCTTCAGTCTGTGCGAATCAACTTAACCTTCTCTTCAGACTCTTTGATCAAATCTAGTCCAAACAATTGACGGTCTCCAACTTCATCCCACATTAACAGTGTCCTGCACCTCCTTCCATACAGAGCTTCAAAAGGGGCCATCTTCAAACTAGCCTGATAACTGTTGTTGTATGAGAACTCTGCGTAAGGCAAATTATCATCCCAACAGATCCATAATCTAGCGCACAAGCTCCCAACATGTCCTCCAAAATCTGATTGACTCTCTCGGTTTGTCCATCTGTCTGCGGGTGAAAGGACGTACTGAACTCTAGCCTGGTACCCAAAGTCTAGTGCAGCTGATTCCAAAACTTCGAGGTAAACTGTGTCCCTCTATCTGATATGATGGTCCTCGGAACTCCATGCAGACATACGATCCTAGTCATATATATCTTGGCCAACTTCGCGCTTGTATAAGTAGTTTTCACTGGGATAAAGTGAGCTACCTTGGTCAAGCGATCAACTACTACCCAGATAGAATCATATCCTGATCGGGTCCTGGGTAATCCGATAATGAAATCCATGCCAAGCTTGTCCCACTTCCATTTGGGTATTGGCATAGGCTGGAGTAAACCTGCTGGCTTCTGATGTTCTTCCTTCACTCTCTGACATACATCACATACCGCTACATACTCGGCAGTATCCTTCTTCATACATATCCACCAGAAACGTTCCTTCAAATCCAAATACATCTTGGTGTTTCCTGGGTGAATTGAGTATGGCAAATCATGAGCTTCCTGAAGTATTAACTTCCTGATCTCCGCATTATTGGGCACATATATTCCAACCTCAAACCATAAAGTCTCGTGGTCATCCTCACGAAAACCCTTGGCTTTTCCTTTGCTCTTCTTCTCCTTTATCTCAGCGATTTACTTATCCTCATTCTGAGCTTTTCGAATCTTTCCCAATAACATAGACTGAACTTCCATTGCTGCAACAAAACCTCTTGGAACTATCTCCAAACGAAGTTCCTTGAGATCGTCGGCTAACTCCTGCGCTAATCCTCCGGTTACTAGGGTATTGACATAGCTTTTCTGGCTCAAAGCGTCTGCTACAACATTGGTCTTTCCAGGATGATAATGCAATTTCATATAATAATCCTTTATGAGCTCCAACCATCTCCTTTGCCTGAGATTCAACTCTTTCTGCGTGAAAATGTACTTCAAACTCTTGTGATCCATCTACATATCACATCTGTTTCCAATCAGAAAATGTCTCCAGGTCTTAAGCGCATGCACTACGGCTACTAACTCCAAATCATGGGTGGCATAATTCAACTCATGAGGTCGAAGCTGACGTGAGGCGTATGAAACAACTCTTCCGTCCTGCATAAGTACACCTCCAAGTCCTAAGGGAGAAGCGTTGCAATATACTTGTAAATCCTTGCGTATATCCGGAAGAATCAGCACTGGGGCTGTAACCAAACATTTCTTCAACTCCTGAAAACTGGCCTCACAATCCTCAGTCCACTTGAACTTGGTGTCCTTCTTCAATAACTCCTTCATGGGTTTCACAATCTTGGAAAAATTCTCAATGAACCTCATGTAATATCCTGCGAGTCCAAGGAAAACTGCGGATCTCTCCAACTGAGGTGGGTGCCAACCACTTAGTGACGGATTTAACCTTGGTAGGGTCTACTGCTATACCTTCTCCCGATATAACATGTCCAAGAAATCCAACTTCCTTCAACCAAAACTCACACTTGCTAAACTTGGCATACAACTGGTGTTCCCTGAGCTTCTCGAGAACTAAGCGCAAGTGTTCCTTATGTTCCTCTTCATTCTTCGAGTACACCAAAATATCATCAATGAACACCACAACAAACTTATCCAAAAACTCCATGAACACTTTGTTCATCATCCTCATAATTATAGGTAGGGGCATTAGTCAATCCAAAAGACATGACCGTGTACTCATTAGCCCGTACCTTGTGGTAAAAGCTATCTTAGGTATATCCAGTTCCTGGATCTTCAACTGGTGGTATCCTGATCGAAGATCGATCTTGGAGAATACTTTATCTCCTTGCAACTGGTCAAACAAATCATTGATCATCGGTAGTGGGTACTTGTTCTTGATCGTCACTTCATTCAAAGCCCGATAATCAACAACCATTCTCAAAGATCCATCCTTCTTCTCAACTAAGAGCACTGGGGCTCCCCACGGTGATGAACTTGGTCGGATATTTCCTTTCTCCAATAACTCCATAATCTGCTTCTTAATTTCCTCCAGATCATTTGTGGGCATCCGATACGGTCTTTTGATATTGGTCCGGTGCCTGGCAACATCTCTATCAAAAACTCTATGTCTCGATCTAGCGGCATGCCTGGTAGTTCCTCTGGAAATACATCTGGGTAATCCTTCACTACAGGCACTTCTTCCTGAACAACTCTCAAGAGAGAATTTACTTGGGTCCTCCTTGGCGCATGCCTAGACACATACTTGATCCTTTTTCCCTCCGGGGTGGTGAGTAAAATTGACTTACTTGCACAACTGATATTTCCTCCATACATGGATATCCAATCCATGCCTAATATCACATCTAATCTTTGCGACTCCATAATTATCAGGTCTGAGGGGAAACCATGCCTACCTATGGTCAATGGCATCTGAAAACATCCACTGCTTGCCATATACTACGCTCCAGGTGAGCTTACTAACATAGGTGTCTTAAGAACTTTGGTGGGCAATTTATACTTATCCACGAATCCCCTTGATAGGTATAAATGCGATGCACCAGTATAAAAAAGAACTATTGCAGTAAATGACTTAATCAAAAACTTACCTATAACTGCATCTGGCTGTTCTTCAACCTCCTCCATGTTAACGTGGTTCACTTTTCCCCTAGTGAAAGGGTTGGGATTCTTCCCAGAGTTTCCATTTCCATCGCCGTTCTTCAACTCTGAGCAATCATTGGCGTAGTGTCCAGTCTTCCCCCACTTGTAACAGGTGACATGACTCAGGTCTTTCTTAGCAGGTGTTGCTGGATTGGGACGGTTCTGGCTGCTGCTTCCTCCATTCCCATTCCCATTCTTGGGGCCATTATGGTTATGCGAACTCCCTCCATTATGAGTATGGCCCTCATGGTTATGGATGTAACCTCCAGAGTTAGGGGTAAACCGAGGCTTCTGCTGAGCTCCAGAATTGTACTCCCCCTGTCCATACTTCCGTTTGCGGCTCTATATTTGTTGTTGTTTGCTTTCAGTCATAAGGGCCCTGTCTACCAACTCTTGGTAGTTAGTAAATGTTGCCACCATCAACTGCATACTCATCTCATCATTCAGCCCTTCCGTAAACTTCTCCTGCTTCGCAGCATCTGTGGCCACATCATCTGGGGCATAGCGAGCTAACTTACTAAACTCATCCACGTACTGTGCCACAGTACGATTTACCTCGCGTAAGTTGCGGAACTCACACTTCTTCATACTCATTGCTCCCGTAGATACATGGGCTGTGCGAAAAGCTTGCTGAAACTGATCCCATGCGACATTGGCTATGTGAAAAGGGGTGGTGTAATTCTCCCACCATGAGGCTCCTGGTCCATCCAATTGATGTGCGGCAAAGCGCACCTTCTCAGCATTTGTGCAACCTGCGGTGGTTAGCTCCCTTCCAATCCTGTGGAGCCAGTCATCAGCAACAATCAGCTCGGTGCTACTGGAAAACACGGGCGGATTCAACCTCAGAAAACGGGCTAAGTTGTCAACTAGAGGTGGTGGTGGTGGGTCGTTGTTGTTGTTGTTGCCTTGGTTCTCGACTAGTAGTTGCATCAAGGCATTCTGCTGTTGGATCAACCTGCATCCGGTGTCATGTCTTGGAGGCATCTGATAGGTTTAGAGGGGAGAGATTAGAATAGAGTGAGGTCTAAGGAGAAAATCACTACCCATATGCACATGAGACAAACACATTCATATCACACCACTCAATTCAAACAAGGGCATACAATCGATCTAGATACCGTTACAAAATACTCGGACTACTACTATATACATGGGGGAATACTACTGATAATATGGTGGTCGACTAGAAATTTTGATCGGTGGAAGATTCCATGATATCTGCTCCAGCTTCGTCTTCATAATCATCATCACTATCGGGGTCGGAGTCGGTGTCATCGATGATGATGTAGTCTTCAGGTTGGTTGTCCTCTCCAGGTGCGGAATCTCCCATGAATATTCCTAGCTTCTTCTTCAGGTCTTCATTCTTCTCCAGCAGTACTGCAATTTCATCTTCATATCCATCGCGTGTAGACTTGAGTTCCTCTTCTAGCTCCATGTTCCTGGTCATCACCTTCTTCAGGTCTATCATGCTGGCGCACATCTGGTTCTCCTGTCGACGAATGTGTTGGTTTAACTCCTGGATGTAGGCTGCAATAGACTTGTCCCTCCTGGTGCAAATCATCTCCCATTGCTCATCTCGACGTCCACATATCTGGTAGATGGTGTCCTTAAGATCCTTGTAGTAAACTTCGCCTATACGTCCCATGGCGATGTGAGCTCCATGCTCCTTCCCAGACTCCATGTTGGTGCATCAAATGAAAACTCTATGGGCTCAGTAACTGGTGTGAATGTCCTTCCGGGAACATGTACTCGAATTGTCCAGCGCTCTTCTTTAGGTAGAGTGGCAGTGTAGTTCCTGGTAAAGCTCGGTATTCCAATGTTCAGGTATCTAGTGGCTTCCTTCAAGTGTCGTCCAAAAGGTGTATCGTCATCCGGTTGAGCAAACTTGTTCCTTGGGACCGCCATCTATAGAGTAGAAAATGGAGAAGAGTCAGAAATGAGTAGAGAAGAGTGTCCTATGGCTTATCTTAGTGGTCGCGTCCTACAGTCAGTGTGTGCTCTGATACCATCTTGTAGCGATCCGACCTTAAACAGTCAAATCTCTGTGCATAAGTGTCATCCCTGGATCGGTAATGCTGACACACACAGTACTTGAAGGATTTATAACAAAGTTCAATCACACACTTATTACATCGAATGTCTCAAAAGAGAACTTAACACAATAATATGGCTGAAGGCCATCTAATGAAGATAACAACAGAAGCTTCGAAGGTAAATGAGTCCATCAACTCCAACGGCATAGCTGAGTGCATGACAACTACCTAGCACACCTTACTCTTCGTCTGAAAAGTCTGCAACGTAATACGTTGCAGCCCAAATCGGGTCAGCACATGGAATACGCTGGCAAAGTAAAACTGTAGAGCAATTAACATGTAATAGCTATAACTATATGCTTATTTGGCTGGTGGAGGCTCTATGGTTAAATTTTTGCAAAAAGCTAATTTATCCCTACAATAAAGGAATATATTTTATTTAACTACAAAGTTTGTTGAAAACATTGAGAATGGTAACCCCATCTCAATCCCAAATTAATAATCATTAGCCCAACAAGTTAATTAAGTAAAGTGATGAGATCAACATAATAATTCAAGCATCAGATACTCAAGATGTCCATAACCGGGGACACGGCTAATCATGATTAGTTTGTACACTCTGTAGAGGTTTGCGCACTTTTCCTCGCAACACTCGATCTCCTCCGTTGGATTTCTCGCACTGCATGATGTTTGAGAAACGGATGACCGAGACACAGTCTTTTCGAAGAGGTCCCCTTAATCGATAGATAGGCCGGAACACCTACAATCCCCTACATCTGCTAGCCCATCATGGAAAGGATTCCCACAACTTACTCAACTATGCCAGAGCCCATAAGGGCTTGCAGCTGCACATGGAAGTTTCTAGCATGAATAATTTTATGATCCCTTTGAGCTTGGGTGGCAAACCATAGGAAAAATCACACGGATACCCCGGGAATCTCCTTTGGACAACACTGGATTACCCCAGGTGCCCACAAACCAATCCACCTAGATGTGTGTTAAAGTAGCCACCTTAAATAAACCCTTAGCTCATAATAATACTCACAACTGTAGTGAATCACTCAAACCAAACCACGTCTACGAGCATAGCATAGCAGTATAAGCATAACGTAGAAGTAACTCCCAGGGTTTGAATGAAAAGGGCAATATGTACAACCTCAACAACTACTTCCCAAAACCCACATGTTCACAGATCCTACTGATGCAATGTTTGAGGGTTGAGACTAATAGATAAAACTGGGTAATAAGGGATATGATCAAAGTGTTACTTGCCTTGCTGACGATCTGAAAATCCTAGTGACTCGTAGTAGCACGCTTCGCCACTCTGGAAACTCTATCGTAAACAAACAATAACATACATAAGCACTCAAGCATAGATGCAATGGTAAAACTCAAGAGAAAAGATCCAAATTGAAAGCACACGAGAAGAGCTTCGATTCGCAAAAAGAATCGATCGAATCGGAGCTACGAAACTCAAACTACGATAAAAAGAAATTCGAATTCAAATCTGCTTGAAACCAAATTTTTAATTGTCAAAATCATATTAAAGTTGGTTAACTGGAAACAGGGGTTCGAGACGAAGATTTTGGCGTTGGTTTCACTGGATTTGGACGAACGAGCAAAAAGTTGCGAGGGTTTGAAGTTCAGGGGCTAATCTACGATAAAAATAATCACGGATAGGTCCTTGGCCAAAAATAAATAAAAAGAAAAACCTAACGAACGGACGTTCACTAACAGAACCAAACGAACGAATGTGTTCGTTAAAATAAACTAAACAGAGAACGCTCGCTATTTAGAAATAGATTGGAAATAAACCGAGAAAAACCCTAACCCTAAAAATAAACCGATCTAACCAAAGAACCGAAAAAATCTAAATGAACCGGCTAACCGGGCGGTTTTATACCGGGTCACGACGTCTGCGGGATTCCGGCGAGGCGGCGGCTTCGGTGGCGGCGCGAGCGGGCGGCCAGAAGCGGGACGGCTGCGCGTGGGGCGAGGTGGCGAGGAGGGCGGCGGCGGTTGCTTTTAAAGAGGCCCCCGAGGGGTCCTCGGCTTGTGCGAGGGCATGGAGGGAGGCCGACCTGCAGACTCGGCGAGTCCGGCCTCAAGACGCCGAAAGCAAGGCGGCGGCGGCTCGGATGGGCCGGCTGGGTTTCGGCCCAGTTGGTCTGAATTTTTTTAAATAAAATTTCGCCCAAAGAAAAATCGTAATAAAATTTAAAAAATATAAAAATGCCAAAAACAATTTTCACCGTCCAAATCTAATATTTGTAACAAAGTGAACATTTTTCTGGCCTAACATGCAATTTTCAAAAAATCATATTTTTTTCTAATTCAAATAAAATAGCAAATAAAATCCAAATGAAATATAAATTTGAGTTTAAATTTTCTTCTTCAATATTCCTTTCTTTTGAAGAAGTCATATTATCTTCTCTCTTTTAGTTTAAATATTGGAAATAATTGGAGAGAAATGTATTAAAACCAAAATGATCCTCTTTTCAATTTGAGAAAATTCAAATACGAAAATATATGAAACCTCCAACTCTCTCCTTGGGTCCTTGAGTTGCTTAAGATTTCTAGGATCTCAACCAAAATGCAAATAAAAAATATGATATGCATATGATGACCTATGTATAACATCCAAATTAAAAATTGGGATGTTATAATCGAACTCTAATTTGCATGATTTGAATGAAACTAACCCCGGACTGACGCTGTTTTCAGCAGAACTACCATGGTGTTGTTTTTGTGCATAAATAAAAGTTCTCGGAATGGAACAAAACTTTGCGCGGATTTTTTATGGAATAAATAAGGATTTTGTCGAGCCAGCAACCACCAGAGAGGGCCCCCTGGTTGGGCACAACCCACCTGTATGCCGCCTCTCCTCTGGGCGCCGCCAGTGGGTTGTACGCACCTGGTGGCCCCGCTGATGACCTCCCTGATACTATAAATTCACATATTTTCAGAAAAAAAATCAAGGAGAAAGAATTATCGCGGTCCACGAGACGGAGCTGCCGCCAAGCCCCGTTCTTCCTCGGGAGGGCAGATCTGGAGTCCGTTTGGGGCTCCGGAGAGGGGGATCTTCGTTCTTCGTCATCACCAACCAATCTCCATTGCCAATTCCATGATGCTCCCCACCGGGAGTGAGTAATTCCTTGGTAGGCTCGCTGGTCGGTGAGGAGTTGGATGAGATTCATCATGTAATCGAGTTAGTTTTGTTAGGGCCTGATCCCTAGTATCCACTATGTTCTTAGATTGATGTTGCTATGACTTTGCTATGCTTAATGCTTGTCACTTTGGGCCTGGGTGCCATGAACTCAGATCTGAACCATTTATGAATTCATCATTATATCCATGTTGTAGATCATATCTTGCAGGTTATAGTCACCTACTACGTGTTATGATCCGGCAACCCCGGAGTGACAACAACCGGGCCCACTCCCGGTGATGACCGTAGTTTGACGAGTTCATGTATTCACTATGTGTTAATGCTTTGTTCCGGTTCTCTATTAAAATGAGGCCTTAATATCCCTTAGTTTCCAATGTGGACCCCGCTGCCACGGGAGGGTAGGCCATAAAATGTCATGCAAGTTCTTTTAATAAAGCACATATGACTATTTATGGAATACATGCCTACATTATATAGATGAACTGGAGCTAGTGCTGTATCACCCTATGTTATAACTGTCACATGATGAATATCATCCAACAAGTCACTGATCCAATGCCTACGAATTTATTTATATTGATCTTGCTGCGTTACTATTGCTATCATCACTGTTACACTTGCTACAAATTACTGTTATCACTGTTACTGTTATTGTTGCTGTTTTCACTGCTATCAAAACTATCAAACTACTTTGCTACTGATCACTTTACTGCAGATAATTAATCTCGAGGTGTGGTTGAATTGACAACTCAGCTGCTAACACCTTCAAATATTTTTTGGCTCCCCTTGTGTCGAATCTATAAATTTGGGTTATATACTTGTGGGTTATCAAGACCTTTTTCTGGCGCCATTGCCGGGAGCATAGCTATATTTGTTGAGTCACTTGGGATTATTATCATATTATCACTATGAAGAGTCTGAAGGATCTAAAGACTAAGATTTATCCCTAAAAGACGAGGGGAGGTACGGAGCTGCCATCCAGTTCTGCTTTAGATTCACCTTCTGTTATGAGTAAATTTGCAATACCACCACATGCTATCTCTGATATGTCGCAAATTTTTGATGATGCTGCTTCTACTATGAATGATGCTTATGATGATGCTAGTACCTTGCTTGCAAATTATGATGTGCCACTCGGTGACTTTCTTGATAAAAAAATTGCTAGAGTTATACAACATGATGTTGTTGAATCTGATGATGAGCTTGAAACTGAAACTCTTGAAACACCTGCTAGAACTAGCCTTCCTAGATATGAATTACCTGAAGTACCGGAAGGTTATGTTATGAGTGAAGAAGCAACTAGAGATATTATTGCTTGCAATGATAGAGATGATCTAGAGAAATTACTATGCAAGTATAAAGAAAAATATTTGAATGCTAGAATGAAATGTGATCCTAAGTTTGCTACTTCACCTATTTGTATTGCTGATAAGGATTATGAATTCTCTGTCGACCCAGAGTTAATTACTTTGGTTGAATCTGATGCTTTCCATGGTAATGAAACTGAAACTGATGTGGCACATCTTACTAAGTTGAATGATATAGCCACCCTTTTTACTCATGATGAGAAAACTCGCTATTACTTTGTTCTCAAATTATTTTCTTTCTCATTAAAGGGTGATGCTAAAGCTTGGTATAATACTCTTGCTCCTGGTTGTGTGCGTAGTCCCCAGGATATGATTTATTACTTCTCTGAAAAATATTTTCCTACTCATATGAAACAAGCTGCCTTACAGGAAATATTTAACTTTATGCAAACTAAAGAAGAGAGTCTCCCACAAACTTGGGGGAGGCTTTGCAAATTACTTAATGCTTTGCCTGATCATCCTCTTAAGAAAAATGAATTACTTGATATCTTCTATAATGGACTAACCGATGCTTCTAGGGACTTCCTAGATAGTTGTGCTGGTTGTGTTTTCATGGAACGAACTATTGCTCAAGTTGAAGAACTATTGAATAACATATTGAAAAATTATGATGATTGGACTATTCCTGAACCACCTCCTAAACCCACTCCGAAGAACAGGGGTATATTATATCTCAGTCCTAAAGATATGCAAGAGGCAAAGAAATCTATGAAGGAAAAAGGTATTAAAGCTGAGGATGTTAAAAATTTACCTCCTATTGAAGAAATACATGGGCTTAATACACCACCACTGCCTAAGGTGCTAGAGGTAAATTCTCTTATGAAGTTCAAGGAAAATGATAATCCTCACAATATGCACCCTAGTCAATGCTTTTATGAGTTTGAAAACTATATTAGAAAACAAGATCACTTCATTGCAAATGTTATGAAACAATTGAAATACAATTCTGATATGATTGCTCGCTTGAGTGACTTGTTATTTAGAATATCAAATGATGTTAGAGGTGTTGGAAAACATGCTTCTATGGTTCAAACTCAACTAGAACAGGTTGCTAAATCACAAAGAGAATTGCTTGATGAAATGAATCATAATATGCATGACTTTGCTGTTAGAGTTGCAACTAGAGGAGGTAAAATGACGCAGGAACCACTTTATCCTGAGGGACACCCTAAAAGAATTGAACAAGATTCACAAAGAAAAAACACTAGTGCACCTAGTCCTTCTAAAAAGAAAAAGAAAAAGAAAAATGATAGGACTTTGCACACTTCTAGTGAACCTGAAATAGAAAAACCTCCTGATAATGAAAATGAAACTTCTATCTCAGATGTTGAAACTCAACTGTTAATGAACACTCACCTACTGATAATGGAAAAGATAATGATGAGGTTTAGGAAGACTCTCAACCAACCAATGATGAAGAACCAGATAATAATGTTGAGATAGAACCACCTGTTGATCTTGATAACCCACAACCTAAGAATAAATGGTATGATAAAAGTGACTTTGTGGCTAGGAAACACGGTAAAGAAAGAGAACAGTGGGTTCAAAAACCTATGCCTTTTCCACCCAAGTCAACTAAAAAGAAATATGATGAGGAATTTGAACGCTTTGCTGAAATGCTGAGGCCAGTCTTTTTGCGTACTCGCTTGATTGATATCTTGAAAATGCCTCCTTATGCAAAGTACATGAAAGACATCATCACAAATAAGAGAAAAATACCAGAAGCTGAAATATCCACTATGCTTGCTAATTACACTTTCAAAGATGGAGTACCTAAAAAACTTGGAGATCCGGGAATACCAACTATACCTTGCTCTATCAAAAAGAATTATGTGAAAACTGCTTTGTGTGATTTAGGAGCTGGTGTTAGTGTTATGCCTTTCTATTTATATAAAAGACTTGACTTAAATAAATTCACACCTATTGAAATATCTTTGCAAATGGCTGACAAATCAACTGCCATACCTATCGGTATCTGTGAGGATGTGCCCGTTGTTGTTGCTAATGTTACTATTTTGACTCACTTTGTTATACCTGAGATGCCCGAGGACGACAACATGTCGATTATCCTTGGTAGACCCTTCTTGAATACTGCAGGGGCTGTTATTGATTGCAATAAAAGCAAGGTCACTTTTCAAGCATACGGTGCACTTTCCGAAGAAACAATTCCAAGTGAATGGTATTAATGTTATTGAAAAATCTCTAACAATCACTATTGGAAGTTTTCAAATACCTCTACCTACTGTCAAAAGGAAATATGAAACACTTATTGTTGGGGAAATGCATGTCCCCATTGAGGTAACTTAGAGATTTACAAAAGTTCTTCGGATTGATGCTAATCGGAAGTGGTTGTTAATAATACTTGCTCAACCTTATTAATGAATCATTTTTGAACGGTATGAAGTTGATGAATTTAGTAAGCACTACCTTTTGTCCCTATATTTTGTTCTCTATTTTTATTAGTTAAATAAAATAAAATGCCATGTTTTTGTCTGTTTTCTGAATTCCCGTGCAATAAAAAAATGACCCAAAAACTCAGAATGCCCTGAATATTTTATATGATTTTTTCCTGAATATATAAGAATTTTTGGTGCAAAAATTATCACAGGGAGGTGCACCAGGTGGGCACAACCCACCTGGGTGCGCCAGAGCCCCTAGGCGTGCTCTGGTGGATTATGGTCCCCACGTGGGCCCCCTCACTTATCTCTTCGTCCCACATTGTCACCTACCTCCATAAAAAATTCACTCCTGCTCTCTCTCCCGAGTTCTTGCTCATTTTGCTGCCATTTTCGATCTCTTTGCTCGAAGCTCCGTTTCCGAAACTGCTTCGGGGGATTGTTGCTTGGTATGTGACTCCATCATTTGTCCAATTAGTTTTTGTTCTAGTGGTTTATACTTTGAATAAATAGCTACTCTTGGTGCTGTTGTAGATGTGCTTGCATGTTCAATTCTTAGTGTTCTAAGTAGTTTGAATGCTTGCTATGGCTTCTATGTATCCCTATGAGTAGTTGCTATTAGTTTTGTGAAGTTTTGTTGGAAAAATTTTGTGAACTAAAAATTCAGATTTTTGTTCACAGGAAAAATTGTACGCGGACATGAATATCTTCAGGAAATTTGGCTCTAGGAAGAACTCCAAGGGTGTTTATGGGGGGACTTCTGACAATGATCTCCACCTTCGGAGGTTGGCGGAGGTACGGCCGTGCGAATGGCCGCACGTCCCGTTCCTGCAAGAAGCTGGAATTCATGACGAGTTCATGCAATTCATTGTCAACGCCGGTTGCACCGACTTCATCGCAAATGAGTGTGACCAACACCAAATCCTCACAAATGTCTTTGTTCAAAGCTTTACATTCTTGCCTAGAAATAATCCTCCTGAAGTGAGCTTTGATTTATATGCTGAAAACCACCAGATACCACTTACTGAATTTTGTGACATATGCATGATCCCGTCTGATGGGAGCTTGGCTGAGCCTAGGCCGGCTGAGTTTGAGGATTTCTATCGCACTTTGACAGTGGGTGATGAGAGGAGAGTGTCAGCCATCACTGCCGGCGGCTTATATTTTCCTGTTGTTCGTTACTTTGCACTCTTTATCACCAAATGCTTGCTTGCTAGGGAGAAGGTGGGTGCACTTAGTTCACAAGACCTTGCTGTTTTACGTCACGCAATAGAGGGTGACAACACTTATAGCTTGGGAGCTATTGTGGCTCGTCGCCTCCATCTTTGTAAATCCCAGGGAAAAATACATGGTGGGATTTTTGCCACTCGTTTGGCAGATCACTTTGAGGTTGCGATACGCCCTCATGATGTCCCTCTTAGCACAGTTTACTTAGACCGTGCAGCCATGCATCACCATCACTTTCTTGCACATGACCATTCTGATCTTGCCATCCCTTATAACTTGGTTTATAACATTGACACTCGTGATGTTATCCCCTTGCCTGCACCTGCTTTGTTTGATTCTGTTGCCAGGGTCAGATACCGGATTATGCCTGCAGACATCCTTGCTTATTGGAACGCTTAGGCTGCTGCCGAGGCTGCAAAGGTACCTTCACAGTGGGATGAGTGGATGCCCGCTCCTCAGGATCCCTACTGCCCTCCAGGATACTGATCGATTACCAACTTAGGCCCAAAGCCTAAGCTTGGGGGAGTACGTGTTCTCACCGACTTTATATTCATGTTCACATTATTCTGTCTGTCGGTGCTTACACTTTTTCATTGTATCATCCATGCTTAGATTTATTTTCTTGCTTTCTTCTTGTGTGCTTGAAAAACTTTAGAAAAAACCAAAAAATTAGTTGTAGTAATTTACTTTCTATGCATGCTTAATAGTAGTGCTAAAAAGAAAATCTAAAAAGATTTCCGTGTTCTTCTTTTGCTTGCTGGGAGCTTTCCGTGTAAATAGTTTTTTCTCGTTTTTGCTTTCTATTTGCTTGCTCAAGAAAACCAAAGACTCCAAAAATATTTCAATGTGTTTCTCTGAATTTATTTTATTTTTATTCGAGTTGTACTGAGGCGAAGACCACGATGAAAATGTTGAGTGGCTCTCATGTGAATAATTGTTGAACTAATAAAGAGCCCATTTTAGTTTGTCTTCTCCTGTTGAATAAAATGGTTGCAAATTCTAGCTTAGTCCATGGCACTCTAGCACTATTATTATTATTATTATTATTATTATTATTATTATTATTATTATTATTATTATTATTATTATTATTATTATTATTATTATTTTCATATCATTCGGTCGTGGAAGTGAAAGGCAATAATGACGATATTCGATGAGCTGGCCGTGGCAAAGAGAAACTGGTATGAACTCGACTTGTTCCTGTTGTGTAAATATATTTAACCTAGTGCCCATGATTCAACCCATTATGATTAAGCATGTTTGCGATGATAATTAGAGATTATTGTTTCTCATGCCATGCATAAGTAGCTGGGAGTCAATAATGATTTATCTTGGATATTAACAGCGTTAAGATGATTGTGATGTAGTATGATGATATGGTATCCTCCTTCGAATGTTCGAGTAGCTTGACTTGGTACATGTTCATGCATGTAGTTGAATCAAAACCAACATAGCCTCTATAATGTTTATGTTCATGGTGTTCATATCCTACTCATGCTAGTGTCCAATGTTACTTATGCATAATGACTAGTCATGATCGTTGTTGCTCTCTAGCTGGATGCTTCCCAATCTTAATTGCTAGCCTTTGCCTGTACTAACTGGGAATTCTGCTTGTACATCAAAACCTTGAACCCAAAGTTATTCCAGATGAGTCCACCATATCTACCTATATGCCATATTACCCTGCCGTCCTAAGTAAATTTGCATGTGCCACCTCTAAAAACTTCTAAAAAGAATTATCTGTTTGTGTGCCTGGATCGTTCATGGAACGACAGGAGGTGGTCGATATCTTCCGTGCTAAGCCTGTTATCCTCAGGTTGAGTGTTTATTCACTCGCCATCGCATGAGGAAATGGGCGGTATTAGGGGTGCCCAGTCCCAAATTGCAAATATGAAAAAGAGTTCATATCTTGAATAATCAAACAAAAACTCCCAATGGAGTCAAAACTTTTACTTTCCGCTTGGGGATCACCACTAGTGTGCTTAGCATGGAAGATGTTGATAACTGATGGTCGTGAAGTGAATGAGAAGGGGGCATGTCTCGAAATTATCATTTATCTCTGTTTTAAAAATTGAGCTCTGGCACCTCTGCAAATCACTGCTTCCCTCTACGAAGGGACTTTCTATTTACTTTTATGTTGGGCCACCACCTTCTAAAACCAAGCTTAAACCGAGTAGAGCACAAATTGTCATGATTTATGCATTGTGTATAGCTAATGTTGGGTGCATCATGACTGGATCTTTTCTACCATGAATTACAATGTTTAGTCGCTGCTTGAACTTTGGAGGTGCTCTGCATTTATGTTTTGCCGTCTCAGAAAGGGCTAGCGAGATACCACTATTGTCACATTATATCATGGTTGTTTTGATAACATGTTGCTGTTTGAGATATTTTATTATTGCTCGCTAGCTAATTATGTCATTGATATGAATCATTATAATCTTTAAGAGTTATTGTTTTCATGGTTAGTTATAATGCTGGCTGAAAACCTGGGTGCCATTTAAGCTTATTTCTGCAAACAAGAGCAAAAGAGTTCGTAAAAGTTTTTCTTTCTCACTTTCAGTTTATCAACTGAATTGCTTGAGGACAAGCAAAGGTTTAAGCTTGGGGGAGTTGATACGTCTCCAACGTATCTACTTTTTATCACGCTTTTCCTCTTGTTTTGGACTCTAATTTGCATGATTTGAATGAAACTAACCCCAGACTGACGATGTTTTCAGCAGAACTACCATGGTGTTGTTTTTGTGCAGAAATAAAAGTTCTCGGAATGGAACGAAAATTTGCAAGGATTTTTTATGGAATAAATAAGGATTTTTGGAGCCAACAATCATCAGAGAGGGGCCCCTGGTTGTGCACAACCCACTAGGGCGCGCCCCCCTCTCCTAGCGTGCCCAGGTGAGTTGTACCCACCTGGTGGCCCTGCTGACGACCTCCCTGATACTATAAATTCACATATTTCCAGAAAAAAATCAAGGAGAAAGAATTATCGCGATCCACGAGACGGAACCACCGCCAAGCCCCGTTCTTCCTCGGGAGGGCAGATCTGGAGTCCGTTTGGGGCTCCGGAGAGGGGGATCTTCGTTCTTCGTCATCACCAACCAATCTCCATCGCCAATTCCATGATGCTCCCCACCGGGAGTGAGTAATTTCTTCGTAGGCTCGCTGGTCGGTGAGGAGTTGGATGAGATTCATCATGTAATCGAGTTAGTTTTGTTAGGGCCCGATCCCTAGTATCCACTATGTTCTTAGATTGATGTTTCTATGACTTTGCTATGCTTAATGCTTGTCACTTTGGGCCCGGGTGCCATGAACTCAGATCTGAACCGTTTATGAATTCATCATTATATCCATGTTTTAGATCCGATCTTGCAATTTATAGTCACCTACTACGTGTTATGATCCGGCAACCCCGGAGTGACAACAACCGGGCCGACTCCCGGTGATGACCGTAGTTTGACGAGTTCATGTATTCACTATGTGTTAATGCTTTGTTCCGGTTCTCTATTAAAAGGAGGCCTTAATATCCCTTAGTTTCCAATATGGACCCCGCTGTCACGGGAGGGTAGGACAAAAGATGTCATGCAAGTTCTTTTAATAAAGCACATATGACTATTTATGGAATACATGCCTACATTATATCGATGAACTGGAGCTAGTGTTGTATCGCCCTAGGTTATAACTGTCACATGATGAATATCATCCAACAAGTCACCGATCCAATGCCTACGAATTTATTTATATTGATCTTGCTGCATTACTATTGCTTTCATCACTGTTACACTTGCTACAAATTACTCGTTATCACTTTGTTATGATTCTGT
Source organism: Aegilops bicornis (assembly GCA_021605145.1). NCBI lineage: Eukaryota > Viridiplantae > Streptophyta > Magnoliopsida > Poales > Poaceae > Aegilops > Aegilops bicornis. The sequence continues at coordinate 497,617,278 of CM038674.1, forward strand.
TATTCTTTGTCACATCGCTATCAAAACTATCAAACTACTTTGCTACTGATCACTTTGCTGATGATAATTAATCTCCAGGTGTGGTTGAATTGAGAACTCAGCTGCTAATACCTTCAAATTCTTTGGCTCCCCTTGTGTCGAATCTATAAATTTGGGTTAAATACTTACCCTCAAAAACTGTTGCCCCCTATACTTGTGGGTTATCACACACGTGCTCAGAAAGATATAAGTGAAGCACTAGAGCAATTTCATAGCTCAAAAAAATTAAGTGAAGCAATCATATCATAATTTTGTCTCTCTCAAATAGGTGTGTCCAACAAGGATAGATGACACAAACTAAAAAACAAAACAAGCAAAGACTCATATTATACAAGACGCTCCAAGCAAAACTCATGATATGTGACGAATAAAAATATATCTCCAAGTAAAATACCGATGGTCGTTAGAAGAATGAGGGGATGCCACTCGGGGCATCGTCAAGCTTAGTTGCTTGTTCCTCTTTGGATAATAACTTGGGGTGCCATGAGGCATCCCCAAGCTTAGGCTCTTCTTACTCCTTATTCCTTCATCCATCGTGATCTCACCCAAAACTTGAAAACTTCAATCACACAAAACTTAACAAAACCTTTGTGAGATCCGTTAGTATAAGAAAGAAAAACACCAATCTAAGTATTGTTGCAAACCATTCATATTTTATGTTTGCATTATACCTACTGTATTTCAACTTTACCATGGCTTATACCCCCCGATACAAACCATAGATTCATCAAAATAAGCACACAACGCAAACAAAACATAATCTGTCAAAAATAGAATCTGTCACACAACTTATCGTGACTACGCGAACAAGATTGCACACAAAAACATATCTGACGAGAAAACGGCGAACGGCAAAGAGGGAAAATATAATGGCAATTTTTGGTGAAGTGGGGGAGATGAAAATGAGAGGCAAATGGAAAATAATGTAAATTGCAAGGAGATGAGGTTTGTGATTAGAAACCTGATAGATGTTGATGATGTCTCCCCTTCAACGGAGCCAGAAATTGGCAAGTTGGCGGCAGACTAATCCTCCCCGGCAACGGTGCCCGAAATCCTTTCTTGATGGCTCTTGTCCACATCAGTATTTTCTCGAAGAGGAAGGTATGATGCAGCACAGCTACGATAGGTATTTCCTCAGTTATGAAATCAAGGTTATCGAACCAGTAGGAGAACCAAGCAACACTATGTAAACGGTACCTGCACACAAAGAACAAATACTTGCAACGCAACGCGTAAGAGGGGTTGTCAATCCCTCTCGGGCAAAAGATTGGTAAAGATACAAATTGGTGATGCAAATAAAATAACGGCATATAAAATTCGGTGAGACATTTTTGGGTTTTTGATAATATAGATCTGAAAATAAAAGAGGCAAATAACAGAAAAGGCAAATAGCAATATAGATCTGAAAATATATGATGAGAAAATAGACCCCGGGACCATAGATTTCAGTAGTGGCTTCTCTCGAGAAAATGCATACGGTGGGTAAACAAATTATTGTGGGGCAATTGATAGAACCTTAAATAATTATGATGATATCCAGGCAATGATCATTATATAGGCATCACGTCCAAGATTAGTAGACCGACTCATGCCTGCATCTACTACCATTACTCCACACATCGACCGCTATCCAGCATGCATCTACTGTATTAAGTTCATGGAGAAATGGAGTAATGCAATAAGAAATATGACATGATGTAGACAAGATCTATTCATGTAGTAATAGACCCCATCTTGTTATCCTTAATAGCAATGATCAATAACTGTCTTGTTGCCCCTTCTGTCACTGGGAAAGAACACCGCACGATCGAACCCATCACAAAGCACCTCTTCCCATGGCAAGAAAAATCGATCTAGTCGGCCTAACTAAACCAAAGATTCGAAGAAGAAATACGAGGCTATAAGTAATCATGCATATAAGAGATCAAAACTCAAATAACTTTCATGGATAGAATAGATCTAGTCATAAACTCAAAGTTCATCGGATCCCAACAAACACACTGCAAAAAGAGTTACATCAAGTAGATCTCCAAGAGACCATTGTACTGAGAATCAAAAAGAGAGAAGAAGCCATCTAGCTACTGCCTACGGACCCGTAGGTCTCTAATGAACTACCCACGCATCAGTGGAGAGGCACCAATGAGGATGATGAACCCCTCCATGATGGTGTCTGTAACACCCCGAGGATCATGCTACACTAACCCACCATGATGATGCTAAGCTAATGTGAATTGCAATGATAATCATGTTGGGATAATATCTCATTTCAAATTCCTCTCTGAAAACAATTCAAAGTCACAATGCAAAATGAGTTTGCTCAAAACTTGCTAGAAAAATCTCTGTCATTTGACAAATATTCCATAACATTTATTTGTTAAGGAACACAACATCACTCTTGTGCAAAGATGAGCTTTAGCAATTATAACAACATCATTTCAGCATTTTTCTTAAATGCTATCCTCTTTATGAAAAATTCAAATGAACTCCAAAATTGGAAAAACTTTTTGTGGCAAAGGTGCACAATAATTCCCTGAAATTATCTTGACCAATGACATAATCTTGCAAAGTCCTAATGGCTAAAAGGAAAAGGCAAATTGCTGCTGGAAATTAAAAAAAAACAAAGAAAAAGGAAAAGCCCCCCCCCCTCAACTGGGCCGACTGGCCCAGCTGGCCACCGTGCCCCCCCATGGGCCTCGGCCCACCTCAACCAGCCGGCCCAGCTCCCCGCACCGCGCCCCCTTCCTGTTCCCCTGGTGCGCGCCGCTACAGGGGCGCCGTCCCCGCCGGACCCGCCTCGCCGGCGACGCCCGGGCGAGGGGATAAGGCTTGCGCCTCCCCGACGCCTCGGCCCCCTCGCCTCCCACTCGCCCACTTGCCACTCTCCCTCCCTCTCCCTCGCTCGCTCCGCCCTCCTCTCCTCCAGATCCATGGCCCGAGCACCCTCGCCGCCGTCCTCCATCGTTGTCGCGGCCACCGGCGCCCCCCGCGCCCGTTGACCTTGTCGGTGACCTCCGCCATCGCCCTATCCATCGACCGGTGGCCTCAGCTGGGGATGGGGAGCACCGAAGCGTCGGATCCCCTTCTTCCTCCTCCGGGTGCGTCGGACGCCGCCGTCGTCGTCGATTCGACCTCCTCTGCGCTCCCGTTCACTCCACGGGCCTCCTTGCGCCCGCACGGTGAGCACCGCACGTCCTCCCCCTGCCTTCCCCTCGTTCTGCTGTGCATAACATCGCCGCCATGGACGACCGAGCTCAGCTCCGCCGTGCCGCTCATCGTCGTCGCTTCCATCGATGCCATGGTCGTCCGAGCACACCATCGTGCTCGGGGCACTCCAATGGTGCGGCCTAACGCTTTAGATCGCTTGTGAGCGTGCTAGTTCTTTGTTTTCGCCGAGCTACCGTAGACCACCGCCGCCGGCAACCTTGCAGCTCCCTGTTCCGGCCATCTCCGGTCTGTCCAGTGGCACCACTCGACGTGCGACAGCGTCAGTGTTCGAACGCAAGTGAAAACGCGTGATTTGGTGTTCTGTAGCGAAGATCCAAGCCTCTCCGGCGGACTCGCCGCCGCGGAGAGCTCGCCGGCGGAACTCCGGCGCCGGCCGCCAACATGGCCGACCTGGGGCCACCCCCAGGGTCGCTGCCAGTGGGCCCCACGGGCCCCAGTTGACCGGGTTGACCCAGTCAACTGCTGATTGGGCAGCCCCAGCCACTAGCGTGCGGGCCCCACCGCTTAATTAAGCTAGTTAAAATGTTTTTATAGTTAAAAGTAATTAGTAATCTAATCTGCCACTGCCATAAGGGGCCCAGCTGTTAATTTAACCTCTTTTTAGTTAGTTTAAAGTTACATTAGTCCACTGCCTATGACAGCGGGACCCATCGGTCGATTTGACGGTCAACCGATCTGTTGACCACTGATGTCATGCTGACACTCTGCTGACGTCATAATTCATTTTTTTGTTAATATAAATAAATCCAGAAAATGGTTTAATCTTTGTAATTTAATAGAAATTAAACCGTAACTCGGATGAAAATGTTTTCTACATGAAAGTTGCTCAGAACGACGAGACGAATCCGAATACGTGATCCGCTTACTGTCGCCGATGCCTCTAACTATCTGAACATGGAACATTTCCCCTCCGGTCATCTGTCTGACACAGGTCCGGAACCGGGAAAACATCCCGGTTGAATTCCCCCTTCGCCAGTATCGCCTAGCACTGCGTTAGAACACCTCTAGCCCCGCTTATTGTCTTGTTATGCTATGTTTGCTTTGTATTTACTGTTTCTCCCCCCTCTTCTCTTTGGTAGGACCCGAGACCGATGTCACTTCGGTGATCGACTACGTCGACGACGACCCCTCCTTGCCAGAGCAACCAGGCAAGCCCCCCCTTTGAGCATCCCGATATCGCCCATTCCATTCTCTCATGCTTGCACTAGATTTTGCTACCGTTATTGTTTGCTCCTATTCTCACATAGCCTGTTTATTGTAACCTGCTATTGTTACCTACCTGCTTATCCTAAACTGCTTAGTATAGGTTGGTTAGAGACCCATCAGTGACACCCCACCTTGTCCTTGTTGCCCCCGCTTCATCATCGAAGACCCAATCAACGGGATCGAAGACCAGGCCCCGGCACTGCACATCACTTCCCCTTAGTTGCTCGACACTACTGGGTTACTATCGAGTACCGAGGGTGAACCTCTTCAGCACTTCTGATGTTAACCCTGTAGTGTAGTCATTCGGTCGTAGTCATCGAGGGTGATTTCCTCCTTAACCACTTCCGATATGACTCTGTCGTGCAACCCCTCAAGTGTGAACCTCGAGGGTGATTCCTCTTACGTTCACCTTGATGATTACATCTAGTGGAATTCATCGGGGGTGATTCCTCGGGTTTTCCCCTTGATGTTTGGACACACAGATACTTGGACTTTACCACTGTTACTTGGAAAGACGGGTCGACCCTGAGGGGTACCCACGCGAGCTTAATTGCGAGTGATGTGGAGTCGGGCAGACCTTGAAGGTGCCCGCGAGATAATTACGAGGCGTGGCCGGGCATTCCTAGCCCTTGCCGCAAGTCCTTGAGACGGGGCAACGGGGTCACATCTTTTGTGAGTCTCTGCTTGTTACCGCGCGTTCCTAATCCACTACGATTTGGATATTTGATCCGAGGGGCCTCGGCCCGATAGCACTAACCATCACGTGGGCATAGTATGGGTGTTACGTGTCGTATGCATCAACCGAAGCTTAATAGACGCGTCGGCGAAGCGGCGCGTGCGGGTTGGACAGCGTGGCGCCTACCTTGTTGAAGGAGGTAGCTAGGTCTGCTCACCGCCAGCGCGTCGCAACGCGTGAGTTTCCGGGAGATGGCCCATGACCCCAGGGGCATAGGTTTAGTCCGGCGTCTTGGCCTCTCTATTAAGCCTAGGTCGGGTTGCGGCGTATTGTTTGGCGAGGCCGGGCATGACCCAGAAAGTGTGTCCGTCCGGAGTTAAGCGGCGTGGTGGGTAAGTTGGTGCACCCTGCAGGGAAGAAAACATCTATCGATAGCCTGTCTACTTGTAGCGGACACTTGGAGTTGTATCCCGATCGATACAACTAGAACTGGATACCTGAGATGAGAGATGGACTATGATGAGACATGGATATGAGAAATGGATTGTGATGATAACTGGATAGTATGGCTCTGGGATTGCTTTCTCGCAGGGTGTCGAGAAAGGATCTCTGGCCGAGGTTGATAACACTTCTACTACTTTACTTTATGCTACTCTACTCCTTCCTGCTGTCGCAAGATGGTGGTTTCCGGAAGATGCTAGTCTTCGATAGGACTAGGCCTTCTCTCTATTCTCGCATTTTTGCAGCCCACCACATATACATCCTTCCTTTGATAATGTTGCATATGTAGTGTAGATCCTTGCTTGCGAGTACTTTGGATGAGTACTCACGGTTGCTTTGCTCCCCCTTTTCCCTCTTTTCTTCTTGTTTCCGGCTGATGCAACCAGATGTCGGAGCCCAGGAGCCAGATGCCAACCGTCGATGCCTACTACTACGTGAAGACCGCCGACGAACAGGGGTAGTTAGGAGGCTCCCAGGCAGGAGGCCTTGCCTTTTCGATCGTTGTTGCTTTTGTGCTAGCCTTCTTAAGGCAAACTTGTTTAACTCATGACTGTGCTCAGATATTGTTGCTTCCATGACTCTTGTGTATTCGAGCTTACGATTCGAGCCCTCGAGGCCCCGGCTTGTAATATAAAGCTTGATTTATTTTAATTTGTGTCTAGAGTTGTGTTGTGATATCTTCCCGTGAGTCCTTGATCTTGGTCGTACACATTTGCGTGCATGATTAGTGTACGATTGAATCGAGGGCGTCACAAGTTGGTATCAGAGCCGACTGCCTGTAGGTAGCCCCCTTTCCAACTCCTTGGCCGAAGTTGAGTCTAGTCACTACAAAACTTTTACTAACATGGTTGTGTGTCTTATGGTCCCACGTCGCCATTGGGTGGTATTAGGATATTTTATTCCTCGTCTATACTCTGGGACTCTAATGTCTCTTCCTTTCGGGTTAAACGATTTTGCTAACCCTAACAGTAGGATCTCGTAACTACTTCCTCCCGGAGAGCCCCTTATTACAGATGATCGTCACGCACTGTAAGATTCGAAGATACTCTATGATGTTCTCTTGAGACTTTGTGCCCGTCACTTTTGCAATTCCCTAGCACCGATATATCCTTATGGATAACTATGTACACTTGTCATTCATACAGTCATTCCCTATTGCTCTTGTTTTTATAAGATGCCCCGATATACTCTCCGTTACCCCGAGAATCCTTTGAGCTTACTGCCTTGCAGTTCTTCACTACATGAATACCCCTACAGATAATTCCTCGCACTTATCGAGTATTCGCTCATCCCTGCTAGTTGTTCTTGTGTTTCACAAAATTCTTCAAAACACTATTCGATCTTCTGAAATTCCTTAGTAACTATTGCTCTGCAAATACTTGTCTGCTTGCATTATGGATGCTTTCCATATGTGTAGCAATATTCATTAGTATCATTTGACACCATCATTTTGATCCTATTGATTCAACATGTGAGCGAATGCGCATAATCATCGATTGATCCTTTTAAATGATCTTTTTCGCTCGAGACGTCAATCCGGACATGAGCTGGTTCTCGGCAAACCAAACCTTAATTGATTGTCGATCTATATCTATTCAACTTGTCTTTTGATCAGAGTGTCTGCTTCTGATCTTCTAATTTGGAAATCATAATTTATTCTGATTAAGCATCGAATTATTCAGATGTTTCTATAATCCAATGCCTTTGCATTCCTTCCTTCTTCTGATTGAGTACTAATACTCACATCAGATCCATTAAGGACCGCTGAATCCTTTGTTGGATTTTTTTATCCGACAGTTTCCTTCATATTCTAAATTTTGTGCGCTCTTCCCCTGATGCATATTGCCTTTGGTAAATTGTATTCTCTGCTTTGTCAACCATGCTCTGCTTCTAAGCTTGAGTTAATTACCTCTGAAGTTTTGCAAATGTCCCTAAGATGCCCCGATGGGTTGGACCTATGCCTTCTCTAATCCGTGTGAACCCGAGAGTTTTCATGAATCATACTCTTCTGGTGTTTTGCCAGATATAGTTACAACACTACAACTTCTTCGAAGGCGAGAAGTGAATGGAAGGTTATGCATTGAAGAAGTGGGAGTCGACCTTGAACTTTGTGTTCATGCCCATGGACCCGATGTAGAACTTATCATGGAAGCTGCTCGTGAAAGTAATTATTTCTTTGGCACAAGCTCATTGATTCTTTGCAGTCATGGTTCCGACCATAGTTTCTCCTTAATTCCATTTCCTGGACAAGTTAAAATACTTGTATTTTGCAGATCATTTCATATGTCCAACCTCTATTTTTGATCTACCTCGAGTATTGTCCCTTGATATCTCAAGGATATTGTGTCATTGCACTACCTCTTGTGAATTCTCATTGGAATGATACTCCATCACATCATTCCTATCCTGATCGGCTATATCATTATCGAGCTAATTTTAACTGTGCTACCCGGTCCTTCTTCCCGGAGCAACTTCCGACGACGAGCTAAGCTTACGTCGATCTCCTTTATCTTATCATTTCACCTCGAACAACAAGCTTGATTTCGAGCTTGTGTCGTATCCGTGGTTCCAATAGCCTTTCATTCATCCTTCTTGTCGCTTGATGGCATCTCTCCTCGATGGCATCTTCATAGAGCCTCTTGACAAGTGCGTCATGATCAGCATCAACATTTTGACTTCTGTTGAGATGACAATTGAATTCATGGTGAGAAATACCATCCTTGACCTTCGATGATTTAAGATATCATCGACAACCCCCTTGTATTCTTTCCAACACATGTTTTATCATGTATTGGTTATACCTTGGACTCCTTGCTATTCCTGCAATTGTTCCCTTGTGTATTTATTGTGATCTTCAACCCCAACCCCTACTTGTAACACCATGTTAATACTACCTCGAAGCATGACTGAGGTATTCCGAATATCAACAAGAACATTGGAAGCACATTGTCGAATGTTTCTTGATCTATTATCCAGACACCGTTGTATGGGTAATATCATGATTCTTCCCTCGCCCCCTTTATCTAAATGCTTTTGAACTTGCTGTCATATAATGTATATCCTGCTCCGCTTCCCCTTAGGAAGGATATACTCCCAATTCTTGTGTGTAAACACATTTTATTTCCAGTGTTCTGATTAATCTAATGATCGCCTTTTCCTTCCCATTGGTTTGTTTAAACCTACTTGTGATCTATAACTAAGCAAGATTAGTTCCTCGCTTATGAAAACACCTCGGTGTACAATTTGTCAGTAAGACCTTGTTATTATTGCTGTTGACATTCCGGTAACCACCGATGGACGAGAACTTTGCCTATTGGTCCGCCTCGTTCAACGAGCAGGAAAATGGTTCTCTTCGTCCCTCGCCCTTGGTACCAACGTTGTTGGCAACATAATTGATGATCTATCATCTGGCATGCCTTGCTATCGGCCCCTTCTACTTTTAACCCACATGGTGGGCCCATAACCCACAGTTCCACAGGATCGGAATCTGACTCTCATGTATATCTTTGATTCTGAAATATTCTTACATTTGGCTTCGTATCATGTCACGAGCCACCTTTCGAGAGATGATCTATTCGATGCTCAACCCCCTTCTCACACTCTGTTCAGGTATCGATCATTTGTCCATTCGCTTGAAACTTCCTATTGTACCTTCAGATATTGCTCTCGATGTTTCCTTAAGTTTCAACTCGAGAGGCACATCTGCCACTTCCCTTGAATTGTGAACCAGATAATTAGCCTATAAGGGCCAGTTCTCCCGAAGTTACTCTTTACTTCCCTACTTAAATCTCGGGACGAGATTTCTTGTACTGGAGGAGATTTGTAACACCCCGAGGATCATGCTACACTAACCCACCATGATGATGCTAAGCTACTATGAATTGCAATGATAATCATGTTGGGATAATATCTCATTTCAAATTCCTCTCTGAAAACAATTCAAAGTCACAATGCAAAATGAGTTTGCTCAAAACTTGCTAGAAAAATGTCCGTCATTTGACAAATATTCCATAACATTTATTTGTTAAGGAACACAACATCACTCTTGTGCAAAGATGAGCTTTAGCAATTATAACAACATCATTTCAGCATTTTTCTTAAATGCTATCCTCTTTATGAAAAATTCAAATGAACTCCAAAATTGGAAAAACTTTTTGTGGCAGTGCACAATAATTCCCTGAAATTATCTTGACCAATGACATAATCTTGCAAAGTCCTAATGGCTAAAAGGAAAAGGCAAATTGCTGCTGGAAATTAAAAAAAACAAAGAAAAAGGAAAAGCCCCCCCTCAAGCCCCGGGCTGGCCCGTGTTCCCCCCATAGGCCTCGGCCCACCTCAACCAGTGGCCCAGCTCCCTTGCACGCGCCCTTCCTGTTCCCCAGTGCGCTGCCTGTTCTGGGCGCCGTCCGCCGGACCCGCCTCGCGGCCGACGGCGAAGGATAAGGCTTGCGCCTCCCCGACGCCTCGGCCCCCTCGCCTACCACTCGCCCACTTGCCACTCTCCCTCCCTCTCCCTCGCTCGCTCCGCCCTCCTCTCCTCCAGATCCGTGGCCCGAGCACCCTCGCCGCCGTCCTCCATCGTTATCGCGGCCATCAGCGGCCCCCGCGCCCGCTGACCTTGTCGGTGACCTCCGCCATTGCCCTCTCCATCGACCGGTGGCCTCAGCTGGGGATGGGGAGCACCGAAGCGTCGGATCCCCTTCTTCCTCCTCCGCGGGTCGTCGGACGCCGTCGTCGTCGATTCGACCTCCCTCTGCGCTCCCGTTCACTCACGGGGCCTCCTTGCGCCCGCACGGTGAGCACCGCACGTCCTCCCCCTGCCTTCCCCTCGTTCTGCTGCGCATAACATCGCCGCCATGGACGACCGAGCTCAGCTCCGCCGTGCCGCTCATCGTCGTCGCTTCCGTCGATGCCATGGCCGTCCGAGCACACCATCGTTCTTGGGGCACTCCAGCGGTGCGGCCTAGCACTTTAGATCTCTTGTGCGCATGCTAGTTCTTTGTTTTCGCCTAGCTACCGTAGACCACCGCCGCCGGCGACCTTGCAGCTCCCTGTTCCGGCCATCTTCGGTCGGTCCAGTGGCACCACTCGACGCGCGACAGCGTCAGTGTTCGAACGCAAGTGAAAACACGTGATTTGGTGTTCTGTAGCGAAGATCCGAGCCTCTCCGGCGGACTCGCCGCTGCGGAGAGCTCGCCGGCGCAACTCCGGCGCCGGCGTCAGCCGACGTCGACCTAGGGCCACCCCGTGGTCGCCGCCGGTGCCGATTGGCCGGGTTGACCCAGTTCGACTGGCAGCCCCAGCCACTAACGTGCGGGCCCCACCGCTTAATTTAGCTAATTAAAATGTTTTTATAGTTAAAAGTAATTAGTAATCTAATCTGCCACTGCCATAAGGGGCCCAGCTGTTAATTTAACCTCTTTTTAGTTAGTTTGAAGTTCTGTTGGTCCACTGTTTATGACAGGTGGGACCCACTGGTCAGTTTGACCAGTCAGCCAGTCTGTTGACGTGCTGATGTCATGCTGACACTCTGCTGACATCATAATTCATTTTTTGTTAATATAAATAAATCCAGAAAATGGTTTAATCTTTGTAATTTAATAGAAATTAAACCGTAACTCGGATGAAAATGTTTTCTACATGAAAGTTGCTTAGAACGACGAGACGAATCCGAATACGCGATCCGTTTACATTCGCCGATGCCTCTAACTATCCGAACATGGAACATTTCCTCCGGTCATCATCTGCTCGACATTAGTCCGAACCGGAAAACATCCCGGTTGAATTCCCCCTTCGCCAGTATCGCCTAGCAGTGCGTTAGAGCACCTCTAGCCCCGCTTATTGTCTAGTTATGCTATGTTTGCTTTGTATTTACTGTTTCTCCCCCCTCTTCTCTTCGGTAGACCCCGAGACCGATGCCGCCCCTGTGATCGACTACGTCGACGACGACCCTCCTTGCGTGAGCAACCGTGCAAGCCCCCCCTTTGAGCATCCCGATATCGCCCATTCCATTCTCTCATGCTTGCACTAGATTTTGCTATCTTGTTATTGTTTGCTCCTATTCTGCTAGCCTGTTTATTGTAACCTGCTATTGTTACCTACCTGCTTATCCTAAACTGCTTAGTATAGGTTGGTTAGAGACCCATCAGTGACCCCCCACCTTGTCCTTGTTGCCCCCGCTTCATCATCGAAGACCCGATCAACGGGATCGAAGACCAGGCCCCGGCACCGCACATCACTTCCCCTTAGTTGCTCGACACTACTAGGTTACTATCGAGTACCGAGGGTGAACCTCTTCAACACTTCAGATGTTAACCCTGTAGTGTAGTCATTCAGTCGTGGTCATCGAGGGTGATTTCCTCCTTAACCACTTCCGATACGACTGTCAGGTAACCCCTCAAGTGTGAACCTCGAGCTTGAATCATATTACGTTCACCTAGATGATTACATCTATTGGAATTCATCGGGGTGATTCCTCGGGTTTTCCCTTGATGTTTGGACACACAGATACTTGGACTTTACCATCGCATTTGGAAAGACGGGTCGACCCACGAGGGTACCCACGCCGAGCTTAATTGGCGAAAGTGATGTGGAGTCGGGCGGACACGGAAGGTGCCAATGAGATAATTACGAGGCGTGGCGGGCATTCCTAGCCCTTGCCGCAAGTCCTCGAGACGGGCAACGGGTCACATCTTTCGTGAGTCTCGCTTGTTACCGCTGCCCTAATCCACTACGATTTGGATATTTGATCCGAGGGGCCTCTGGCCTGATAGCACTAACCATCACGTGGGCATAGTATGGGCGTTCTACGTCGTATGCATCAGCCGAAGCTTAATAGACGTCAGTGACTGAGCGGCGCGTGCCGGGTTGGACCGCGTAAGCGCCTGCCTTGTTGAAGGAGGTAGCTAGGTCTGCTCACCGGCCGCGTATGCAACGTGCAGGAGTTTCTGGGGAGATGGCCCATGACCCCTGGGGGCATAGGTTTAGTCCGGCGTGCTGGCCTCTCTATTAAGCCTAGGTCGGGTTGCGGCGTATTGTTTGGCCGAGGCCGGGCATGACCCAGGAAAGTGTGTCCGGCCGGAGTTAAGCGAGCGTGGTGGGTAAGTTGGTGCACCCCTGCAGGGAAGAAAACATCTATCGATAGCCTGTCCTACGGTATCGGACACTTGGAGTTCTATCCCGATCGATACAACTAGAACTGGATACCTGAGATGAGAGATGGACTATGATGAGACATGGATATGAGAAATGGATTGTGATGATAACTGGATAGTATGGCTCTGGGATTGCTTTCTCGCAGGTGTCGAGAAAGGATCTCCGCCGAGGTTGATAACACTTCTACTACTTTACTTCATGCTACTCTACTCCCTCCGGTTGCTGCAAGATGGTGGTTTCCAGAAGATGCTAGTCTTCGATAGGACTAGGCCTTCTCTCTATTCTGGCATTTTTGCAGCCCAGTCCACATATACATCCTTCCTTTGATAATGTTGCATATGTAGTGTAGATCCTTGCTTGCGAGTACTTTGGATGAGTACTCACGGTTGCTTTGCTCCCCCTTTTCCCTCTTTTCTTCTTCTTTCCGGTTGATGCAACCAGATGTCGAAGCCCAGGAGCCAGATGCCAACCGTCGATGCCTACTACTACGTGAAGACTGCCGACCACTGTGGGTAGTTAGGAGGCTCCCGCAGGAGGCCTTGCCTTTTCGATCGTTGTTGCTTTTGTGCTAGCCTTCTTAAGGCAAACTTGTTTAACTCATGACTGTGTTTCAGATATTGTTGCTTCACGACTCTTGTGTATTCGAGCTTATGTATTCGAGCCCTCGAGGCCCTCGGCTTGTAATATAAAGCTTGATTTATTTTAATTTGTGTCTAGAGTTGTGTTGTGATATCTTCCCGTGAGTCCTTGATCTTGGTCGTACACATTTGCGTGCATGATTAGTGTACGATTGAATCGAGGGCGTCACAGTGTCTAGATTGGATCTCATGGTTCTAGAACTTCCGGTGGCTAGAATTGTGTTTGCTCGACTCCCCTTGGGTTTCTGGAATATTTGCGTATTTATAGGGCGAAGAGGCGGTGCGGGAGGCCACCGAGGTGGGAAAACCCACCAGGGAATGCATGGGCCCCCAGGCACGCCTAGGTGGGTTGTGCCCCCCTCGAGGCACCCCTCTAGCACTTCTTTGGCCCATCTTGTGTCTTCCGGTCCAGAAAAAAATCTCCAAAAAGTTTCATTGCGTTGGGACTCTGTTTGGTATTGGTTTTCTGCAAAGTAAAAAAAAAAGCAACTGGCACTGGGCACTATGCCAATAGGTTAGTCCTAAAAAATGATATAAAGTTGCTATAGAATGATTGTAAAACATCCAAGAATGATAATATAACAACATCAACCATTCAAAAATTATAGATACGTTGGAGACGTATCAAGAGTGCGACTATTTCTTTAAAATATCACCGTCGTGCTCTAAAAGATATAAGTGAAGCACATTGAGAAACTGCCTAGCTGAAAAGATATAAGTGAAGTACATACAGTATTCTAACATATCGGGAATTTTGTGTGTCCCTCTCAAAAATGTGTGTTTAGCAAAGATGATTGTGGCAAACTAAAAAGCAAACAAAGTAAAGACTCATATAATACACGACGCTCCGAGCAAAACTCATATCATGTGATGAATAAAAATATAGCTCCAAGTAATATTACCGATAGTTGGTAGAAGAAAGAGGGGATGCCTTCCAGGGCATCCCCAAGCTTAGATGCTTGGGAGTCCATGAATATTACCTTGGGGAACCTTGGTCATCCCAAAACTTAGGCTCTTGCCACTCCTTATTCCTTCATCCATCGTGGTCTCACTCAAAACCTTAAAGCTTTAGCACATAAAATGAAGGAAATATGCCCTAGAGGCAATAATAAAGTTGTTATTTATATTTCCTTATATCATGATAAATGTTTATTATTCATGCTAGAATTGTATTAACCGGAAAATTAGTACATGTGTGAATACATAGACAAACAGAGTGTCACTAGTATGCCTCTCACTACCGTAGGATGGTCCAAACGCGACACTAGGATCAGAGACCCTTCGACGAAACTGTGTGCGATGCCATAATCGCAAAAGGTGGTGTAAAAATCTCGTCAAAAAGGTGCAAAACGTTTGCGATGACAGATGCATCAAACACAGTTCAGAATTTAGTTGCGTGTGCGATGCAGGGCATACTTTTCATCTCAATTAACTGTTTGGGATGAGGAGGCATAAAAGAAACGAGCAGCCAGATGAAGGTGTGTGCGATATACAACATACGGTTCACTGGGATGAACTGTGTGTGATTAGGCAACACAATGAAAACGGTTCAACTGAAAGATGTGTGTGATACGCGGCAAGCAGGCCCGTAATCAGAAATGTCTGTGCAGACCAATAATAACACAGACGATTGCTGCTAATAAGCCATGTGAATTGCTCTATCTACAGTAGAATAACATGTATATATATAACTGAAATAAACATCCAATTACATAAGTGACTATACAGATCATTTGTACACACCTCAATAAACAATTGCTTGCATTCTAAAGTAGGAGAAATGATCGTCTAGTCATCTACTTCTTGTGACGCTCCTGCCACTGCTATGTGGCTCGATCCCTCGTCTGGGTCTGGAAGATGACAGTTCCTCACGTCAATGATCCGCCTGTACATCTCGTAGCTTGTGTACGCGTCCATGGCTGCGTACTTGACATGTTGTTCATCCAGTCTCTTATGCCACACATTGTGCCAGACGTTCTTGTCCTTATTGCTCTCTTCCTTCATCTTCGCGTAGTAGGGTCGATGATGACTGAGGCAAGGTCAACTAAGGAGTTCAGTTTGTTTTTGTCGCCGCCCCAGACCTTGTAGTGGTGCTGGATGTTGACAAGATTCGGGCATATCAAGTCCGAAACCTTGAGCACTTTTAGATCGTTGGTAGTGTCCACCGTAGCGAAATTGTAGTCGGAGCTGTTGATAAACCTGGAGAAACGCCCGCAAGGCCTTGTGGCAAGGTGGAAGTGGTAGACGAGGACGTCATGTAGCACGCACAACTGGGCGACGACAACCTTCTGATCATGCCCGGCACGACCGATGGTGTACTCGAGGTCGAAGCCAACCACTCGGTACTTGTCCTCGACAAGGAACTTCTCCATAGTATGGATGGAGCTCTCCACCGAGACCGGATCGATCATGTACACCACCGAGAGGGCTTTCCCCCTCACGTGGGTGTCCACAACGTGATGCATGGTGAACTGCCCGCCGTTGTCATCGTCGGCCGCCGGGAGCGCCATTGGAGCCACGGGGAGCGCCATTGGAACCGCTGGATGTCCTCTCTGTATGTGTCCTCGTGGGTGTGCTTATTGTGTCGTGTGAGATGAGAGATGAAGGTAAATGGCCGAAGGAATAAAAGGGGGCCGGGCAGCATGGATTCTCGGCGCGTTTGCATGGTAGTTTTTGCAGCGGGTAACTGCATCGTCGCGCCACACCCGGCGCAACCCCATGCACACGAACATGCATGATCGTGCGGCGGCCCCAAACACTGGCAGCGTGCGTGGATGGATGAGGGCAGAGCACCCGAAAGGACGCGAGAGCAGCGCGCGTGATGTCTACTACACAACCTTCTTCTTGTAGACGTTGTTAGGCCTCCAAGTGCAGAGGTTTGTAGGACAATAGCAAATTTCCCTCAAGTGGATGACCTAAGGTTTATCAATCCGTGGGAGGCGTAGGATGAAGATGGTCTCTCTCAAGCAACCCTGAAACCAAATAACAAAGAGTCTCTTGTGTCCCCAACACACCCAATACAATGGTAAATTGTATAGGTGCACTAGTTCGGCGAAGAGATGGTGATACAAGTGCAATATGGATGGTAAATATAGGTTTTTGTAATATGAAAATATAAAAACAGCAAGGTAACAAATAATAAAATTGAGCACAAACGATATTGCAATGCGTTGAAACAAGACCTAGGGTTCATACTTTCACTAGTGCAAGTTCTCTCAACAATAATAACATAATTGGATCATATAACTATCCCTCAACATGCAACAAAGAGTCACTCCAAAGTCACTAATATCGGAGAACAAACGAAGAGATTATTGTAGGGTATGAAACCACCTCAAAGTTATCCTTTCTGATCGATTTATTCAAGAGTCCGTAGTGAAATAACACAAAGCTATTCTTTCCGTTCAATCTATCATAGAGTTCGTACTAGAACGACACCTTCAGACACAAATCAACCAAAACCCTAATGTCACCTAGATACTCCAATGTCACCTCAAGTATCCGCGGGTATTAATGAAGTCATGTACCTTGGGTAGGGTCATGGACCTGTCTAAGACACCCTCCCCAAGGACATCTCTAGAAGAAACTACCTTTCAGTCGACCTGGAAGGGCTCCACTCGACCAACTGGAAGACACTCGACCATGAAGCCAACCACTCGACCGCCAGGAGATCTAAAGCCAGTCTGCACCCAAACGGTCGGACATTAAGTAGCTTTTATGGTCATCATAGCACTTTATGTGGGCGTTACCAGTAACCCCCTATCTTAATGTACCTTTAACCCTGCATAACTGAGGTCCGGAGGGGTCTGGCAAACTCTATATAAGCCACCCCCTCCTAAGTGCCAAGGGTTCGCACCCATGTAACTCTTACGCACATAATACAGTCGACCGCCTCCGGGCTCCGAGACGTAGGGCTGTTACTTCCTCCGAGAAGGGCCTAAACTCGTAAACATCTTGCGTATACAACTACTCCATAGCTAGGATCTTGCCTCTCCATACCTACCCCCCATTCTACTGTCAGTCTTAGAACCACGACAGTTGGCGCCCACCGTGGGGCAGGTGTCTTAGCGACTTGTTGGAGAAGTTGCATTTTTTCCGATCCCATTCATCATGGTTTCAGGCGGAGTTTTGGTTCAGGGCCGCGAGATCCGTCTCGACGCGCTCACGTTCATCGCCGACGACTCCGCTTGGTTGCAGGAGGCTCCACTCAACGTTGACGCACTCCTTGTCCGCGGGGCGACGCACTTTCACGCGTGCGTCCGCGGCGTCCTCCTCGCGGCGTCAGCCGACCCAAAGATCGGTCGGCTCTTGTGCCGTCCTCCCTCCCGGTCTCGCGCCAGCGCAAGCGCTCTGGTCGATCGAGACTTCAGCGGTGGGTGAGGCACGCGGTTTCCCGCCAGGAGGCCACTCCCCAAGTCGCGGCAATCGAGCCTGACGAATCTCTCTATGGCATGTTCGATCTGTCGACTGGCTCCGCAGAGACTGCATCCGAGTGCGACAGCAGCGATCCAGCGGTGGAGGTTCTGATGGTCGACGGACCATGCAGTCCTCCTGGTTTCCCCCGCACCGACAGAGGCGTTGGCGGAGGCGAGCCGGCGCAGGCTCACGAAGAGTACCAACCCGAGCCCCTCACTTCGATGCAGAGGGAGGAGCTCCGCCGCCGGAACATGGATGCGCTTCACACTCCTATCATTGGAGAAACCCCCGAGGCCCGCGCCTTAGAAGATGCGCGTTTGGCCAACTTGGCTGAGCGCTTTTCGACCGAAAATCTCCAGCGAGTACTCGACGAACGAGCGCAACAATGGTTCCCATCATCCAGTCGACGTCAACTCTTTCCACAACCGACTCAGGTATACCGAACTCCCATTCAGAATCTAGCAGCTGCAGCCCGTATAGCAGAGTTCATTCAGCCTTCCTAGTCGGAGGCTGGCAGGGGCTTACTCCAGATCAGAGATTTGCTCCGGGCAGCAGGAGATCAAAATTCAGTTGTTTCGCAGTCGCGGAACAGGATTCACAGCAGATCCGTAGCTGCAAATACAGTCCAGTCGGCACATAGCCCAAGATCGCCCCCGAGGCGTGAGGGAAATGGAGGCCAGCATGATCAATATGAGGACCGATTCGATCGTGATGATCGACGTCTAGTGCCCACTCCTCCCCCAAGGGGTGGGTCATATGCGCCTCGGCAGCAAGACGACAAACGCCAGCACAGTGTTGGGCGAAGGATTCCAGTCGACCCTAGGGAACCAGGCTTTGATGCGAGATCGATCATCGTTCAAGGTCTGGTCGACAGGAACAGAGCTAACCGTGAAGGTCATGATAGAAATGCACCCATCAGCGGCAGAGTACACGTCTCGGGACCAGAGTGTTTTAGTAGAGCCATCAGGGCCGCGGTGATTCCTCCCAACTTCAGATTGGCGGTCGGAGTCGATAATTTCATCGGTGAGTCCAAGCCGGATACCTGGCTTGAGGACTACCGAGTGGCTGTCCAGATTGGCGGCGGCAACGATGATGTGGCCATGAAACACCTGCCTCTTATGTTAGAGGGATCGGCCAAAGCATGGCTAAATCAGTTAGCACCCAGCAGGATTTACACTTGGGAAGATCTTGCCCGAGTGTTTCTCAGGACATTTGGAGGAACTTGCAAGTGACCAGCAGGGTTGACAGAGTTGCAGTCGTGTGTGCAGAAGTCGAATGAAACTCTGAGGGATTACATCCAGAGATGGATCACTTTGCACCACACAAGATGAGAATGTATCCGATCATCAGGCGATGCATGCCTTCAAGGAAGGAGTTAAGAACAGAGAGTTGAGTCGATATTCGGTCGGACGGAGACATGACCTCGAGTCGAATGATGGAGATTGCCACCAAGTACACCAATGGTGAAGAAGAGGATCGGCTCGGAGTGGCAAGTACAAGTCAGCCGCTAATGAAACCGGTGGAGGGAACTCCAATCGGAAATGTAAGCGGAAAGCTGAGCCAGCTGCTCCTGGAGAAGCCTTGGTCGTGACTCCAGGAAATTTCAAGGGGAAACCCAAGGGACCTTGGAACCCCAAGAAAGTGAAAGACCAAGATAGAAATGATGTGTTGGACTTTCCATGTCACATTCACACGAAGAAAGATGAAGAGGGTAAACTCATTTACCCAAAGCATACCACTCGACAAAGGTCTGGCTCTTGATTCAGCAGCCTGTGGGAAGTTGCGAAGGACAAGGAAAAGGAGTCGGACAAAGTTGAAGACAAGGAAGATAGTGACGGTGGATACCCTCGTGTCAATTCCACTGATGATTTTTGGCCGACGTTGAAAGCAAAAGTCGATTGAAAGTTATCAACCGCTGAAGTGAATATGGTCGCCCATCGACGCCCGCTGATTACTGAAATGGTCGCAGACCGCCATCACGCTCGACCCGGTCGATCACCCAAAACACATAGCCACCCTGGGAGGCAAGCGTTGGTGGTCGACCCGATCGTCGAAGGCACTCGACTAACTAAGGTTTTGATGGATGGTGGCGTTGGCTTTGAACATATTGTATGCAAGTGACATTGAAAGGGATGGGCATTCCGATGTCCAGACTCAAAGACCAAAGAACATCAGCTTCCATGGAGTCATTCACGGGAAGAAGGCTGAGTCACTCGCCAAATTGCTCCCGATGTGGTTTTGGTGACTACAAGAATTTTCGTAAGGAAAAGTTGACCTTTGAGGTCGTGGATTTCAGGCGCTTATCATGCTATCCCGGGAGGCCGGCATATGCACGTTTCATGGCTCGATCATGTTATGTGTACCTCAAGTCAAGATGCCAGGTCCCAAAGGTGTGATCCTTTATTCATCGCAATCGGAAAAAAACAGAAGAGTGTTTCCAGAAAGGCTCTAAGATCGCTGATGCTCAGATGGCTGTGGTCGAGCTACAAGAGTACCAGAAAATTGCAGACCCGAGTGATTTGTTGCGAGCCAAGAAGCCCGTCACGGAGTCGGCATTTCAGTTGTCCGGGGAGACAAAACCGATTCATATTCATCCGACTGATCCCAATGCTGCTCCGACTCACATCTCAACTACACTCGACTCCAAATAGGAAGAAGTGCTCATCCAGTTCCTCAGTGAGAACTGGGGCATCTTTGCATGGAAGCCTGCTGACATGCCGGGTGTTCCCAGGGGACTGGCTGAGTATCGTCTACGAGTCGACTCGAAAGTTAAACCTGTCAAAGAACATCTTCGACGGTCCGCCGTCCAGAAGAGAAAGGCCATTGGTGAGGAGGTGGCTTGGCTCTTAGCAGCAGAGTTTATCCGAGAGATTTACCACTCCGAGTGGCTCGCCAATGTTGTCATGGTCCCTAAGAAGGACAATTCTCTATGCATGTGCATCGACTTCAAACATATCAATCGAGCCTGCCCGAAAGATCATTTTCCTCTCCCCTGCATCGACCAAATAGTCGACTCGACTGCGGGATGTGAGCGGTTGTCTTTCTTAGACGCATATTCCGGGTACCATCAGATCCGTTTGTACGGACCCGACGAGATCAAAACAGCTTTCATCACTCCATTCGGGTGCTTCTGTTATGTCACCATGCCATTCGGGCTCAAGAATGCCGGAGCCAGGTTCATGAGGATGATTCAGAAGTGTTTACTCACTCAAATCAGTCGGAATGTGGAAGCATACATGGATGACATTGTGGTCAAGTCACGGAAAGGTTCCGACTGTTGACTGACCTTGCTGAAACTTTTGCCAATCTCAGGAGGTATGATATCAAGCTTAATCCATCAAAGTGCACATTCGGAGTTCCCGTGGAAAGTTACTCGGTTTTCGTTTACGAACGAGGAATCGACGCTAACCCGTAAAAGTTGGCACTATACTCCGAATGAAACGCCATACATGCGTGTGCACGATGTCCGAGCTTACTGGATGCTTGGCCGCTTTAAGTCGATTCATCTCTCGCC
Organism: Aegilops bicornis; assembly: GCA_021605145.1. NCBI lineage: Eukaryota > Viridiplantae > Streptophyta > Magnoliopsida > Poales > Poaceae > Aegilops > Aegilops bicornis. The sequence goes on from CM038674.1 coordinate 497,638,648, forward strand.
TCGGTGAAAAGGCATTGCCTCTTTACCGACCGATGAAGAAGTCAGACAAGTTCGAGTGGACTCCTGAAGCTGATGCAGCGTTTGCAGAGCTCAAAGCTCTGCTCTCCACCCAGCCGGTGCTTGCTGCCCCAATCATCAAGGAGCCGTTGCTGCTTTACATTGTAGGCACAGGACAAGTCGTCAGTACAATACTTACGGTCGAGCGGGAAGAGGAAGGAAAGGCCTTCAAAGTTCAAATACCAAAGATATTATCTTTCTCAAGTATTAACCCGTAAAAGCAAAGATACCCTCATTATCGAAGCTTGTGTATGGGATTTATATGACCGCGAAGAAGGTTGCTCATTACTTCTCGATCATTCCATTACGATCGTCGTGACGCCCCATTATCGTAGATTTTGCACAATGAGATGCAACTGGTCGAGTGGCGAAATGGGCGATTGAACTTCTTACCCTTGATATCAAGTTTGAGGCAAAGAAAGCCATCAAGTCCCAAGCAATAGCAGATTTCATCGCCGAGTGGATTGAACAACGATTACCGACTCAAGTTCACTCGAACCTTTGGACTATGTTCTTTGATGGTTCCAAGATGCTGAATGGTTCCGGTCTTTGGGGTAGTATTGGTTTCCCGAGGAGATAAGCTCGGATATGTGCTCCAGATTCACTTTGATTCTTCCAACAATGAAGCGAATACTGAAGCCTTTGTTGTATGGGTTGCGTATGGCCATTTCACTCGGCGTCCGTCGCCTCATGGTTTATGGCGACTCAGATCTAGTGGTTAATCAGATGATGAAGGAGTGGGACGTCAGAAGTCCAGCCATGAATGGTTACTGTAATGCAGTGAGGAAGCTAGAGAAGAAGTTTGAGGGGTTGGAGCTTCATCATATACCCCGACTGAAAAATCAAGCTGCTGATGATTTGGCAAAAATAAGGTCCAAGAGGGAAGCCATTCCCAGTGATGTGTTTTTGGAGCACATCCGCACACCGTCGATTCAAGAGGATCCTTTCACTAAAGAAGCTCCACAGCCAAAGAGTGCCACTGATCCGACTGAAGTTCAGGTCCCAGCAGTGGTCGACCTGATCATGGAAGTCGTGGTCATCACTCCCGACTGGATAGTACCGTACATCGCGTATATGTTGAGGAAAGAGCTCCCGGAGAACGAAGAAGAGGCTCAACAGATCGTTCGCTGATCCAAGGCCTTTACTGTGATCAAGGGACAGTTATTCAGAGAAAGCGTGACTGGAGTCAGCCAAAAGTGCATAACGCCAGAAGAAGGTCAGATAATTCTTGATGATATCCACTCGGGGACCTGTGGTCACCATGCGTCCTCTCGGACCATCGTGGCTAAAGCATACCGAAAGCGGGATTTTACTGGCCAAAAGCAAATGAAATGGCAAAGGAAATAGTCGACAAGTGTGAAGGATGTCAGGTTCTACTCTAATATGTCACACAAACCCGCCTCAGCATTGAAGACCATTCCACTCGTCTGGCCTTTTGCTGTTTGGGGGTTGGATATGATTGGACCACTGAGAACTGGCAGGAGCGGTTTCACTCATTTGCTTGTGGCAGTCGACAAGTTTACGAAGTGGATTGAAGCTAAACCTATCAAGAACCTTGATGCGTGCACTGCTATCAGTTTCATCAGAGAGTTGATATTCAGATATGGAGTTCTGCACAGCATCATTACTGACAATGGGTCAAACTTCGATTCCGACAAGTTCAAAGCCTTTTGCGCCTCTCAGGGCACGCGAGTCGATTATGCTTCAGTTGCTCACCCCCAGTCGAATGAACAAGCAGAACGAGCAAATGGTCTAATTCTCGAAGGACTGAAACCTCGACTGATGCGTGATCTCAAGCATGCAGCAGGAGCGTGGGTCGACGAACTTCCGTCGGTTCTTTGGGGATTAAGGACCACTCCTAATCGGTCGTCTGGAAGAACTCCATTCTTTATGGTCTATGGAGCTGAAGCAGTTCTGCTGAGTGACCTGCTTCACAATGCGCCCCGAGTCGAACTCTACTCTGAAGCTGAAGTGGAGCAAGCCCGGCAAGATGCAGTCGATCTCCTTGAAGAGGAGAGAGAGATGGCCCTGATCCGCCCGACCATCTATCAGTAGGACTTGCGTCGATTCCATGCTAGGAATGTGAAGAGTCGAGTCTTTCAAGAAGGGGACTTGGTCCTCCTAGTGGATCAACAGAAACAACACAAGCTCGCTCCCACTTGGGAAGGTCCCTTCATCGTCACCAGAGTTCTCCACAATGGAGCTTACCATCTTTACAACGTTGAACGCCAGATCGATGAGCCTCGAGCCTGGAATGCGGAACTGCTCCGCCCCTTTTACACTTAAGAACTCACTCGGGTGAGATGTAATAAAAGTACCTCTGTAGTTTGTTTATCAAAGACAAGAATGTTATAATTTTCCCAAAGGATTGTTATTACTTTTTCGTTTACATAAGAAATTTCCCCAGGTGGGTGGCTTAGCCATGAACCTGTTTCGCCTAAGTTTATAAAAAATCCTGCCGGTGGAGAGCCAGCCTCCCACTCGGGGCTTAAGCTGAATCCGTTTCGCCTAAGTATCTGAAAATCCTCCCGAGTGGCGAGCCAGCCTCCCACTCGGGGGCTTAGCTGCAGTCCAAGTACTCGCCTAAGTATCTGAAAATCCTACCGAGTGGCGAGCCAGCCTCCCACTCGGGGGCTTAGCTGTAGTCCAAGTACTCGCCTAAGTATCTGAAAATCACACCGAGTGGCGAGCCAACCTCCCACTCGGGGGCTTAGCTGCAGTCCAAGCACTCGCCTAAGTATCTGAAAATCCTACCGAGTGAGGAGCCAGCCTCCCACTCGGGGGCTTAGCTGCAGTCCAAGTACTCGCCTAAGTATCTGAAAATCCTACCGAGTGTGGAGCCAGCCTCCCACTCGGGGGCTTAGCTGCAGTCCAAGTACTCGCCTAAGTATTTAATACAATGTGCGCTTTGCAAGAAATGCAGGCGAGGTGCAATTCATTGTTGCCTTCCCCTTCAGAGCTACGACACAAAAATCCTCCTTGGAGGCTTAGCTGCAGTCCAGTACTTACGTAAGTATGAAAAATCCTACCGAGTGGAGAGCAAACCTCCCACTCGGGGGCTTAGCTGCAGTCTAGTACTCGCCTAAGTTTGAAAAATCCTACCGAGTGGAGAGCAAACCTCCCACTCGGGGGCTTAGCTGCAGTCCAGTACTCGCCTAAGTTTGAAAAATCCTACCGAGTGGAGAGAAAACCCCCCACTCGGGGGCTTAGCTGCAGTCCAGTACTCGCCTAAGTTTGAAAAATCCTACCGAGTGGAGAGCAAACCTCCCACTCAGGGGCTTAGCTGCAGTCTAGTACTCGCCTAAGATTAAAAAATTCTATCGAGTGGAGAGCAACCCTCACACTCGGAGGCTTAGCTGCAGTCCAGTACTCGCCTAAGTACGAAATCCATTCCAATCCGCAAGGACGACGAGGTGCAGGTCGACTGTTACCTTCTCCTTCGGAGCTGCGCCACAAGTACAACGTGCGCTCCATCCCGATCTGCAAGGACGACGAGGTGCAGGTCGACTGCTGCCTTCTCCTTCAGAGCTGCACCACAAGTACAACGTGCACTCCCTCCCGATCCACAAGGACGACGAGGTATAGGTCGACTGTTTCCTTCTCCTGCGCCTGCAAGAACAACGAAGTGTAGGTCGACTGGATCCACCTTAGAGCTGCATCTCAAACATTGAAGCATGATCCGAGTGAAGAGCAAAGTTCACTTGAAGGCAATCAAAAGAATATTTCAATGATAAGTAAAGTTCGGATAACATCCTAAGGATGCAGAAGTACCCAGGCCCAAGCCTGTTAAAGTTTATCGGTTACAGGATCACTCGGCATTCCGAGGCAAATTTAAGACGAATCATAGAAGTTTTTTACTCCTCAGGCGGAGGACTGGAAGGCGCGACGAACTGGTCCAGGTCAATCCCATCAGCGATTCGGGTGGCAGCACCAATGAAGGTCTCCATGAAAGATCGGAAGTCATACTTCTTGGTATTGGCAACTTTGATGGACGCCAACCTTTCCTCTCGCGCCTCCTTGCAATGAACGCGGACCAGGGTCAGAGCGACATCAGCACCACATCCGCGTAAGACTTCTTCCATTCCCGCACTCGACTTGAACGCGTGATTCAATGAGTCATTAAAGACTCGAGGTCATTTTGAAGTGTTTCACCTGGCCAGAGTGTTGAGTCGATCCGCGACACCGCAACCTTCAGTCGAGCGAGGTAGTCCACCACAGCAGCAACACGAGACTCCAGTCGGAGCATGTTCATGGCAGCTTCATCCTTCACGGGGGAGTTAAAGGGGTCCAGACTTGTCTCCACTCGACTAGTCTCCTCCTCGAAGTTCTGACAGAATTCTACAAACACGACTCGAGTTCGAGTTAAGGGTTCTATGATGAGTTGATGATAACAAGTCAGTCGGATAAGAAGAATTACCTTCAAGCATGAGGAATAGCTTCTTGGCGAGCCCTCCCAGATAAGCCTCTAGATCATTCCTCTTCCCCGCCAGTTCACCAGCCTTGTCGCTCAGAGCTATCTTGTCGTCCTTCAGTCGGCTAACCTCCTTGTTGGCTGCATCAAGAGCAGCTTTCAGATTGGTGTTCTCTTCTTCAAGTTTTCCGACTGAAGACAACTTCTCTTCCGCGAGCTTGGTCTTGTTCAAAGTCGTTTGTTGCGCCTCGGCAAGGTCATGACCCTTCTTCTTCAGAGCCTCCTCCATTTTGTCTGCAAAATTGAGGTCGGAATTAGGAAGGGACAGAAAAACAAAAAACAGTCGTCAAGATCTCACCAGCCATACCTTTTGCTTCGTCTCTCGCCTTCTGCAAGTTCTCCTGTGCAAGCTTCAAGTCAAGGTTGAGCTGGATATGTTTGTTCTCCAATTCAGTGTATCGAGGCACAAGTTCGCAAGATTTCTGCAAAGAATTAGTCGACAGACGTCACAGATGGGTTACTTCCGAGTGACCAAGAAAAATCATTGCGTTTCTAAGAGTACAGCCGAATCAAAATATTCGACAGTAGTCTTGGGGACTACACCCAGTGGGTGCACTTAGCGTGCCCCCACTGATCCTACCAACTCGGTTCGATCAGTCGACCGAAAGAAGCAAAAAAAAGAGAGAAAGGAGTTCTTCAGACTACGATTGACCGCCAATCCACCATAGTCTCGGGGACTACACCCAGTGGGTGCACTCAGCGTGCCCCCACCGGTTTCAAGATCCCACTCGACATGGTCCGACCAGACCGAGTGAAGAAGTTATCAAAGAGATACAAAGTATAAAGACTACGATCGACTGCCAGCAGTCCACCATAGTCTCGGGGACTACACCCACTGGGTGCACTCAGCGTGCCCCCACCAGTCCGAAAATTCACTCGACACACCCATACGAAGATCTTCAGAAAGAAGAGTTTTTCAGGTAGCATATCCTAACAGAACAAGTGGTGATCAATTAACCTGGAAGTTGCTCTAAAGAGTTGAACTGGCATCATAGGCCGCTTGGCTGGCTTCCCGGACCACCTTCATCTGCTCCATCATGAGCCCCTCTTGGCGTATAGCCTCCTTAGCAGCACCCACTTGGTCCTCCGGGACGTGGTGCGTGGCGAAAAAGGGAAGGCGGATCAGCAGTAGACGTTGAAGGCCGGATACTCGTCAGCGGCACAGCGAAAGACACAGAAGTCCGAGTGTTGTTGCCACCCTCATGAACCAGCGCCTCAGGCATCGATGCAACTCGAGCAGCCCCGCCAAGTAGTGCCTTCTTAGTCCTCCTCCGCCTCAACGGTGCCTCATCATCATCATCAGGGAGATCAATGACATGAGGAGGGACTACAGGAAAGATACAAAGTTAAAAACGGAAATCCAATCGACCAAAAGCAAAATTGCAGCGATCATACCAAGGTTAGAGGTAGCAGCATCTTCCATCTCCTGGTCTTCGTTCCTGACTGAGGTCTCGGAGGTGGCAGTGCTGCAGATTTCAGAAATCAGTTGATCAGTCAACAAGTCGACCAAAAGTATGTTCACGCTGAACAAAAAAGCTCAAGTTCTGTTGTACCCGGAAATAGTGGGGATAACCATCTTCATCTTGGGCAAAACCTTTGTCGGCTTCGACGGCGTCGCTCGGGGTTGCTTCGGCACTTTTTCAGTCGGCGCCGGAGAGGACGTCCGAGGATGTTTCGTCGACTGCCCGACAGGCGCGATAGCCTTGCCGCGCTCGACAGCGGGGTCATGGGTGAGCTTGGACCGCCTTTCCATGCGAGGAGGGTCGATTTCTTCCTCCTCTTCCTCCTCTTCGTCGGAACTGTCGTCATCTTCGTCTCCCCCACCGTCAGACTGCCATTCCTCCTAGCTTTCACCCCCGCTCCCTTCCTCCTCCTGAACTGGTTTTTGCGCCCCGTTGGGCATCGAGTACATCTCAGTGGTGACCTGGAAGAAGACAAACAAGATGAAGGTCAGTCGACCGATTTAAGCAAACATGATGGAGTAAGCAGAGTCAGGGTCAAAGATACGGGATTGAACCTTGTCCGCTCAAATGCGATTGGTCGAGTGGAGGGATTCTCCTGGCTCCTCGGGGGTTATCTTTGTTCCAAGTGATGGCGGTCATCCATCTCTCAAGTGTGTCATCCTCGACCTCCTCCGAGTGGACCCGAGTGGTTTCTTTAGTGCCAGAATACATCCACATCGGATGGTCTCGATACTGAAGTGGCTGGATGCGCCGTCGAAGAAAAACCTCTAGAAGATCCATACCAGTCACCCCGTCACGGATGAGCTAGACTACACGCTCGACCAAAACCTTGACTGAGCCTTCTCCTCCGGGATCACCTTCAGAGAGGACGGCTTGCTCACTCGATCCATGGAGAAAGGAGGGAGTCCAATGATCGCTTCAAGGCCGGCTGGTCTTGGTCAGAGAACTGGTCGACTGCCACCCTCGAACCGACTCAGGAAGAATCATGGCTAGAAAAGAGCTCTTACCTCTCATTTGGACCCCAAGACCCCCACACATCTGAATCACTTGGGTTCTCTCTTCACTCGGTTTGGCCTTTTTCACCGTCTGGGAGAGATATGTGAAGATGTGTTTGAAGAGGCCCCAATGCGGCCGACAACCCAAAAAATTCTCACACAAAGACACGAAAGCGACGAGATACACGATAGAGTTGGGTGTGAAGTGGTGGATTTGTGCCCCAAAAAAGTTCAGAAATCCTCGGAAGAAAGGGTGGGGCGGCAAAGAAAACCCGCGGTCGACGTGAGTGGCTAAGAGGACACACTCACCCTCCTGAGGCTGCGGCTGCCACTCCATCCCCGGAAGCCTCGCTGATCCATGAGGGATCAGTCCCTCATTGGCCAGGTCATCCAGATCTTTTTGGCGGATGGTCGAGCGGATCCAGTCGCCCTGGATCCAGCCCTGAGGCAAACCGGCCCGCGACGAGGATCCGCCCCGACTGGTCACCCTCCCCTTCGCCTTCGTCGTCGCCTTCTTCGCCCGTTCCAAAGCCGTCGTCTTTTCTTTTCACCATGGTCGCCGGCGGAACGCGCGTGGAGCAGCGGTTCAGAGGTGGAGGCAGGCGCGGCGGATGAATCTGAGGAAGAAAGGAGGAAAGGAGAACGCACTGTTCAAAAAACCCCAGTCTTGGGCCTTATATGAGGTTGCTTCCGAGTGACTGACCGGTAGGCCCAGGCGATCCTGTCAAATCCCGCAACAGTCGCCCGCGCGATACGTGGTGAAAAAGGTGGCGTGGAGATCGAGGCGTCCTTGCCTTATCTCGTCCGATTACTACGGCTCTCTCTCCGTCCCGCTCATTTCCCGAAGATTCAAATCCCGCTAAATCCGCGCGCCGCAGAGCAAATCGTCAGACATAAGATTTCCTCCGTCCTGTCATTCGGAAATCGCCAAGTACAGAAAACGCACTCGATGGATACAAAGAATGGATCAAGGCGACTGAAAAAGAAGTTGATGCCGTCACTTAAGTCCATTTGATCCAAGACAAGACACTATTGCAGCACAAGAATGAGTCGGGAGTATGTTCAACTCCTTCGCCACTCAAACCTCGATCCATTCGGGGGCTAATGATGATGTCATGTACCTAGGTTAGGGTCATGGACCTGTCTAAGACACCCTCCCTAAGGACATCTCTAGAAGAAACTACCTTTCAGTCGACCTGGAAGGGCTCCACTCGACCAACTTGAAGACACTCGACCATGAAGCCAACCACTCGACCGCCAGGAGATCTAAAGCCAGCCGCACTCCAAACAAATGGACATTAAGTAGCTTTTATGGTCATCATAGCACTTTATGTGGACGTTACCCGTAACCCCCTATCTTAATGTACCTTTAACCCTGCATAACTGAGGGCCGGAGGGGTCTCGCGAACTCTATATAAGCCACCCCTCCTCAGTGCCAAGGGTTCACACCCCTGTAACTCTTACGCACATAATACAGTCGACTGCCTCTGGGCTCCGAGACGTAGGGCTGTTACTTCCTCCGAGAAGGGCCTGAACTCGTAAACATCTTGCGTATACAACTGCTCCATAGCTAGGATCTTGCCTCTCCATACCTACCCCCCATTCTACTGTTAGGCTTAGAACCACGACAGGTATGATTATACGATATGCATCACACAATCTCAGATTCATCTATTCAACCAACACAAAGAACTTCAAAGAGTGCCCCAAAGTTTCTACCGGAGAGTCAACACGAAAACGTGTGCCAACCACTATGCATAAGTTCACGAGGTTACGGAACCCACAAGTTGATCACCAAAACATACATCAAGTAGATCACGTGAATATCCCATTGTCACCACAGATAAGAACATGCAAGACATACATCGAGTGTTCTCAAATCCATAAAGACTCAATCCGATAAGATAACTTCAAAGGGAAAACTCAACCCATTACAAGAGAGTAGAGGGGGAGAAACATCATAAGATCCAACTAAAATAGCAAAGCTTGCGATACATCAAGATCGTGCCAAATCAAGAACACGAGAGAGAGAGAGATCAAACACATAGCTACTGGTACATACCCTCAGCCCCGAGGGTGAACTACTCCCTCTTCGTCATGGAGAGCGCCGAGATGATGAAGATGGCCACCGGTGTGGGATCCCCCCTCCGGCAGGGTGCCGGAACGGGTCTAGATTGGTTTTCGGTGGCTACAGAGGCTTGCGGCGGCGGAACTCCGGATCTAGGTTATGTTCTGGGGGTTTCTGTATATATAAGAGGTTTTGGCGTCGAGAACAAGTCAGGGGGTCTCCGGGCTGTCCACGAGGTAGGGAGGCGCGCCCAGGGGGGTGGGCGCGCCCCGACCCTTTTGGGCAGCCCGAGACTCTCCTGGCCCAACTCTGGTACTCTGTGGGCTTCTTCTGGTCCAAAAATTATCTCCGTCAAATTTCAGCTCAATTGGACTCCGTTTGGTTTTCCTTTTCTGCAAGACTCAAAAACAAGGAAAAACAAAAACTGGCTCCGGGCTCTAGGTTAATAGGTTAGTCCCAAAAATCATATAGAATAGCATATAAATGCATATAAAACATCCACGAGGATAATATAATAGCATGGAACAATCAAAAATTATAGATACGTTGGAGACGTATCAAGCATCCCCAAGCTTAATTCCTACTCGTCCTCGAGTAGGTAAATGATAAAAACAGAATTTTTGATGTGGAGTGCTACCTAACATATTTATCAATGTAATCTTCTTTATTGTGGCATGAATATTCAGATCCATAAGATTCAAGCCAAAAGTTTAATATTGACATAAAAATAATAATACTTCAAGCATACCAACCAAGCAATTATGTCTTCTCAAAATAACATGGCCAAAGAAAGCTTATCCCTACAAAATCATATAGTTTGGCTATGCTTCATTTTTGTCACACAAAAATGCTCTCATCATGCACGACCCCTATGATAAGCCAAGCAATTGTTTCATACTTTAGTAATCTCAAACTTTTTTCAACTTTCACGCAATACATGAGCGTGAGCCATGGACATAGCACTATGGGTGGAATAGAGTATAATGATGGGGGTTGTGGAGAAGACAAAAAGGAGAAAGTCTCACATTGACACAGCTAATCAATGGGCTAGGGAGATGCCCATCAATTGATGTCAATGCGAGGAGTAGGGATTGCCATGCAACGGATGCACTAGAGCTATAAATGTATGAAAGCTCAACAAAAGAAACTAAGCGGGTGTGCATCCAACTTGCTTGCTCACGAAGACCTAGGGCATTTGAGGAAGCCCATTGTTGGAATATACAAGCCAAGTTCTATAATGAAAAATTCTCACTAGCATATGAAAGTGACAATATAAGAGACTCTCTATCATGAAGATCATGGTGCTACTTTGAAGCACAAGTGTGGAAAAAGGATAGTAGCATTGTCCCTTTTTTTTGGGCCTTCCTTTTTTTATTTGGACTTTCTTTTCTTTTTTATTTGGCCGTTCCTTTTTATTTGGCATTTCTCTCTTTTTTTCTTTTTTTGGGACAATGCTCTATTAATGATGATCATCAAACTTCTATTTATTTACAACTCAAAGATTACAACTCGATACTAGAACAAAGTATGACTCTATATGAATGCCTCCGGCGGTGTACCAGGATGGGCAATGACTCATGAGTGGCATGTATGAAAGAATTATGAACGGTGGCTTTGCCACAAATACGATGACAACTACATGATCATGCAAGGCAATATGACAATGATGATGTGTGTCATAATAAACAGAACGGTGGAAAGTTGCATGGCAATATATCTCGGAATGGCTATGGAAATGCCATAATAGGTAGGTATGGTGGCTGTTTTGAGGAAGATATAAGGAGGTTTATGTGTGATAGAGCGTATCATATCACGGGGTTTGGATGCACTGGCGAAGTTTGCACCAACTCTCAAGGCGAGAAAGGGCAATGCACGGTACCGAAGAGGCTAGCAATGATGGAAGTTTGAGAGTGCGTATAATCCATGGACTCAACATTAGTCATAAAGAACTCACATACTTATTGCAAAAATCTACAAGCCATCAAAAACCAAGCACTATGCGCATGCTCCAAGGGCGATAGATTGGTAGGAAAAGACCGTCGCTCGTCCCCGACCGCCACTCATAAGGATGACAATCAAAGAACACCTCATGTTTCAAATTTGTCACACAACGGTTACCATACGTTCGTGCTACGGGACTTGCAAAACTCAACACAAGTATTTCTAAATTTCACAATTACTCAACTAGCATGACTCTAATATCACCATCTTTATATCTCAAAACAGTTATCAAGTATCAAACTTCTCATAGTATTCAATGCGCTTTATATTTAAAGTTTTTATTGTACCCATCTTGGATGCCTATCATATTAGGACTAATTTCATAACCTAAGCAAATTACCATGATGTTTAGGACTCTCAAAATAATATAAGTGAAGCATGAGAGTTCATCTATTTCTTCAAAATAAAACCACTGTCGTGCTCTAAAATATATAAGTGAAGCACTAGAGCAAATGACAAAGTACTCCGCAAGATATAAGTGAAGATCAATGAGTAGTTGAATAATTATGCAACTATGTGAAGACTCTCTAACATTTAAGAATTTCAGATCTTGGTATTTTATTCAAACAGAAAGCAAAAAAAAATGACGCTCCAAGCAAAACACATATCATGTGGTGAATAAAAATATAGCTCCAAGTAAAGTTACCGATGAACGAAGACGAAAGAGGGGATGCCATCCGGGGCATCCCCAAGATTAGGCTCTTGGTTGTCGTTGAATATTACCTTTGGGTGCCTTGGGAAACCCCAATATTAGGCTCTTGCCACTCCTTATTCCATAGTCCATCGAATCTTTACCCAAAACTTGAAAACTTCACAACACAAAAGTCAACAGAAAACTCGTAAGCTCCGTTAGTATAAGAAAATAAATCACCACTTAGGTACTGTTGTGAACTCATTATAAATTCATATTGGTGTAATATCTACTATATTCGAACTTCTCTATGGTTCATACCCTCCGATACTACTCATAGATTTATCAAAATAAGAAAACAACACAATGAAAACAGAATCTGTCAAAGACAGAAGAGTCTGTAGTAATATCTATCAAACGTATACATATGTAACTCCAAAAATTATGAAATAAATTGGTGGACCTGAGAAATTTGTCTATTAATCATCTGCAAAAAGAATCAACCTAAAATCGCTCTCCAGTAAAAAATGGCAGCACATCTCGTCAGCGCTAAAGTTTCTGTTTTTTACAGCATGATCACAAAGACTTCACCCAAGTTCTCCCAAAGGTTTTACTTGGCACAAACACTAATTAAAACATAAAACCACATCTAACCAGAGGCTAGATATATTATTTATTACTAAACTGGAGCCAAATGAAAAGAACAAAAATAAAATTGGGTTGCCTCCCAACAAGCGCTATCGTTTAACGCCCCTAGCTAGGCATGATGATTTCAATGATGCTCACATAAAAGATAAGAATTGAAACATAAAGGGAGCATCATTAAGAATATGACTAGCAGATTTAAGTCTAGCCCACTTCCTATGCATAGGAATTTTGTGAGCAAACAACTTACGGTAACAATAATCAACTAGCATAGGAAGGCAAAACAAGCATAACTTTAAAACTTTAAGCACATAGGGAGGAAACTTGATATTGTTGCAATTCCTACAAGCATATATTCCTAACTCATAATAATTTTCAGTAGCATCATGAATGAATTCAACAATATAATCATCACATAAAGCATTCTTTTCATGATCTACTTGCATAAATTTTTTACTACTCTCCACATAAGCAAAATTCTTCTCATTCGGAATAGTGGGAGTATCATAAGAGACTCGAATACTATAAATTGTTTCCACATTAAAAGAGTAATGTTCAGAAAAAAGGGTAATCATAATCATGACAAGTTTTATAAATATAATCATCACTACTTTTTATAGCATAAGTATCATCACAATAATCATCATAAGTAGCAACTTTGTTCTCATCATAATCGATTGAAACCTCTTCCAAGATAGTGGAATCATTACTAAATAAAGTCATGACCTCTCCAAATCCAATTTTATAATTATCACAATAAGATTCAACACCCTCCAAAATAGTGGGGTCATTACTTCCTAAATTTGACACTCTTCCAAACCCACTTTCATCAATATAATCATCATAAGTAGGAGGCATGCTATCATCATAATAAATTTGCTCATCAAAACATGGAGGACAAAACATATCATCTTCATCAAACATAGCATCCCCAAGCTTGTGGCTTTGCATATCATTAGCATCATGGGTATTCAAAGAATTCATACTAACAACATTGCAACCATGCTCATCATTCACATATTTTATGCCAAACATTCTATGTAAGTCTTCTTCTAGTACTTGAGCACAATTTTCCTTCCCATCAATTTCACGAAAGACATTAAAAAGATGAAGCATATGAGGCACCCTTAATTCAATTTTTTGTAGTTTTCTTTTATAAACTAAACTAGTGATAAAACAAGAAACTAAAAGATTCGATTGCAAGATCTAAAGATATACCTTCAAGAACTCACCTCCCAGGCAACGGCGCCAGAAACTGCTTGATGTCTACTACACAACCTTCTTCTTGTAGACGTTGGGCCTCCAAGTGCAGAGGTTTGTAGGACAGTAGAAAATTTCCCTCAAGTGAATGACCTAAGGTTTATCAATCCATGGGAGGCGTAGGATGAAGATGGTCTCTCTCAAGCAACCCTGCAACCAAATAACAAAGAGTATCTTGTTTCCCCAACACACCCAATACAATGGTAAATTATATAGGTGCACTAGTTCGGTGAAGAGATGGTGATACAAGTGCAATATGGATGGTAGATATAGGTTTTTGTAATCTGAAAATATAAAACAGCAAGGTAACAAATAATAAAAGTGAGCACAAACGGTATTGCAATACGTTGAAACAAGGCCTAGGGTTCATACTTTCACTAGTGCAAGTTCTCTCAACAATAATAACATAATTGGATCATATAACTATCCCTCAACATGCAACAAAGAGTCACTCCAAAGTCACTAATAGCGGAGAACAAACGAAGAGATTATTTTAGGGTACGAAACCACCTCAAAGTTATCCTTTCTGATCGATCTATTCAAGAGTCCGTAGTGAAATAACACCAAGCTATTCTTTCCGTTCAATCTATCATAGAGTTCGTACTAGAATAACACCTTAAGACACAAATCAACAAAAACCCTAATGTCACCTAGATACTCCAATGTCACCTGAAGTATCCGCGGGTATGATTATATGATATGCATCACACAATCTCAGATTCATCTATTCAACCAACACAAAGAACTTCAAAGAGTGCCCCAAAGTTTCTACCGGAGAGTCAAGACGAAAACGTGTGCCAACCCCTATGCATAAGTTCACGAGGTTACGGAACCCGCAAGTTGATCACCAAAACATACATCAAGTAGATCACGTGAATATCCCATTGTCATCACAGATAAGCACATGCAAGACATACATCAAGTGTTCTCAAATCCTTAAAGACTCAATCCGATAAGATAACTTGAAAGGGAAAACTCAATCCATTACAAGAGAGTAGAGGGGGAGAAACATTATAAGATCCAACTAAAATAGCAAAGCACGCGATACATCAAGATCGTGCCAAATCAAGAACACGAGAGAGAGAGATCAAACACATAGCTACTGGTACATACCCTCAACCCAGAGGGTGAACTACTCCCTCCTCGTCATGGAGAGCGCCGGGATGATGAAGATGGCCACCGATGAGGGATCCCCCCTCCGGAAGGGTGCCAAAACGGGTCTAGATTGGTTTTCGGTGGCTACAGAGGCTTGCGGCAGAACTCCCGATCTAGGTTATGTTCTAGGGGTTTCTGTATATATAAGAGGTTTTGGCGACAAGAACAAGTCAGGGGGGTCTCCGGGCTGTCCACGAGGTAGGGAGCCGCGCCCAGGGGGTGTGCGTGCCCCCACCCTCGTGGGCAGCCCCGGACCCTTCTGGCCCAACTCTGGTACTCCGTGGGCTTCTTCTGGTCCAAAAATTATCTCCATCAAATTTCAGCTCAATTGGACTCCGTTTGGTTTTCCTTTTCTGCAAGACTCAAAAACAAGGAAAAAACAGAAACTAGCACTGGGCTCTAGGTTAATAGGTTAGTCCCAAAAATCATATAAAATAGCATATAAAACATCCACGATGGATAATATAATGGCATGGAACAATCAAAAATTATAGTTACGTTGGAGACGTATCAACGTTGCGCGGCTGGACGCGAGCAGAGCACACCGCGGCCGCCTGAACTGCATGCAACCACACACATAGAGCAGTTGAACACGCAGGAAATGGTCGCCTACAAGCCGGCCGACAGTTGTGTTGCTGCATAGAGAGCGTCCGTGTGGTACCACCTCCGTCTAGTCTATAGTCTCCTTTATATTCGGTGCCGTACTTTGCCCTCAAATTTAACCAACAAAATGTTAATGCATGTTTTAAAAATTATATAATTGGAAACTATGTTCAAATACAAATCCAACTATATAATCTTTGGCGACATGCATTCGTATTTTATTAGTTAAATCTTACTTATAAACCAAGACGGTGGTATAGTAGGTAATTTAATCACAAACTTTTTTTAACCGTGTGTGTACGTGGCCTTTCGTCCTCCTCTAGCACGTCCTGTCACCCTGCTGCCGTAGACGACTTACAGCGCAAGCTTGCGCAGCGTGCGGGGGCGTTCTTTTGGCCAAACGGTGGAGCCAATGAATCGTCGGTGAGCCCGTTCCCGCATAACCTCGCAGGTTCCCGCACAAGCTTCCCGCCCGACTCAGTGAAATCCCCCAAACTCCCAATGCTTACCGGCCTGCTATAAAAACCCTCACGTCCAGCGAGTCCTGCGTCACATTTTCCCCTCCATCCCTATAGCTTATCTCGTATGCTTCTCCCACAATCGCCAATGGCACCGGTCCGTCGTCGTTGCTCAGCCACTCCGCCGTCATCAGAGGACAGCTCTAGCTGGGATGCTACACTGAGGCGGCGGTGCAGTCCCCGGCAAAGTGTAGTGTGCATGGCGTCCCTGTTGGGTGTGCGCAGAACACCCACCTCACGCTTCGCCGTCGGTGCCCGTCGGCAGCTATTGCCGGCTGTCGTTGCCGCCACACCACCGTCGAAAGCCAGGGCCATCGCTCGCTCTGCCGCCGCGGCCCGAAGGCGGGAGGTGGCAGTCGTGGCCGCCACCCCACTGCCGGCCACTATGGCCATCACCCGCTCCGCCACTGCGGCCCGAAGGCGGGAGGTGGTGGTCGTGGCCACCCCCCGTCGTCGGCCGCCGTGGCCGCCAGCCCACCGTCGACCGCCGGGGTCATCACCCGCTCCGCCATCGCCGCCCAAAGGCAGGAGGCGGAGGTGGATGCCCGCACGTGCGTCAGCGACCTTACCGTCGTCGAGCACGCAAAGAGCCTTACCGTCGCCTTGGCCGCAACACATGCCGCCTTAGAGGCGAGGAATCGGGAGATCTACAAGGAGAACCACCGCTTTGAGAGAGGTCGTCTGGAGCGGCAGAGGGCGTTCGAGGTGAGCGGCACTGAAGCTGCAACAGCGGCAGGCACGACATTGCGGTTGCCCAGCTTGTCGGTAGGATCCTCCTCCTCCGCCTCTTACTGAGCTCGCTCGGCATAGGAGAGGCAACCGGAAGTACTACAAAGCCCCTCCGCAGTAGTAGTAGTATTTAGGGGCTATTTTGTTCATTCATCTGACTATAGATGTGGTGGAACTATACAACGTACTTCAAATTAGCTAGTATATATAGTTGAACTGTACAACGTATCTATGATGTCTCTTACTGATTTACCGCTATCGTTTTGGGGTTATGCTTTAGAGACGGCTGCATTCACGTTAAATAGGGCACCATCTAAATCCGTTGAGACGACACCATATGAACTGTGGTTTGGCAAGAAACCCAAGTTGTCGTTTCTTAAAGTTTGGGGATGCGATACTTATGTGAAAAAGCTTCAACCTGATAAGCTCGAACCCAAATCGGAGAAATGTGTCTTCATAGGATACCCAAAGGAGACTGTTGGATACACCTTCTATCACAGATCCGAAGGCAATATATTCGTTGCTAAGAATGGATCCTTTCAAGAGAAAGAGTTTCTCTCAAAAGAAGTGAATGGGAGGAAAGTAGAACTTGATGAGGTAACTGTACCTGCTCCCTTATTGGAAAGTAGTTCGTCACAGAAATCAGTTCCAGTGATTCCTACACCAGTAAGTGAGGAAGCTAATGATGATGATCATGAAACTTCTGATCAAGTTACTACCGAACCTCGTAGATCAGCCAGAGTATGATCTGCACCAGAGTGGTACGGTAATCCTGTTCGGAGGTCATGTTACTTGACCATCACGAACCTATGAACTATGAGGAAGCGATGATGAGCCCAGATTCCGCGAAATGGCTTGAGGCCATGAAATCTGAGATGGGATCTATGTATGAGAACAAAGTATGTACTTTGGTTGACTTTCCCGATGATCGGCGAGCCATAGAGAATAAATGGATCTTCAAGAAGAAGACTGACGCTGATAGTAATATTACTGTCTACAAAGCTCGACTTGTTGCGAAAGGTTTTCGACAAGTTCAAGGAGTTGACTACGATGAGACCTTCTCACCCGTAGCAATGCTTAAGTTCGTCCGAATCATGTTAGCAATTGCCGCATTTTATGATTATGAAATTTGGCAAATGGATGTCAAAACTGCATTCCTTAATGGATATCTTAAAGAAGAGTTGTATATGACGCAACTAGAAGGTTTTGTCGATCCAAAAGGTGCTAACAAAGTGTGCAAGCTCCAGCGATCCATTTATGGACTGGTGCAAGCCTCTCGGAGTTGGAATATACGCTTTGATAGTGTGATCAAAGCATATGGTTTTAGATAGACTTTTGGAGAAGCCTGTATTTACAAGAAAGTGAGTGGGAGCTCTGTAGCATTTCTGATATTATATGTGGATGACATACTCCTGATCGGAAATTATACTGAATTCCTGAATAGCATAAAAGGATACTTGAATAAGAATTTTTCAATGAAATACCTCGGTGAAGCTATTTATATATTAGGCATCAAGATCTATAGAGATAGATCAAGACGCTTAATTGGACTTTCACAAAGCACATACCTTGATAAAGTTTTGAAGAAGTTAAAAACGGATCAAGCAAAGAAAGGGTTCTTGCCTGTGTTACAAGGTGTGAAGTTGAGTCAGACTCAAAGCCCGACCACTGCAGAAGATAGAGAGAAAATGAAAGTCAATCCCTATGATTCAGCCATAGGTTCTATCATGTATGCAATGCTGTGTACCAGACCTGATGTGTGCCTTTCTATTAGTTTAGCTAGGAGGTACCAACGTAATCCTAGAGTGGATCACTGGACAGCGGTCAAGAACATCTTGAAATACCTAAAAAGGACTAAGGATATGTTTCTCGTTTATGGAGGTGACAAAGAGCTCGTCGTAAACGGTTACGTCGATGCAAGCTTTGACACTGATCCGGATGACTCTAAGTCACAAACCAGATACGTATTTTTATTGAATGGTGGAGCTGTCAGTTGGTGCAGTTCCAAGCAGAACGTCGTGGCGGGATCTATGTGTGAAGCGGAGTACATAGCTGCTTCGGAAGCAGCAAATGAAGGAGTCTGGATGAAGGAGTTCATATCCAATCTAGGTGTCATACCTAGTGCATCGGGTCTAATGAAAATATTTTGTGACAATACTGGTGCAATTGCCTTGGCACAGGAATCCAGATTTCACAAGAGAACCAAGCACATCAAGAGACGCTTCAATTCCATCCGCGATCAAGTCAAGGATGGAGACATAGAGATTTGCAAGATACATACAAATCTGAATGTTGCAGACCCGTTGACTAAACCTCTCTCACGAGCAAAACATGATCAGAACCAAGACTCCATGGGTGTTAGAATCATTACAATGTAATCAAGATTATTGACTCTAGTGCAAGTGGGAGACTGAAGGAAATATGCCCTAGAGGCAATAATAAAGTTGTTATTTATATTTCCATATATGATGATAAATGTTTATTATTCATGCTAGAATTGTATTAACCGGAAACTTAGTACATGTGTGAATACATAGACAAACAGAGTGTCACTAGCATGCCTCTACTTGACTAGCTCGTTAATCAAAGATGGTTAAGTTTCCTAGCCATAGACATGAGTTATCAGTTGATGAACGGGATCACATCATTAGAGAATGATGTGATTGACTTGACCCATCCGTTAGCTTAGCACTATGATCGTTTAGTTTATTGCTATTGCTTTCTTCATAACTTATACATGTTCACTATGAGATTGTGCAACTCCCGAATACCAGAGGAACACTTAGTGTGCTATCAAACGTCACAACGTAACTGGGTGATTAAAAAGATGCTCTACAGGTGTCTCCGATGGTGTTTGTTGAGTTGGCATAGATCGATATAAGGATTTGTCACTCCGATTGTCGGAGAGGTATCTCTGGGCCCTCTCCGTAATGCACATCACTATAAGCCTTGCAAGCAATGTGACTAACGTGTTAGTTACGGGATGATGCATTACAGACCGAGTAAAGAGACTTGCCGGTAACGATATTGTACTAGGTATGATGATACCGACGATCGAATCTCGGGCTAGTAACATATCGATGACAAAGGGAACAACATATGTTGTTATACGGTTTGACCAATAAAGATCTTCGTAGAATATGTAGGAACCAATATGAGGTTCCGCAATTGGGTATTGACCATAGATGAGTCTCGGTCATGTCTACATAGTTCTCGAACCCGTAGGATCCGCACGCTTAACATTTGATGACGATCGGCATTATGAGTTTATGTGTTTTGATGTACCGAAGGTGGTTCGGAGTCTCGGATGTGATCACGGACATGACGAGGAGTCTCGTAATGGTCCAGACATGAAGATTGACATATTGGAAGGTTATGTTTGGACACCGGAATGGTTTCAGATGAGTTCGGGCATTTAACGGAGTACCAGCGGGTTACCGGAACCCCCCGGGGGCTTAATGGGCCTACATGGGCTTGAGTGGAAGAGAGAGGAGGCAGCCAAGAGGTGGGGCGCCCCCCCCCCCCAAGCCCAATACGAATTGGGGAGGGGGCCGACCCCCCTTTCCTTCTTCCTCTCTTCCCCTTCCTTCACCCACCGAGTTGGACTAGGAAAGGGGGGAAACCTACTCCTAGTAGGAGTAGGAATCCCCCCTTGGGGGCGCACCATGAGGCCGGCCGGCCCCCTCGTCCCCTCCTTTATATACGGAGGAGGGGGCACCCCATAGAAACACAAGTTGATTCTTAGCCGTGTGCGGTGCACGCCTCCACATATTTCCACCTCGATCATATTGTCGTAGTGCTTAGGCGAAGCCCTGCGTCGGTAATTTCATCATCACCGTCAACACGCCGTCGTGCAGACGAAACTCTCCCTCGACCTCAGCTGGATCTAGAAGTTCGAGGGACGTCACCGAGATGAACATGTGCAGATCACGGAGGTGCCGTGCGTTCAGTACTTGATCGATTGGATCGCGAAGACGTTTGACTACATCAACCGCGTTACTTAACGCTTCCGCTTTCAGTCTACGAGGGTACGTGGACACACTCTCCCCACTCGTTGCTATGCTTCTCCTATATAGATCTTGCGTGATCGTAGGATTTTTTTGGAAATACTATGTTCTCCAACATAAAACTCAACAGAAAACTCGTGAGATCCGTTAGTATAACAAAGCAAATCACCACTTTAGGTACTGTTGTAAACCCATTCATATTTTAATATTGCATAACACCTACTACATTTTAACTTCACCATGGCTTATACCCCCCGATACAATCCATAGATTCATCAAAACGAGGAAACAACGCAATGAAAACAGAATCTGTCAAAAATAGAACAGTCTATAGTAATTCGAACAATGACCACTGTAACTACTAAATTTCTGAAAAATTAGGAAAATGTGGGCAATTTATATATCAATCATGTGTAAAAAAATTCATAATTTTATCACGTACCACTGAATTTCAACAATTATGTTGCTGGGTGAAAAAGTTTCTATTTTTTCACGGAATCAAAGCAACTATCATCCAAATCATCCCAAAGGCTTTACTTGGCACAAACACTAATTTAAACATAAAAACACAACCATAATAGTAGCATCATTGTGTGCACACCAAAAAATAGAAAAGAAACAAGAAAAATAAAGATAACTATTGGGTTGCCTCCCAACTAGCGCTATTGTTTTACGCCCCTAGATAGGCTTAATGCATAGTTTCAAGTGTTGTTATCTTTCTTCTTCTTCCTTGGAGATGTGTTTCTATCAGGAAGTTTTTCAAAAACAATATGGAACACATCATCAATTGAAATTTTTTGCATTATTACGCTCATCATCCTTAAATCCTTCTTGGTTCCCTTTTATAATCCAAGAATACTATTTATTAATACAACTGAAAACTTGTTGGATTGTGTTTAAAGGAGGGACTTCCTTTTTGGTATTCTCATCAAAAGTGCGATCATCGCAAAATAAATATCTCAACAAGTAAGCCTCATTGTATAAAATCTCATCTATCACCAATTTTTCATGATTCACATTGTAAAAATTGAAGATCTCTCTAGCTTCTCGCACTATATAATCAAATTCATTCATGAGGATAAGGGTAGCTATATTTTTAGCCTTGGGATTGTGTATAACCGTCAATTTATAAAACAATATTTGCAACATTGGATGAGTGTGAATAAATCTTCTCTCAAGTTTAAGAACAAGTACGAAAATAGCTTCGGCATAATTTTTGGTTCTTTTAGAAATAGGAATATCATCACAAACCAAAGTTCCCGTGCAATTAACGAATTCTTGGATAACACTTTTTCCTATGATATTCCCATGTCCCATCACAAAAGTTTTAGCACCTAAATTTGTGGGGATTTCAACTTTAGGAGTTTTACCATCCTCAATTTTTTCAATGATAAACTCAGCCATGATAGCAACTTCAAGCAAGTAAACAAGCAAAAAGGAAAACGAAAATATTTTTGTGTTTTTTAAAATGTTTTAGAAGTGGGGGAGATGAAAATGAGAGGCAAATGGCAAATAAAGTAAATGCAAGGAGATGAAACTTTATGCGATGGTACTTGATAGATGTTCATGATGTCTCCCCGGCAACGGCGCCAGAAATTCTCCCTGCTACTTGTGAGATTCCTTGGGATTTCCCCGAAGAGGAGAGGATGATGCAGTATAGTAGAGATAAGTATTTCCCTCAGTTAAGAATCAAGATTATCAATCCAGTAGGAGGACCATGCAACACCACGTTAGCAGTATCTACACACAAAAGAACAAATACTTGCACCCAACGCAAACAGGGGTTGTCAATCCCTTGGAGGTTAATTGCAAGGATCAAATCTCGTACTGATAGATAGATAAAAAAATAGAAAATAAAATAAATAAATAAAATTACAGCAAGGTATTTTTGGATTTCAATATATGATAAAGATAAGACCCATGGGCCATAGTTTTCACTGGAGGCTTCTCTCCTGAACATAGCATACGGTGGGTAAACAAATTACTGTTGGGTAATTGATAGAAAAGCGAATAATCATGACAGGACCCAAGGCAATGATCATGTATATAGGCATCACGTCCGATACAAGTAGACCGACTCCTGCGTGCATCTACTACTATTACTCCACACATCGATAGCTATCCAGCATGCATCTAGAGTATTAGGTTTATAAAGAACGGAGTAGCGCCTTAAGCAAGATGACATGATGTAGGAAAGTATATCCAATCAATATGAATAAACCCCTGATACGTCCATTTTGCATCATGTTTTCCTCCTGTTATTTTGTAATGTTTTTATGCATAATAATGCTTTCTGGAGTCATTTTAATGCCTTTTCTCTTATAATATCCAAGGTTTACACAAAGAGGGAGAATGCCCGCAGCTGGAATTCTGGGCCTGAAGAAGCTACGTCAGAGTTACCTATTTTGCACATCTCCAAATGAGCTGAGAAATACAAGAGCAAATAACTACCAGATGGGGGGGCACCTCCTGAGCACAATACACCAGGGTGCGCCAAGCCCCCCAGGCGTGCCCTGGTGGGTTGTGCTTAGCACACCCCACCACTAGTTCCCATCTTCTGGTATATTGGTCATTTTAACCTATAAATAAATCAAGAGGGGACTTTCGGGACGAAGCGCCGCCGTCTCGAGGCGGAACTTGGGCAGGAGCACTTTTGCCCTCCAGCGGAGCGAATCCGCAGGGGGAACTTCCTTCCCGGAGGGGGAAATCATCGCCATCGTCATCATCAACAACTCTCTCATCTTTGGGAGGGCAATCTCCATCAACATCTTCCACAACACCATCTCCTCTCAAACCCTAGTTCGTCTCTTGTGGTCAATCTTTGTACCCGAACCTCAGATTTGTACATGTGGGTGACTAGTAGTCTTGATTACAACTTGTAGTTGATTACTATATGGTTTTTTTGGTGGAAGATTATATGTTCAGATCCATTATGCTATTTAATACCCCTCTGATCTTGAGCATCCATATCATTTGTGAGTAGTTACTTTTGTTCTTGAGGTCACGGGAGAATTCAGGTTGCAAGTAATCATGTGAACTTCATATGTGTTCGATATTTTGATGATATGTATGTTGTGATTCCCTTAGTGGTGTCATGTGAATGTCGACTACATGACACTTCACCATATTTGGGCCTAAGGGAATGCATTGTGGAGTACTTATTAGATGATGGGTTGCTAGAGTGACAGAACCTTAAACCCGAGTTTATGCGATACTTCGTAAGGGACCAATTTAGATCCAAAATTTTAATGCTATGGTTAGATTTTATCTTAATACTTTTCTCATAGTCGTGGATTCTTGCGAGGGGGTTAATCATAAGTAGGAGGTTTGTACAAGTAAGAACAACACCTAAGCACCGGTCCACCAACGTATCAAATTATCAAAGTAGCGAACACGAATCAAACCAACATGATGAAAGTGACTAGATGGAATTCCCGTGTACCCTCAAGAATGCTTTGCTTATCATAAGAGACCATTTTGGCCTATCCTTTGCCACAAAAGGATTGGGCTGCCTTTCTGCACTTTAACTACCGTTACCGTTACTTGTCTGTTACAAATTATCTTGCTATCAAACTACTCGTTACCAACAATTTCAGTGCTTGCTGAGAACCACTTGTCATTTCCTTCTGCTCCTCGTTGGGTTTGACACTCTTACTTATCTAAAGGACTATGATTGATCCCCTATACTTGTGGGTCATCAAGACTCTTTTCTGGCGCCGTTTCCGGGGAGTGAAGCGCTCTTGGTAAGAGGAAATTGGTAAGGAAAAATTATTACTACGTGCTAAAATTTATTGTGACTTGTTACTATGGAGAAACATCCTTTGAGGGGTTTGATCGGGGTATCTTCACCTCGGCCGGAACCACAATTAGTTGCCCCTCAACCTACTACACCTACTGAAAATATTGGTTATGCCTTCGGGTATGATAGAACAACTACTAGCTAATTCTTATGCAGGAGATGGAACTGAACATCCTAATATGCACTTGATATATGTGGATGAAATTTGTGGATTATTTAAGCTTGCAGGTCTATCTGAAAATGAAGCTAATAAGAAGGTTTTCCCTTTATCTTTGAAGGGAAAAGCATTGACATGGTATAGGCTACGTGATGATATTGGATCTTGCAACTGGAATCGATTGAAATTGGAATTTCACCAAAAAAATTATCCTATGCATCTAGTTCATCGTGATCGGAATTATATATATAATTTTTGGTCTCGTGAAGGACGAAGTATCACTCTATCTTGGGGGAGGCTTAAGTCAATGTTATATTCATGCCCCAATCATGAGCTCTCTAGAGAAATTATTATTCAGAATATTTATGCTCGGCTTTCTCATGATGATCGATCCATGCTCGATACTTCTTGTGTTGGTTCTTTTACGAAGAAGACTATTGAATCCAGGTGGGATCTTTTAGAAAGAATTAAACACAACTCTGAATATTGGGAACTCGACGAAGGTAAAGAGTCAGGTATTAAGCTTGAGTTTGATTGTGTTAAATCTTTTACGAATACTGATGCTTTTCACAAGTTTAGCACTAAATATGGACTTGACTCTGAGATAGTAGCCTAGTTTTGTGAATCATTTGCTACTCATGTTGATCTCCCTAAAGAGCAGTGGTTTAAATATCATCCCCCTATTAAAGAAGAAAGTAATGAATCGGTCATAGTTAAAGATGAAACTATTATTTACAATGTGTATCTAGTTGTGCCTACTGCTTATATTGAAAAACCACCTTTCCTTGTTAGGATAAAGGAACATGCTAAGGTTTCAATTGTGGTTCGCAAAAGTAATACTAAAGCACATAAACTTCCTGAAAAAATAAAGTAGAACCTGGTGTTGCTATGGTTAAAGATCTCATGGTAGAAAATATTGATGGGCATGTTATTTACTTCTGGGATGAATCTGCTAAAATTGCCAAACCTGATGAAAAAGATAAACATGCATCGACCTGTTATTGGCATGCCTGTTGTCTCAGTTAAAATAGGAGATCATTGTTATCATGGTTTATGTGAATATTGATGGGCATGTTATTTACTTCTGGGATGAAGCTGCAAAAATTGCCAAACCTGATGAAAAAGATAAACATGCATGGACCTGTTATTGGCATGCATGTTGTCTCAGTGAAAATAGGAGATTGTTGTTACCGTGGTTTATGTGACTTAGGTGCCAGCGTGAGTGCTATTCCTTTTACCTTATACCAAGAAATCATGAATGATAGCACCCGCTAAAATAGAAGACATAGATGTTACTATTAAACTTGCTAATAGAGACACCGTCACACCACTTGGGATTGTAAGAGATGTTGAAGTCTTGTGTGAGAAAATAAAATACCCTACTAATTTTCTAGTTCTTGATTCCCCACAAGATGACTTTTGACCCATTATCTTTGGTAGACCTTTCTTGAACACTGTCAATGATACTATAGACTGGCATAAAAAAATTGTCAGCGTTAGCTTTGGTGATGAGTCTCACAACTTTAATTTCTCCAAGTTTAAGAGACAACCTCGTAAGAAAGAATTACCTAGTAAGGATGAAATAATTGGTCTTGCTTCTATTGCTGTGCCTCCTACTGATCCACTAGAAACAATATTCGCTAGACCATGAAAATGATATGCATATGCATGAAAGAAATGAAATAGATAAAATCTTCTTTGAACAACAACCCCTACTCAAACACAATTTGCCTATTGAAAATCTAGGAGGTCCTCCACCACCTAAAGGTGATCCTTTGTTTGAATTAAAACAATTTCCTGACACTTTGAAATATGCTTATCTTGATGAGAAAAGGATATATCATGTTATTATTAGTGCTAACCTTTCAGAACATGAAGAAGAAAGATTATTGAAAATTCTGAAGAAGCACCATGCTGCCATTGGATATACTCTTGATGATCTTAAGGGCATTAGTCCTACTCTCTATCAGCACAAGATTAATATGGAACCTGATGCTAAACCTGTTGTTGATCATCAATTACGTTTGAATCCTAAGATGAAAGAAGTGGTAAGTAATGAAATACTAAAGCTTCTGGAAGCAGGTATAATCTATCCCATAGCTGATAGTAGATGGGTAAGTCCCGTTCACTTTGTCCCTAAGAAGGGAGGTATTACTGTTGTTCCTAATGATAAAAATGAACTTATTCCACAAAGAATTGTTACTAGCTATAGAATGGTAATTGATTTTAGAAAATTAAATAAAGCAACTAGAAAAGATCATTACCTTCTACCTTTTTGTTTTCTTGATGGATATTCTAGTTTTTCTCAAATACCTGTTTCACGACCTGATCAAGAGAAAACCACCTTTACTTGCCCCTTTGGAACTTATGCTTATAGACGTATGTCTTTTGGTCTACGCAATGCACCTGCTACTTTTCAAAGATGTATGACTGCTATATTCTCTTATTTTTGTGAAAAGATTGTTGAGGTTTTCATGGATGATTTTCCTGTTTATGGAACTTCTTTTGATGATTGGTGGAGCAACCTTGATCGAGTCTTGCAGAGATGTGTGATATGTCTCCAACGTATCTATAACTTTTGATTGTTCCATGCTATTATATAATCTGTTTTGGATGTTTAATGGGCTTGAATATGCTCTTTTATATTATTTTGGGGACTAACCTATTAACCGGAGCCCAGTGCTAGTTTCTGTTTTTTGCCTATTTAGAGTTTTGCAGAAAAGAAATACCAAACGGGGTCCAAACGGAATGAAACCTCCGCGATGATCTTTCTTGGACCAAAAGCAATCTAGAAGACTGGGAGTCGAAGTCTGGAACTCCATGAGGCGGCCACTAGGCAGGAGGGCGCGCATAGGGGGTAGGCGCGCCCCCACCCTCGTGGGCCCCTCGTAGATCCACCGACGTACTTCTTTCGCCTCTATATACTCTTATACCCTAGAAACATCACAGACAGCCACGAAACCACTTTTCCACCACCGCAACCTTCTGTACCCCTGAGATCCCATCTTGAGGACTTTTTCGGCTAACTGCCGGAGAGGGAATCGATCACGGAGGGCTTCTACATCAACACCATTGCCTCTCCGATGGAGCGTGAGTAGTTTACCACAGACCTTTGGGTCCATAGTAATTAGCTAGATGGCTTCTTCTCTTTCTTTGATTCTCAGTACAAAGTTCTCCTCGATGTTCTTGGAGATCTATTCGATGTGATACTCTTTTGCGGTGTGTTTTCCGAGAACCGATGAATTTTGGATTTATGAACAAGATTACCTATGAATATTATTTGGTTCTTCTCTGAATTCTTATATGCATGATTTGATATCTTTGCAAGTCTCTTCAAATTATCGGTTTAGTTTGGCCTACTAAATTGATCTTTCTTGCAATTGGAGAAGTGATTAGCTTTGGCTTCAATCTTGTGGTGTCTTATCCAAGTGATAGTAGGGGCAGCAAGGCACGTATTGTATTGTTGCCATCAAGGATAAAAAGATTGGGTTTATATCATATTGCTTGAGTTTATCCCTCTACATCATGTCATCTTGCTTAATGCGTTACTCTGTTCTTATGAACTTAATACTCTAGATGCATGCTGGATAGCGGTCGATGTGTGGAGTAATAGTAGTAGATGCAGAATCGTTTCGATCTACTTGACACGGACGTGATGCCTATATTCATGATCATTGCCTTAGATGTCTTCGTAACTATGCGCTTTTCTATCAATTGCTCGGCAGTAATTTGTTCACCCACCGTAATACATGCTATCTTGAGAGAAGCCACTAGTGAAACCTATGGCCCCCGGGTCTCTTTCCTATTATATTGCATCTCTTTTATTTACATCGGATCTCGTTTACTATTTTGCAATCTTTACTTTCCAATCTATACGACAAAAATACCAAAAATATTTACTTTACTATCTTTATTAGATCTCACTTTTGCGAGTGGCCGTGAAGGGATTGAAAACCCCTTTATCGCAATTGTTGCAAGGTTCTTGATTGTTTGTGCAGGTACTAGGTGACTTGTGCATTGTGTCCTACTGGATTGATACCTTGGTTCTCAAAACTGAGGGAAATACTTACGCTACTTTGCTGCATCACCCTTTCCTCTTCAAGGGAAAACCAACGCATGCTCAAGAGGTAGCAATGTGAGCAAACTAATCTATTCTTGAATTTGGAGAAGTGCCACTTTATGGTTAATGAAGGTATTGTCTTGGGGCATAAAATTTATGAATGAGGTATTGAGCTGGATAAAGCTAAAGTTGATTCAATTGAGAAAATTCCATGTCCTAAGGATATTAAAGTTATTCATAGTTTCCTAGGTCATGCTGGTTTCTACAGGAGATTTATTAAAGACTTCTCTTAGAAATTTAGGTCTCTTACAAATATTTTACAAAAGGATGTTCCATTAGTTTTTGATGATGATTGTGTAGAAGCCTTTGAAACACTTCAAAAAGCCTTAACTTTTGCACCTATTGTTCAACCACCTGATTGGAATTTGCCTTTTGAAATTATGTGTGATGCTAGTGATTATGTTGTTAGTGTTATTCTAGGACAAAATGTTGATAAGGAATTGAATGTTATTCATTATGCTAGAAAAACTTTAGACAGTTCCTGAAAACCCACAAGTATAGGTGGTCGTTTGTAGCCTTCTTCGATAAATAAGAGCGTCGAACCCAACGAGGAGCTAAAGGTAGAACAATTATTCCCTCAAGTTCTATTGACCACCAATACAACTGTACACACACTTGACATTTTCTTTACCTCAAACAAGTATGACACTATTTTGCAAGAATAAAACTATGAGTACTTTGCGAGAATAAAACTATGAATAAATTGCAAGGTAATAAAAGTGGATAGCTTTTTCAACAAGAAAGTCATTTGTCCCTTGGCAATCGATAACTAGACCGGTAATCATTCTTGCAATTTTGTATGAGGGAGATGCATGAGCTAACATACTTTCTATACTTGGATCATATGCACTTATGATTTGAACTCTAGCAAGCATCCGCAACTACTAAAGATCATTAAGGTCGTAAAACCCAACCATAGCATTAAGTCTCAAGTCCTATTTACTCCCATACGCAACAATCCACTTATTCGTGTTTAGGCTTCTGTCACTCCCGCAACCTACATTAAGCGAATTATGAACATATTGCAAATCCATACAGCGGTGACCCCTCCATTTGCGTGACACGGAGGGCACCATAGGACAGCACCATAAATAAAATATACAATCATACCAACCAAGATCACGATTAACCCATAGGACAAAACGGATCTACTCAAACATCATAGGATAGCCAAATATCATTGTAGAGGGGGGGGAGTTGGTGTTGACGGTAGCAAGATTGTTGATGCAGATCACCGTCACGATCCTTGCTCCGGCGGCACTCCGGTGCCACCGGGAGAGAGGGAGGAGATCCCCCCTCCTCCTCCTCCTCCTCCTTCTTCTTCTTCTTCTTCTTCTTCTTCTTCCTTGGCCTCCCCCTAGATGGGAGGAGAGTTCCCCCTCTGGTCCATGGTATCCACAGGGGCCTGGGGCGCGCCCTGGTGTCTTGTGGTCACCGTGGGCCTCCGTTTGCATTGATTCCACCTCCCAAAATTCATAAATATTCCAAAATAATTATCCGTTAAATTTTGCGTTCATAGGATATTATGGAAAACAAAAAACATGCAAAAAAATAGGAACTGGCACTAGGCACTAGATCAATAGGTTAGTCTAATAAACCATATAAATTTTTGCCAAAAGTATGTGAAAGTTGTATTCTATTGGCATGGAACAATAAAAAAATATAGATACGATGAAGACGTATCAACATCCCCAAGCTTAATTCCTGCTCATCCTCGAGTAGGTAAATGATAAAAAGATAATTTCTTATGTGGAATGCTACCTAGCATAAGCTTGATCATATATTAATCATGGCATGAATATTAAGACACGAGCGATTCAAAGCAATAGTCTATAATTTGACATAAAGACATCAATACTCAGGCATCCCAACAAACAATCGTGTCTTTCAAAATATCAACGCTAAATAAAGCTATCCTATAAAATCATATAGTCTTGTCATGCTCTGTCTTCTTAACACAAAATATGCACAACCCCGATGACAAGTTGAACAATTGGTTCATACTTATTAACGTGCTTCATCTTTTTCAACCCTCACGCAATACATGAGCGCAAGTGATGGATATAGCACTATGGGTGGAATAGACTATGATGATAGGGCTAATATAGAGAAGACAAAAAAGTATGAAAGTTTCACATCGATGCAGCTAACCAACGGGCTATGGAGATGCCCACCAATTGATATCAATGCGAGGAGTAGGGATTGCCATGCAATTGATGCACTAAGAGCTATAAGTGTATGAAAGCTCAATATGAAAGCTAAGTGGGGTGTGTATCCAACTTGCTTGCTCATGAAGACCTCAGGCATTTGACGAAGCCCATCATCAGAATATACAAGCCAAGTTCTATAACCAAAAATTTCCACTAGTATATGAAAGTGACTAAATAGGAGACTCTCTATATGAAAAACATGGTGCTACTTTGAAGCACAAGTGTGGTAAAGGATAGTAACAATGCCCCTTCTCTCGTTTTTTCCTTTTTTCTTTTCCTTTTTTTTCCTTTTTTTCCCTTTTTTCCTTTTTTTCTCTTTGTCCGGAGTCTCATTCCGACTTGTGGGGGAATCATAGTCTCCATCATCCTTTCCTTACTGGGGCAATGCTCTAATAATGAATAATGATGATCATCACACTTCTATTTACTTATAACTCAAAAGAAATAAAAATTACAATTCAATACCTAGAACAAAGTATGACTCTATATGAATGCCTGTGGAAGTGTACTAGGATGTGCAATGATATAGCGTAACAACGATATCAAAAAACGGACAAGCCATGGAAATATCATGCTAGCTATCTTACAATCATGCAAAGCAATATGACAATGAATGCTCAAGTCATCAAAACGGAAGCGGTGGAAGTTGCATGGCAATATATCTCGGAATGGCTATGGAAGGGCCATAATAGGTAGGTATGGTGGCTGTTTTGAGAAAGATATAATAAGGCTTATGTGTGATAGAGCGTATCATATCACGGGATTTGTATGCACCTGTGAAGTATGCACCACATCTCGAGGTGAGAAAGGGCAATGCACGGTACCGTAGAGGCTAGTAAATTGCGGAAAGGTGAGAGTGCGTATAATCCATGGACTCACATTAGTCATAAAGAAATGATATACTTATTGCAAAAGTTTATTAGCCCTCGAAGCAAAGTACTACTACACATGCCCCTAGGGGGATAGATCATTATGAAAAGACCATGGCCCATCCCCGACTGCCACTCATAAGGAAGACAATCAATAATAGATCATGCTCCAACTTCATAGCATAACGAGAGACTATACGTGCATTCTTCGGGAATCACAAACATTAAAATCAATATTCTTATTAACCACAACCGTTTACTTGTACCTCGCACATATTCTATCTCTATATTGCAAAACTATTGCAAGGAATCAAACATATCATACTCAGTGATCCACAAGTTTTATGTAGGACTTTATCAGTAACCATGCAATTGACCAATTCATGTTGACTCTCTAAATAGATATAAGTGAAGCATGAGAGTTTCATTATTTCTACAAAAGACCATGCTCTAATAAATATAAGTGAATCAAAAGAGCATTCCACAAATAATGGTTTTCCATGTGAAGAGAAATAGGCAATCCAAACTTCAAATGATATAAGCGAAGCACATGAAGCATTCTATAAAGCCATACTCAAAAGATATAATTGAAGTGCAATGAGCATTCTATAAATAAACCATGGACTATATCATACCAGCATGGTGCATAAAACAAAAATGAAAACTAAACACAAAAGACGCTCCAAGATTTACACATATCACGTGAACGAAACAAAGACGAAAACATACCGATACTTCTTGAAGAAAGATGGGATGCCTTCCGGGCCATCCCCAAGCTTAGATGCTTGAATCTCCTTGGATATATACTTGGGGTGCCTTGGGCATCCCCAAGATTTAGCTCTTTCCTTTCCTTCGTCTCCTCATATCGAGACCTCCTCGATCTTTGATCACTTCATCCACACAAAACTCAACAGAAAGCTTGGTAAGATCCGTTAGTATAATAATGCAAATCACTACTTTAAGTATTGTTGCAAACCCATTAATATTTTGTTTTTGCATTTTAGCTACTGTATTATAACTTTTCCATGGCTTATATCACCAATAGAATCTATAGTTTCATCAAAACAAGCAAAACAATGCATCAAAAACAGAATGTGTCTTAAACATGACAGTCTATAGAAATCTGAACATCTACCATACTTCCGGTACTCAAAAAATTCTGGAAAATTAGAACAAAATAAAAAAAATATAGAAATACTGTGCAAAAAGTTTCAGAAACTTTCGAAGTTCCAGTAGAAAATGTAAAATCACGCACTATAGCCAAAGTTTCTGTTTTTGCACCGCACATACCAACAAGCAATCTACTCATCCTAAAGGAAAATTTTGGCACAATAATTTTACAATACAAAGGATTTGTACAAGGGGATAATTATTTTACGAGAACATTCATGAAAAATTCTACATTGTTTCCATGAGCATGAACACAAGTGTTCAAGGTCGACCCTCACTTCTCCAATGCATCACCTTTCAATCGCTTCTCTTTTTGAAAAAGTTTTTAGGTTCCCCTCCATATTTTTTTGTTTTTAAACTTTATAAAAGCACTCAACAGAAATAAATGACTCTCTAAAACTTTCGGGTTGTCTCCTCGGCAGCACTTTCTTTAAAACCATTAAGATAGGCATAAAGTGCTCAAGTAATTGATCCACCCGTATCCCAAGGTATATCAAAGCCAATTTTAATTAGCAATGATTTGGCATTTAGTAGCACTACAAAAAGAAGACACATCTGTGACATTTTGGGCCAAACGAAAAAAAATCCGTCATACTTATGACACTTCTATGACGATAATTGTGACAAAACCCGGTATCATCATAGATGTGGTGGGCTCCTACTTCTGTGACAAAAAATCATGACATAAAATGGGCTTTTCGTCCTGGGCGGTTCAGAGACGCAGCTGCATGACATTCTTTGGGTCGTCCATGACGGAAAAAACCGTGCTAGAAGCGAGGGCGAGGAAAATATCGGGGTGTTCCTGCTTACGGTGGGTGGTCGGGGCCGAGCGATGCGCGTTTCTCTCGAACACGCACGCGCATGGGTGCGAGGCGTTGGGCTCTAACTGAACCCGAGCGTGGCGTTGGGCTCTAACTGAACCCGAGCGATTGCAGACCGCAGTTACGCTACATCGAACCCGAGAGATCGATCGATGGCTGTTAACTGAACCGGATCGAGTGATTCCTTCGCTACTGCTGCTAACTGAAGCCGATCGATGGTGCCTCCGGATGAATAGTGAGCATTGCTGGGGGGGTTGGATGAACAGTTCCCGGTGGAGGTGGATGTACAGGACCCCGTGGTGTTGCCTCTGGATGAACAGGACCCCGATCGATCGAGCCGGTTGGGGCTGGATGAACAGGACCCCGTGGAGGGCTGGATGAACAGGACCACCCCATGGAGGGCTGGAGGAACAGTAGACGGTGGAGGGATGGATGAACAGTCGCCCGTGGAGGGGTGGTTGAACAGGAGGTCGTGGAGAGGGTCGGTTGAACAGTAGCCGGTGGAGTAGCGCGCGGTGGAGGCTAGATGAATAGGAGCCCGTGGATGAACAATCGCAGGTGGAGGCTGGAGGAGGTCGACGGTGGATGAACAGTAGCCCGTGGAGGCTGGAGGAGTCGACGGTGGAGATGAACAGTATCCCGTGGCGTCCCCTTTTGCGGTACGCCACACCCCTCCCGATGAACAAGACCCCCATTTTGACCGTAGCGCTCCAACATAAGTCCGTTTGCTCCGTTTTGCGGTACGCCACACCCCTCCCGGTCAACAGGACCCCTGTTTTGACCGTAGGAGGTTCGTTTCCTCTGTTTTGCAGTACGCCAGACCCCTCCCGATGAACAGGATCCCGTTTCGAACGTGGCCGGTCGAACACAAGGCCGTTTCCTCCGTTCTGCGGTATGCTAGGCCTCGTTTCCAGCGGCTGTTCCATCCAAGCCGGTTGGCTCCCACGCGCTCCGTTGCCTCCCAATGAACACGACACATCCCGTTGCCTTCCCATGAACACGACGACGACGCGGCTTCTCCGTTCCGACCCAGCCATGTACACGAGCCCTGGCCGTAAGTACACGCGAGGAGGCATTCGAGACCTCGCCCGTAAGTACACACGTGGCCGTATTTACTTTCTTCCACACTGGCCGCTGTACGTACGTGTACATGCTACGTGCGCGCCTCTACTACGACACGTGCGCGCCTCTACATCGACTAGCATGTATGTACATGTTCGCGACCAGAATGACAACGCTACGTACGCTTCGACTAGGTGGGTCCCGACTGTCAGGCACTTCCTTGCGTGCGAAGATGTAGCTGGTGGGTCCCAGCAGTTAGGGGGGTGATTCATTTTTTTGCCAGGACGCACTTCCTTGCGTGCGAAGATGTAGCTGGTGGGTCCCAGCAGTCAGGGGGAAACGTTTTTTTTACGAAATACGATGGCCCATCCGATGCGTCCCCACTGTCAGGTGCAGGAATAATTATTTTGCACGTAATAAGGAGGCACTTCCTTGCGGCTGCCGTGGACCCAGCTGTCAGCCTCTCCACATACAGTACTCTTCCGATGGAAGTCGGTCATTGACCACATTGACCATGCCGCACCGAGAGCACCAAGGCGGTGGATGTTGGAAATATGCCCTAGAGGCAATAATAAAATGGTTATTATTATATTTCTTTGTTCATGATAATAGTCTATTATTCATGCTATAATTGTGTTATCCGGAAATTGTAATACACGTGTGAATACATAGACCACAACGTGTCCCTAGTAAGCCTCTAGTTGACTAGCTCGTTGATCAACAGATAGTCATGGTTTCCTGACTATGGACATTGGATGTCATTGATAACGGGATCGCATCATTGGGAGAATGATGTGATGGACAAGACCCAATCCTAAGCATAGCTCAAAGATCGTGTAGTTCGTTTAGCTAGATCTTTTCCAAATGTCAAGTATCATTTCCTTAGACCATGAGATTGTGCAACTCCCGGATACCGTAGGGAGTGCTTTGGGTGTGCCAAACGTCACAACGTAATCGGGTGACTATAAAGGTACACTACGGGTATCTCGGAAAGTGTTTGTTGGGTTGGCACAAATCGAGACTCTGATTTGTCACTCCGTATGACGGAGAGGTATCTCTGGGCCCACTCGGTAATGCATCATCATAATGAGCTCAACGTGACCAAGTGTATGGTCACGGGATCATGCATTACGGTACGAGTAAAGTGACTTGCCGGAAACGAGATTAAACGAGGTATTGGGATACCGACGATCGAATCTCGGGCAAGTAATGTATCGATTGACAAAGGGAATTGTATACAGGGTTGCTTGAATCCTCGACATCGTGGTTCATCCGATGAGATCATCGAGGAGCATGTGGGAGCCAACATGGGTATCCAGATCCCGCTGTTGGTTATTGACCGGAGAGGCGTCTCGTTCATGTCTGCATGTCTCCCGAACCCGTAGGGTCTACACACTTAAGGTTCAGTGACGCTAGGGTTGTAGAGATATGAGTATGCAGTAACCCGAAAGTTGTTCGGTGTCCCGGATGAGATCCCGGACGTCACGAGGAGTTCCGGAATGGTCCGGAGGTAAAGAATTATATATAGGAAGTCAGGTTTCGGCCATCGGGAAAGTTTTGGGGGTCACCGGTATTGTACCGGGTCCACCGGAAGGGTCCCGGGGGTCCACCGGGTGGGGCCACCTATCCCGGAGGGCCCCATGAGCTGAAGTGGGAGGGGAACCAGCCCCTGGTGGGCTGGTGCGCCCACTGGCCCCCTGCGCCTAGGGTTGGGAAACCCTAGGGGTGGGGGCGCCTCCACTGCTTGGGGGGAAGCCACCCCGGCGCCGCCCCATTGGAGATCCCATCTCCGGTCGGGCGCCCCTAGGGGCCTATATTAAGCGGGGGGCGGGCGGGCAGCCGCACCCATGCTCTTGGCGCCTCCCTCTCCTCTTGCTACACCTCTCCCTCTTGCCGACGCTTGGCGAAGCCCTGCCGAGATCACAGCATCCACCACCACCACGCCATGTCATGCTGGATCTTCATCAACCTCTCCTCCCCCCTTGTTGGATCAAGAAGGAGGAGACATATTCCCAACCGTACGTGTGTTGAACGCGGAGGTGCTGCCTGTTCAGCACTAGGATCATCGGTGATTTGGATCACGACGAGTACGACTCCCTCAACCCCGTTCTCTTGAATGCTTCCGCTCGCGATCTACAAGGGTATGTAGATGCACTCTTCTCTCTTGTTGCTAGATGAACTCGTAGATTGATCTTGGTGAAACCGTAGATTTTTTTATTTTCTGCAACGTTCCCCAACAGTGGCATCATGAGCTAGGTCTATGCGTAGTTCTCTTTGCACGAGTAGAACACAAAGTTGTTGTGGGCGTAGATGTTGTCAACTTTCTTGCCACTACTAGTCTTATTTTGCTTCAGCGGTATTGTGGGATGAAGCGGCCCGGACCGACCTTACACGTACGCTTACGTGAGACAGGTACCACCGACTGACATGCACTAGTTGCATAAGGTGGCTAGCGGGTGTCTGTCTCTCCCACTTTAGTTGGAGCGGATTCAATGAAAAGGGTCCTTATGAAGGGTAAATAGAAGTTGGCAAATCACGTTGAGGCTTTTACGTATGTAAGAAAACGTTCTTGCTAGAACCCTATTGCAGCCACGTAAAAGATGCAACAACAATTAGAGGACGTCTAACTTGTTTTTGCAGCAATTGCTTTGTGATGTGATATGGCCAAAAGTTGTGATGAATGATGAATGATATA
Source organism: Aegilops bicornis (assembly GCA_021605145.1). Classification (NCBI taxonomy): domain Eukaryota; kingdom Viridiplantae; phylum Streptophyta; class Magnoliopsida; order Poales; family Poaceae; genus Aegilops; species Aegilops bicornis. Next base: position 497,676,154 of record CM038674.1, read on the forward strand.
TATGTGATGTATGAGATCATGTTCTTGTAATAGGAATCACGACTTGCATGTCGATGAGTATGACAACCGGCAGGAGCCATAGGAGTTGTCTTAATTATTGTATGACATGCGTGTCAATGATTTAACGCCATGTAATTACTTTACTTTATTGCTAAACCGTTAGCCATAGTAGTAGAAGGAATAGTTGGCGAGAAACTTCATGGAGACACGATGATGGAGATCATGGTGTCATGCCGGTGACAAAGATGATCATGGAGCCCCAAAGATGGAAATCAAAGGAGCTATATGATATTGGCCATATCATGTCACTACGATTTGATTGCATGTGATGTTTATCATGTTTTTGCATCTTGTTTACTTAGAACGACGGTAGTAAATAAGATGATCCCTCATAATAATTTCAAGAAAGTGTTCCCCTAACTGCATACTGCTATGAAAGTTCGTTGTTTCAAGCACCACGTGATGATCGGGTGTGATAGATTCTAACGCTCACATACAACGGGTGTAAGACAGATTTACACATGCATAAACACTTAGGTTAACTTGACGAGCCTAGCATGTACAGACATGGCCTTGGAACACAAGAGACCGAAAGGTCGAACATGAGTCGTATGGAAGATACGATCAACATGGAGATGTTCACCGATGATGACTAGTCCGTCTCACGTGATGATCGGACACGGCCTAGTCGACTCAGATCATATATCACTTAGATGACTAGAGGGATGTCTAATCTGAGTGGGAGTTCATTAAATAATTTGATTAGATAAACTTAATTATCATGAACTTAGTCTAAAAACCTTTGCAAATATGTCTTGTAGATCAAATGGCCAACGCTCATGTCCACCTCAACTTCAACGCGTTCCTAGAGAAAACCAAGCTGAAAGGTGATGGCAGCAACTATACGGACTTGGTCCGGAACCTGAGGATCATCCTCATAGCTGCAAAGAAAGATTATGTCCTAGAAGCACCACTAGGTGAAGCTCCCATCCTGCAGAACCAAGACGTTATGAACGCTTGGCAGTCTCGCGGCTGATGATTACTCCCTCATTTAGTGCGGCATGCTTTTACAGTTTAGAACCGGGCTCCAAAAGCGTTTTGAGCAACACGGAGCATATGAGATGTTCAAGAGCTGAAAATGGTTTTCCAAGCTCATGACCGGTCGAGATATGAAGTCTCCGACAAGTTCTTTAGTTGTAAGATGGAGGAAAATAGTTACATCGGTGAGCACATACTCAAAATGTCTGGGTTGCACAACCGCTTAACTCACCGGGAGTTAATCTCCGGATGACACGGTTATTGATGTAATCCTTCACCGCTTCCACCGAGCTACAAGAGCTTTGTGATGAACTTCAATATGCAGGGGATGGAAAAGACCATTCTCGAGGTATATTCAATGCTGAAATCAGCGGAGGTAGAGATCAAGAAGGAACATCAAGTGTTGATGGTGAATAAAACCACTAAGTTCAAGAAAGGCAAGGGTAAGAAGAACTTCAAGAAGGACGGAAAGGGAGTTGTCGCGCCCGGTAAGCCAGTTGTCGGGAAGAAGTCAAAGAATGGACCCAAGCCTGAGACTGAGTACTTTTATTGCAAGGGAAGCGGACACTGGAAGCGGAACTGCCCCAAATACTTAGCGGACAAGAAGGCCGGCAACACTAAAGGTACATGTGATATAGATGTAATTAATGTGTACCTTACCAGTACTCGTAGTAGCTCCTGGGTATTTGATACCGGTGCCGTTGCTCATATTTGTAACTCAAAGCAGGAGCTGCGGAATAAGCGGAGACTGGCGAAGGACGAGGTGACAATGCGCGTCGAATGGTTCCAAGGTCGATGTGATCGCCGTCGCACGCTACCTCTACATTTACCTACGGGATTAGTTTTAAACCTCAATAATTGTTATTTAGTGCCAGCTTTGAGCATGAACATTGTATCTAGATCTTGTTTAATACGAGATGGCTACTCATTTAAATCCGAGAATAATGGTTCTTCTATTTATATGAGAGATATGTTTTATGGTCATGCCCCGATGGTCAATGGTTTATTCTTAATGAATCTAGAACGTGATGTTACACATATTCATAATGTGAATACCAAAAGATGTAAAGTTGATAATGATAGTCCCACATACTTGTGGCACTGCCGCCTTGGTCACATTGGTGTCAAGCGCATGAAGAAGCTCCATGCTGATGGACTTTTAGAGTCTCTCGATTATGAATCATTTGACACATGCGAACCATGCCTCATGGGCAAAATGACCAAGACTCCGTTCTCCGGAACAATGGAGCGAGCAACCAACTTATTAGAAATCATACATACTGATGTGTGCGGTCCAATGAGCGTTGAGGCTCGTGGAGGATATCGTTATGTTCTCACTCTCACTGACGCCTTGAGTAGATATGGGTATGTCTAGTTGATGAAACACAAGTCTGAGACCTTTGAAAAGTTCAAGGAATTTCAGAATGAGGTAGAGAATCAACGTGACCGAAAGATAAAGTTCTTACGATCAGATCGTGGAGGAGAATACTTAAGTCACGAATTTGGTACGCACTTAAGGAAATGTGGAATCGTTTCACAACTCACGCCTACCGAACACCTCAGCGTAACGGTGTGTCCGAACATCGTAATCGCACCTTATTGGATATGGTGCGGTCTATGATGTCTCTTACCGATTTACCGCTATCATTTTGGAAATACGCTCTAGAGACAGCTACATTCACTTTAAATAGGGCACCGTCTAAATCCGTTGAGACGACACCGTATGAATTATGGTTTGGGAAGAAACCTAAGCTGTCGTTTCTAAAAGTTTGGGGATGCGATGCTTATTGCAAGAAACTTCAACCTGAAAAGCTCGAACCCAAGTCGGAAAAATGCGTCTTCATAGGATACCCTAAGGAAACCATTGGGTATACCTTCTACCTCAGAATCTGAAGGCAAGATCTTTGTTTCCAAGAACGGGTCCTTTCTGGAGAAAGAGTTTCTCTCGAGAGAAGTAAGTGGGAGGAAAGTGGAACTTGATGAAGTATTGCCTCTTGAACCGGTGAGTAGTGCAGCTCAGGAAGATGTTCCTATGGTGCCAGCACCAACTGAAGAGAAATTTAATGATGATGATCAAGATACTTCGGATCAAGTTACTACTGAACTTCGTAGGTCCACGAGGACACGTTCCACACCAGAGTGGTATGGCAACCCTGTCCTGGAAATCATGTTGTTAGACAACGGTGAACCTTCAAACTATGAAGAAGCGACAGCGGGCCCAGATTCCAACAAATGGCTTGAAGCCATGCAATCCGAGAGAGGATCCATGTATGAAAACAAAGTATGGACTTTGACAAACTTGCCCGATGATCGGCGAGCGATAGAAAACAAATGGATCTTTAAGAAGAAGACGGACGCAGATGGTAATGTTACCATCTATAAAGCTCGACTTGTCGCTAAGGGTTATCGACAAGTTCAAGGGGTTGACTACGATGAGACATTCTCTCCCGTAGCAAAGCTAAAGTCCATCTGAATCATGTTAGCAATTGCCGCATACTATGATTATGAGATATGGAAAATGGACGTCAAAACGGCATTCCTTAACGGCCATCTTAAGGAAGAACTGTATATGATGCAGCCGGAAGGTTTTGTCGACCCTGAGAATGCTAACAAGGTATGCAAGCTCCAAATGATCCATTTATGGGCTGGTGCAAGCATCTCGAGTTGGAACATTCACTTTGATGAGATGATCAAAGCGTTTGGGTTTATGCACACTTATGGAGAAGCCTGCGTACATAAGAAAGTGAGTGGGAGCTCTGTAGCATTTCTCATATTATATGTAGATGACATACTTTTTATGGGAAATGATATAGAACTTTTGGACAACATTAAGGCCTACTTGAATAAGTGTTTTTCAATGAAGGACCTTGGAGAGGCAGCTTACATATTAGGCATCAAGATCTATAGGGATAGATCAAGACGCCTCATAGGTCTTTCACAAAGCACATACCTTGATAAGATATTGAAGAAGTTCAATATGGATCAGTCCAAGAAAGGGTTCTTGCCTGTATTGCAAGGTGTGAGATTGAGCTCGGCTCAATGCCCCACCACGGCAGAAGATAAAGAAGAGATGAGTGTCATCCCCTATGCCTCAGCCATAGGATCTATGATGTATGCCATGTCTGTGTACCGCACTGATGTAAACCTTGCCGTAAGTTTGGTAGGAAGGTACCAAAGTAATCCCGACAAGGAACACTGGACAGCAGTCAAGAATATCCTGAAGTACCTGAAAAGGACTAAGGACATGTTTCTCGTCTATGGAGGTGACGAAGAGCTCGTCGTAAAGGGTTACGTCGACGCTAGCTTCAACACAGATCTGGATGACTCTAAGTCACAAACTGGATACATGTATATTTTAAATGGGGGGGCAGTAAGCTGGTGCAGTTGCAAGCAAAGCGTCGTGGCGGGATCTACATGTGAATCGGAATACATGGCAGCCTCGGAGGAAGCGCATGAAGCAATCTGGGTGAAGGAGTTCATCACCGACCTAGGAGTCATACCCAATGCGTCGGGGCCGATCGCACTCTTCTGTGACAACACTGGAGCTATTGCACTTGCCAAGGAGCCCAGGTTTCACAAGAAGACCAGGCACATCAAGCGTCGCTTCAACTCCATTCGTGAAAATGTTCAAGATGGAGACATAGATATTTGCAAAGTACATACGGACCTGAATGTAGCAGATCCGTTTACTAAACCTCTCCCTAGGGCAAAACATGAACAACACCAGAACTCTATGGGTGTTTGATTCATCACAATTTAACAAGATCATTGACTCTAGTGCAAGTGGGAGACTGTTGGAAATATGCCCTAGAGGCAATAATAAAATGGTTATTATTATATTTCTTTGTTCATGATAATAGTCTATTATTCATGCTATAATTGTGTTATCCGGAAATCGTAATACACGTGTGAATACATAGACCACAACGTGTCCCTAGTAAGCCTCTAGTTGACTAGCTTGTTGATCAATGTATAGTCATGGTTTCCTCGACTATGGACATTGGATGTCATTGATAACGGGATCACATCATTGGGAGAATGATGTGATGGACAAGACCCAATCCTAAGCATAGCTCAAAGATCGTGTAGTTCGTTTAGCTAGAGCTTTTCCAAATGTCAAGTATCATTTCCTTAGACCATGAGATTGTGCAACTCCGGATACAAGAGGAGTGCTTTGGTGTGCCAAACGTCACAACGTGAATCGGGTGACTATAAAAATACACTACGGGTATCTCCGGAAGTGTCTGCTGGGTTGGCACCGAATCGAGACTGGATTTGTCACTCCGTATGACGGAGAGGTATCTCTGGGCCCACTCGGTAATGCATCATCATAATGAGCTCAATGTGACCAAGTGTATGGTCACGGGATCATGCATTACGTTACGAGTAAAGTAACTTGCCGGTAACGAGATTAAACGAGGTATTGGGATACCGACGATCGAATCTCGGGAATGTAACGTACCGATTGACAAACATAATTGTATACGGGGTTGCTTGAATCCTCGACATCGTGGTTCATCCGATGAGATCATCAAGGAGCATGTGGGAGCCAACATGGGTATCCAGATCCCGCTGTTGGTTATTTACTGGAGAGGCGTCTCGGTCATGTCTTCATGTCTCCCGAACCCGTAGGGTCTACACACTTAAGGTTCGGTGACGCTAGGGTTGTAGAGATATGAGTATGCAGTAACCCGAAAGTTATTCGGAGTCCTGGATGAGATCCTGGACGTCACGACGAGTTCCGAAATGGTCCGGAGGTAAAGAATTATATATAGGAGGTCAGGTTCCGGCCATCAGGAAAGTTTCGGGGGTCGCCGGTATTGTACCGGGTCCACCGGAAGGGTCCCGGGGGTCCATCGGGTGGGGCCACCTATCCCGGAGGGCCCCATGGGCTGAAGTGGGAGGGGAACCAGCCCCTGGTGGGCTGGTGCGCCTTGGGCCCCTGCGCCTAGGGTTGGGAAACCCTAGGGGTGGGGCGCCCATCCGGCTTGGCGGGAAGCCACCCTCGCCGCCGCCCATTGGAGATCCCATCTCAGGGGCTGCCCCCTAGGGGCATATATAAAGAGGGGAGGGAGGGCAGCCGCACCCATGCTCTTGGCGCCTCCCTCTCCCTTGCTACACCTCTCCCTCTTGCGCACGCTTGGCGAAGCCCTGCCGAGATCGCCGCTGCATCCACCACCACGCCGTCAGCATCGATCTTCATCAACCTCTCCTCCCCCCCTGCTGGATCAAGAAGGAGGAGACATCTTCCCAACCGTACGTGTGTTGAACGCGGAGGTGCTGTCCGTTCAGCACTAGGATCATCGGTGATTTGGATCATGACGAGTACGACTCCCTCAACCCCGTTCTCTTGAACGCTTCCGCTCGCGATCTACAAGGGTATGTAGATGCACTCTTCTCTCTCGTTGCTAGATGAACTCATAGATTGATCTTGGTGAAACCGTAGAAATTTTTTTATTTTCTGCAACGTTCCCCAACAGTGGACGACTGTGAGGCCTAGGAAGGGGACGACGTGGAGCCGGGGAAGACGCGGTAGTGGATGCCCACGCAGAGAGGAGTACGAGGGTTCACTGGTTCGACTGCGGTGTGAGGCTGCCGTCGCCGCAGAGTAACAAGGGGTGTGGGTGAGAAGAGGGATGGCCTGGCCAGCGGTGGGAGTAGTAGGGGGAGGTGAGGTCTCCGCGGCATCGCAGCCGGACACGAGAGGCAGGAGCACGAGGCACGACCAGCGCTGGTTTGGGCGGCTGGAGCAAGAAGACCAGAGGTTGAAGAAGCACTACAGCCGTTGGATGGACATCGTACGGTCACTGGAGCTAGAATCGTGCATATATTGACTAAGTTGACAAAGCCCTCCATCCCCGTCAACTTAGTAGGCCCACAAGTCATCCTCCCACTATACTGGGTCCCAGCTAGCAGGGGGAGTATACATTTTTTTGTGCGTAATAAGGAGGCACTTCCTTGTGTGCGAAGATATAGCTGGTGGGTCCAAGCTGTCAACGGCGGTAACGTTTTTTTCATGAAATATAGAGGCCCTCTTGGTGGGTCCCAAATGTCAGGTGGAGGAATCATTATTTTGCACGTAATAACGAGGCATTTCCTTGCGTGCGGCCGTGGACCCAGCTATCAGCCTCTCCACGTACCGTCCACTTCAGATGCATGTCGGTCGTTGACCACGTTGACCAGGCCGCGCCGAGAGCACCAGGGTGGTGGAAGACGGCGAGGCCTAGGAAGGGAATGACACGGAGCCAGGGAACACTCGGCAGTTGTTTCCCACGCGAAGGGGAGTACGACTGTACGAGGGTTTACTGGTTCGTCTGCCGTCGCCGGAGAATAACAGCAGGTGTGGGTGAGTAGAGGGATGGCTAGGCCAGCGATGGGAGTACGGTGGGGCGGTGAGGCCTGCTGGCAAAGCATAGACGGTCAGCAGGGAGGAGGGAGCAGTGCAGAATTACCGGGCGCTTGTTTGAGCGGCCGGAGCAAGAAGAGCAGAGATTGAAGAAGACGACGGCCGTTGGATGGACATCCAACAATAACGCTTAAAGGCCAACCTTTTTACTTAAAGCCTCAAATATGTGGAAAACAGCATACATCCCATCTACCATTATTTCTAATAATTTACAGCCCATTTGCTAATTCATAAGGTTTTTTCGGAGCCCATATTCTTTCTGTTAGCATTACAGCCCATATTGTGGCCACAGTTACAAAATTATACGAAATTTTGCATATTTCGGTGCGGTCCGAACTATTTTTAATCCTGAAATTTTGAGTCACATTCAAACTGATTTTAAAAGTAAATTTATATATCAATATAAAATCCAACAAATTGTCCATGCATAAAAATCAATGCAATTTAAAATCTCGAAATGAAAAAAAGAAATTTGAAACTAATTGCCGGTCTGATGTGTTTTAAAAATGTACAACCCATTTCACATTACTGATAGGCCATTTTCTTGGCTAGTCGAATGAAGCTCTCCTCGTCTTGAAAGATTTGCAGCCCAACAGGCCTGACAAAGCGACTTACTTGGCAAATCACAAAAAAACTGGGTTGTGGCCGTGGACCCAGCTGTCAGCCTATCCACGTATAGTACTCTTTCGATGGAAGTCGGTCGTTGACCACATTGACCACGCCGCACCGAGAGCACCAAGGCGGTGGACGACGGCGAGGCCTAGGAAGGGGACGACGTGGAGCTGGGGAAGACGCGACAGTGGATGCCCACGCGGAGAGGAGTACGAGGGTTCACTGGTTCGGCTGTGGTGTGAGGCTGCCGTCAGCGCAGAATAACAGGGGTTGTGGGTGAGTAGAGGGATGGCCTGGCCAGTGGTGGGAGTAGTAGGGGGCGGTGAGGCCTCCGCGGCATCGCAGCCGACCACGGGAGGCAGCAACACGAGGCACGACCGGCGCTGGTTTGGGCGGCTGGAGCAAGAAGACCAGAGGTTGAAGAAGCACTACGGCCATTGAATGGACATCGTACGGTCACTTGAGCTAGAATCGTTCATATTAAGTAAGTTGACAACTCCGTCCCCGTCAACTTAGTTGGCCCACAAGTCAGCCTCCCACTACTGGGGGTCCCAGCTAGCAGGGGTATTCATTTTTTCATGCGTAATAAGGAGGCACTTCCTTGCGTGCGAAGATATAGCTGGTGGCTCCGAGCTGTCAGCGGTTGGAACATTTTTTCACGAAATACAGAGGCCCTTCCGGTGGGTCCCAGCTGTCAGGGGGAGGAATCATTATTTTGCGCGTAATAAGGAGGCATTTCCTTGCGTGCGGCCGTGGACCGAGCTGTCAGGCTCTCCACGCACAGTCTACTTCCGATGGTGTTGTTCGTTGACCACGTTGACCACTCCGCGCCGAGCGCATCCAAGGTGGTGGACGACGGCGAGGCCTAGGAAGGGGACGACGCGGAGCCGGGGAAGATGCGGTAGTGGATGCCCACGCGGAGAGGACTACGAGGGTTCACTGGTTCAGATGCGATGTGAGGCTGCCGTCGCCGCAGGGCCTGGCTAGCGGTGGGAGTAGTAGGGGCAGTGAGGGCTCAACGGCAGGATAGCCGGCCACTAGAGGCATGAGTAGGCGGTCTCGCCAGTGCTGGTTTGGGCGACTGGTGCAAGAAGAGCAGCGATTGAAGAAGCAGCAGGACCGTTCGATTCAAATCCAATGGTCACTGCTGCTAGAATCGTTTGTTCACTAAGTTGACAAGCCCTGCGTACGCGTCAACTTAGTAGGCCCACAGATCAACCTCCCAACCGGTGCACCCCAGATGTCAGTTGGAGGAATCATTTTTTTCGCGTAATAAGGAGGCAGTTGATTGCATGCGACCAGGCCAGCGGAGGGAGTTGGGTGGACCTAGGAAGCTCAAGGCATCATAGCGGCCACAAGAGGAGGGAGCAGTGCAGTCCCGCCGGGCGCTAGTTTAGGCGGCCGGAGCAAGAAGATCAGAGATTGAAGAAGCATCGCCGGCCGTTGGATGGACATCCAATAGTCACCGCTGCTAGAATCGTGTGTTGATCGACAAAGCCTTGCGTAAACAAGTCAGCCTCGAAATTTGTGGCGTGTACAGCACATTTGCTATTATTTTTATAATATTTTTATAATTTTTACTCATTTTCTAATTCATATGGAATTTATTGCATCCAGTTTTCCATTTTTAGAATTGCTGCCCATTTCTGGTCAGTACCAGGGTTAAAAAAATTAACTAAATATGTGAGAAATTTTGAAAATTCGCAAATTTTTGCTGGGGAATGAAATATTCTTAATCCAAAAATTAGTAGCCATACTAAAACAAATTTAAAAATAAATTAGTACTATGTCATGTTAAATCCAATGAAATACTCCCTCCGTCCCAAAATTCTTGTCTTAGATTTGTCTAAATACGGATGTATCAAGTCATGTTTTGGTATTAGATACATCTGTTTCTAGACTAATCTAAGACAAGAATTTTGGGATGGAGGGAGTATAAGATATCAATGAAGAACAAAAGAAAAAAATAAACTAATATCCCATTTGCTATATTTTTTTTGGAATTTTCAATCCCTTTGATATTACTTTTAACAGACACTGACCATACTCTTTGGGCAGGCCGGAATGCATCCCTCCTCATCTTGAAAGATTTGCAGCCCAGTAAGTCGGCGAAAACAAATAGGCCTAGCTTGGGTATTCTTCAAAAAGAAATACTGGGCTACCTATTTTCCCAAAGAAAAAACTATTGGGCTGGTCATGTTGTTTGACGGGCCACATTGCATCAAGACAACCCAGCTTTATAGCCTGCTCCAATCAATTACTACTCAAAAAAGTTGTGCAATTCTGTCGTTTATTGACTATACGTTGAAAATGATGTGGGTCCCAGATATCGCCAGGTGGATTAGAGTAAAAAAACGAGGGGTTCATCTGAGTAGTAAAAGAGGCGCTTGCTTGTGTTCGAAAGTGGACCTGGTGGGTCCGTACTGTCATACTCACAACTACAGTCCTCTCCCGATTCACTATGTTGATAGGGACCGTTTCGAAAAGAAAAAACTATGTTGACAGGGCTGTGACGGCGCTGGCCATGAAAGCGCACTGAGGCGTAGGATAAAGTGATGTCACCAATGAGCTGGGCTGGGTTGGACATTCTTATTGAAAAATAAAAATGGACCGGAACTATTTACGACGTTGACTATGATTTGCATGGGTCCGCTGGTTGCAGGAAGAAAATGCTGGGAGAAAGAAGACTGGTCGCTATCTTTGCCTAAGAATAATATCGACTGAATGTAACGACACTATCATAGGAAATAATATCCTCCTCTTAAATCGTGAATTTAAAGAAATGGTGCATGAGCATTTAGCTTTATTTATTTATTTACTTATTTATGTTTAGGGGACCATGAGCATGTACCTGGGCCGGATTCATGTGAGAGCCTCCCTTCCAGTTAATTATGGGCTTCTCTATTGGGCGTTCATCAGTGGGCTGCATGTTAACAAGTGGAAAATGTGTTTTGTACGAAAAATAGTATGTGCGAAGTACGGTACGGGGCACTGAAGGATCGAACCGTGCAACGGCTTCCAAAACATTGTGTTTGTCGTTCTAACAACACATTTATTCAACCAATAGACGAAATATACTATTGATTGTACATTGAAAATAGCAGCAGCAACAACCAGGGCTGTGGGTGCAACAGAAGCAGTAAGCAGGCCAGAAGAGTGAAACGCAGCTTTCTCTTCCAAGCCAAACATCAACCATCATTACAAAAGGGCTACCAAAAAAGAACAAGTGTATGCATCAAATTAAATAAAGATCCTACTACACCAAGCGTACACATCTAACTAACTGGCTTAGTTAGACGTTACTATTTATTAAACTGTGTAGATTGGCTGACGGCTTGAACCAGATGGGTGCCTGACGGGGGAACTCTAGCCAGCAGGTCGAAGTCTGATACTTGCGACCCTCTCTCCTACTTTGGGCTGCAGAGCGTGGCGGCACATATTAGGGTATGGTGCATGAAGAGACGCATGGTACGCTGTGAACACACAGTTTTGCCCGATGAACGAAACCGCGCTGCCATCATGATCCTTGCCATCGATTATCTCCTAGTTAATCGGATAATTCAGTCCGATAAACAGAGAGCGTGTACCAAGGCTACTTACCAGCCTCTAGTCAAAAATTCCTGAAGGCCCAGAGAAGCCGGGATCATGTTCAAAGACCTTGAAGTGACTGTGATTGTATTCCGCGAGACAACACGTCTGGTACGTGCGAACGATCATCAATCGTTCGCCGTCGTCTGATCGAGCCAGGAACCACCTACAACTGCCATGCCGCTTTTCTTTGAAAGGTTCTGTGATTAGGAAGGGTAGGGACACCAGGCGGCCTACAACTTCAAATCAAGTTGGAGTCAAATAACCCTCAAAAAAAAGTTGGAGCCAGATGAAAAAGGGCTCTTGATGTAGTCTATCTTAAGAAAAGCATGTTATGAGCATGAATATTTTTTCAGTAAATGTTGACGGTAATATAGGCAAGCCATCATGATATCATAGGAAAGTAACATACTGTTGTAACAGCCATTTGTAGCGATGACTGGAGTAGGCCAGCAATACGTCCAGCCATAGGAGTCAATAGCGTAAGTGAAGCCCTTGTGTTCAATGGCATCAGAGAATCATGGACGATGTATGATCCTGCGATGGACGTGCAGATTTATCCATTTACCACAGTGACCTGTCAGATAGGCGAGACCACGGTTGAAGAATGCAATTAGCCTGAAGTCTTTATAATTCGCACATCTTGTGGGCACTTGGCAGATTACAACCTTGAGCAAATCAAACTTGGTATCATGTTGGCTACTGTAAGATTCCGAGTATTCTGGGCCGCGGTGCCAAAGCAGTGCAATATTAATCTAAGGAAGGGGGTCAATCGCCGGTGTAGACCTCCACGAGCATCCACCGCCGCGTCAGCCGTCGATGAGCACCATCCAAGACGTGTTCATGCCGACCCAGTACATACCATTAATGTAGTTGAGGGTGACGGGGATCAGATCGCAGTCAGGGGGTTGATGCTCGCCACCCTATGATCGTTATGCTGTGTGACACACCATTTCTGAAGATCAGGCGGCATCAGCAAGCAAGGAGCTGGCTTAAAAAGCTCCGACCTGAGGGCTTTGAGTAAACGGTACAGCCCCGACGCAGCACGCCCAAGTAGCGGCATGGTACTGAGATTGTCCACACGCGAAACAATGAGCTTGATTACCTCTGTGGGGAGCGAATTCCAGCCACTCTTTCAACGGACGCTGCTCGATTCTGCCATTGTTAGTTCTTGGGTTTCGGACGAGGGGGGGAGGCGCCTTAGCGCGGATGGAAGATTGGACGAGGGGGAGGCGCCTTAGCGGGGATGGAAGAGCGGACAAAGATGGAGAAGCTAATAAGTGATGCGGGAAGTGGACAGGTGATGATGACTACATCATGCCGCTTGACTTACGAGACACATACCATCAGCGTAGGGTCATATCAAAATCATACAACTTGCTTGAGTGATCACAGTACTGGTACTCCCTACAGTACCTAGTACTATGCCCTAACTTGCTTGAGTAGAGTAGTACTGGAGTAGGACTCTGCTCTACTACTAGCACCGGAGGAGTAGTATATTCTAATCTAAAATAGTTACAAACTTCAATGCCCGAGCATGGAACGACTACCAGCCGCCATTGGTGCTAACTCCAATCCCCAACAAACATTCGTTGGGAGACATGGCAGTTGCAAACGCCCGCGGCGCAGTTACAGTATGTGTGTAAGGGTGGCGGTTTTGTCAAATACTATGGCTTAAAAACGGGCCACCATCAGATGGAAATCTGACGGTTACGTGGGATTCGCCATGATTGAGCTCGTGTCGAACAATCGCCAGATATCATTACTAAAAAAGGTTAAAACACCCGGGGCTATAACTTGCACCGGCTGACCACTAACAATGATACTAACATAGGTGTAAGATGGTCAAAGACCGTGTCTACGTGGTGTTTGGAATTATATGCAAAAAAATTAGCAAGATGCTTGTGCATTGCATGGAACATCAAGATGCATTTTTTTACAAAACACCTGTTGCGATTGACCCAAGCAGGAGTAATCCCATGTGTAAAAACTAATGATATCTTGAGAATTTTATCGGAAAATGGTATGTTGACCATTTCATTGAAAAAATGATATGTTGAGAAAGATGGTAGAGGTGAGGAGGAGTGGGGCGTGGTGGTGACTGGTGGTCGGACTGGGCGGAGGCATGGGGATGGACAGCGCCGGCAGCGGCTCATTGTTTTAAAGGTTTATCTCTTGCATTCTCCGCAACCAACACCTTGTGTACTGCTCCGGGCCGGATGCTCGCAGCGCGATGATCTGAGTTCGAATTCTGTCCTAAACTTTATCTTTTTATATTTTTTTAATATATACTTCTTTCGCTACTGTACTGGTAGTGGAACCCACATAGTACTTAGAATACAAGATTAAGGATGGATTTGTTTCTTTTTAACTTTCTATACGAATCTGTAGCCAGCCTGCAAGTCATCTACAATGTACTGATAGTGGAACCCACAGAGTACATAGAATACAAGATTAAGCATGCAATTAACTTTTTATAGAGGGAGAATCATACACACAACTAATTCAAATGGATTGGACGTGACTCTATTATTCTCCAATGGCAACCGGCAAATTTCCTCCCGCGGGCCGGAGTAGGTTTCTCGGTTTGCATGCGGGTTTAACGGAGGGTTTGATGGAGGCGAGGAGGCGTGTTCAGCCGAGCATGCAGTGGACGGCGCAGTACTATTCAATTTGACAACTACAACTATTATATTATAAAAAACAAGGAAGAGTAATAGAGATAGAGATAAGAATAGAGACTAGGGAGGAGCACCGCTCATCGCTTTCGTGGGCTACTCCCCGTGCTCCATTCGGGCGGCCGCAACATCCCCTACAAATACTCCCTCCTCGCCCATTCAAGGCGCCGTTGAAATTTGGGGAGCGACTCGCGATCGCTAGCAGCGATGACTTCACCGATGACGACTTCTTCCCCGACCTCAAAGAACCTCTTCCTCAACGACATGGGCGACAACCTCAATGCCAATGGTGTTGCTCCCGTTGCACCGTATGTGTTTCTGTCCTTCCTGTTCGAAATCGTGGTAGAATTCATGTTTCTAGTCTGTGTCCTAGATTCGATCTGTCCATCTACTATGCTAGTCCGCATGATTACTTTAATCTCTGTTATAGCCGTCATGATATATTTTGTGCTTATTCGGACTAAATCTCGTAGTAACTTGCTCATATATTCAACTGGCGGAACGTCCCCTACAGCCACTCACGTTTCATGGACGGCCTGGTCGATGCCTCCAAGGAGCCCTTCGCTCATCGCTATGAGTGCCCGTGCCGCTTTGGGGCCCATCGGCGACATCGCGGCATCACCTCACACAGCGCGGCGGGCGATCACCATCGCCCTTGGCGAAGAACATCAAGTACGAGACGTGCTACCCATTCACCGTGCCGGGGTCGCTGGAGGATCACCGGCGCCTGCTAGTCTAGGAGGAGGACTGCAACATCTTCCTCTTGATCGTGGGCACCGGCGAGGCCCGCACAGGCCACCGCCCCGTCTCTGTAGTGTGTGTCAGAGGCGACGCCGCTGACGCTGACACTGACACGAGGCCGATGTACGGGTGCGTGCTCACTATCACTACCCCCTCGGAGGTACGTGGGCGGCGACACTGGCTACGTGAAGCTGACTTGGACTCTGTCGAGCTGGGACCTTCCCGCCGATGTGGACATGGAAGACGCACAGTATTATTTGACCCCCAAAAATGTGCACGGGGACTCCAAGGAGGTTCACCTGGACATCTGCATTACCAAGTTAAATGTTGATCATTAGTCTTTGCTCAATGTAATCTGATGTCTAAGCATGTGGAGACTTCCATGCATGATCTTGCTCTATTGGAGTATTGCGCATGAATAAAAGTGTATCCATTTATGGTTTAGTCTAGAATCTTCCATGTATGAATTTTACTACAGTACTGGTGAAAGACTTATGATGAACCATTTCTTACATATCCTCTGACCCCTTCCAAATCATCTTGATTTAATCCCTCCGTCTAGGTGTATAAGGGCATGGTTAATACTTAAATAGTATAGCCAACTGTTGACTATAAGAAAGTGCCATGTCATCTATAGCCAACATGTATAACTATGGATACTCAAAAACTAATTCTTGAAGATCATTTCTTACAAAGCACAATAAGAGTTATTTCTTCACAAGTTTTGGATGCAGGTTGAACAGTTGAACGCTTTTGTTTGCAAAAGATACTTTTTTATCTATTTCACCTGGATGTTTGTGAGCTCTAGAGATAAAATAATATCCGAAGAAACCTATATATACCCGTTACACATGAGATGACCCCCACATCCTTTGCCAAAATAAACAACTCCTCGATCAATGCATTTCACTCTTCCGTGCAACGCACGGGCACCTTACTATAGATTAGTACAACCAAAAATTGAACTAACATTATATATAGTATGATAAATGATGATGCATGTCACCTGAAATTATATCATTGAAAACTATGTTCAAATACAAATCCAACGATATTGTTTTTGTTGACATGCACTAACATTTTGTCAGTTAAATCTTCAGTCAAATTCAATGGGGGGTAAACCACGATCGATGTAGTACTAATGTAGAGGGCGGCGCAAGACGGGAGTCTCACCTCATTGTATGCCGGGCAAGAAAGCCGTCATATCACAAAAACCCAACCACTCCCAAGAATAAGTGGCTCGGTAAAATAAACGGACAAGCAACCATCACATCCTCCGCCTTTTTGCATTTCATCTCTCGCATTTATTTTCTCCGGTTTATCTCAAGACACTCGATCTCTAGCTACTACTCCTAGTATCCCTAGCTACTACTCCTAGGGCCGCTTCTTTTGGTGGCTTCCCAGCTTTTCCATTAGACTAGTCACAAAGGAGAGTAAACATTAAGGCGCCTCACTCATTTATTTGGGCTTCTAAGCTACTATTAGTAGTATTCCGCCCTGGTTTATTCATCACCATTGTATTTGTGCAATTTTGACCAAAGATTTAATCGATAAAATGTTAGTGCATGTGACATGAACTAACATTTCATTAGTTAAATTTATGATCAAAATTTGACATGATTACAATGGGGACCAATAAACTGTGACGGAGGTAGTAGTTATGGGATTACTAATCTAGAAGCCTAAAAGAATCGGCCCCTAGTACTCCTACTAGTAGTAGTACTCAAGTTGGAATTCCAATTGCACGGCACAACTTGTTAGGCAAAAAATTCGACATGTGGTGTAGGAAGCGGTTTGGGAATTTGCATGCCTTTCCGACTGCTGAGATACTCCGCATAAAGTACGACGGAGAAATAACCACAGAGAAGGAAGCTAAAAATAAACAATCAAACGAGCATTTTGCATTTGTTTTATGCTGAATCGCTTCACAAGCTTGACTAGTGTTGTTTTTCTACTTTTACAAAAACCGCATCGTAATGTTAAACGCGTGCATTTGCACGCATATAAGTAATAGTAGTACTCCCTCCATCTAGGTGTATAAGTCTTCCTCCTTCTTGGTCATGGTGCACAACCAAAGATGACTTATTGACCGGACGGAGGGAGTAGCACATCTGCAAGCATATATAGAGAGAGGCGTAGAAAAGCGATAGTATATAGTAAAGTTTGTGCTATATGCACGTACTTACAAAATGCATACGAATACACAAGGTTTCCAAACTTTCCCTTTTACATACTTAATTAAGGACGCTAATAATTCCTGAACGTTCGGGATTTATCATTTGCGTCCCAAAACTAATGAGATCACCTTACGAAACAAAAATTATACTCCTACTAAAAGCCACAGTGCTCGCAGGAGCACTTGCGGCGCGCCACTAGTGCCCTGGTGCATGGCCGATTCCCAGCGTGCCGACACAACGCCTCTTCCTTAGCCTCGCAACTCGCGAGGCACTGAATGGCGGCTTGCCGGCGGGCGAGCGCGATCTCACTGGTGTGGTGATCCAGCGCCAACAGGTACTCCTCCTCGCTGGAAGCGTGCACCCGGTCCACGTACCGCCAAGCGTAGATGAGGCGCTTGGGCCCGACTGCACTCAGGGCTTTGGCACGGGCGTCCTCCGCCACCCTCACAGCCCTCGCACGAGCCTTATGCCAAAGTGCCAATTGCCTGACTCTCTCGGACGCGACATAGGCCTACCAGGCAGCTTGTCCCGCTGTGCGCTTCTCTTCCTCGGCCTTCTTCGCCGCCTCTATTTTGGCGCGCTCTGCTGGAGGCAAAGCCTCCCACAAGGCGACATCCATTTATTTGCAAAGCTCCTCAAGGCTGGGGGGCTAGGCGGGCGGCGCGGCGTTCTACTCATAGCAGGGAGCCGACGCGTCCTCCGATGCGCATGTTGGCGAGATTGGGAACGCCGACGCGTCCACCTCGAAGCGTCGCGGTGAGGAGCGGAACGCCGACGCGTCGCGGCAAGGAGAGGAACGCTGACACGTCCTCCTTGACTAGTGGCGGCGAGGAACGGAACGACGATGCGTGACCCTCCGCGCGGTGCAGCGAGGGGCGCTTAGGGCTTGGGAGGGGCGATGCCATGGTGGTCGATGTGAGAGGGAGAGGGAGGAGATAGCGATGAACGTGAGCGTTCTTCTGAATGTCATGGGAGGCACAGTATTTATAGCGAGCAATGGCACACCTACGTAAGATATGGACTGAGCTGCACTGACTTAACTGCAGGTCTAGTTGCATCACTGACATGTGGGCTAGACCCCAGTTGGGCCTATATGTCAGTGACCCAATGCACCTGCAGTTAAGTAACTGAAGCAGTGTCCCGGTAGATATGTTGCGTTATTAACGTACTAACAGCTACGTGGGCATATTTGTTGGAGTAAATTACGGGGGAGGGAAGGGGTGGAAATATTGCTAGTCACAACGGATTGGACGAGCGCGGGGGGAGGAGAGTCATGCATGCAGATTTTTTCCACACGGGGTGGAGTGGTGGGACCGCCGGAGGGAGAAGGAGAGTCTGGCAGTCATACTGTTTCCACACATGGAGAGGAAAAGATTTGGAGACGAACGGGCTTCCTGCAGGTATGGGGAACGGTGCATAATAAGTCTCATCTTGCATGCCGGGCTAGGTATAGTCTCAAGTCATTAAAAACATACATGCCCCACACATGTTCATATTTCAAGGTGCACTAAATTATTGCATGCGATGATTAAGGCTGGCCATAATGGTGGTATCTTAGCTGATATCATGCACACGGGAATAGCAAACATGCTGATGTGGCAAAGAATTAAAGAAGAGAGGGGAGCTAGAGTAACTAGTGTTCATGCATGCATTGGTAATCACATTTTTTGTGAAGAACAACAGCATTAGTTGAGTACTTTTGCAGACTACAAAAACTATTCCACCACCTCTATCTTGCTAAGAGTAGGTGAAATTTTTCAATCGAGCCCTTTAAACTAGAAGGGAGGTAGTAGTACTCTAATAGCTAACGTTGGTCCTGTTTGGATCCATGTGTTAGAGTTAGTTTGGGTTAGTCTGAACTCAACTAACCCAAAAATATCCAAATATGAGGGTTAGTTTGGGTTAGATGCATCTAACACATTCAAAAAATCTAACCCACCCAAGAGGTGCTTATTTGGGTTAGTTCTTCTCGGGACACTAAAAACACATGCTTTTCTCTCACCTCCCCGTGAAAGTGCATCCCTCCCCACTTCCTAGAAGCTTCTTGTCCTCTCCCTCCCTCCCTCTCGCACCGCCCATGAAGGAACCTCTCTGTATCCGCGCTCCATCTAACCCTGTCATCCAAACACCTCTTTCACTAGAGTTACTTCCGGGTTAGTTCAGGATTAGAATCTTTAACTCATCTAATAGTAGTTCTTATACTCATTATAATCAGTATTGTAGATATTGATATTTTTAGTATAAATTTGGTCAAACAGTTTGCTAACGGTTGACGGAAGTAAAAAGGACTAGAGGGAGTATTATGCATGCGGAGTAGGCAAAACAAATTGCTCATTTATAGCCGGTCGAAGTCTCAAAGGGCGCGACCGCACGAGGGAGGCGAAGGTCGTGGGAGGCACGACGGTTGACGAAATTAAGTGAAGTTACCCATGCGCCGGCATGGCGTGCGAATAGGCAGAAGCTATACCGCCAGTCCTACAATATGGGTCTAGTAGACATGACATCTAGTGGGTCCCGCATAGTTCTCGAGAACTCTTTGGGGGCTTGCAGCCGTTTATCCACCGGGCAAGCCAGCAACCCCATGCCGTTCGCACGCCCTACTCGTCCCCGTCTTCTACGAGTATAGTACCTTACAACAGTCCGCTCCCAGTCGTCCCGTCCTTTCACATTAGACCAGTTCAACTTCTCCTAACCCTCCTCCAAAATTCATGGCCTCCCAAATCTCCATGGTCGCCGCTGAGTACCAGGTTAGAGCCATCACCGGCGATGGGTTCATCATCATCTACACACGTGGATCCGCGACGGTGAAAGCATGCCTTGCTCGCTTCCTACGCATGTTCAACAGTTCAACGGATGAGTGGGTCGCTAGGCTAGATGTTGAGTATACCACAGTCCTGCAAAGAGAGAAGATTCTAAAGGAGGCAGAGAAGATGAAGCCCGCCGTGATCCAGGTTTGCGTACATAACGTGTGCTTGGTCTACCACATATGCCATGCCGACGTTGAGTGACAGGATTTTAAGAACTTCCTCAAGGACGAAAGAGTGAAATTCATTACTTTAGACTTTAGGAACGACAGGGATGTCCTGGGTTGGATAGGCCTCGCTGTAGGCCAGCCCTTCGATCTCCAGAAGGCAAGCCAGGTGTCCTCCCCTCAGCCTTCAATGCTGACCCTGGCAGCAGCCATGATTGATCCTATATGCTAAACAAAAGAAACCTCACCACGAGTTTCATCATGCATGGGAGCCGAAGACGTTAGATGAAGATCACATCCTGTAAGCAGCAATGGATGCCTACCTTTGTTTAAATATCTACAAGGGTTGATGAAGAAGCAGAGCCTAGTGTCTGGTTTAAGCAAAGAAGCGTCGGCGAAGAGGACGAGGAAGAGGGACGAGGACGAAGTCGAGGACGTGGACTCAGACTCCGAGTAGGTAGCAGTGTCGTCGCTCATCCTGGTTCTACTGCAGTGTCAAGCGGACTAGTTGCTTAGTTTATTTTCAAGTGTGTGTTGTGCTGAGGCCCCAGTAGAACTATGTTTATGTTCTTTCTCGTTGTTTGAACTCTTTAGTGCGTACAGTAGTACTAGTACTATGTCTTACTACTGTTCTTCTTGCAGTTGTACTACTGCTCGTATCTTCGTGTTCCTACTATACTTAATACGTTCGTACTAGTATAATTAGGGTCAGTTGATTTGTGAAAGAAGTTCGACGAAGCGAAGGAAGAAGACGGCAGAGAAGCAACCCCAATATCTATTATGGTGGCAGGGTGCCCATGATCTATCTTATGAGTGTTGGGTGTGGAATGCAGTTCGCCGGAAAAAAATGGATCGTGCCTGGGGTTAAACGGATGGCGGGGGTGGGGGAGCATGGTGGTGACAGGCGGTTCAGGGGAGGGCACGACGGCAGCGGCAGGCGGTTAGGCGTGTGGCGGGCTGAGAAGATGAATCATGCATCAATTTCGGAGGTTGAAGAAGCCCTTCTAGCCATCCATGTTGCATCAAACGGCTCACAAGAGTCAAATTACCCAAATTGCTCCTTTAGATTGCAGGATCCACGTGGCATTCAAGGTCTCGAAGGTAGATTCCGCGTCCGCACCCAGTTTGCGGGCTCGACACGCGCGCGGCCGGCTTCCACCATGACAGCCACCATGCGTGCCTTCTCCGTGCGGGCGGAGACGACAATGACACGCTAGTTCCTCCTTGCCGGCGTGCTGGAGCACGCGCTCGTCCTCCTCTTTGTATGTTGCGTGCATAGACACGGCTCCACCAGCTGCTCGCGTGCTTGGCAGCGCGGCGGCATCTGGAGGAGGGACTGCAGACGACGTGAGCGGGCGAGTCTTCGGCTTCATGGCACAGGGATGGCGGCGACACGGCGATGATGGGCGAAAAATTGTTGGCCGGAGCAGGTGGGTGCCGGCATGCGCAATGGCGGCCGCGGCATATTGATGAGTGTGTGTATGGGAGCTTAGTTTAGTTTTATATAGGGTTGGTCAAACTTAAAAGAAAACCGTACTAGTACACGTAAACATTAGACTTAGGCGGCGCTTTTATTAGTTACCATAGCCATGATATGGAATCCTGTGCAAGCACATGAACCGCAGCCGCGCGGTGGATCGAACGGTGCGTCACCGTGTCGCGCTCGAAGGACATCCATCGAACCTTTTTGTGTGTGTGAAAACAATCCCCGAATATTACTCAGCTTTTTTCCTGGAAAAGTTCTTGACGCTACAATATTTCCATATATTTGAATTTAGCTCTAGTTCGTGTTTATTTGGATTTGGACGTTTGAGGTGCGCCCTAGTTTTTTTTAATACTGATTTTGTGTGTGTGAGTGAGAGAGAACGTGTGTATGTGTCCATATGTGTGTTCTGGCGGAAGGGCAATGTGGAGACGGTGTGCGTGTGATAGAGACATAGAGAGGTGTGAATGTGCAAATGATCATGCATGAGTGAGACATAGACAGATGCCGATACGTTGTGTATACATAAGAGAACGGTCTTCTATTTTACTTGTGTGTGTGCGAGAGAGAGAGAGAGAGAGAGAGAGAGAGAGAGAGAGAGAGAGAGAGGAGCATCTGTAACACAACAACCATATCTCTCGTTTCGTGCGTCCCTCGCACGATTGCATGTAACACATGCATCAACGCGCACATTTTGACACCCTCACCCGGCCCCTACGCACCTCAAGGCCCGCACATCACTCTCTATCTCACACACACAATCTCTTCGTGAATACCCTGTTTAGCATGTAGCTTTCCGTCACACACACACACACACACCTTCCCCCGAGCACACAATTCATCCTCATCCAAGGTTATATGTCGATCACTCTTGCTTTGTGCTTCTCTGCACCCCAGCATGCACAACACCTCGATCTTCAAAGAGGGCATCGAGGAGATCGAAGATGGCGACCGAGGGCCATTTGGAAGCAGGATGATGTGACGACGGCTGACTGACTCCTCCCACACCCTCTCTCTCTCTCTCTCTCTCTCTCTCTCTCTCTCTCTCGTACAAAATTACCAATCCCTCTCTCCCCCGCACAAATTTATCAATCCCTCAACCCACAAGATCCTTCCCCTCTTGTCCATGATTTTCCAGCTCTCTCATCAAACCTGTTGTCTCTTCTCCTTCCACGTGTACAGAATCCAGATGCACACACATCTCACGTATATTACATGTCTCCATCTTTCTCACAGACCTAACTTCTTCCTCTCTCTTTCTCTCTCTATCTCTCTCTCTCTGTTTCGTTAGGTTTGTCTCCTACTCTCTCGTCCACATAAATACAATCTTTCCTGCCCTATCTGCTCCATGTTCGCAAGCTCTCTCTGCACGTTTCATTCACACATTGGGATATGTTCAAAATATTGCTTTTATAATGGCTGATGTAGAGTTATTTTTGGTTTTGTTGCATCCTACAAAGTAATAACTATGAAATGCATTTTGATTGTCATTTGACTGGGATTATGTGAAGTACTATAGACCTCGTATACATCTTCGAATTCGACAATGATTGTAACTATTGAATTGTATAGACCATTACATTCGAAGTCAGTAGCCTAATATATTTAATTCACAATTTCAACAAATGATTAATTCACTACTAAGAAAACAAATGTGTACACCCTCCGTTTTTATTAAGTCCGCGTATTAACATTGGTCAAAGTCAAGTTTTGTAAACTCTCAGAAAGTTTATAACAAAAAATATTAACATATACAATAAAAAATAAATATCATTAGATTCATTATTGAATGTACTTTCACATCATACATATCTTTTATGGTAACTATTTATATTTTTCTATAAACTTGGTCAAACTTTAGGAAGTTTGACTTTGGTCAAACCTAATATGCAGAGTTTACTAGTACTACTCGCTAGTTGCTTAGCCGAATCACCCAACACACCACACGGGGAGTTCAATGTCACAAAATTTTGAGGTCCGCGGGAAAATCTCCCGCGACCCTGATTCGAGCAGTGGGAAGTTACCATCATAGCCTTCGGAACAGGCCTACGGATGACGGTTGGTAGGGGGCTGTTTTCGTAACTTCAGGTTCACCCTACCCAGCCAACCCACCCCGGCACCCAGAGTAGTACACCTGAATACTCCCCATTTTCTATCCCCACCGCAAAATAGACTTCTCCACGGCACCACAGCCTTCGTGCTCCTCTCCTTCTACATCGGCGCACTCATCCACCGCAGTGCGCCTCATCGACGACCTCGTACGCCACACTGGAGCGGGTCCACCGTTGTCGTACTACATGGAGCCTCTTCCCCGGCACCATCTTCCACGGTCTCGGATCTGCTTCCCAGAAGCCGACGCCAAGCGCAGAAGCACCACCGTCGTGGACAATGAACTAGCTCCCGTTGTCGACCATGCCTCACACAGGCCGCCGCGACCATCGTTCTCCTCCTCGATTGGTAATGTGTGTATTGAATCACTTAGCAGTACATGTGCAGTTCCAATTTTGTTCATACCTACCCTTCAAATTTCCTGGGTGCTATTGTTCCCGTAAAAGTAATTGGTTATAGCCTCCATTGTCCAATAGAATATCATCTTGTAATTGTGCGTCGCTCCTGTATCGCGTTGTGCTTGGTTATATTTTTCATCTGCAACCAGTAGTGTGGCAAATGATGGAAAGTTTTTTAGAACTAGCAAGATGCCCATGCGTTGCATGCATCAAGATGCATTTGTATGAGTAGTTTATTTTGTGGGAGAAAAGGATGAACAAGGGAATGCCTTATTTGCAATTCTGGAGAGAGGTGTGGGTATCTTTTTGCAAAATTGCCATCGTTTCCTTCCTATCTGTCAGATATAATTCGGACGGCCTATATAAATCAGAGTAGTATATTTTTCTTGCCATGTTGAGATTTTAAAACCACAAGTGCGAACATGCAAAGGAGCAATGAAGACCATACACGGGATATTGGGGACATCTTCAAGGAGCATGGCAAGTTCAAGAGGAGCTGCACCGAACCTGTAAAACGAGCTTTGGTAAGTAACACCCTTTCAATTACTTTCGTTTAGCCTCATGTTCTTCGATGTGTATATGTTGTAGTTTCTGTTTCTCTTAAGCCTCGTGTTCTTTGATGTGTAATAAGAAGAGTCTTAATCGTCCTAATGCTTTCGTTTTTAGCTTGATGTAGGAAGTGGGTGTTCTCACCTTGTAGTATGTTTTTATATTTTTCCTTTTGAATTCACTTCTCCCAGATTCTTATCCGGCTTCTACTAAATGGATCCGGGTTGCTCTAAGTATTGATCTAAAAAGAAGTAACTTCATGTCGATGCGTTCCTCGCGAGGAGGGAAGTATGGTCAACCTCGAGATCATGTTTCCAGAATGAGGTTGGATTACACACAAGGTGCCAGTTCCCTAATGATGCTGGATTAGACACAAGGTGCAAATTCCCAGATGATGCTGGATTACACACAAGCCAGGTGGAGTCGTCATCTGTTCGTCCTCGTGGCTCTAGTAAAGGCTGAAAGAAAGCATGCAGCAACCCTTGAGAATGTAGCTGAGTTCCTGAAGAAGCGAAAAGAGCAATCAGATGCTATCTTCACCCATGTCAAAGAAGAGATGGAAGAAGCCAGAAATAAGCTAGCAGAGTCAGAGCCGGCTAGGCGTCTCTTGCTATCTAAAACTGTTGTCAATACAAAATTTCCTTCATAGTAGTTAGGTTCAAATGTTTATCCAGTCGGCATGCCTGTTGTGATGTTCGTGCATCTACTGATGTGGCACAAAATATTTTTGGTGGGTCATGTAATAACAGTAATTACATTCCAAACAATAATAGACGAAGCATTGGACATGGTATAGTTCACGCGCAAGCCCGACATTCCAAGTTCAACTTCCACATCAAACTCATGTTCACAGATATCTGCACATTCATACATAATGACCACAACCATGATTCACTTCAAAGCCAAAAAAAATTGAGGAGAGTTATGAATAAAGAAAAACCTCTAGTTCCTGCTACCAGTGCGAGCACAACAAGTCAAGACCATGCGTAATTAATTATATTTTGGTCATTTTTTGTGTTCTAAAATGTCGGCCGGCTCGCGGAAGGACGTGTTGCCGGCACACGCGCAGATTCAATGAAGGCAGGAGGGGCAGTCTGAAGCCGGCTGCATGCGGTGAGGAGGCGTGTTCAGCTGGCGCGCCGGCCGGCGCGCCGGTTCAATGCCTGTGCTATGAGAGGTCGCGTCCGTGTCAGAGCAATCACTCCCTCCAGTCCTTTTTATTTGGGTATAACAAAATCTCGTTTTCCATTCACATTTTACAAGTAAAATTCATGGACAAACTTTGACCCAAAATACAATGGGGACTAGTAAACCAGAACAGAGGTAGTAGTTTTTTAATCAAAGAAGGGTTTCCCCTTCTGATTTTCATTACTGAAAACCAACATCTAAATCTAAACCATAGTATTTGCCCTAGAACTACCAGGTTCAACATCTCGCAACATAAACCCATACAACCATACTATGAATTCCATTTTCGCTCCATACCAATCGTTCTAAAAACTACTTAGTACTTATAACGCGCCATTGAAAATCGGCACTCTTAACCCCACTAAAAAATGGTATTTTAAACGTGGCTACTCGATTCTGTGGCAACCGGCGAGCCACCGCCTCCAAGTCGCTCACCGTGGTCCCGACCATCAACTCCTATGGATCAAATTATCATGCGAGCTGACTATTCCTACAAAGGTGCGCTTCCACCACGTACTCGGTACCCGCGAATGCAGCAATCGTGCACCTAGGGTTTTAGGGTTTATTTGTTAACGTTGCCTTTACGTAACACTCATGTGTGCGAGACAGCGAGAGACCGACTGCGCGCGTGCGCCTCCACCGTTTGTCTGGTGTCCAAAAAATTATAATAACTACTAGCAATGTGCCAATGCGTTGCCAAACGATCAGAGTAAATTAATACATATTCACCGATTTGATATAAAAAAAGTCTAGTTTTGAAATACGTATATCACTAAAAAATGTTATGTTTCACTCAAAATATATTCCTTTGGCGGTTTTGATGAGATAAGGGAGGAATGTTGTTGGTTTCAAGATCCGAGAAGTGGTATATGTCTAATTTCTACTCTTACTAGCAAGATGACCGTGCGTTGCACGGAACATCAAGATCTTGTGGGAGAAAAGGATGAACGAGGGAAGGCCTAATCTGCAAATGTGGAGAGGAGTGCGGGTAAATTGACATAGTTTCCTTCCTATCTGTTAGATATAAATCGGACAACCTATATTGCAGGATGGCAGGCCCACCATCATCACCAACTCTGTTTTTATCCCTACTCTTATAAAAAAGCATAGTCGGTGATGATCGTGTGCCTGCCATCCTGCAATATAGGCCGTCCGATCTATATCTGAAAGATAGGAAGGAAACTATGGCAATTTTGCAAAAAGATACCCACACCCCTATCCACACTTGCAAATAAGGCCTTCCCTTGTTCATCCTTTTCTCCCACAAGATAAACTACTCATACAAATGCATCTTTATGTTCCGTGCCACGCATGGGCATCTTGCTAGTTGTTGCAAAAAGCCCATGTGTGTGTGAGAGAGAGGGAGAGAGGAGGAGGACGGAGTGCATGTGTGACAAAGACACAAAGAGTGTGTGTGCGAGAGGTATCAGCTTAAAATGAGGCGATAGTGTGTGTGTGTGTGTGTGTGTGTGTGTGTGTGTGTGTGTGTGTGTGTGTGTGTGTGTGCATGATCGAGAGGGCGTGTCTCAAGAAGGGAAGAAAAATATATATAGATACAAGGAGCGGGAGAGAGACATGTATGCGATAGTGGAAGCACGAGTGTGCGGGTGTATAAACCTATCTATAGGCTAGTCGATAAATGTTTGTGAGAGAAATATGAGCCGGGGTGTGAAAGCGAGAGTTTTGTGTGTGTGAGAGAGAGACGGTAGTTGGGAAGGGGAGTGAAAGCAGGAGTTGTGTGTGTGAGAGAGAGGGAGGGGAGGGGGAAGTTTGTCTGATTGGTAAACAAAGGAATAATGTCAGTCTGGGATGAAGACAAAAAGGAGACCGCAAAAAAATGTTGTGTCTATAGGGGAGAGTGAGAGTAATTTTAGTGGTATGATTCATATCTAGAGACATATAGGGTGTGTGACAGAATCCCATAGAGAGAAAGACAAGGTGAAAGACGAGTGGAGACTGTGTGTGTGGTGGTGAAAAAGAAAGCTTAGGTACCTACTGATACGAGAGAACGGTAGAAACGTGAGAGATAATGAAAACCATGTAATGTATAATGATAGGGAGAGTGTGACACTTCTCAAGGGATACGTCGAGAGACCATGTTTGCGAGGATAGGAGAAACATGAAGTGAGCGTGCGGGTGAGCTGGAGAAAAGAGAGTGATAGCTACATGAAGGAGCATGCATGCGAGAGAGATGGGCATGAAAGGAGTGAACATAAAAAGGGATTCAAATATTTGAACTCGAGATGATGATACATGTAATCCATACTCGAACCAAAATTGATCTATCAAACATGCATAATCATATGAATTCACGCGCATCTATGTTATTTAATATGTAGATATTACTGATCCGTACATTTTAGTATAATATAATTTGGTTTAATTTTTTGAATTCAACCTTATGATTTTGAGATCATTGTATTTGTAAATCATATTATACATATAAAGGAGCAGAATTCTTTGTTGTGCTTTTGAAAGTATATATAAAAAGATGATGTATATAGAATTTTATTCCAATCAAAAATGGATCCCGCCCGAAAAAAATAGAATACAAACGGGACTCGAATTGAGTTGGCACGGTAAACGTGCACTCTGCAAAATTTGAGCGAAGCGGGAAAGTCGTAGTAACCGCCCGAAACCAAAATATGCGAGATGGAAATTACTACTGCCTATCCCTATCACGCAAAGCCTATCTGCTCGATTTCTATATGTTTCGATAGGGGTAGGTTTGTAATTTCACTCAAACGTGACATAACCGCCTCTCACCCGGATTCATACACGGTGGGCGCCAAAACACAGTGTGTCCTCGGCCGAAATCGACTCCCTCCCCGATTCATACACGGTGGGCGCCAAAACAAACTCTCATCGGCAAATATTTGTTGGGGAACGCAGCAGAAATTCAAAATTTTCCTACGTGTCACCAAGATCTATCTAAGGAGAAACCAGCAGCGAGGGGAAGGAGAGTCCATCTACATACCCTCGTAGATCGCTAAGCGGAAGCGTTCAAGAGAACGGGGTTGAAGGAGTCGTACTCGTCGTGATGCAAATCACCGGAGATCCTAGTGCCGAACGGACGGCACCTCCGCGTTCAACACAAGTACGGAATGGTGACGTCTCCCATGCCTTGATCCAGCAAGGAGAGAGGGAGAGGTCGGGGAAGACTCCGTCCAGCAGCAGCACGACGGCGTGGTGGTGGTGGAGGAGCGCGGCATTCAAAGCAGGCTTCGCCAAGCACTACGAGAGACGAAGAGGGAGAGAGGTAGGGCTGCGCCAAGAGGGAGATGTTCTCGTGTGTTAGGCAGCCCCAAAACCTCCACTATATATAGGGGGAAAGGTAAGGGGAGGCGCCCTAGGGTTTCCCCCTAGGGGCGGCGTGGCAGATGGGATCTCCCCTTGGGTGACTTGGCCCCAAGCCGTGAGGTGGGAACCCTAGATGGGGCGCCCCAAACCCCTGGTCACGTGGGAATAGGTGAGGGGCGACAGCCCCTTAGTGGGCTGGTTTGCCCCTTCCCTTGGCCCATGAAGCCCCCAACACTTGCCGGGCTCCCAAACACCTTTCATCATGCTGGTCATCACCCGTACCTCCTAACACTTCCGACTCCAAAACCCTTCGTCCAATATATCAATCTTTACCTCTGGACCATTCCGAACTCCTCGTGACGTCCGGGATCTCATCCGGGACTCAACAACATTCGATAACCACGTATATCTATTCCCTATAACCCTAGCGCCACCGAACCTTAAGTGTGTAGACCCTACGGGTTCGGGAACCATGCAGACATGACCGAGACGTTCTCCGGTCAATAACCAACAGCGGGATCTGGATACCCATGTTGGCTCCCACATGTTCCATGATGATCTCATTGGATGAACCACGACGTCGAGGACTCAATCAATCCCGTATACAATTCCCTTTGTCTAGCGGTATTGTACTTGCCCGAGATTCGATCGTCGGTATGCCGATACCTTGTTCAATCTCTTTACCGGCAAGTTTCTTTACTCGTTCCGTAACACATCATACCGTGATCAACCCCTTGGTCACATTGTGCACATTATGATGATGTCCTACCGAGTGGGCCCAGAGATACCTATCCGTCACACGGAGTGACAAATCCCAGCCTTGATTCATGCCAACCCAACAGACACTTTCGGAGATACCTGTAGTGCACCTTTATAGCCACCCAGTTACGTTGTGACGTTTGGTACACCCAAAGCATTCCTACGGTATCCGGGAGTTGCACAATCTCATGGTCTAAGGAAAAGATACTTGACATTAGAAAAGCTTTAGCATACGAACTACACGATCTTTGTGCTAGGCTTAGGATTGGGTCTTGTCCATCACATCATTCTCCTAATGATGTGATCCCGTTATCAACGACATCCAATGTCCATGGTCAGGAAACTGTAACCATCTATTGATCAACGAGCTAGTCAACTAGAGGCTCACTAGGGACATGGTGTTGTCTATGTACCCACACATGTATCTCAGTTTCCTATCAATACAATTATAGCATGGATAATAAGCGATTATCATGAACAAGGAAATATAATAATAACTAATTTATTATTGCCTCTAGGGCATATTTCCAACAGTCTCCCACTTGCACTAGAGTCAATAATCTAGTTCACATCGCCATGTGATTAACACTCACAGGTCACATCGCCATGTGACCAACATCCAAAGAGTTTACTAGAATCAATAATCTCGTTCACATCACTATGTGATTAACACTCAATGAGTTCTGGGTTTGATCATGTTTATGCTTGTGAGAGAGGTTGTAGTCAACGGGTCTGCAATATTCAGATCCCTATGTATTTTGCAAAACTTTATGTCATATCGTAGATGCTGCTTCCACGCTCCACTTGGAGCTATTCCAAATGGTTGCTCCATTATACGATCCCAGTATCTCTACTCAGAGCTATCCAGATAGGTGTTAAGCTTGCATCGACGCAACTCTTTACGTCGAACTCTTTATCACCTCCATAACCGAGAAACATATCCTTATTCCTCTAAGGATAATTTTGACCGCTATCTGGTGATCCACTCCTTGATCACCTTTGTACCCTCTTGCCAGATTTGTAGCAAGGCACACATCAAAAGTGCACACAAAGATAGCATACCGTAGAGCCCACGCCTAAGGCATAGGGGACGACCTTCGTCCTTTCTCTCTTTTCTGCCATGGTCGAAGCTTTAACTCTTAGCTTCATACCTTACAACTCAGGCAAGAACTCCTTCTTTGATCGATCCATCTTGAACACCTTCAAGATTATGTCAAGGTATGTGCTCATTTGAAAGTATTATTAAACATTTTGATCTATCTTATAGATCTTGATGCTTATTGTTCAAGTAGCCTAATCCAGGTTTTCCATTGAAAACACTTTTCAAACAACCCTATATGCTTTCCAGAATTCTACATCATTTCGATCAACAATATGTCAACAACATATACTCATCGAAATTCTATAGTGCTCCCACTCACTTCTTTTGGAAATAAAAGTTTCTCATAAACTTTGTATAAACCCAAAATCTTTGATCATCTCATCAAAGCGCACATTCCAACTCCGAGATGCTTACTCCGGTCCTTAGAAGGATCACTGGAGCCAAGATACCTTTTAGCATCCTTAGGATCGACAAAAACTTTCGATTGTATCACATACAACCTTTCCTTACGAAGACCGGTAAGGAAACTCACAGACATCCATCTGCCAGATTTCATAAATGCAGCTAATGCTAACATGATTCCGACGGACTTAAGCATCGCTACGGATGAGAAAATCTTATCGTAGTCAACTCCTTGAACTTGTGAAAAACTCTTCGCCACAAGTCGAGCTTCATAGACGGTGACATTACCGTCCACGTCCGTCTTCTTCTTAAAGATCCATTTATCTCAATGGCTTGCCGATCATTGGGCAAGTCCACCAAAGTCCATGCTTTGTTCTGATACATGGATCCTATCTCGGATTTCATGGCTTCTAACCATTTGTCGGAATATGAGCCCACCATCGCTTCCCCATAGCTCAGAGGGATCATTGTTGTCTAGCAACATGACCTTCAAGACAGGATTACTGTACCACTCAAGTAGTACGCATCCTTGTCCCCCTCACGAGGTACGGTAGTGACTTGATCCAAAACTTCATGATCACTATCATAAGCTTCTACTTCAATTGGTGTAGGCGCCACAGGAACAACTTCCTGTGCCCTGCTACACACTTGTTGAAGTGACGGTTCAATAACCTCATCAAGTCTCCACCATCCTCCCACTCAATTCTTTTGAGAGAAACTTTTCCTCGAGAAAGGACCCATTTCTAGAAACAATCACTTTTGCTTCCGGATCTGAATTAGGAGGTATACCCAACCATTTTGGGTGTCCTATAAAGATGCATTTTATCCGCTTTGGGTTCGAGCTTATCAACCTGAAACTTTTTCACATAAGCGTCGCAGCCCCAAAATTTTAAGAAACGACAATTTAGGTTTCTCCAAACCATAGTTCAAACGGTGTCGTCTCAACGGAATTACGTGGTGCCCTATTAAAGTGAGTGTGGTTGTATCTAATGCCTAACCCATGAACGATAGTGGTAATTCGATAAGAGACATCATGGTATGCCCCATATCCAATAGGGTGCATCTACGATGTTCGGACACACCATCACACTATGATGTTCCAGGCGGTGTTAGTTGTGAAACAATTTCCACAATGTCTCAATTGTGTACCAAACTCGCAACTCAGATATCCATCTCTATGATCACATCACAGACATTTTATCCTCTTGTCACGAAGATCTTCAACTTCACTCTGAAATTACTTGAACCTTTCAATAATTCAGTCTTGTGTTTCATCAACTAAATATACTCAACATCTACTCAAATCATCTGTGAAGTAAGAACATAACGATATTCATCAGATGCCTTAGCACTCATTGGACTACACACATCAAAATGTGTTACTTCCAACAAGTTGCTATCTTGTTCCATCTTACCGAAAACGAGGCTTTTCACCATCTTGCCCATGTGGTATGATTTGCATATCTCAAGTGATTCAAAATCAAGTGAGTCCAAACGATCCATATGCATGGAGTTTCTTCATGCGTATACACCAATACACATGGTTCGCATGTCTCAAACTTTTCAAAAACGAGTGAGTCCAAAGATCCATCAACATGGAGCTTCTTCATGCGTTTTACACCAATATGACTTACATGGTAGTCCCACAAGTAAGTGGTACTATCATTACTATCTTATATCTTTGGCATGAAAATGTGTATCACTATGATCGAGATTCAATAAACCATTCTTTTAGGTGCAAGACCATTGAAGGTATTATTCAAATAAACAGAGTAACCATTATTCTCCTTAAATGAATAATCGTATTGCGATAGACATAATCCAATCATGTCTATGCTCAACACAAACACCAATCTCGGTGGTAGAGGGAGCGTGCGATGCTTGATCACATCAACCTTGGAAACACTTCCAACACATATTGTCAGCTCACCTTTAGCTAGTCTCCACTTATTCCGTAGCTTTTCTTTCGAGTTACTAACACTTAGCAACCGAACCGGTATCTAATACCCAGGTGCTACTAGGAGTACTAGTAAAGTACACATTAACATAATGTATATCCAATATACTTCTATCGACCTTGCCTGCCTTCTTATCTACCAAGTATCTAGGGTGGTTCTCGCTTCAAAGGTATGTTCCTCTCATTACAGAAGCACTTAGTCTCGGGTTTGGGTTCAACCTTGGGTTTCTTCACTAGATGCAACAGCTAATTTGCCGTTTCATGAAGTATCCCTTCTTGCCCTTGCCCTTCTTGAAACTAGTGGTTTCACCAACCATCAACAATTGATGCACCTTCTTGATTTCTACTTTCGCGGTGTCAAACATCGCGAATACCTCAAGGATCATCATATCTATCCCTCATATGAAATAGTTCATCACGAAGCTCTAACAGCTTGGTGGAAATGACTTTGGAGAAACATCACTATCTCATCCGGAAGATCAACTCCCACTCGATTCAAGTGATTGTTGCACTCGGACAATCTGAGCACAAGCTCAATGATTGAGCTTTTCTCCCTTAGTTTGCGTGCTAAGAAAATCGTCGGAGGTCTTATATCTCTTGACGTGGGCACGAGCCTGAAATCCCAATTTCAACCCTCAAACATCTCATATGTTCCGCGACGCTTCAAAAACATCTTTGGTGCCTCAACTCTAAACCGCTTAACCGAACTATCACGTAGTTATCAAAAGCGTGTATGTCCGATGTTCGCAACATCCACAGACGACGCTTTGGGGTTCAAAGACACTGAAGCGGTGCATTAAGGACATAAGCTTTCTTCCGTCCGCATAATCGCCATCACAACTTTCAACTATATTTTCTCTAGGAACATATCTAAACAGTGGAACTAAAACGCGAGCCTTACAACATAATTTGCAAAGATCTTTTGACTATGTTCAGGATAATTAAGTTCATCTCATGAACTCCCACTCGAATAGACATCCCTCTAGTCATCTAAGTGATTACATGATCCGAGTCAACTAGGCCGTGTCCGATCATCACGTGAGACGGACTAGTCATCATCGGTGAACATCTTCATGTTGATCGTATCCTCCATACGACTCATTCTCGACCTTTCGGTCTCTTGTGTTCCGAGGCCATGTCCGTACATGCTAGGCTCACAAGTTAACCTAAGTGTTTTGCGTGTGTAAATCTGGCTTACACCCGTTGTATGTGAACGTAAGAATCTATCACACCCGATCATCACGTGGTGCTTCGAAATGACAAACTTCCGCAATGGTGCACAGTTAGGGGGAACACTTTATTGAAATTTTAATGAGGGATCATCTTATTTACTACTGTCGTTCTAAGCAAATAAGATGCATAAACATGATAAACATCACATGCAATCAAATTGTGACATGATATGGCCAATATCATTTTGCTCCTTTTGGTCTCCATCTTCGGGGCTCCATGATCATCATCATCACCGGCATGACACCATGATCTCCATCATCATGATCTCCATCATCGTGTCTTCATGAAGTTGTCTCGCCAACTATTACTTCTACCATTATGGCTACCGGTTAGCAATAAAGTAAAGTAATTACATGGCGTTGTTTAATGACACGCAGGTCATACAATAAATTAAGACAACTCCTATGGCTCCTGCCGGTTGTCATACTCATCGACATGCAAGTCGTGATTCCTATTACAAGAACATGATCAATCTCATACATCACATATCATTCATCACATTCTTCTTGGCCATATCACATCACATAGCATACCCTGCAAAAACAAGTTAGACGTCCTCTAATTGTTGTTTGCGTGTTTTACGTGGCTGCTATGGGTTTCTAGCAACAACGTTTCTTACCTACGCAAAAGCCACAACGTGATATGCCAATTGCTATTTACCCTTCATAAGGACCCTTTTCATCGAATCCGATCCGACTAAAGTGGGAGAGGCTGGCACCCGCTAGCCACCTTATGCAACAAGTGCATGTCACCGGTGGAACCTGTCTCACGTAAGTGTACGTGTAAGGTCGGTCCGGCCGCTTCATCCCACAATGCCGCCAATCAAGATTGGACTAGTAACGGTAAGCATATTGAACAAAATCAACGCCCACAACTACTTTGTGTTCTACTCGTGCATAGAATCTACGCAATAGACCTAGCTCATGATGCCACTGTTGGGGAACGTAGCAGAAATTCAAAATTTTCCTACGTGTCACCAAGATCTATCTAAGGATAAACCAGCAGCGAGGGGAAGGAGAGTGCATCTACATACCCTTGTAGATCGCTAAGCGGAAGCGTTCAAGAGAACGGGGTTGAAGGAGTCGTACTCGTCGTGATCCAAATCACCGGAGATCCTAGTGTCGAACGGACGGTACCTCCGCGTTCGACACATGTACGGAACGATGACGTCTCCCATGCCTTGATCCAGCAAGGAGAGAGGGAGAGGTTGGGGAAGACTTCGTCCAGCAGCAGCACGACGGCGTGGTGGTGGTGGAGCGCGGTACTCCAGCAGGGCTTCGCCAAGCACTACGAGAGACGAGGAGGGAGAGAGGTAGGGTTGCGCCAAGAGGGAGATGTTCTCGTGTGTTAGGCAGCCCCAAAACCTCCACTATATATAGGGGGAAAGGGAAGGGGATGCACCCTAGGGTTTCCCCTAGGGGGGCGGCGGCCAGGGCAGATGGGTTCTCCCCCTTGGGTGACTTGGCCCCCAAGCCAGGAGATGGGAACCCTAGATGGGGAGCCCCAAACCCCCTGGTCACGTGGGAATAGGTGAGGGGCGACAGCCCTTAGTGGGCTGGTTTGCCCCTTCCCTTGCCCCATGAAGCCCCCAACACTTGTCGGGCTCCCAAACACCTTTCGGTCATGCTTTGGTCATCACCCGGTACCTCCTAACACTTCCGACTCCAAAACCCTTCGTCCAATATATCAATCTTTACCTCTGGACCATTCCGGAACTCCTCGTGACGTCCGGGATCTCATTCGGGACTCCGAACAACATTCGGTAACCATGTATATCTATTCCCTATAACCCTAGCATCACCGAACCTTAAGTGTGTAGACCCTACGGGTTCGGGAACCATGCAGACATGACCGAGACGTTCTCCGGTCAATAACCAACAGCGGGATCTGGATACCCATGTTGGCTCCCACATGTTCCACGATGATCTCATCGGATGAACCACGACGTCGAGGACTCAATCAATCCCGTATACAATTCCCTTTGTCTAGCGGTATTGTACTTGCCCGAGATTCGATCGTCGGTATGCCGATACCTTGTTCAATCTCGTTACCGGCAAGTCTCTTTACTCGTTCCGTAACACATCATCCCGTGATCGACCCCTTGGTCACATTGTGCACATTATGATGATGTCCTACCGAGTGGGCCCAGAGATACCTATCCGTCACACGGAGTGACAAATCCCAGTCTTGATTCGTACAACCCAATGTACACTTTCGGAGATACCAGTAGTGCACCTTTATAGCCACCTAGTTACGTTGTGACGCTTTGGTACACCCAAAGCATTCCTACGGTATCCGGGAGTTGCACAATCTCATGGTCTAAGGAAAAGATACTTGACATTAGAAAGGCTTTAGCATACCTAACTACACGATCTTTGTGCTAGGCTTAGGATTGGGTCTTGTCCATCACATCATTCTGCTAATGATGTGATCCCGTTATCAACGATATCCAATGTCCATGGTAAGGAAACTGTAACCATCTATTGATCAATGAGCTAGTCAACTAGAGGCTTACTAGGGACATGGTGTTGTCTATGTACCCACACATGTATCTGAGTTTCCTATCAATACAATTATAGCATGGATAATAAACGATTATCATGAACAAGGAAATATAATAATAACTAATTTATTATTGCCTCTAGGGCATATTTCCAACAATATTCGGTGTATGCGAGATTACCGTCCTATCCCCAACCGACTAATATTGTTGTGATGTAGGAAATTTGAAACGGGGGCTAAGTTTGTAAATTTCCTCGCATTTGAGATAAGTGTGCCCTGAAGACATAGTTCCCCCCTTCCTCTCCACCTCCATTTCGCCATTCGTACTCTGTGGGCGCCAAAACACACTCTCCACCCCAGCCTCCTCCGTCCGCCACCCCATCCACCGCCGTCCTCCTCGACCATGTCGGAGCTGATACCCCGACGCCACCGTCCATTACATCATCCACGGCTTCGGACCGGGATCCTTGCATCCCGTCCTCTCGTTTCATCCCCGCCGTCGTCCACCTTATTGGCGCCGTTCCTACGACCGTATCGTCCACTGCGCCCCGCCGCCACCGTCTACCCTCCTAGATCTGCTTCCACGCTGCCGACAGCCATCGCTACCGCAGCATCGTCAAATTCTCAGGAGATGCATACACGACACCATACCAGAGACTCTTTCGTATTTGCTCAACTTATGTATCGCAGCAAGAAAATAGATCGCCACTGCTTTACTCTGATTTATTGTCCATCACTTACTTGCTAGTTGAAAGCAAACATTGGTTGCGAAGTTGCCTTTGTCCGGTTTGCACCTTCAGATCCTCCATGGCACGCTCAACACTATACTCCCAATGCTTATGGTTTTCCCCTTCTATATTCCACACTAGTTAAATCACAGTAGACTAAATTTCAAAATTGGGTCAATTGATTTTTCAGAGCTCGCCGAAGTTCGCCAGTGCGAACGAAGGGGCTCAGGTGGGGACTTTGGTTGTGGGGGGCGGTGTTGGGGCCTCGCCCAACGAAGAAAACTCGACGCGGGTGGGGGCGGGGGTGGCGGGTGGGGGTGGCGGAGGAAAACAGGCGGTGGGGGCCGGTGGTCCAGCCGGCGTCTGCATGTGTTCTCAGATGGGAAGAATCGAGACGAGGAAGAAGAAGGGTTAGGAGACGAGATCTTCATCCAATCTTTGAAATGGTCGATTGACCCAAATGACAAAAGTCACGCGACTTGCATGCAGACATGCCTTTATATTCCGTACCATCATCGTACCTGCTTAGCACTGCTCCTGAATCCATTAAGCTAAACAATGTGCCACTCATAATTCCAAACTTGTTGCTCAACTACGAATCTGATATGATGCTGATATTACTAAAACAGATAACATTTAATTGGTCAGCTAATGTTCCTACTTTACTTTCGAAAAAGCACGTGCACCACATATAGAGAGACAATAGGGAGTTGCCTTCTTAATGCGCTCTGGTTCATCATGTGTGGGCACTGCGCAACGAACATTTTATTATCCAAAATCTGCTTGCTCTTTTTAGCATGTTCCTCTTCCGTTCTTCTTTAATAAGTACTCTCTCCATTCCTAAATACAAGTCTTTGTATAGATTCCACCATGGACTACATATGGAGCAAAATGAGTGAATCTACACTCTAAAATGTATCTGGATACATCTGTATGTGATCCATAGTGGAAATCTCTACCAAGACTTATATTTTGGAATGGAGGGAGTATGATAGTAGTACAGTATGTTCCTTGTAGTGAAGATGAGCAGGGACATTTGTAGTGTAGAGGTCTATGCGATCGGTTGTGATGGACACTTTTAACTCTTCGGGCCTCTTTGATTCGTAGGATTTAGTAAACATGGGAATAGGATTTGTAGTGGCCTGCCCACTTGAATCCTATAAGAATAACAAGGAAATGCGGGTAGTTGTGTCGCCTTTGAGAGTTACACTGATATTAACAGTACCGCACCTTCAGTTGAAGAGAGCTGGTATCCGAAGCCTTTCTAGCTGTACCAGCAATACTAGCACATATATTCCAACAAGTTCCACTTTGCTGATTTTACTCTGATGCTTACGGTTTTCCTGTTATATCTACACTATGATCTGTGTAGCTGCTTTGTGTCGCACTAGCAGCAGTCCACTCTTGAAGCTAAACATCGCAATGACTTACAAAATTGGCACCAAGGCATGAGTGCCATTCTGGATGCAATGAAACTCATACGCTCCCCACCTGTTGATTCTTGTTCAGAATATGATCCTAATGACTATTCTAACCTCGAGGAGTCAAAGGCAGATGGCCTGTCCTGTTCACCCATCAAGGTGCCTGTTCTAATTTGGCAAGGTTTTATTGATTGCGCGCATATTGCATATGTTGCCTTGCATTTCTTATACTTTGTTGTACCGCCATCTGCTTTGTTTACTCATCATATATGTTGAGATGCCATGCCCATCCATTATCAATACATATTCCATCTGTCATCATACCATGTTTTTTCACTCAAATGTTGTTCTTGTGCATCAGACATCAAAAAGGAAGAGGGTGATTGCTGAACCTGAAGGAGCACCAAAGAAAGTCCTTGAAAAACGTGGTTGTGCCGGAGAAATCGTAAAGCACCCCACTTATATTGGCTGTATAACCAAGTGACACAAAACGAGGGACCGACTCAGCAGACTGTACCCATACTTCACCGGCCCCACCACTAGCTCCCACCACACAG
Organism: Aegilops bicornis; assembly: GCA_021605145.1. Taxonomy (NCBI): domain Eukaryota; kingdom Viridiplantae; phylum Streptophyta; class Magnoliopsida; order Poales; family Poaceae; genus Aegilops; species Aegilops bicornis. Next base: position 497,716,053 of record CM038674.1, read on the forward strand.
ACCTGCACTCCAAAGAAAAGGTATGCCGATTTCAGGTTCCCATATCACCAAATTGCATCACGTAAAAATCCCACTCCAAAGAAAAAGTACAACAAGTCCACCGGCCGAAGACCTACCCAATTGCAGAGACGGCCAATTCTCGCAGATTGGAACCCCATTCCGCTTATTCCCAGCTTTAAAAGACAATGCTTTCAATGTTGTTAGGGACTACATGCATATATTCCCATCATGGGAAGATTATAGTGAAGAAAAACACCATTTTCACATCTTCCTGTCCCACTTACGTGTAAGTGCTATTATTCATGGTGATTATTTTCCTGTTTTCTGCTGACTGAACACATCAATGATTTACATTATATTGTTGTAAGTAGAAGAGGGTCAATCTGGATAGTCATGATGAGTAAAGCTTGCTTGCGCTTTTCAAGGAAGCATTACAGAAGGTGTTACCTGAGGAAATCACACTTTGATGGCAAGTCTATAAATGAATTTCTGGTGAAGTCTCATGTGCTAAATTTAGAAGACATTGAATGGAAAAACCTTGTTATGCACTGGTCTCGTTCCGAGGATGAGGTATTGTCTATGATATCGCATGACAATTTGAACTTCTACTTTTCCGCATGTGCCTTATGGATCTTTTTTGCAGGAAATCTGCTCGAAAAAGAATTCTGGTTTGAAAAGAACGACAGGATATCGCAAATATGATGCACGCTGCTTTGCTCTTGTTAGTACCTGTTGTCCTGTATCACTGTACTTGCATACATACCTGGTTCATTATGTGACAAAGAGTATGCATGATAGCTTGCTTATCAATTGTTCGCTCCAAATTATCTTATCTGTATGAATGGTTACATTAGTGTAGAATATATCCAATGCCAATGAAAATCTTTAGCTCTGTATTGTTCTTGTAAGTACCTGTTGTCCTTTATTAGTGTACTTATATTGACAGGTAGTTGTTCATGTACCATCACTCTACAACTTATTTTCCTTTGCCCTCCATTTTCTACACATAAGATCTATATTTACTCTTACCATAAGGTTGGATAACACCGATGGTACTGAAGAAGTTTAGCTCTGCATTGCTCTTGGCTGTACCTTTTGCCTGTATCGTTGTACTTACATTTATAGCTACTTGGTTATGTAGCATCACTCTTCATCTTATCTTAAATATTCTCCATTTTTTCTTATATTGTCACATCTATATTTACTCTTAACAAAATGTAGAATAAAGGCAATGCTTATGAAGAAGATTCTGTTGTAAACTTCTTGAATTGCCCCCCCATCAAGATGGACAAGGGCTTTATAGAGCCTGCCTTCACCAATAATGTAAGTTTGTCCTTCTCAAGCCTTCAAACTTTCTTGTGTATATTTGGTTAGGCATGACTGCAACAGCTGTTTATTTTTGGTGTTTGCATTAAATTGCATGTTTAAAGTTTATTATGTAGTTCATATGTCCTTCTAAATTTAAGTTTTCAGTTGTACAACCAAGTTCCTTCTTCATACCATGTAAATTAAACTATACAGAGCAAGTGATCTTCTTTTGCACTGCATGTATGCTTCTCTTCTTGATTCGTAATCCAGTGGTGTGGTGAACCTACCCACTATAGCACAATGTCATATTCTGCAATGTCTTAACTATGAACAATGTCATATCATTCTACTATCATTTAAACCGTATCTTTATTTGCCAATATGAAATGGGATAAATTGACAGCACACTAACCATTGATACTTATGAGTTCTTAATCTGTAATCGAGTGGTGTCGTGAAGTTGCCAACTCCTTCACAATGTCATTTCTTGCCATGTCTTGACCTGGACAATACCAAATTGTGTTAATGCAATTTTAAACTGTGTCACTTTATTTGTAAGTAAGAAATGTGATGAATTGTCAGCAATGATACTTTTATATGCAAAACCTTTCATCTGTCTGCTTGTTTATCTTTCAGAGTGAGGAGGATATAAGTGTTAAACAAGTGCAGTCTCATCACTTGTTTCACCGCTTATGCAGCTCCCCAGCAGGGCTAACCTTTCTTGAACTCTATTGAAGTGCTGTCGGTTTTGTATACTATTTTGTCAGCGTGTTTAGTTGCACTGGTGGTGATCTTTGATGCCCCGTGTATGTAATTTGCTGTCTGCTTGTGTTTTATTATCATAGTGGCGAACTTTGATGCCCAGTGGATGTAATATTCCGTAATTTCTTTATTGTATAGTCTAGGTTTTTTGTTATTCACGATGCTGCAGTTATTTTACTATATATATATATATATATATCCTGTCTTCGTAGTAAACCGGCCAAACCGTAAAATTACGGTACATAATCGGGCCGTCATGCAATCACGATGTATGATCCGCATCATGGGCCCCGTCATCTTGGTCCGTTAGAAGGCCTAAATGTAAACTTTCCCACTAGTAGATTCGGGCCTTTAATAGGCCGAGTAAACCGTCGGCCCTCTTTTCACAAGAAAACTCAATGGGCTTTTAGGAGGCGGAGAAGTAGGTTGGGCCTGAAACGTGCCGAACAGCTCTCGGGCTGGCAGCAACCCGAAATGGACCCCAGCCCATGATTGTGCCAACCAAATCACGGGCTTTTAACAGGCCAAAATTGTCTCGGTCCTTGTTTGGCCCAATCAGATTATCGGCTGTGAGCAGGCCGGATGCAAACCGGGTCGTAGTTAGGCCCAACTATATGACGGGCTTTTAACATGCCTAAATTAATATAGGGCCGAAATGTTAAACAGGCCCTTAACAGGCTGAAACTAATATCAGGCCGAATTACTAAATGGGCCTTTAGCAAGTGGGTCCAAAAGCATAGCGTCTAGTTGACGGGCCGAATCTGATATGGGCCATAATTTAGCCCAAAGCCTCTTAAAGGGTCGAACCTGATCTGGGTCGTAATTTGGCCCAGAACATGGTAGGCTTTTAACGGGCGGGATTTCATATGGGCCATTGTTAGGCCCGGAACATGGCAGGCCATTAATGGACTGGATCAAATATGGGCCGGCATTTGGCCCAAAACATGGCAGCCAGTTAATGGGCCGTCCTACTAGGGTCCTCAAAATCTTGTGGGTTTCACCGGGCCGGCCCATTAATGTCGGCAAAATCTCGTGGGCCTTTAGCTGGGCCGTCCCATTATGGTCCACAAAAATCTTGTGGGCCTTCACCTGGGCCGGCCCGTTATAGCCCGCAAAAATCTTGTGGGCCTTTACCTGGGCCGACCCATTATGGCCCGCAAAATCTTGTGGGCCTTTAGCTGGGTCGTCCCATTATGGTCCGCAAAATCTAGTGGGCCTTTAGCTGGGCCGGCCCATTATGGTCCGCAAAATCTTGCGGGCCTTTAGTTGGGCCGGCCCATTTAAAATTTATGGGCCACTTTTGGGCCGGTCCACGTGTCAACATATCATAGTGCATCTCGCCCATTGGATGAGTGACACCCGTGCCAACGCGGAGCTGACACGTGTTTCCGTCTGCCAATCAGAATTTTATATGTGGAAAATCCCCATTGGTCCGGGCTATTAACGGGTTATCGGATCCAAAACCAGACCCGATAGCTTAACGGCGTTCCGTTACGGTGGATGCCACGTGTTGGTCACCCTTGACAAAAGCACTTCTATGACGCGCGATTTGTCGTCATGGAAGTGGACACTTCCGTGATGATAATTTTGGTAATGACATGGAACACTTCTACGATAGCATAGGTATGACTATCTTGATTCTGTCATAAAATTGTCATGGATGTACATGCATGACAGAAAACGTGACCTACTATGACAAACACGAATCATCACGGAAGTGTATTTTTTTGGTAGTATAGTGAGCACAAGGCAACATATATCATGCAATGGCGAAGTCTTACTCTCTTCCTATCATCGACATGCCATACAAGAACAATTCATGCACATCAAGTAAAGGCCAATGCATAGTATAAGCAATTTCTAGCAATTCTATCGTGTTGGGAACATAGAGAGGCGGAGATGTGGTTCCTCTCTCATAATAATTGCAAGTAGTAGCAGCAAGCACATGCATATTATATTCATCAAAATCATCATGTGCAAGGGTAAAAGGCAACCCATTAATATAATCCTGATGTGGAGCATCCCTCGACTACCCGCACCGACACTCCATCACCACCGCAAGCACCAATAGGTCCAATCACAAGAGCACGTGCACACAACATCGAGAACGAGGTCACTTCTTTCCTCTCCGAGTTTCGTTCGGTTTCACACGAGAATAGGATTCTACCTCAAAGAGATACGCTATGCATTTTGAGGTACATCTAAGATGATCATGGGAAGGAGAAGACGGAGATTCGAGCATCCATGGAGCAAGAGAAGGAAGGAAAGGTCAAGAAGAATGAAGGAGAGAAGCTCCTGGAGACCCCGGGTGCCCGCACGGAAGGACCTCGGGTGCCCGGACTCGAAGACGCGGGGAGGGGCAAACTCCATGGACACCCCAGGTGCCCGGCCCCGACCTGGGCCTCACCCCAGCCACCCCCGGGTGCCCGGCCTCTTGGGCCCAGGTGCCCGGCTGCCCACCTGGGCCGCTCCAGCCCCGACCAGGTGCCCGACCCCTTGGCACCAGGTGCCCAGGCCACCCCCCCCCCCCCGCCCCAACTTCTTCCCTAGACTTGCAAATACTCTTTGCCTAGCTCATATGGAGGTCAGCAAAGTATTATATAAAACATTCTGAGCTTTGCTCCTTGTATCCCCTCCTCTTGGAGATCAAGACCCCTCTTGGGAAGAATCCTTGTGGATTACAAGACCTCCCAAGGGAGTAGATCATCATCAAGACCTCACCTCCTCTAGGAGTGGGAAGAACTTTACCTAGTGCTTGCTTCCTTGGATTGATCTTGTAATCTTGTGGATCTCATCGATGCTACTCTAGTATATGTGATATTTGGGTTTGTTTGAGTGATTTGTGCCTTGAGTTCTTGAGTGTTCTTCCTCTTTTCCCCCTCCAAGTGTGAAAAGATCCCCTCTAGGGTTTCACCCTACAACATATTGCTATCATGAGCAAGGTTGATTCACATCTTGGAGTCGCATCCCCCCATTTGCTAGCTTGATTTTGTTGTTTTTCGTCCAAATTCGAAAATCCCCCAAAAATTAGCCCCAAAATTTTTTCCTGCAATTTGTTGGATCTTGTGAGATTTGGTTGTTTTGGTCCATGGATTTGATGTTTGGCAAGTGGATCTAGCCCCTCCCCAACAATCCCCACCCTTCCCACCAGAAATCCTCCTAATTTTGCTTTTCCCCCAAAATTTCCGCCCAAATCGTCGACCATCGGGTGCCAGCACCTCGAACCACCGGGCACCCACACCCCTGGTCCATTTCCCCCTGACCACCCCAGGCACCCGCACCCTCCACCCCCGGGTGCCCTCCCCCCCCCCCCCCCCCCCCAAATCAGCCCAACTACACCACCAATTTGACCATAACTTCCAACTCCCAAGTCTGTTTTTTGTGTTCCTTAGCTCATTTGGAAGCTCTTGACATCCCCCATCCACTCATAGCATTACCACCACCATTAGCCTACATCCAAAAAGTCATCACAAAAACACCCACCTTCCGCATTTCACCGATTTTGAGTTGCGATTTCCGTTTCCTAAGGTGTTTCAGCTACTTAGGAGCGTGTGACATCGACATCAACGACAATCATCATCACCCCGGAGTCATCTTCATCGCTAACCATAAGAAAGGATGGTAACCTCAATGACACTTACTTCTTACCTTGCTTTTGCATTGATAGCCCGAGCCATTTTGCGTTGCTTACCCATCGAGACTAGCGAGTTGAGAATTGCCGGGCCACGCTATTGTGCACCATAGTGATCTTGTTATCATCTTAGTGCCATAAGTCTCTCTCGTGCATATCTTACATACTTGTCCCATATCATACTTGGCTCGAGCATCAAGCATATAAAAAAAGAGAAGGAAAGAGCTCTTAAGCAAAAGAGGAGAAACAAAGAGCTTGTAAGCAATAGCATTGAGCCATTTTGCATAGTCATATCATCTTGGTCACCGCATACATAGCATAGTTGGGATTGAAGACGGCACGTTTCTCTCATAGGTTGGTGCACAAGCGTATCTTGCCCATTTGAGCAATCGAGCTAGCATCTCTCTAGCATTCGCACAACAAGAGCATTTCCCGTGGTTGCACATTTTGAGCTCACCCCTTGGTTGTGTGGATCCCATCTATCTTCTGTGTGTGTGTTCCTAGTGATATCCTTGGGTTTGATCTATTTGCTTTACTTGCATTTTTGTGAACCTTCTCAACCTTATCGATATCTTGACTAACATTTGCTTGAAATTTCTGCCACCATCCTAACCGAGCTACTCCATAAGCCTTTACTTGTAGGTGTGAGGAACAAACCTGGTTCCAATTTTCCTATTGTGGCATTACATTGAGTGACACTTTTTACATCCTCAATCCTCAGAAAAGGTAACTTCGGTATTGTTCTCTCATTTTCCTACTCACCCCACTTGGTTATGATGGATAGGCCAAGTTCATCGGTGAACTCGCTTTTCGAGGAGCAAGGCGATGATCCCGGATACGTCACCAAGAGCTACTTCTTCATCGCGCAACGAGCTCTCCGTAAAGAAAGTGAAGCCTTGGGTGAACGCCTTGACCAACTCAACGCCGACCTTCGTCAATCGGAAGCAAGGAACCGCGACTACATCGACGACAAGTTCTCTACACAAATGGAAGAACTCCGCAACATGATCGTGCGGCGCCCGTCTTCCTCATCCTCGTCATCAAGACGGCGCCACTCAAGACGCCGCTCAAGTCAGCAATCTTCGGACTACTCCTCTTACGAAGCAAGTCCTCCATGAACTCGAGTCCCTCGATGTGATGATCCTCAAGATGGCCAAGCTCAAGAAAATCCTTTCCATGGCAATGGATTACAAGACCGAGTCTGAGCACGTGAAAGGGCGCGACAACAAGCGCAAGAACCAAAGGAGCAAGAGCAAATACCTCCACAAGTGCCACGTCAAGAACCTCAAGATGCGGACGCCATCCGTCAAGCACAAGCACTCGAAGCTCAACGCGCCCTCCGCGAGTCCACTAGAGCCGCTAAAGAGCGCAACCTCCAAGTGCGAGAACAAGAGGAAGCTCTTCCTCGGGAGATCCAAGAAGAAGCCGCGCATCGTGAAGAGCAACAAGAAAGGCGCAACCAAGCGAACATTCCTCGTCCTCCTCCACGACAAGAACGACACCAAGAGGAACAAGTGCTTCAAGACCCTCTTCCACGCCAAGAGCGACATCTCGAGGAACAAGCATTTGGGGACCTTCCTCCACGGCAAGAGCGACCTCAAAACCGCTACTGCGATGAAGAACTCCGCTACGGCAAGCTCAAGTTCACCATGCCCAAGTTCTCCGGAAGCAATGATGCCGAAGAGTACCTCTCATGGGCCTTGAAGGTGGACAAGATATTCCGTCTTCACCACTACGATGAGGAAAAGAAGATCGCCATGGCCTCCCTTGAGTTTCAAGACTACGTCCTCATTTGGTGGGAACAAGTGATCGAGCGACGACATACAAGAGGCAAACCACCAACCACAACTTGGACGGAAATGAAGGATGTCATGAGAGCTTGCTTCATGCCTACACACTACACCCGTGATCTCTTCAAGAAGTTGCAACTCCTCAAGCAAGGCACGAAGATGGTGGAAGAATACTACCAAGAAATGGAGATTGCCATGACACGAGCCAATGTCAAGGAAGACGATGAGCAAACAATGGCACGCTTCTTGAACGGCCTCAACCACCCAATCAAGAGGATTGCCGACTTCCAACCATACTCAAACCTTCTTGATCTAGTTCATCAAGCGACCAAGGCCGAGCGACAAGTGCAGGATGACTTCAAATACGCAAAGTACTCGTCCAAGACCTACGGCTCCTACTCTCAAGCTCCCGCAACTTCGGCAACTCCTACCTCAACTAGAGCATCACCAAGTACCGGCGACAAATCAAGTTCCAAGCAAGCTACGCCTTCCTCGACTCGTTCTCCGGCAAGCACCAACAAATCCAAGACTCCCTCATCTTCCGCGCCACCGAATGACCCCGTCAAGACAAGTTCTTTCAAGTGCTTTGATACGTCTCCAACGTATCTATAATTTTTTATTGTTCATGCTATTATATTATATGTTTTGGATGTTTAATGGGCTGTAATATACTCTTTTGCTTTATTTTTGGGACTAACCTATTAACCAAAGGCCCAGTGCAAATTTCTATTTTTTTGCCTATTTCAGTGTTTCGCGGAAAAGGAATATCAAACGGAATCCAAACGGAACGAAACCTTCGTGAGGATATTTCTTGGACCAAACGCAATCCAGGAGACTTGGAGTGGAAGTCAGAGACGCAACGAGGCTGCGACGAGGCAGGAGGGCGCGCCCCCCACCCTCGTGGGCCCCTCATAGCTCCACCGACCAACTTCTTTCGCCTATATATACTCTTATACACATAAAACATCCAGGGGAGCCACGAAACAACTTTTCCACCGCCGCAACCTTCTGTACCCATGAGATCCCATCTTGGGGCCTTCTCCGGCGATCTGTCGGAGGGGGATTCGATCACGGAGGCCTTCTACATCAACACCATAGCCTCTCCGATGACGTGTGAGTAGTTTACCATAGACCTTCGGGTCCATAGTTATTAGCCAGATGGCTTCTTCTCTCTCTTTGGTTCTCAATACAAAGTTATCCTCGATGTTCTTGGAGATCTATTTGATGTAATTCTTTTTGCGGTGTGTTTGCCTACATCCGATGAATTATGGGTTTATGATCAAGATTATCTATGAACAATATTTGATTCTTCTCTGAATTCTTATATGCATGATTTGATATCTTTGCAAGTCTCTTTGAATTATCGGTTTAGTTTGGCCTACTAGATTGATCTTTCTTGCAATAGGAGAAGTGCTTAGCTTTGGGTTCAATCTTGCGGTGCTCGATCCCAGTGACAGAAAGGGAACCGACACGTATTGTATTGTTGCCATCGAGGATAACAAGATGGGGTTTATATCATATTGCTTGAGTTTATCCATCTACATCATGTCATCTTGCCTAATGTGTTACTATAACATCCCAAATTGCATATCATATTTTTATCATTTCATTTTTTCTCGATCCTAGAAATTCTACACAACTCAAGGACCCACGTAGAGAGTTGGGGATTTTCGTTATTTTCATATTTGAGTTTTCTCAAATTTTGAAAATAGGATCATTTGATTTTAATTATTTTATCTTCAATTATTTCTACTATCAAAATACGAGAGAGGGAATAAAATGACTTTCCCAAAATAAAGAAAATAATGAAGATTTAATAATAAAATCAAATAAGATTTTATTTTGGCGTTTTTCGCCTTTTTATTTGAATTTAGGAAAAATGCGCGTTTTTCAAAATTGCATTTAGGCCCCAAATAAATGTTCATTAAATCCGGCTTGATTTTAGAAGCCGGGGAAAATTTATTTCGGGATTTTTGGAGTCCGTTTAGTACTTCTTTTGATTTTTTTTCTGCGCGTAATTATTTAAAAAAAAACGCGCACCGCCTTACCGGGCCGTACCCGAGCGGGACTCCGCTCGGGGGCGCCTATATAAGCGCGGCCGCCCGAGCGCCTCAGCCCACCCGAGCATCTGCCCGCCTCGCCTAACCCTTAGCGCCTCACTACCACCGCCACTGGCCACATTGAGCTGACGTCGCCCGAGGTTCGCCGCCGCCTCGATTTCTATGCCGGTTTTTTTTATATTTATTTATTTACTTTTTTATAATTTATTTATTTAATTTATTTATATTTTTTTTATTTTTTTCGGTTTCGGTTAATTAACGAACGTCCGTTTGTTAAACCGTTTGTCGTTTTTCTTTTTCTCGGATTTAATCCGCGATTTTGCTGATCGCGATTCTAGATTCGATTTTCGTTTTAGTATAACTTTTCATTGCTTATCGGAATCAAAGGCGATTCAAGCGCTGAGTTTACTCTCGAAACCCTATTTCCGAATAATCTACTTAAACAAGTTTTGCTTCTGTAAAATTTGACCTAGATCCAGATTAGTAAAACGAAGTCGTTTTCTTCCGCCGCTTGACTTTCGTTGCTTCGCTTTGATTTGATTCTTTTTGCAAACCGGAGTTCTTAAGTTGAACTATCTGGTTAGATCTATTCGAAGTTTTACCTGTGCATTAGATGAGTACTTATTGTATGCTTGTTTGTTTGTCTGCGATAGAATACCCTAGTGCGCCATTGTTACTTGAGTCTCTAGGTTTCATGGATCATCAAGAAGGCAAGTAACACTTTGATCATATTTTTCTCATACCCAGCTTTTATGCATTAGATCTATCCTCAAACACTTGCATGATTAGGATCTAATTAAATTGTGGGTTTTGGGAAGTAGTTGAGGTAGTACCTATTACTGTTTTATTATCAAACCCTTGGGAGTTACTTCTATGTTTGCTTATTATGCCATGCTATGCTAGTAGACGTGGATTGGGTGAGTGTATCCATGATGTATGTGAGATTGTTATTTAATGGTTTATTTAAGGTGGCAACTTAAACACACATCCGGGTGGATTGAGGCACCTGGTTTCTATCGAGGACTTGCCTGTATTTCTTCTGGACCGCCACCCGTGATCAAAGGGATCATGAGACTTTTCAAACTAGAAACTTCCGTGTGCAGCCACAAGCCATTATGGGCTCAAGGCGTAGTTGACTAAGTTGTGCGAACTCTTACGGGTAGACTAGCAGATGTAGGGGATGTAGGTTGGTACGGTCTACCCACATGTAAGGTGCTAGCGCTTCTGAAAGACTATGTCTCGGTCATCCGTTTCTCAAACACCATGTAGTGCGAGAAATCAAACGGAGGAGATCGAGTCTTGTGGGGAAAAGTGTGCAAACCTCTGCAGAATGTATAAACTAATCATGGTTAGCCGTGTCCCCGGTTATGGACATCTTGAGTATCTAGTACTTGGATATCATGTGAATCTCATCATGTTACTTATAATTAATATTGTTGGGTTGATAATGAGTACTTTTAATTGGGATTGAGATTGTGTCAACCATTCTCAATGTTTCACAACCACCATGATAGTTAAATAAATCTATTCCTTTGCAGTAGGAAAAAATTGGCTTTATGCAAAACTGTAACCATAGAGCTTTCCACCAGCCATATATGCATGTAGTATAGGCTTATTCATTCCATTATTCTCTATGTGTTACATTGCCAGCATATTCCATGTGCTGACCCGTTTTCGGGCTGCAACGTTTCATGTTGTAGACTTTTCTGAATGACGAGTAAGGTGCATAGGTCGTGGTTCTATACTCGATGATGCCGTTGGAGTTGATGGACTCGCTTATTCTTCCAAGCCTTCCAAGTTATTGTTATTAGATGGCCTTAAGCCATATTTATTTTATTAAGTTCTCTCTTGAGACATTCGATTGTAATAAGTGTGTGATTGCTACTCTGTTATAAATCCTTCGAGTCTTGTGTGGTGTCAAAGCATCGATCCAGGATGACACCGAGCACGTAGATCGATCGCTTGAGGTCCTGGTCGCTACAAAGATGGTATCGAGCACACGATCGTAGGACACGACCATTAAGCTAAAGCCCTAGATCACTACTCTCTCTTCTCATTTCTCGACTCCTCATCTTTTCTACTCTTTTAGGATGACTAAGCGAGGATCAAGTTCACTCACCGGATGAGGATACACCCTTTGACGACACCTCAAGGAAATCACTAAGTACCTAAACATCGGATTACCAAGCTTCACCGGACCTACAATTCCACTTTACCAAGAAGAGTCTTTGGAAGATTCAAGCTCTAGTTCCCTAAGGACGCTTATGCGCCAATCACGGAGCCCATAGAGTGTGTTTTCAATGCACCAACTCGAGCCCTGGAAAGAGCATGGCAGCTCACATAACCATGGGACGCATTGGAGAAGTTTACAAAGAAGACCTCAAGGATACTATCTACCAGATTTGCGGACGCCGAGATGAACAATGGGAGATAGTTGGCACTAAGAAGGACCGATCCATTGCAGCTTTCATCCAGGAGTTAAACCAGACATTCGGACGCCAGAGAACCAGATGTGGGCGGAACATGATGGAGTTGAAGACAAGAAAAGCCAAGATTATCGAAGTAGAAGGAGAACTCAAGGCCACTCGCAAGGACTACATGGAGGAGATTGTAGCTCTAGTGGGACAAAACGGTGATCTTAAGGAGAAGATTGAAGAACTCATGGGAAATTCAAGACCCGGAGGAGAAGATGAAGATAGCACTGTCCAGAGAACTACATCATCATCGATTTACACCGATTCCGATCCTAGTGATGATGATTACGAAGATGAAGTCGAGCAGATATCATGGAGTCTTCATCGGAGCAGCTTTTCTAGTTGACCACCATAACAAAGAGTAGATTACCCCCATGTTATTTTAGTTTTAGTTTCAGCACTTTGTAACGATAGATAGACCGTTGTGTGCCCTTGTTTGAATTGATTGGAGTGATATTATGTGATTTGTCTCATGTGCATATGGGTAGTGTTTCTCTCTAGACCTCATTCTATTCTAAATTCTCGTCTTTTCTTAAACCCTCAGATGCCTCCGAGATGCGACCCCGGATTTGTTTTCCCGCCAGAGATCACTCAGTTGATTCAGCAACAGAATGCCTTGATTCAAACATTGGTATAGAACCAAGGAAGCAACAACAACAACAACAACAACAACAACAACAACAACAACAACAACAACAACAACAACAACAACAACAACAACAACCCACCGCCACCACCACCTGTTGACCATCTGACCCGTTTCTTAAGGCTGAATCACGGTGTTTTCCAAAGAGCACCGAGCCGATTGTTGCGTATGATTGGCTCCGTAAGATAGGGAGGGAGTTGACCACCGCAGGATGTATGATGGAGAAAGGGTGAAGTTTTCCGCACATCAGCTTGAAGGACCCGCAGCAGCATGGTGGAAGAATTTTACAGCCACTTACCACAGTAGACACCGCCACATGGGATCGGGCCAAGAAGCTTCAGACCGCCCATGTTTCAGCAGGAGCTATGGCCATGAAGAAGCGTGAGTTTCACAACTTGCGCCAAGGAGGAATGAGCAGTTGGCGATATGTAGATGATTTGATAAGCTAGCACGTTATGCCCCAGATGACGTTGCTACGGATGCAGCTAAGCAGGAAAAGTTTCTAGAAGGACTGAATGATGAGCTGAGCATGCAGTTGATGGTAGCCACCTTCAATAACTACCAGGAGTTGGTAGATAGTGCGCTTATGATTGAAGGGAAGCAGCAGCAGATTGACAATTGCAAGAGGAAGTATGGACAAGGGGAAGAATAACTCTGGAGCTCAGCAGAAACTTCGCTTTACCCCGAAGCCAGGAGGACAATTTCAGCATACCCATGGAGGAGGTAGCTCGCACAACCATAATGGCACCAAGAATGGGAACAGGAATGGAGGAAGCAATGGACGTAACCGCACCAACCCGTCAACACCATCCAAGGTAGACTGAGCCACATCACTTGCTTTAAGTGCCGCAAGACTGGGCATTATGCAAACGAATGTCCGTAAGGCCGTAATGGAAATGGCAATGGAAGCTCGTGAAAGAAGCGAATCCTTTCAACAAAGGACAAGTGAACCACGTTCTTTGTGGAGGAGGTTGAAGCTCACCGGATGCGATAATAGGTAAGTTTACGGTTAAGTCATTTATCGCAGCTTGTTCTTTTTGATCTTGGTGCATCGCATTCATAGATATCAAGGGATTTGTGGATAAGTATAAATTACCAACACAAGCCCTTAGGTCACCCATGCTAGTAACCTCACCCGAGGCAGAATACATGGCTAGTATATGGTGTGATCGATCGCCATTAAGGATTGGACACTATGTATTTCCCTCGGACCTAATAGTTCTGGAATCCCAAGGATTGGATGTGATATTAGGCATGGATTGGTTATCGAAGTATGGAGGGAACATAGATTGCGCCAGTAAGTCAATTTTTCTTACCACCCCAGAAGGAAGGAGAATCAAGTATGTATCACGGCATGAGCCGAGGAGAGCACATGTAAATTCCTTATCAGGAGTTGTGCAGGAGGAAGTACCAGTGGTAAGGGATTTCCCGGACGTGTTTCCTAAGAGTTGCCAGGCATGCCACCGGATAGAGACATTGAGTTTCTGATTGAACTATTGCCAGGCAATGGGCCGATATCTAAGAGACCGTATAGGATGCCAGCCCAAGATTTGGAGGAAATTAAGAAGCAAATTAAGGAGTTACTGGATAAAGGTTTTATTCGCCCAAGTTCTTCGCCTTGGGGATCACCAGTACTTCCAGTGGAGAAGAAGGATGGATCATTAAGAATGGTTGTTGATTATCGTGGATTGAATGAAGTGACCATCAAGAACAAATACCCGTTGCCGACGATCAATGACTTGTTTGACCAGTTACAAGGAGCTAAGGTGTTTTCCAAGATCGATTTGCGATCAAGGTACCATCAGTTGAATATTCGAGAGCAGGATATACCTAAGATGGCTTTTACCACCAGGTACGGGCTGTATGAGTATACCGTTATGTCATTTGGTCTGACTAACGCACCTGCCTATTTTATGAACATGATGAACAAAGTGTTTATGGAGTTTTTGGATAAGTTCGTCGTGGTGTTCATTGATGATATTTTGGTTTACTCGAAGAATGAAGAGGAACATAAGGAGCATTTGCGCTTGGTTCTTGAGAAGCTCAGAGAACATCACTTGTATGCCAAGTTCAGCAAGTGTGAGTTTTGGTTGAAGGAAGTTGGATTTCTTGGACATGTTATATCCGGAGAAGATATAGCAGTAGACCCCACTAAAGTTGTCACCGTAACAAACTAGGGAAGCGCCAACAATGCTTGGAGAGATCTCGAGTTTCCTTGGACTAGCGAGGATACTACCGGAGATTTATTGATAATTTCTCAAGGATTGCGAAGCCTATGACAAAATTATTAAAGAAGGATACCAAGTTCATTTGGACCGAGGAGTGTGAAGCTAGTTTCCAAGAGTTGAAGAAACGTTTGGTTACCTCACCAGTATTAATTCTGCCAGATCAGACCAAGGATTATGAGGTGTATTGCGACGCTTCACGTCGAGGACTTGGAGCAGTGCTTATGCAGGAGGGAAGAGTTGTTTCATATGCTTCACGACAGCTTAAGCCTCAAGATATAAATTATGCTACGCATGATTTGGAGTTAGCAGCCGTAGTGCATGCGTTGAAAACATGGAGACATTTCCTCATTGGAAATCATTGTGAGGTGTATACGGATCACAAGAGTTTTAAGTACATCTTCAAAGTGTAGGAGCTAAATCTCAGGCAGAGGAGATGGTTGGAGCTCATCAAAGATTATGATATGAGGTTGCATTACCACCCCGGAAAGGCTAACGTTGTAGCAGACGCGTTGAGCCGCAAGAGTCACGTCAACAGATCAATGACGGGAGAAATACAAAAGGAGTTACCCGAGGATCTTCGAGAGCTATGTTTGGAAATAGTTCCAGAGACTATGTAGCAAAGATTGGAGATTCAGTCAACTTTGATGGACAAGATCAGGAAGCTCAGAAGACTGACAAAGAGATTGCCTCTATAAAGGAGAAAATGAGCAAAGGAAAAGCAAAGGGATTTCGTGAGGATGAGCACGATACCTTATGGTTTGAAGACCGTGTTTATGTGCCCAATGACCCGGAGATCAGGAAGTTGATTCTACAAGAGGCACATGAATCACCATATTTGATTCACCCAGGAAATACCAAGATGTATTTGGATTTGAAGAATACTTTCTGGTGGACCGGAATGAAGAAGGATATTGCAGAGTATGTAGCAGTTTGTGATGTATGTCGAGGGTGAAGACAGTAACATCGTAAGCCAAGGGATTGTTACAGCCATTGCCTATACCCAAATGGAAGTGGGATAAACTAGGTATGGATTTCATCACGGATTGCCGAGAATCGTTCGTGCTATGACTCGATTTGGGTTGTAGTCGATCATTTGACGAAGGTAGCTCATTTCATTCTAGTAAAGACTACCTACAGCAGTGCCAAATTGGCTAAGATATACATGACCAGGATTGTATGCTTGCATGGAGTTCCGAGGAGTATCGTATCAGATAGAGGAACCCAGTTTACCTCAAAGTTCGGAAGCGATTACACGAAACTTTAGGAACCAGTGGAGTTTAGCACATCTTTTCATCCATGCATGTGATGGACAAACCGAGAGAGTCAACCAGATTTTGGAGGATATGCTTAGAGCTTGTGCTTTGGATTATGGATCAAGTTGGGATGACAATTTGTCAGATGTCGGAGTTTTCTTATAACAACAGCTACCAAACCAAATGCGAAGATGGCACCTTTCGAAGCCTTGTACGGAAGGAGGTGCAGGACCCCGTTGTTGTGGGATGAAGTTGGAGACCGCCAGTTGTTTGGACCGGATTTGATTAAGGAGTCTGAACGGAAAGTAAAGTTGATTCACGATAGGCTCAAGGTAGCCCAGTCAAGACAGAAAAACTATGCGGATTCAAAATGCAAGGAGACGGAATACGAAGTCGGAGATGGAGTTTATCTTCGTGTATCGCCACTTCGAGGAGTTAAGCGTTTTGGAGTTAAGGGAAAGTTAGCACCCAGATTTGTAGGACCTTATCGTGTTTTGGAACGCATGGGAGAAGTTGCGTACAAGTTGGAACTACCCGAAGGATTGTCAGGAGTTCACGATGTGTTTCATGTTTCTCAGTTGAAGAAGTGTCACGCAGAGATGGCCGATATACCACTGAGAGATACCGTGCCATTAGAAGCAATTCAGTTGAATGAGGATTTGACCTATGAAGATAAACCGGTTAAGATTCTGGAGTATGCCAGCAGAGTCACCCGCAGCAAGGTCATTAAGTTTTGCAAAGTTCAGTGGAGCCACCACACAGAGGATGAAGCCACCTCGGAGCGAGAGGAAGATTTGCTTAAGGACCACCCTCACCTATTTTCTAGCCAACCCGAATCTCGAGGGCGAGATTCATCTTAAGGGGGTAGGTTTGTAACATCCCAAATTTTCAATTTGGAATGTTATACATAGAGCATCATTGCATATCATATTTTTTCCATTTCATTTTTTCTCGATCCTAGAAATTCTACACAACTCAAGGACCCACGGAGAGAGTTGGAGATTTTCGTTATTTTCATATTTGAGTTTTCTCAAATTTTGAAAATAGGATCATTTAATTTTAATTATTTTATCTTCAATTATTTCTACTATCAAAATATAAGAGAGGGAATAAAATGACTTTCCCAAAATAAAGAAATAATGAAGATTTAATAATAAAATCAAATAAGATTTTATTTTGCAGTTTTTCGCCTTTTTATTTGAATTTAGGAAAAATGCGCGTTTTTCAAAATTGCATTTAGGCCCCAAATAAATGTTCATTAAATCCGGCTTGATTTTAGAAGCCGGGGAAAATTTATTTCGGGATTTTTGGAGTCCGTTTAGTACTTCTTTTCATTTTTTTTTCTGCGCGTAATTATTAAAAAAACGCGCACCGCCTTACCGGGCCGTACCCAAGCGGGACTCCGCTCGGGGGCGCCTTTATCAGCGCGGCGCCCGAGCGCCCCAGCCCACCCGAGCGCACCCGGCCCGCCCCGCCTAACCCTAGCGCCGCTTCACTTCGCCATTGGCTTGAGTCACAAGACGCCGCCCGAGGTTCGCCGCTGCCTCGATTTCCGGTTTTCTTAGGGTTTTTTCGTTTTTTTGATTTATTTTTTTTATTATTATTTTTATATTTTTTATTTTTTCGGTTTCGGTTAATTAACGAGTGTCCGTTCGTTAAACCGTTCGTCGTTTTTCTTTTTCTCGGATTTAATCCGCGATTTTGCTGATCGCGATTCTAGATTCGATTTTCGTTTTAGTACAACTTTTCGCTCGTTTATCGAAATCAGGCGATTCAAGCGCCTGGAGTTTCGTCTCGAAACCCTCTTTCCGAATAATCTACTTAAACAAGTTTTGCTTCTGTAAAATTTGACCTAGATCCAGATTAGTAAAACGAAGTCGCTTTTCTTCCGCCGTTTGACTTTCGTTGCTTCGGTTGATTTGATTCTTTTTGCAAACCGGAGTTCTTAAGTTGAACTATCTGGTTAGATCTATTCGAGTTTTACCTGTGCATTAGATGAGTACTTATTGTATGCTTGTTTGTTTGTCTGTGATAGAATACCCGGAGTGCGCCGCCTGTTACTTCGAGTCTCTAGGTTCCGCGGATCATCAGCAAGGCAAGTAACTTTGATCATATTTTTCTCATACCCAGTTTTTATGCATTAGATCTATCCTCAAACACTTGCATGTTTAGGATCTAATTAAATTATGGGTTTTGGGAAGTAGTTGAGGTAGTACCTATTACCTGTTTTATTATCAAACCCTTGGGAGTTACTTCTCGCTTGCTTATTATGCCATGCTATGCTAGTAGACGTGGATTGGGTGAGTGTATCCATGACAGATGTGAGATTGTTATTTAATGGCTTATTTAAGGTGGCAACTTAAACACACATCTGGGTGGATTGAGGCACCTGGTTTCTATCAGGACTTGCCTGTATTTCTTCGGACCGCCACCCAGGCTCAAAGGGATCATGAGACTTTTCAAACTAGAAACTTCCGTGTGCAGCCATAAGCCATTATGGGCTCTGGCGTAGTTGACTAAGTTGTGCGAACTCTTACGGGTAGACTAGCAGATGTAGGGGATGTATGTTGGTACGGTCTACCCACATGTAAGGTGCTAGCGCTTCTGAAAGACTATGTCTCGGTCATACGTTTCTCAAACACCATGTAGTGCGAGAAATCAAACGGAGGAGATCGAGTCTTGTGGGGAAAAGTGCGCAAACCTCTGCAGAGTGTATAAACTAATCATGGTTAGCCGTGTCCCCGGTTATGGACATCTTGAGTATCTAGTACTTGGATATCATGTGAATCTCATCATGTTACTTCTAATTAATATTGTTGGGTTGATAATGAGTACTTTTAATTGGGATTGAGAATGTTGTCAACCATTCTCAATGTTTCACAACCACCATGATAGTTAAATAAATCTATTCCTTTGCAGTAGGAAAAAATTGGCTTTATGCAAAACTGTAACCATAGAGCTTTCCACCAGCCATATATGCATGTAGTATAGGCTTATTCATTCCATTATTCTCTATGTGTTACATTGCCAGCATATTCCATGTGTCGACCGTTTTCGGGCTGCAACGTTTCATGTTGCGCACCTTTCGCATTTACGACAGTAAGGTGCATAGGTCGTGGTTCTATACTCGGTGATGCCGTTGGAGTTGATGGACTCGCTTATTCTTCCAAGCCTTCCAAGTTATCGTTATTAGATGGCCTTAAGCCATATTTATTTTATTAAGTTCACTCTTGAGACATTCGATTGTAATAAGTGTGTGATTTCTACTCTGTTATAAATCCTTCGAGTACTGTGTGGTGTCAGCATTACCGACCCAAGGATGACACTGAGCACAAAGATCAGACTGTTTGAGGTCTGGTCGCTACAGTTACTCTGTTCTTATGAACTTAATACTCTAGATGCATGCTGGATAGCGGTCGATGTGTGAAGTAATAGTAGTAGATGCAGAATCATTTCGGTCTACTTGACACGGATGTGATGCCTATGTTCATGATCATGCCTAGATATTCTCATAACTATGCGCTTTTCTATCAATTGCTTGGCAGTAATTTGTTCACCCCCCGTAATATATGCTATCTTGAGAGAAGCCACTAGTGAAACCTATGGCCCCCGGGTCTACTTTATATCATATAAGTTTCCAATCTATAATTCTAGTTTACTATTTATTTTGCAATCTTTACTTTTCAATCTATACAACAAAAATACCAAAAATATTTATCTTATTATCTTTATCAGATCTCACTTTTGCAAGTGGCCCTGAAGGGATTGACAACCCCTTTAACACGTTGGTTGCAAGGTTCTTGATTGTTTGTGCAGGTACTAGGCGATTTGCGTGTAGTCTCCTACTGGATTGATACCTTGGTTCTCAAAAACTGAGGAAAATACTTACGCTTCTTTGATGCATCACCCTTCCCTCTTCAAGGGAAAACCAACGCATGCTCAAGAGGTAGCAAAAATTATTTCTGGCGCCGTTGCTGGGGAGGCTTACGCCAAGTCAAAGTCAACATTTGATCTCCTGTCAACTAGCCATTTCTGGCGCTGTTGCCGGGGAGATCTACGCTCAAGTCAAGACATACCAAGTACCCATCACAAACTCTTATCCCACGCTTACTTTATTTGCCATTTGCCTCTCGTTTTCCTCTCCCCCACTTCACCCTTGCCGTTTTATTCGCCCTTTTTCTGTTCATCTCTTTTTGCTTGCTTCTTGTGTGTTTGCTCTTTGTGCGATTTGTTGCCATCATGTCTGAAAATATGGAGGTTATCATTGAAAAGGATAATAGTAACAATGGGGGAAACTTTGATTCTTTTGATGATCCTCATGAATAACCTACTATTTTACACACTAAAATTTTTCGGATGGGTAGTGGTAATATTATTGGAAAAGGAGTTATTCAAGATTTCTTTACTTGTGCCAGTGCCCTGTCCACTATGGGTGGGTCTATTCTTCATTGAACTAGTAGTCTTGCGGATGTTATATCTTTGCTTGTAGTTTAACTTGAAAGACAGTTTATTCATATGCATCCTTGCATACAAAGGATTTTTCTAGAATTTTCCAATATTGAGCATTCTTCTGTTAAGCGAGCAGCTACAATCTTTTTAGCTCATGAGTTCAGATTTATAGTGAAAGAGGCCAATGAAATTTTTGTGCATTATAGGGTGGACGCTGGAAGTCCTCCCATAGAAGCTATCCTTTTTAATCAAGAAGACATGATGCGTTTACGATCTTTAGATCATGTTGCTTTTAATGAAAACCTTAGAAAGAAAGTTCCTACTGATGTTCTAGTTGATAGAATCTCTAAACTTAATGATAATTTTTCTATTCAGAATAATGGGTTAGGATTTCCTCTTTAATAAAGGCTCATGACTTTTTGCCAAAAGAATGCTTATAATGATGAATTGGTTGTGCAATATGAGGAGCCAAAGGAGGAACCAATACCTCCCGAGCTTGATCTTGGGGACTTTTGTCCCATTAAATTTAGCCCTTTTGATTATTTTTGCCTGCCGCAAAGAAAGCTTGCTGCTGAACGTAGGGAGTATGAGATGAGTTTTCGCGATTTGCCTTATCATTATGGTAATACCTAGATCTATTCTTGTCTTTATGCCTAACTAGGGGCGTTAAACGATAGCGCTTGTTGGGAGGCAACCCAATTTTATTTTTGTTCCTTGATTTTTGTTCCTGTTTAGTAATAAATAATTCATCTAGCCTCTGTTTAGATGTGGTTTTATGTTTTAATTAGTGTTTGTGCCAAGTAGAACCTTTGGGAAGACTTGGGTGAAGTCTTTGTGATCTTGCTGTAAAAAATAGAAACTTTAGTGCTCACGAGATTAGCTGCCATTTTTTTACTGGAGAGTGCTTTTAGGTTGATTCTTTTTGAAGATGATTAATAGATAAATTCCTCACGTCCACCAAGTTATTTCAGCATTTTTGGAGTTCCAGAAGTATACGTTTGATACAGATTACTACAGGCTGTTCTGTTTTTGACAGATTCTGTTTTTCGTGTGTTATTTGCTTATTTTGATGAATCTATGGCTAGTATCGGGGGGTATGAACCATAGAGAAGCTGGAATACAGTAGGTTTAACATAAATATAAATAAATAATGAGTTCATTACAGTACCTTAAAGTGGTGGTTTGTTTTCTTACACTAATGTAGCTCATGAGATTTTCTGCTTAAGTTTTGTGTTGTGAAGTTTTCAAGTTTTTGGGTAAAGATTTGATGGATTTTGGAATAAGGAGTGGCAAGAGCCTAAGCTTGGGGATGCCCAAGGCACCCCAAGGTAAAATTCAAGTACAACCAAAGCCTAAGCTTGGGGATGCCCCGAAGGCATCCCCTCTTTCGCCTTCGCTTCATCGGTAACTTTACTTGAGGCTATATTTTTATTCACCACATGGTATGTGTTTTGCTTGGAGCGTCTTGTATGATTTGAGTCTTTGTTTTTTAGTTTACCACAATCATCCTTGCTGTACACACCTTTTGGAGAGACACACATGAATCGAAATTTATTAGAATACTCTATTTGCTTCACTTATATCTGTTGAGCTAGATAATTTTGCTCTAGTGCTTCACTTATACCTTTTTAGAGCACGGTGGTGGCTTTATTTATAGAAATTATTGATCTCTCATGCTTCAGTTATATTATTTTGAGACTCTTTTAGAACAGCATGGTAATTTGCTTTGGCTATAAAATTAGTCCTATTATGATAGGCATCCAAGATGGGTATAATAAAAACTTTCATATAGAGTGCATTAAATACTATGAGAAGTTTGATACTTGATAGTAGTTTTGATATATAAAGATGGTAATATTATAGTTGTGCTAGTTGAGTAATTGTGGAATTGAGAAATACTTGTGTTGAAGTTTGCAAGTCCTGTAGCATGCACGTATGGTAAATGTTGTGTGACAAATTTGAAGCATGAGGTGTTCTTTCATTGCTTTCCTTATGAGTGGCGGTCGGGGACGAGCGATGGTCTTTTCCTACCAATCTATCCCCCTAGGAGCATGCGCGTAGTGCTTGGTTTTGATGACATGTAGATTTTTTCAATAAGTATGTGAGTTCTTTATGACTAATGTTGAGTCCATGGATTATACGCACTCTCACCCTTCCATCGTTGCTACCCTCTTCGGTACCATGCATTGCCCTTTATCACCTCGAGAGTTGGTGCAAACTTCCCCGGTGCATCTAAACCCCGTGATATGATACGCTCTATCGCACATAAGCCTCCTTATATCTTCCTCAAAACAGCCACCATACCTACCTATTATGGCATTTCCATAGCCATTCCGAGATATATTGCCATGCAACTTTCCAGTGATTACATTTTATTATGACACGCTCCATCATTGTCATATTGCTTTGCATGATCATGTAGTTGACATTGTATTTGTGGCAAAGTCACCTTCATAATTCTTTCATACATGTCACTCTTGATTCATTGCACATCCCGGTACACCGCCAGAGGCATTCGAATAGAGTCATATTTTGTTCCAAGTATCGAGTTGTAACTCTTGAGTTGTAAGTAAATAAAAGTGTGATGATTTTCATTATTAGAGCATTATCCCATGTGAGTAAAGGATGTTGGAGACTATGATTCCCCCACAAGTCGGGATGAGACTCCGGGCAGAAAAAAAGAGAGGCCAAAGAAGCCCAAATAAAAAATTAAAAAAGAGGCTATAAAAAAAGAGAAGGCCCAAATAAAATAAAATAAAATAAGAGAAAAAGAGAGATGGGGCAATGTTACTATCCTTTTTCCGCACTTGTGCTTCAAAGTAGCACCATGATCTTCATTATAGAGAGTCTCTTATTTTGTCACTTTCATATACTAGTGGGAATTTTTAATTATAGAACTTGGCTTGTATATTCCAATGATGGGCTTCCTCAAAATGCCCTAGGTCTTCGTGAGCAAGGAAGTTGGATGCACACCCACTTAGTTTCTTTTGTTGAGCTTTCATATATTTATAGCTCTAGTGCATCCGTTGCAAGGGAATCCCTACTCCTTGCATTGACATCAATTGATGGGCATATCCATAGCCTGTTGATTAGCCGCGTCAATGTGAGACTTTCTCCTTTTTTGTCTTATCACACAACCTCCATCACCATATTCTATTCCACCCATAGTGCTATGTCATAGCCCCGGCAAGGTTCTTGTTGGGGCTGTGGAGGCCGCCCCGGCAAGGGCCTTGCCGGGGGAGTTCACCTCGCCCTTCTGCTCTTCGTATCTCTGGCTTGGCGTTCTCTGGTCGCCTTGTGGCTTTGCTTCCTTTCTCTACCCCGCTAAGTGTGGCTGCAGGCACGGCTCCAATTGTCCGTGCACAAGTAAAGGGGTACAAAATAGGACCCTACTTTTGTACACCGACAGGAGCCCCCGGGCCTGGGCCACACATAAGCGTGACGCGTTGTTGGGCTAGGCCCAATATGGTGCGTGGGCATGCGGGGCTGAGTTTTACTGCAGCAACTACCTCGCCAGTTGCGCTTCCCCACGACCCGTGTTGGATGCATGACGTGGGTGTCGTGCGTGGAATGACCGCAGCATGCTCCCATCATCCTGTGATGAATAGTAAAGAGGTGGCTTGCGTGTCCCTTTAAAACTGTAGGGCCGTTGCCCATTTACTCTCTCTGCCTTGGAACTGTCGTTCCACATTTCCCACTATGTTTGCCCCTTGCGCCACGTACGCCGCATGCACGGCATGGGGTAGGTGACAGACGCATGGAATATGGGAAGGCGCGCGAGGGCCGATACTCACGTGCCTTTGATTGGGCGGGGAGGGCGGTCGATGGCCTCGTTCGTTGCCACTTAATGAGTTGGACCTAAACGGGCTCTTCAGAGGCGTAGAGCTAGTCTTTTGGCCTTCCCCGCTCAGCTATAAAAAGGGGACTCAGGGGTAGCAGGAAGAGCATCTCCATGCGCCTCCCCTCCGTCTCCATTATTCATCCACTGTCATGACGAGAGGGCGTGGTCACGGCCGTTCTTCCGCGGAGGCAACCAGGTCCTCCTCCCGCCAGAGAGCTACGACGGTCAAGGAAGAGCCAGATGCCCAAGGTGAAGGCCATGCTCGAGGTGGGGGCGTCGTACGGCGCCGCGGTCGGCGAGGCGGCCGAGGCGGAGGCGACCGAGGCAGAGGTGGGCGCGGAAGGGGCACGCCTGCGTCGTCTCCATCTCTGTCGCCATCTTCTCCACCATCTCCTCCTGCTTCGTCAAGTGGTCACGTTGGGGACACGGTGCTTGATGACCCACAAGTATAGGGGATCTATCATAGTCCTTCCTATAAGTAAGAGTGTCGAACCTAGCGAGGAGCAGAAGGAAATGATAAGCGGTTTTCAGCAAGGTATTCTCTGCAAGTACTGAAATAAGTGGTAACAGATAGTTTTGTGATAAGATAATTTGTAACAAGCAACAAGTAACAAAAGTAAATAAAGTGCAGCAAGGTGGTCCAATCCTTTTTGTAGCAAAGGACAAGCCTGTACAAACTCTTATAATGAGAAAAGCGCACCCGAGGACACATGGGAATATCGTCAAGCTAGTTTTCATCACGTTCATATGATTCGCGTTCGGTACTTTGATAATTTGATATGTGGGTGGACTGGTGCTTGGGTGCTGTTCTTACTTGAACAAGCATCCCACTTATGATTAACCTCTATTGCAAGCATCCGCAACTACAACAAAAGTATTAAGGTAAACCTAACCATACCATGAAACATATGGATCCAAATCAGCCCCTTACGAAGCAACGCATAAACTAGGGGTTAAGCTTCTGTTACTCTAGCAACCCATCATCTACTTATTACTTCCCAATGCCTTCCTCTAGGCCCAAATAATGGTGAAGTGTTATGTAGTCGACGTTAACATAACACCACTAGAGGCTAGACAACATACATCTCATCGAAATATCGAATCTAATACCAAATTCACATGACTACTAATAGCAAGACTTCTCCCATGTCCTCAGGAACAAACGTAACTACTGACAAAGCATATTCATGTTCATAATCAGTGGGGTATTAATATGCATAAAGGATCTGAACATATGATCTTCCACCAAATAAACCAACTAGCATCAACTACAAGGAGTAATTCACACTACTAGCAACCTACTAGTACCAATCCCGGACTTGGAGACAAGAATTGGAAACAAGAGATGAACTAGGGTTTTGAGAGGAGATGATGCTGGTGAAGATGTTGATGGAGATTGCTCTCTCCCGATGGGAGGAGCGTTGGTGATGACGATGGCGATGATTTCCCCCTCCCTGAGGGAAGTGTCCCCGGCAGAACAGCTCTGCCAGAGCCCTAGATTGGTTCCGCCAAGGTTTCGCCTTGTGGCGGCGGAGTCTCGTCCCTAAAGGTTGCTTATGATTCTTCCCTTGACGAAAGACTTCATATAGCAAAAGATGGCCATCAAAGAGCCAACAGGGGGCCCACGAGGCAGGGGGCGCGCCCTGGGGGGGTAGGGCGTGCTACGTCTTGAGCTTGCGTTGGTTTTCCCCGAAGAGGAGAGGATGATGCAGCAGAGTAGCGTAAGTATTTCCCTCAGTTTTTGAGAACCAAGGTATCAATCCAAAGACGAGGCCACGCCAAAGTGCCTCGTGACCTACACAAAGCAAATAACTCCTCGCAACCAACGCGAATAGGGGTTGTCAATCCCTTCATGGTCACTTACGAGAGTGAGATCCGATAGAGATGATGATAATATTTTTGGTATTTTTGGTAAAAAGATGCAAAGTAAAATAAAAAGGCAAAGTAAAGAGCAAAGCAATAATAAAGCGTAGGAAGATTAATATGATGAAAATAGACCGGGGCCATAGATTTCACTAGTGGCTTCTCTCAAGAGCATAAGTATTTTTACGGTGGGTGAACGAATTCTTTGTTGAGCAATTGGATGAAATTGAGCATAGTTATGAGAGTATCTAGGTATGATCATGTATATAGGCATCACGTCCGAGACAAGTAGACCGACTCACCGCATCTACTACTATTACTCCACTCATCGACCGCTATCCAAAGCATGCATCTAGAGTATTAAGCTAATGAAAACAGAGTAACGCCTTAAGCAAGATGACGTGATGTAGAGGAATAAATTCATGCAATATGATAAATACCCCATCTTGTTATCCTCGATGGCAACAATACAATACGTGCCTTGCTGCCCCCATCATCCTTTGGGAAAGGACACCGCAAGATTGGACCCAAAGCTAAGCACTTCTCCCATTGCAAGAACTACCAATCTAGTTGGCCAAACCAAACGAATAATTTGAAGAGACTTGCAAAGATAACCAATCATACATAAAAGAATTCAGAGAAGATTCAAATATTGCTCATAGATAATCTTGATCATAAACCCACAATTCATTGGTCTCAACAAACACACCGCAAAAAGAAGATTACATCGAACAGATCTCCACGAGAGAGGGGGAGAACATTGTATTGAGATCCAAAAAGAGAGAAGAAGCCATCTAGCTACTAACTATGGACCCGAAGGTCTGAAGTAAACTACTCACACTTCATCGGAGAGGCTATGATGATGATGTAGAAGCCCTCCGTGGTGGAATCCCCTTCGATTGGAGCTCCTAACAGGCCCCAAGATGGGATCTCGTGGATCTGAGAAAGTTGCGGCGGTGGAATTAGGTTTTTGGCTCCGTATCTGATCTGTTGGGGGTACGTAGGTATATATAGGAGGAAGGAGTACGTCGGTGGAGCTTCGGGGGGCCCACGAGGCAGGGGGGCGCGCCCTAGGGGGGGCGCACCCTCCACCCTCGTGGCCGCCTCCCTCCTTTCTTGGCCGAGGGTCCAAGTCTCCTGGATCTTATCTGATGAGAAAATCACGTTCCCGAAGGTTTCATTCCGTTTGGACTCCGCTTGATATTCCGCTTTCTTGAAATAATCAAATAGGCAAAAAACAACAATTACAGGTTGGGCCTCCGGTTAATAGGTTAGTCCCAAAAGTAATATAAAAGTGGAAAATAAAGCCCAATATAGTCCAAAACAATAGATAATATAGCATGGAGCAATCAAAATTATAGATACGTTGGAGACGTATCGTGCATCCCCAAGCTTAATTCCTGCTCATTCTCGAAAGGTGTAAATGATAAAAAGAGAATTTTTGATGCGGAATGCTACTTGGCATAATTTCAATGTAATTCTTCTTAATTGTGGTATGAATATTCAGATCCGAAAGATTCAAGACAAAACTTCATATTTACATAAAAATAATAATACTTCAAGCATACTAACAAAGCAATCATGTCTTCTCAAAATAACATGGCCAAAGAAAGTTATCCCAACAAAATCATATAGTCTGGCTATGCTCTATCTTCACGACACAAAGTATGCACAACCCCGATGACAAGCCAAGCAATTGTTTCATGCTTTTGACATTTTCAAAACTTTTTCAATCTTCACGCAATACATGAGCGTGAGCCATGGATATAGCACTATATGTGGAATAGAATGGTGGTTGTGGAGAAGACAAAAAGAGGGAAGATAGTCTCACATCAACTAGGCGTATCAACGGGCTATGGAGATGCCCATCAATAGATATCAATGTGAGTGAGTAGGGATTGCCATGCAATGGATGCACTAGAGCTATAAGTATATGAAAGCTCAACAAATGAAACTAAGTGGGTGTGCATCCAACTCGCTTGCTCACGAAGACCTAGGGCAATTTGAGGAAGCTCATCATTGGAATATACAAGCCAAGTTCTATAATGAAAAATTCCCACTAGCATATGAAAGTGACAAAATGAGAGACTCTCTATTATGAAGATCATGGTGCTACTTTGAAGCACAAGTGTGGTAAAAGGATAGTAACATTGTCCCTTCTCTCTTTTTCTCTCATTTTTTTGGGCCTTTTCTCTTTTTTTATGGCCTGTTTTCTTTTCTTTTTTTCGTCCGGAGTCTCATCCCGACTTATGGGGGAATCATAGTCTCCATCATCCTTTCCTCACTTGGGACAATGCTCTAAAAATGATGATCATCACACTTTTATTTTTCTTACAACTCAAGAATTACAACTCGATACTTAGAACAAAATATGACTCTATATGAATGCCTCCAGCGGTGTACCGGGATATGCAATGATTCATAAGTTACATGTATGAAAGAATTATGAACGGTGGCTTTGCCACAAATATGATGTCAACTAAATGATCATGCTAAGCAATATGACAATGATGGAGCGTGTCATAATAAAACGGAACGGTGGAAAGTTGCATGGGAATATATCACGGAATGGCTATGGAAATGCCATGATAGGTAGGTATGGTGGCTGTTTTGAGGAAGGTTTATGATGGGTGAATGATACCGGCGAAAAGTGCGCGGTATTAGAGAGGCTAGCAACGGTGGAAGGGTGAGAAAAATGCGTATAATCCATGGACTCAACATTAGTCATAAAGAACTCATATACTTATTGCAAAAATCTACAAGTTATCAAAGAAAAATATTACGCGCATGCTCCTAGGGGGATAGATTGGTAGGAAAAGACCATCGCTCGTCCCCGACCGCCACTCATAAGAAAGACAATCAATAAATAAATCATGCTCGACTTCATCACATAACGGTTCACCATACGTGCATGCTACGGGAATCACAAACTTTAACACAAGTATTCCTCAAATTCACAATTACTCAACTAGCATGACTCTAATATTATCACCTCCATATCTCAAAACAATTATCAAGCATCAAACTTTTCTTAGTATTCAACACACTCAAAAGAAAGTTTTACAAATCTTGAATACCAAGCATATTATTATTTTAAGCAAATTACCATGCTATTTAAGACTCTCAAAATAATCTAAGTGAAGCATGAGAGATCAATAGTTTATTTAAAACAAATCCACCACCATGCTCTAAAAGATATAAGTGAAGTACTAGAGCAAAACTATAAAGCTCAAAAGATATAAGTGAAGCACATAGAGCAAAACTATAAAGCTCAAAAGATATAAGTGAAGCACATAGACTATTCTAACAAATTCCAATTCATGTATGGCTCTATCAAAAGGTGTGTACAGCAAGGATGATTGTGGTAACTAACAAGCAAAGACGCAAATAATACAAGACGTTCCAAGCAAAACACATATCATGTAGTGAATAAAAATATAGCTCCAAGTAAAGTTACCGATGGAAGTGGACGAAAGAGGGGATGCCTTCCGGGGGCATCCCCAAGCTTTGAATTTTTGGTGTCCTTGGATTATCTTGGGGGTGACATGGGCATCCCCAAGCTTAGGCTCTTGCCACTCCTTGTTCCATAATCCATCAAAAGATTTCACCGAAAACTTGAAAACTTCACAACACAAAACTCAACAGAAATCTCGTAAGCTCCGTTAGCGAAAGAAAACAAAAGACCACTTCAAGGTACTGTAATGAACTCATTATTTATTTGTATTGGTGTTAAACCTACTGTATTCCAACTTCTCTATGGATTATAAACTATTTTACTAGCCATAGATTCATCAAAATAAGCAAACAACACATGAAAAACAGAATATGTCAAAAACAGAACAGTCTGTAGTAATCGGTAATTAACGCAAACTTATGGAACTCCAAAAATTGAGCCAAAATAGGACGACCTAGGAAATTTGTTTATTGATCAGCAGCAATTGGAATAACTATTTTATCACGTTCTGGTGATTTTTAACAATTTTTTTCGTGAACCCAAAGTTTCTGGAAATTACAGCAAGATCAAATAACTATCATCCAAGAAGATCCTATAGGTTTAACTTGGCACAAACACTAATTAAAACATAAAACCACATCTAAAAATAAAGTAGATGGATTATTTATTCCTAAACATAAGCAAAAACAAAAAAACTAAAAATAAATTGGGTTGCCTCCCAACAAGCGCTATCGTTTAACGCCCCTAGCTAGGATTTGATAATTTTAATGATGCTCTCATGAAAGACAAGAATTGAAGCACAAGTAGAGCATCATATAGCATGTGAAAAACACATATAATTCTAACATACTTCCTATGCATGGGCATCTTATAGGCAAATGAATTATCAAGGCAAGCAAAAACTAGCATATGCAAGGAAGAAGAAAGAGACGATAACGATCTCAACATAACGAGAGGTAATTTAGTAACATGAAAATTTCTACAACCATATTTTACTATCTCATAATAATTACATGTAGGATCATAAGCAATTTCAACAAAATAGCTATCACATAAAAAAATTCAACATGATCCACATGCATGCAAAGTTGACACTCTTCCAAAATAGTGGGATTAACATTAACTAAAGTCATGACTTCTCCAAACCCACTTTTATCAAAAATACCATAAGATTGAACATTCTCCAAATATGTGGGATCTAAAGTTGACACTCTTCCAAACCCACTTTCAATAATATTGCAAACACTATTATCAATCTCATAATCATCATGGGGATTAAATAAATTTTCAAGATCATAAGAAGAATCACCCCAATCATGATCATTGCAACAAGTAGTAGACATAGCAAAACTAGCATCCCCAAGCTTAGGGTTTTGCATATTATTAGCACAATTGACATCAAGAGAATTTATAGGAAAATCATTGAAATCACGCTTTTCATCGAGGGAACTAACAAGCATGGGTGCAATAGCAACGATCTCATTTTTAACATAAGGAACTATAGCAAATTCGTCTTCATAAATATTGGCATCATGGCCACAAGAATAGCAAGCATCATGTTCATCAAGGGATATTTCCACTAAATCATCGGAATCGTCATTATCTATTGATTCATGCATATCATTATTTTCTTCCAAAGCAACGGTCATTCTTTCAATAAATTCTTGGACATAGACATTATGAGCCAAGTTTTCGTTGCAATATTTAAGTATGACGGAATTTTCAGATTTGTTGAGAGTAAAATCATACTTTTCAATCAAAGAAGCAACTTCATGAGCACCCTTAAAAACAACAAATTCTTCAATTTGTTCGATATCATAGTAGCTATAAACACCCTTTGCATCAGAAGATAGGATTTCATTATCATTGAACTCACATAGGTAGGGAAGGTGTTTTTTAGGGTTCTTAGAGCAACAAGTAAAATCACACATTTCACAAAGATTACAAGCATAGAATAGCAAACTATTTATATGATACCATAAGAGCTTCCCCTTTTCGCATAAACGATGACGCACAAAATGAGCATGCTCATCTAAAGATTTCCCATCAACTAGGCTAGTTGGGGTTTCAAAGACGAGCGCATAAGGATCAAGATGATCCAAGTAGAACACTTTAAGTGGATCCATATCAATAGATTCCCAAGAAGCGAAGATGCAAGCATATAGAAGGCACAAGGAAACACAAACAAAGATACAGACAGGAAGAAGGCGAACGAAAAAGAGAGGGCGAATAAAACAACAAGGGTGAAGTGGGGAGAGGAAAACGAGAGGCAAATGGAAAATAATGTAATGCGAGAGATAAGGGATTGTGATGGGTACTTGGTATGTTGACTTTTGCGTACACTCCCCGGCAACGACGCCAGAAATCCTTCTTGCTACGTCTTGAGCTTGCGTTGGTTTTCCCCGAAGAGGAGAGGATGATGCATCAGAGTAGCGTAAGTATTTCCCTTAGTTTTTGAGAACCAGGGCATCAATCCAGTAGGAGGCCACGCGCAAGTCCCTCGTACCTACTGAAAGCAAATAACTCCTCGCAACCAACGCGAATAGGGGTTTTCAATCCCTTCACGGTCACTTACGAGAGTGAGATCTGATAGAGATGATAGATAATATTTTTGGTATTTTTGGTAAAAAGATGCAAAGTAAAATAAAAAGGCAAAGTAAAGAGCAAAGCAATAATAAAGCGTAGGAAGATTAATATGATGAAAATAGACCCTGGGCCATAGATTTCACTAGTGGCTTCTCTCAAGAGCATAAGTATTTTACGGTGGGTGAACGAATTCATCGTTGAGCAATTGATGTAATTGAGCATAGTTATGAGAGTATCTAGGTATGATCATGTATATAGGCATCACGTCCGAGACAAGTAGACCGACTCACCTCGCATCTACTACTATTACTCCACTCATCGACCGCTATCCAAAGATGCATCTAGAGTATTAAGTTAATGAAAACAGAGTAACGCCTTAAGCAAGATGACATGATGTAGAGGAATAAATTCATGCAATATGATAAATACCCCATCTTGTTATCCTCGATGGCAACAATACAATACGTGCCTTGTTGCCCCTCATCACATCGGGAAAGGACACCGCAAGATTGAACCTAAAGCTAAGCACTTCTCCCATTGCAAGAACTACCAATCTAGTTGGCCAAACCAAACGGATAATTCGAAGAGACTTGCAAAGATAACCAATCATACAAAAAAGAATTTAGAGAATATTCAAATATTGCTCATAGATAATCTTGATCATAAACCCACAATTCATCGGTCTCAACAAACACACCGCAAAAAGAAGATTACATCGAAGAGATCTCCATGAGAGAAGGGGAGAACATTGTATTGAGATCCAAAAAGAGAGAAGAAGCCATCTAGCTACTAACTATGGACCCGAAGGTCTGAAGTAAACTACTCACACTTCATCGGAGAGGCTATGATGATGATGTAGAAGCCCTTCGTGGTGGAATCCCCTTCCGACGGAGCTCCGGAACAGGCCCCAAGATAGGATCTTGTGGATTCAGAAAGTTGCGGCGGTGGAATTAGGTTTTTGGCTCCATATCTGATCTGTTGGGGGTACGTAGGTATATATAGGAGGAAGGAGTACGTCGGTGGAGCTTCGGGGGGCCCACGAGGCAGGGGGCGCGCCCTAGGGGGGGCGCGCCCTCCACCCTCGTGGCCGCCTCCCTCCTTTCTTGGCCGATGGTCCAAGTCTCCTGGATCTTACCTGATGAGAAAATCACGTTCCGAAGGTTTCATTGTGTTTGGACTCCGTTTGATATTCGGTTTCTTCAAAATACTGAAATAGGCAAAAAAACAACAATTCTGGGCTGGGCCTCCGGTTAATAGGTTAGTCCCAAAAGTAATATAAAAGTGGAAAATAAAGCCCAATATAGTCCAAAACAATAGATAATATAGCGTGGAGCAATCAAAAATAATAGATACGCTAGAGACGTATCAGGGCGCGCCCCCACCCTCGTGGCCAGGTGGGTCCCCCTCTAGTGTATTTCTTCAGCTCAATATTTTTTATATATTCTGAAAATAACTTCCTTGGAGTTTCAATAACAGCCCATAATGCAATAAATATCGATATAAAAGCATGATGCAAAACGGACGTATCAAATCCCCCAAGCTTAGACCTCGCTTGTCCTCAAGCAGAAGCCGATAACGATAAATATGTTCTCATGTTTAGAGGCAGAGGTGTCGATAAAAATAAAATACGGACATGAAGGCATCATGATTATTCTCATAACAACAACATATATGGATATTGTCGTGGTTTTGTCACTGCAGATGTCCTCATGAAAGGACTTAGTCGCGGAGCCATCGCTACGGGTTAACTCGGAGGGGTTAAAGCGGATGCAAAGACACGAGAGTTATACTAGTTCGGCCCCTTCGATGAAGGTAAAAGCCTACGTCTAGTTTGTGATGGGATTGATGTGGTCTCGATGACTAGGGAGCAAACAGCTTCGCCTAGACCTCGAGTTGTTGTTCTCTCCCTCTGAACCGCCCCGGGTCGTCCCCTTATATACACGGGTGACGCCCGTCGGCTCAGAGAGTCCCAACCTCCGGTTCATATTCGTATCCGGGTTGGTCTCTCTCTATTCCTAACTTACAATACAAGTTTACACATCAGGCCGGTTTACGCCATGTGTTCTGAATCGACTACGTGCCTTGGGCCCTTACACTCATGCCTCTTGGGCTTTACACCATTGAACTATCGATGAAGTTAACCCGCCCAGATAGGCCGGTTTACGCCCAAAGAGTAACATCCCCAACATCAGGCCCCAGATTGATTTGAACAGGTTCATGTCAATCCTTGAGAAAAAATCTTTATCTTCAATGCCTTCTTGAAATCGTTGAACCGCCGTGATGTCACTTTCTCCGGTGCTGTAAACCGGTCTGACGTCCTCAGAAAGATAGCATCCGCGATATCTTCTTTGTTTTAATAGATCCGCAATAATCGAGGCGACAGCTCCGCTTTCTAGGGTTATGGTTCCTTGATTCCCGCCGACACGGTATCCTGCCTTATAAATAGGCCCGAAGGGTCATCCCTTCTCTTCCCTTCGTCCCCTTTCTCTTCGTCTTCCTTGCGTCGCTGGCCTCAGAGCTCCGCCGCCGCCGTCGACCTCTGCACCGTCTTGGGCCGCTGCATCGACCTGAACGCACCAGAGAAATGCAGATTCTTTCGCCTCTCCTCGACTCAGGTAGGTCCTCGGTTCCCTTTTGACCTAGATCCATTCTAGGGTTTCTGTCCTGCCGTACTCCATGAACTGCTCCTGTTCATAACAGACTCTTGAATATATCTGTGATACTTTGCGCTGATTAGCGGTAACTTTTATGCTCACTTTGTAGTCTCGCAAGGCGTGCATCCAAGGATCTCGTACATCATCTCTGCTCATTGCATCAATACTGCTCTGCTGTCTTCCTTTTTGAATATTTTTCTTATTTTCTGATTTGGCTTCAGATCCTTCGTTGTAGAAAAACTTGCGAAACCTGTTTCTGCACACTTAGCCGTTCGCAACCTCCATTGCTTTCAATATTTAGACCTTAGACCAGGCGGTTTAACTTAACATAGAAAAAATTAGATAAACCGGTACACACCATTAGCCCTCTTGTTGAACCGCCAGAATTTCTGGAGCAGATACTGTCGCTTCATAAAACTCCGGTTTAGCATTGTACACCGGTTCTCTCTTTATCCCATCATATTTCTTTGAACCGGATTTATATATCTTTTGTAGATGGCCAAACAAGTGTATGAGTGCAACTGGGCTCCTTTCCGTGTCACTGAGACTCAATTAAACAACTCGGTCCCGACCGGGCGCTTTAGCCAAGAAAATAACATCCATTGGAGGGTCCCCTGCAAAGAATGTCCACCCACCCCTCGTGAAGGAGAGGTTGTAGTTTTGCAGATCACCTAGCCGGGCTTCAATCCGCCCGGTTCAAAATTTTATCGAGATGTGCTAGCCAATTTTCAACTCCGTCCACAAGATACAGGCCCCAATTACATACCAATATCTGCCACTTCCAAGTGCTCTGTGAGGCATACTTTCAAGAAGAACCCACAGTGGAGCTGTTTAGAGACCGCTTCCATATAAACCGCCGCATGTAATTCACTGACGGGCCTAACACGGAATTAGGTGGCGTGGCGATTCAGAAAAGAAAGGAGGTCACTTATCCTCATGTCAAATTGCACAGCCACCCCAAGGAATGGAATCAAACAGGGTTTTATTGCAAAGATACTTCACCGCCAATGAGAATCCCACCTGGTTTTCGTCTCGAGCGACTCGAACACACATCCCTTTCCACAAAGATTAACTGCCAGTGAGAGAAGTAAATATGCTCCTCAACTCTCCAAGCTCAGAGCCTTCATGGCTAACGGTTTAACCGGAATTGATCTTGCGCGCTTTTGGATATCATGGAGCATACTGCCCCTCTCCCAGCGCTCCGGTTGAATGTGTGAGTACACTGGTAATGTCGGCGACCCCCTCCGACACATTAACATCCAGCTTACCGATGACGAGGTCACCGAGGCGGTGAAAAAGATGCTGAATGAACCGGAAAATCTCTGTGCCCGGACCGGTCTGCTCCCCTTCTGCGCTACCAACAAACTGCCATCTGTAAGATTTCTTATTATTTTTCACTGAATATATAAATGGCGCCATCCCGGTATAACTTTTAATACCGACTGTTGCTGAACCAGGGCGATGATCCGTTCTGGAGCAAGAAACGCCCACAAGAGAAACCGGAGAAACCAGACAAACCGGAAAAACCACTTAGGAAAAAGACAAAAGCTGTCAAGAAGACTGCTCATAAGAGAAAAACCACTGCCTCTTCTGATCCGGCTGCGGATGATGATGTGGGTAATCCGGACCTTGAGGTAGAATTTGATTCACTTGGTTTACCTTTCACACGCCTAATTAATGATGATGTTTGTCAAGATGATCTTTGAAGCCGATGCTTGATGTTGTAGAGGTAACCGCTTCTCCTCTCGACTCAAACCCTTTGCCTTCGCTAAAAACCGCTGTGCAAACCGAAAATTAAATTTTCTCATCCCCTTGCTTACTTGGATCCCAAATTTCTTATGAAGACTCAACAACATGAAGCTCGCCGCACAACTCCGGCACAACGGCGGTGTAGTTACCTCCACCGGTTTACCAAACAGTCCGGTTCGGAAACGCTTGTTCGTGAGGTCTCTAATTTGCTTGTCAGTGCTCCTCCTAAAGCAGGCTGGTTTCGTCAACCCCTTAATCCGTCTAATTCTGATTATCAGGTCACTTCTCACTCCTCATCTGGCGAGTCATCAGCCACTCAGCTACCGCCGCTAAAAATGGTGCTCGGGTAAGTTATACCTTTCATATTACTTCTACTGCATCACTGTGTAGTATATGCCGTATTTAACTCTTGTTGTGCTTTTTCAGGGCCAAGCCTAGGCCGAGCAAAAAGGCTCGTCTGGGCAAAGCGGCCAACGAAGAAACTGCTTCAACCGGGAGCACCCCAAATCTTGAAGCGGCTATCTGTGAAGACACACCCAATGATCCGCCACAAGAAAATGATGATCTTATTATCAAGAAAGGCCTCATCGACACCGCCTTCTTCCCGCCGATCAGCCTAGAAGCCCAACCCGGATTGAAAATCCACCAGTCCATTCCGCTCACGACCAACCGGCAGCCTCTGGTCAAACCGGCGGCTCCAAGGACGACGATGTCGTAATTACTGGTTTTGGCCACAGCGAACCGGCAATCCAGCTTGCTTTATCTAAACATTCTCGCCAAAGAGGAGTTTGCCACTATGAGCAAGGGCAAGTGGGATGTTGATCCGGCAACTTATGCCGCCTCTGAACCCTCAAGACCTTCACTGGCTACTTGAACTGCTATATACCAGCCGTGACTATGAAGTCGGCCTCGGTGAAAATGATGAAAGAGAAACTCGAGGTAACCTCCATGTTCTTTTCTTGCCTGAATATTTCCATTTTTGTTAACTCTCCTAGTTCTAAGGGCCGGTTCAACTTAGCATAGTTAAACCGGACTTAGTATAAACTCAATGCTTCGTAATCCGTGATGTAGCCCAAGAGTCGGTTTAACTTAGCATAGTTAAACCGGACTGTATTTTATATCGCCACATCAAGACATGTTCGAATAAATAGCCATTAGCCCCCAAGTGCCAAGTTGAATACTTGTATTGAGCTTGGGACTTTGTGATTTCATTGACAGATGAAGATTAAATATGCATTAGCCCCCAAGTACCAAGCGTATAACAGGTTATGCACTGGGGACTTGAAATGACGATATGTAACATGCTCCCTTTTTGTTGCAGAGTGAGATACGTCAACACGCCTCACAAATCCAGGACCTCCAAGAAAATCTGAAATCTCAACAAGCAGAAACCTCCAAGGCCAAGGATGAGCTGAAAACCGCGTTAACTACTATGGAGCAACTCAAGGAGTGGTTCAAGTTTGAGCGGGCCGGCTGGGATCTTTGAAAAGGCCGCTTTGACCAAAAAAGGTTGAAAATGCCGAGGCTGCCCTTAAACCGGTGGTAGATGAGTCGACCAATGAAGCGTTAAGTGCATTCCATGACTGCTACCATCTTGATAAGCTTCCTTTGGATTCTATGATAATCTTGACCTTTCTTATGATAAGTCCGGTTTGTAATTTCTCTTGCAATGCTGAGGCTGCGCATTGGTCACTTGGGGTCGAGATGTTCGAAAATTGAGGGCTGCCTATACCTTAATAGAGCATTTGATATCGAGCGCAGCCGGATCATCTCCACCGCATCTCATAACAATCCGGCACCTTCCTTAATTCAGGATACCCTTAAGAGGTTGTCCATGCTTCCCGTCCGGATTGAAGAGCTGAAGAAATCTGCTGCTCGAACCGGCACCATCAACGCCTTAATCCGGGCCAAAGCATGGGTGCCAGATTTCGATCCCATTGAAGCGGCTCAGGGCTATCCCAGTCTGAAGGAAGACGGCTCAGAATTTAACGAAGATGATTTGAGAGCAATAAACTGGGCAGTGCGCTCTTTGGCCTGCCAATTAGCTGAAGAAGCCAACTTGTCGCATTATCAAGCTCAGTATGATGATCAGAACAAGTGAGTGGCTGCACCTATTCCTGAAGCGGAGAACCTGATCCCTCCAATCCGTAAGCATACTTATGCTCCTGATATTGACCCAACTTCCCTGATCCATGAAGAGGCTATCTTTCAAGCTTTAATGGGAATCGACCGACCACCGTTGATTTCAAAGAATTGGGTAGAGAGGAAGAGGTCAAGCGGCGCAGACGACCCACAACCATCAAACCGGGCAGCGAGTAAGCATGAACCTAAGCCGGTTTGAAGAGCTGCTTTATTATATTCCGCCAAGAAACAACGATCTTATTTGGGCACCATGTTGCCTTGTAATAGGATAGCCAACACTCTTGCTTTGAACATGCCTTCGTGCATGGGTGCCGATACTCTTGCTTGAATGATCAAAACTTTTCATCTTATATTGCTGCGCATTTACAAAATCTTAAACCGCCACGGCGGTTTATGCCGCCAGCTGGTTTGTGATATTCATATATACATATAATGGAATATTTAAGGTATATAATCGAAATTTATGATATCAAATACCTGCCATTGCTGGGCATAAGGTTGGCTTAGCCAATCTTGAAGCGGAGGTTGTATAAACCCTTACCGTCAAAGGAGAAAACAGCTCCTGTCATTTATACTGCCGGTTTACCATGTAAACCGTGCCGGGTCATAATAAGCCCCCCTGTTACTCCATAATAGGATGTTAACAGAAAAAACATCAAACCGGTGAAATTATCGCCGGATTAAAAATTTGACCGAATTCCATCAACTGATAGTTTTGAAAACGGTTTAAAAATGTTGTCGGTTTAAGAAACGCGACAAAAATCAAATAACAGTGATGAAAAAATATGGAAGCAAAGGCAATGATAAAACCGTTTGAAAAAAGAGGCTTTACTAAGCCGATCAGATGGTGTTACCATGTCGGACACGACCAAGCTCCCAATAAGGTGTAGCTATGGTTCAAGTCAGCCAGGTCCCCAACTGAAACCGTGGCATTATGCCGATCAAGTGGCGTGGCAATGGTTCGGGTTCGACCAACCCCAAGTGACTCTATGGCCTTAGGCCGATCAAGAAGCGTGTTGGTTCAGACTTGACCATGTCCCCAAGTGATCTGATGGCTTTCGCCTATCAAAAGGTGTTGCATTGGTTCGGATACGACCAAGCCCCCAAGTGATATCACAAAGCTTTTGAAAAGCAAACTCAAGGGGTAAACCGGATGCCGCTTTAAGACAGAACAACTCCATGTAACCACGCATGATGTAACAGAACGGATACCCCGCTTTAGCTGAGGCTCCGGTTTATTGCTTTATTCATAATATATATAGTCACAATATGTACATAAGTAGAGCCGATGGCTCAGGTATAATAAGGCCGAAGATGAGCTATGTTGCACGGCCTGTTGGTCTCCTCCTCTGACGTGCGTGAGTCCTTATGCTCTCGAACATCGATAAGATAGTACGACCCGTTGTGCAGATTCTTGCTGACCGCGAAAGGTCCCTCCCAAGGTGGGGATAGCTTGTGCATATCCGTCTGGTCTTGGATGAGCCGAAGCACCAAATCTCCTTCTTGAAAGGTTCTGGTTCTGACCCGGCGACTATGATAACGACGAAGATCCTGCTGGTAAATCACCGAGCGAGCAGCGGCTATGTCACGCTCTTCATCCAGCCGATCCAAAGCGTCCTGTCGTGCTATCTCGTTATCTGCTTCAACATAGGCTGCCACACGAGGTGAGTCATGACGGATGTCGCTAGGGAGAACCGCCTCCGCTCCATAAACCATAAAGAACGGCGTGTATCCCGTGGATCTGTTAGGTGTAGTATTTATACTCCATAACACAGACGGTAGCTCTTCTACCCAACAACCCGGTGTCCTCTGCAAAGGGACCATAAGCCGGGGCTTGATGCCTCTCAAGATCTCTTGATTGGCTCTTTCCGCTTGACCATTGGACTGTGGGTGGGCTACTGAAGAAACGTCAAGCCGGATGTGCTCACGTTCGCAGAACTCCTTCATGGCACCTTTGGACAAATTGGTACCATTATCGGTAATGATACAGTGTGGGAAACCAAACTGGAAAATCACCTTTTTGATGAACTGAACCGCCGTGGCCGCATCACACTTGCTAACAGGTTCCGCCTCTACCCACTTTGTAAATTTGTAAACCGCCACCAGCAGGTGGGTCTTCTTGTCCTTGGACCTTTTGAAAGGTCCAACCATATCCAGCCCCCAAGTCGCAAATGGCCAAGTAATTGGAATCATCCTCAATTCTTGGGCCGGCACATGAGCACGTCTAGAAAACTTTTGGCAACCATCACATCGTCTGACCAGATCCTCTGCATCAGCATGGGCAGTCAACCAATAGAAACCGTGGCGGAAAGCTTTAGCCACCAAGGATTTTGAACCGGCGTGGTGACCACAATCTCCTTCGTGGATCTCACGCAATATTTCACAGCCTTCCTCAGGGGACACACAGCGTTGAAACGCCCCTGACACACTGCAATGATGCAACTCGCCATTAACAATGGTCATAGACTTAGATCGCCGAATTATCTGCCGGGCCAACATCTCATCTTCTGGTAGCTCGCCCCGGTTCATGTACGCCAGATAAGGAAGCGTCCAATCCGGAATGACGTGCAAAGCTGCCACCAACTGAGCCTCCGGATCAGGAATAGCCAAATCCGCTTCACTAGGGAGTTTGGTAGCGGATTATGCGATGACGTCAAGAAAAACATTGGGCGGGACCGGTTTGCGTTGAGAGCCCAACCGGCTCAAAGCGTCCGCCGCTTCATTCTTCCAGCAGTCCACGTGGTCCACCTGGTAGCCCTTGAAATGACCTGCGACAATATCCACCTCACGACGATATGCAGCCATGAGTGGGTCCTTTGAATCCCAAGTGCCAGACACCTGTTGAGCCACTAAGTCCGAGTCACCGAAGCACTTAACCCGGCTTAAATTCATCTCCTTAACCATCCGAAGACCATGGATCAAGGCTTCATACTCAGCTGCATTGTTAGTACAAGGGAACATTAAGCGGAGAACGTAACAAAACTTGTCACATCATGGGGAAGTTAATACGACTCCAGCCCCCGAGCCCTCCAACTGCCTGGATCCGTCAAAATGGATGGCCCAATATGTATGATCTGGCTTTTCTTCAGGCGCTTGCAACTCCATCCAATCATTAATGAAATCCACAAGTGCTTGAGACTTCACTGCCGTCCGAGGTACATACTTCAAACCGTGCGGCCCAAGCTCTATAGCCCACTTGGCAATCCGGCCAGTCGCCTCCCGGTTCTGTATGATATCCCCTAAGGGAGCTGAACTGATCACCGTGATGGGGTGCCCTTGGAAATCTTGCTTGACTTCCGCTTGCCATAAAAACTCCAAACACCAACTTCGCCAATGCGGATATCTTTGCTTAGATTCAATAAGCACCTCGCTGATATAATAAACCGGACGTTGAACCGATGCTCCTTCCTGCCTCCTTCCGCTCTACCACAATGGCCACGCTAATCGCCTGGCGTTAGCGACAACATATAGCGTATGACGGCTCCTTGTCGATGGGAGCGGCGAGCACAGCGGGTTGGCCAATTGCCGCTTTAAATCCTCCAACGCTTCATCAGCGGTGGACTCGCATAAACCGATATGTCTTCTTCAAAGATCTGGTACAAAGGGATGGCCTTCTCTCCGAGGCGGTGATAAACCGGCTCGGTAAGGCAATCCGCCCGCCAAACGCTGGACATCATTAATACACTTTGGTTTAGCCAGGAGGTGATAGTCGTAATCTTCTCCGGATTAGCTTCAATCCTGTTGGACACAAGAAAACCCAATAACTTGCCTGCCGGAACACCAAAAACACATTTGGCCGGGTTGAGCATCATCTTGTAAACCAGCAGGTTGTCAAAGGTTTCTTTCAAGTCATCAATCAGTGTTTCCTTATTCCTTGACTTAACCACAATATCATCCACATAGGCATGCACATTACGGCTGATCTGCTCATGCAAGCAATTCTGCACCCAACGCTGATAAGTTGCTTGGGCGCTCTTGAGCCCAAAAGGCATAGACACATAGCAGAAGGCTCCAAAGGGAGTGATAAATGCTGTCTTCTCCTGGTCCTTAACCGCCATCTTGATCCGATGATATCCAGAATACGCATCCAAAAAGCTCAAACGCTCACAACCCGCAGTGGCATCAATAATCTGGTCAATGCGGGGGAGGGCAAAAGGATCTGCTGGACAAGCCTTGTTAAGATCTGTATAATCCACACACATGTGCCAAGTGCCGTTTTTCTTAAGGACCAGCACCGGATTAGCAAGCCACTCTGGATGGAAAACTTCAACGATAAAGCCCGCTGCTAAGAGCCTGGCAACCTCCTCTCCAATGGCCTTACGCCTCTCCTTGTTAAACCGGCGGAGAAACTGCTTTACCGGTTTGTACTTAGGATCAACATTAAGAGTGTGCTCAGCGAGCTCCCTCGGTACACCTGGCATGTCAGAAGGTTTCCATGCAAAAATGTCCCGATTCTCACGGATGAACTCGATGAGCGCGCTTTCCTATTTTGGATCCAAGTTGGCACCGATGCTTTGAACTGCTTGGACGAATCGCCAGTCTGAAGTCAACAAGCTTAGTCTCACCGCCGATTTGAACTTCAGGGCGGATCGTGCTCCGTAGTTGGCTTCTTCAATGGAGTCATGTCCACGGATCAACATTGTCCTTATAATACTTCAACTCCTCGGTGGCACAAACCGACTCTGCGTAAGCCGCATCACCTTC
Organism: Aegilops bicornis; assembly: GCA_021605145.1. NCBI lineage: Eukaryota > Viridiplantae > Streptophyta > Magnoliopsida > Poales > Poaceae > Aegilops > Aegilops bicornis. Next base: position 497,759,647 of record CM038674.1, read on the forward strand.
CTCACACTCCAAAGCTATCTTGCGGCTCCCATGAACCGTTATTGTCCCCTTGTGACCCGGCATCTTGAGCTGCAAATAGATATAACAAGGTCGCGCCATGAACTTGGCATAAGCCGGCCGCCCAAACAGGGCGTGATATGGACTTTGAATTTTCACCACTTCAAACGTCAATGTTTACGATCCGAGTCATGTTCATCTCCGAAGGCCACCTCCAGAGCTATCTTACCAACCGGATACGCTGACTTGCCAGGCACCACACCATGGAACACTGTATTGGACGGTTTGAGATGCTTATCTGTTAACCCCATACGACGGAAGGTCTCGTAGTACAGGATGTTGATGCTGCTCCCTCCGTCCATAAGCACTTTGGTGAACTTATAACCTCCCACCTGAGGTGCCACCACGAGGGCTAAATGACCCGGATTGTCAACCCGGGGAGGATGATCCTCTCTACTCCACACAATGGGCTGCTCTGACCAGCGCAGGTAATGAGGCACGGCCGGTTCAACAACGTTGACTGCCCGCTTCTGAAGCTTCCGGTCTCGCTTGTCCAAGCTGGTGGTGAAGACGTGGTACTGCCCACTATTCAACTGCTTTGGGTTGCTCTGATAACCCGATCGCTTCCCGCTGCTGATTGTAACCACCACAGTTATTCGATTGTTCTGATTGTTATGTCCGCCGGATTACCATTAAACCCTGAACCGAATTTCCACCGCCGTAACCCGGCCGGATCCTGAACCGCCAGAACCTTGATCATACCGGAAAGCATTAGAACTTTTGAACTCCTGCATAATGTAACAATCCTTCCAGAGGTGATTTCTTTGGCGCCTCCTTCGTCCCATGCTTGAGCGGGGTTGATTCAATAGATAGTTCAAGCGGTCCGGATTGGGGTTAGGCGCCCGCCTCGATTCGGTTGTTTACCCTTGCGCTGTTGGCCCTTGTCCTGCTACCGGTGTTGGCCACGAAGTCCATGTTGCCGTTCGCTTTACGCTTACTTCCACCATTACCTGCTGAGTGATGTTGCTGGCCTTTGGAATTGCTGTTCTTCTTTCCCTTCCCTGTCTCATCATCATCAGACTCGGGATCCTTGGTACTATCAGAATCAGCATACTTCACTAAAGCGCCCATGAGAGTGCCCATGTCATTGCAAAACCGCTTCATGCGTCCCAGCTTTAACTTTAATGGTTTAAACCGGCAGTTGCCCTCTAGGGTCAAGATCGCAGAATTAGCGTTGATCCGGTCTGAAGAGTGCAAGATCTCCAAAACGCGGCGTACCCAATGGGTTGTTGACTCCCCTTCACCCTGGACACAAGCCGCCAAATCCACCACAGACACGGGCTGCTTACAGGTGTCTTTGAAATTCTGAATGAACCGGGTCCGCAACTGGGCCCATGAACTGATAGAATTGGGTGGCAAGCTTTTCAACCAAGTACGGGCCGTGCCCTCGAGCATCATGGTGAAGTACTTTGCACACGCGGCTTCATCCACATCCAGCATCTCCATGGCCATCTCATAACTCTCTATCCATGCCTCTGGAGCCAGATCGGCAGTGTAATTTGGCACCTTGCGCGGCCCCTTGAAATCTTTGGGCAAGCGTACATTGCGTAAAGCGGGGACGAGGCAAGGCACCCCCAAAGAACTAGAGGTAACTCCAGGCTCAAAAATGGTGGACGAACGGCGTAAGCTGATAATCCTGATGATGTGCCGCTAACTCGGCCTCCCTCGTGCGGGCCCGGTCCACCACCTCCTGGCGTTATCGAAACCACCTGCCGGGTTGTTGCCACGGGCGCACCGCGCCGTGCATTACTTGATACAGCCGGTTCATCCACGCAGCGCTTTCTTTGTAACCGGCTTGGGCGGGGGTAGAGTGGATCCGGTCGCGGTGTCTGAATCGCTTCTGTTGGACGAGCTGTCCTAAGGAGTTCCTTGACCCGGCGCGTCTCTACCGCTGTGGTGAATCGCCTTCAATTGGAATCACCTCCAACCGTTCGCAGCTGCGACAAGGTTATCCATCGGGTTGGAGTAGTGACTGAGGTGTTTGCACAGCCCGAGGCGTGCGGTATGATGGCGAGGTAGATCTATTACGCGGGGCTGAACTGGCGCGCGCCGTCCAGTGCTTCCGCCCGGTTTACCACCGGCGGATTACTGGTCCCTGCTCCTGGGGTGTTGAAGAGATCTCTTCCCTCGAAAACTGAAGGCAAGCGGGATATGTACTTCCTCTTCATGACTTCATGCGACGCGTTCTGATCCAGCATGAGCCTATAAGCTTGCGCATCCAAAACGGCCCGCTCTGCCGCCATCCTGGCGTCTGCAGCTGCCAGATCCGCTTTAGCCTAAGTGATTTGTTCCTTCACCTTTGCAATCTCTGCATTATGAATGTCCTGGTCCGCCGAGTTAACCTCTGCCATGAGCACAGCCAACGCATCGAATAGTTACGACAAAACTTGAGCGGGCGGGCGACAGGCCTCCTGCCCGGCTGTTGCCATTGTTGAACCGGCGACCATTGTCGCAGCCGGTCGAAGAGTGAAGCATCGCCAGTGTATCGCCATGAATATTCCAACCCGGTTGGGCAGATCAAAGGTCCGAATCATCACCGTCGGAACAGCCCCAATCGGCCATCTTGCGGTAATCTGAGACTTCGGTTTCTTGATCGATGACTCGTCATCAGAGTAGACGACGGTTTCGCCACCAGATTCTGATCCGTCCTCATAACTTCCTCCATGGATGACTCCCACGAAAGCATGCTTGACGGCCGGTTTAGCCTGGGCAGGTTTCGCACGCTGAGCCGTCTCGGCGAGGTCGGTGCAGATGTCCGGCTCGAGCCCCAGCTCACCGATCTTGCCGATGAAAACGTGTATGCCACCAAAGGGGACCCGGTACCCGTACTCAATCGAGCCGCCTCGGGCCCCAGCCTGCATCGTCGATGTAGAGCTTGCCGCGGCGACTCTTGGTCATCCGCCCACAGCGTAGCCTTCGAGTCCTTGAGCTTGCCCTCCAAGATCATTAAACCATCGTGCGATAGCCCCATGGTGGCGCCAACCGTCGTGGTTTTGTCACGGCAGATGTCCTCATGAAAGGACTTAGTCGGCGGAGCCATCGCTACGGAGTTAACTTCGGAGGGGTTAAAGCGGACGCAAAGACACGAGAGTTATACTAGTTCGCCCCTTCGATGAAGGTAAAAGCCTACGTCTAGTTTGTGATGGGATTGATGTGGTCTCGATGACTAGGGAGCAAACAGCTTCGCCTAGACCTCGAGTTGTTGTTCTCTCCCTCTGAACCGCCCCGGGTCATCCCCTTATATACACGGGTGACGCCCGTCGGCTCAGAGAGTCCCAACCTCCGGTTCATATTCATATCCGGGTTGGTCTCTCTCTATTCCTAACTTACAATACAAGTTTACACCTCAGGCCGGTTTACGGCTACTGAGTTCTGAACCGACTACAGGCCTTGGGCCCTTACACTCATGCCTCTTGGGCTTTTACACCATTGAACTACTGATGAAGTTAACCCGGCCCAGATAGGCCGGTTTACGCCCAGTAGTAACATCCCCAACAGATATTGTCATATGATTACTTATGCTCAAGCAATAATCTATTCACAATGCAAAGTATGAATCAGAAACTTTATTGAGAACTAACAAACTATAATCTCAGTCATTGAAGCAATTGCAATTTATCATAACATCAGAAAGAGTATATGTTAGAGCTCTCTAGCAAGTCCACATACTCAACTATCATTTAGTCTTTCATAATTGTTAACACTCACGCGATACTTGTGGTTACGGAGTTTCAATCGGACACAGAGAAAGATAGGGCTTATAGTTTCGGCTCCCAACCTTTTACCTCAAGGGTAATGTCAACAATAATAAGTCATGCTCCCCTACATCCAATTAGATACATCTATCAGGATCTTTCCAACACCCTGTGCTTGCCAAAGGATAAAATGTAAAAAAGGAAAGGTGAAGATCACCATGACTCTTGCGTAAGGTAGAAGATAATAGTAACAGATAGGCCCTTGCAGAGGGAAGCAGAGGTTGCCATGCGCTTTCGGGTTGGATGCACAAAATCTTAATGCGAAAGAACGTCACTTTATATTACCCCTTGTGATATGTACCTTTATTATGCAGTCCGTCGCTTTTATTTCTTCCACATCACAAGATCGTATAAAGCTTATTTCTTCCACACCAATCAATCATACATATTTAAAGAGCAATTTTTATTGCTTGCACCGATGACAACTTACTTGAAGGATCTTACTCAATCCATAGGTAGGTATGGTGGACTCTCATGGCAAAATTGGTTTAAGGGTTTTGGAAGCATAAGTAGTATCTCTACTTGGTGCTGAGAATTTGGCTAGCATGAGGGGGAAAGGCAAGCTCAACATGTTGGATGATCCATGACAATATAGTTTATCTCAGATATAAGAAAACATAACCCATTACGTTGTCTTCCTTGTCCAACATCAACTCTTTAGCATGTCATATTTTAGTGAGTGCTCCCAATCATAAAAGATGTCCATGATAATATATTTATATGTGAAACCTCTCTTTCCTTATTACTTCCTCTTAATTGCAACGATGACCAAAGCTATGTTTGTCAACTCCCAACAACTTTTAATCATCATACTCTTTTTATGTGAAGTGATTGCTCTCAATGAGATCAATATGAACTTTTTATTCTTTTTATTCTTTTCCTTTTTATTTTATCCACTCAAGATCATAGCAAGAAAATCAAGCCCTTGACTCAACAGTAAACTTTATTATATAGCTCACAGACTCAATTACATAGAGGGATCATAAAAGAAAAACTCAAAACTAGATCATGCCATAAACTTTATCTTACTAGATCGAGAAACTACGAATAGGATCAAACTAAGAAAAAGGGTAAAGATAGGAGTGTTATTGTGATACGATACCGGGGCACATCCCCCTAGCTTGGCAGTTGCCAAGGGGAGTGCCCATACCCATGTGATTATATTCCCTTTGCTGGTGAAGAGGATGGTGGTGATGATGGATAGTCGCACATCGAGTGTAGGAGGTCCTCCAGCTTGCGGATAATGCCATTGAGTGCAACAATATGCTCCTTCAACAAAATATTTTCACTTGTGAGATACTTGTTCTGTATACGAGCTAACTCAATCATCTTGAAAGCTTCGATCTCAGTTGGGGTAAGAAGATTGTGATCAAGTTGAAGGATGTCTTCTGCTGCCGGAGCTTGGTCCTCCGTGGCCTTCTTGATCCTTTCACCCTTGTTGATCTCCATGCATTCTTCCCTCTTCAGCTCTATCTTCATTAGCCAAGCATCGTTGTCACCATTGTTGGAGGAGGCGGACGACATGATTCCTGGCCTTGATAACCCTGACAGAGAACAGCTCGAAACAAGAACAGAGGATAATTGCGTGATACAGGAGTCAAAACCTTTGGGAGAATATATAATGAATTTTTACCAACCAAAATACGTATCGTGCAAGAAAACGGAGCCCGGAGAGCACACGAGGTGCTCACGAGGTAGGGGGGCGCGCCTAGGGGGGTAGGGCGCGCCCTCCACCCTCGTGGAGCCCCCTTGTCCTTCCCGGACTGCTTCTTATTTTTCTATTTTTCTAAATATTCCAAAATAGAGAGATATTGCCTTAAAACTGTTTTGGAGTCGGTTTACTTACCGTACCACATACCTATTCCTTTTCGGATTCTGAAACGTTCTGGAAAGTGTCCCTTATGTATTCCTCCGGGGTTATGGTTTCAATAACGTCTCAACATTTATGGGATTACCTGAGATATAATGTTTGATTCTTTGACCGTTCACCACCTTCGGATTTGTGCCTTCGAAGTTGTTGATTTTTATGGCACCGGAACGATAGACCTCCTCGATAACGTATGGACCTTCCCATTTAGAGAGAAATTTTCCTACAAAAAAATTTAAACGAGAGTTGTATAGCAATACATAATCACCTACATTAAACTCACGCTTTTGTATTCTTTTATCATGCCATCTTTTAACTTTTTCTTTAAACAACTTGGCATTTTCATAAGCTTGGGTTCTCCATTCATCGAGTGAACTGTATCAAATAACCTCTTCTCACCGGCAAGTTTGAAATCATAATTGAGCTCTTTAATAGCCCAGTAAGCCTTATGTTCTAGTTCGAGAGGTAAGTGACATGCTTTTCCATAAATCATTTTATACGGAGACATACCCATAGGATTTTTATATGCAGTTCTATAGGCCCATAATGCATCATCAAGTTTCTTGGACCAATTCTTTCTAGACCTATTGAAAGTCTTTTGCAAAATTAATTTGAGCTCTCTATTACTCAATTCTACTTGACCACTAGACTGTGGGTGATAAGGGGATGCAATTCTATGATTAACATCATATTTAGCAAGCATTTTACGGAAAGCACCATGAATAAAATGTGAACCACCATCAGTCATTAAATATCTTGGGACTCCAAACCTCGGGAAAATGACTTCTTTAGGCATTTTAATACAGGTGTTATGACCAGCACTACTAGTTTGAATAGCTTCTACCCACTTAGTAACGTAATCAACAGCAACCAAAATATGTGTATATCCATTAGAGGCAGGAAAAGGTCCCATGTAATCTAAGCCCCAAACATCGAATGGTTCAATAACAAGTGAATAACTCATAGGCATTTCTTGACGTCTACTAATATTACCAATTCTTTGACATTCATTACAAGACAAGACAAACTTACGGGCATCCTTGAAGAGAGTAGGCCAATAAAAACCGGATTGCAATACCTTGTGTGCAGTTCTGTCTCCAGCGTGGTGTCCTCCATAAGCTTCGGAGTGACACTTGCATAGAATCTGTTCCTGTTCATGCTCAGGCACACAACGTCTGATATCACCATCTACTCCTTCTTTATAAAGATGTGGGTCATCCCAAAAGTAATGCCTCAAATCATAGAAGAACCTTTTCTTTTGTTGGTATGTGAAACTAGGTGGTATAAATTTTGCAACAATATAATTTGCATAATCAGCATACCATGGAGTACTACAAGAAGTATTTATGACATTTAATTGCTCATCAGGAAAGCTATCATCAATAGGTATTGGGTCATCAAGAACATTTTCTAACCTAGACAAGTTGTCTGCAATGGGGTTCTCAGCTCCCTTTCTATCAACAATATGCAAATCAAATTCTTGTAGCAAGAGAACCCATCTAATAAGTCTAGGTTTAGCATCTTTATTTTCCATAAGGTATTTAATAGAAGCATGATCAGTGTGAATAGTAACTTTAGAATCAACAATATAAGGTCTGAACTTATCACAAGCAAATACAACTCCTAAAAATTCCTTTTCAGTAGTAGCATAATTTATTTTAGCATTGTCTAGAGTCTTACTAGCATAATGGATAACATTTAATTTCTTATCAACTCTTTGCCCTAGAATAGCACCTCCAGCATAATCACTAGCATCACACATAATCTCAAAGGGTAAATTCCAATCAGGTGGCTGAAAAATAGGTGCAGAGATCAATGCTTTCTTAAGTATTTCAAATGCTTCTACACAATCATCATCAAAGACAAATGGTATATCTTTTTGTAGTAAGTTAGTCAGAGGCTGAGAAATTTTTGAGAAGTCCTTAATGAACCTCCTATAAAATCTGGCGTGACCAAGGAAACTTCTTATACCTTTGATGTCCTTGGGACATAGCATCTTCTCGATAGCATCAACCTTGGCTTTATCAACCTCAATACCTCTTTCAGAAACTTTATGCCCCAAGACAATACCCTCATTAACCATAAAGTGGCACTTTTCCCAATTCAAGACAAGATTAGTTTCTTCACATCTCTCAAAACTCGATCAAGATTGCTCAAGCAATCATCAAAAGAGGATCCATAGACGGAAAAATCGTCCATGAAAACCTCACAAATCTTTTCACAAAAGTCAGAGAATATAGCCATCATGCATCTTTGAAAAGTAGCAGGTGCATTACATAAACCAAAAGGCATACGTCTATAAGAAAAAGTACCTAAAGGGCATGTAAAAGTAGTCTTTGATTGATCATTAGCTGACACAGGTATTTGAGAGAAACCAGAAGAACCATCTAGAAAGCAATAATGTGTATGTTTGCATAATCTTTCTAGAATTTGATCGATAAAAGGTAAGGGGTAATGATCCTTTTTAGTAGCCTTATTTTATTTACAGAAATCAGTTACCATCCTATAACCTGTAATAATTCTTTGCGGAATCAATTCATCTTTATCATTAGGAACAACAGTAATACCTCCTTTCTTAGGGACACAATGGAACGGGCTTACCCACTGACTATCAGCAACGGGATAAATTAGACCTGCTTCGAGGAGCTTTAGTATTTCCTTTCTTACCACTTCTTTCATTTCAGGATTCAGCCGTCGTTGATGATCAATAACTGGTTTGGCATCTTTCTCCAAATTTATTTTATGTTGACATAGAGTGGGACTAATGCCCTTAAGATCATCAAGAGTATATCCAATAGCAGCACGATGCTTCTTGAGTTTTCAATAATCTCTCTTCTTCATGCTATGAAAGGTTAGCACTAATAATAACAGGATATATCTTCTTTTCATCAAGATAAGCATATTTAGGAGTATCAGGCAACGGTTTAAGCTCAAACATGGGATCACCCTTGGGTGGAGGAGGATCCCCTAGGATTTCAACAGGCAAATTGTGTTTCAGAATAGGTTCATGCTTAAAGAATACCTCATCTATTTCCCTTCTTCATTCATAAACATATCATTTTCATGATCTAGCAAATATTGTTCTAAAGGATCACTAGGAGGTACCGCAATAGAAGCAAGACCAATAATTTCATCCTTACTAGGCAATTCTTCTTCACGGTGTTGTCTACTAAATTTAGAGAAATTAAACTCATGAATCATATCACCCAAACCAATAGTAACAACATTCTTTTCGCAATCTATTCTAGCATTAACGGTGTTCAAGAAGGGTCTACCAAAAATAATGGGACAAAAGCTATCTTGTGGGGAACCAAGAACAAGAAAATCAGTAGGATATTTAGTTTTCCCACACAAGACTTCAACATCTCTAACAATTCCCATTGCTCATATAGTATCTCTATTGGCAAGTTTAATTGTAACATCAATACCCTCTAACTCGGCATGTAACATCCCAATTTTCCTAAATTAGGATGTTATTAGATCATTCATATGCATATCATATTTTTATTGCATTATTTGCTTTTTTTGAAATATTCAAATCATTATGCAACAAAAGCAATTTATTGGAGTGGAGATAACGTGACTTCTCCCCTGTTATTAGAAATGTTCATAATGTCCAGAATATTATTTCCAGTTCACCTGATATGTGCTGGTATATTTCTTATTCTCCAAAATATTTTATTCTCTGTTTTGTTGCTATTATGTGTGGCCTATTGCATAAAAACTATTTTCAAAAACTGCATTAGAGTGGGAACTAGTTGTTCGTGTAGTTTATATTAGGTGTATATTTTTTTTTACTGTGTGTCTAGGTATTTTTTTACTAGATTTTATTCTGTTGTTTAATTTTAGTTATTTATTTTTGTCTGTAGCTGTGGTTTTGTTTTAAAATAATAACAGAACCAGCCAGCTAGCGCCACCAACGCCATGCGCCCAAGACACCTCAAGCAGCCCACCTTTCCAGCCGTATAGCGCCCATTACAGCCAAGACTAGACCCGCATCGCTCGCCCACGCCCGATCCACCTCGCCCCAGCCGCTGACCAGCGTGCCCCGCACCCATCTTCCACCCCGAGCCGGACACAGCCGCACCGCGCGCATGCCGAGGCCGACCCGGATTGATCCGGCGCCTGGTCCGACCCCGTGCACCCCTGGGACTCCCCGCTCGAGAAAAAGCCATCGGGAACCCTAGCGCACGCCCTCCCCTTTCTTTTCTCGTCTGCTCGAAGCCGCTGCGCTCGTTTGGATCTCGCCGGAGGAGCTCCAAGTCCGTCGTCTTCGCCAGCCGTTTCTGTCACCGTAAGGACGCCCCCGGCCACGCCGCTTACTTCTTCTCGAACGCCCACTCGACGCTGAACTCGTTTGAAACCTTGGGGTGACCTACAGAGCACCAGAACGACCCCGGCGACCATGCCCGACGCCGCGGGAGCAGCCGCAGTTCACGTCTTCGCCACCACCGCTCGAGGACGCCCCGCCGCCGTTGAGCACCACCACCGCCTTCACCACTCACCACCGCACCCATCCATCCCTTCGCCTTCGCCTGAAACCCGTCGGAGAAGCTCCACCGCCGACGGCCGACCGCTGCCACCGCTTCTTTTGTCTTCTGGTGAGCACACACCTCCAGCAAATCATGTGTCACCACGTGGCGTCGCTACAGCAGCATCTACAGGAGTTCGCTACAAAGCCCAGGAGAATTCTGGTTCTGGTTTTTTTCTTCAGTTTTTCACTCAAAACTTCCCGTAGCCATAAGTCCTAATCCGTAACTTCAAATTAGAAAATTCTTTTTCCTGTGTACTCACAAAAACGAACAAATTATCACAGTACCAGAATTTCACATGTTCGCACCTTTCAAATTTGAATTCATTCGAGTTTGAATCAAATCTTCCGGAGGCCATAACTCTCAAACCGTTTGTTGGTTTTAAGTGATTCTTTTTGCGTTGTGAACGTAGTGTTTTTTAGGTGCTCTTATGCTGCTATTGTTGAGTTTCAAAAATGGTTTTCTTGCTGTTGGTTTTATTTTGGTTCTATCCGTGTTCCAAGGATTGATTTGTTGAATTGTGTGAAACGTGTAGATTGTCCGGAGTTCGACGCGAACTATTGTCAGGAGTGTGACTTTCTGAACCAGAACCAAGGCAAGTTACATGTTGATCATCCTTTACCTATTGTTTTCTATGCATGCAGTTATATCACACTATGAATATATTCATGTATAGGATTAATATATAATTTCGATATGTTGTTGAGCTATCTTCCCGCCTTTGCAAATCGTGGTAGTTGTAGGTTGCTATGCTTTGTAGATGGGTGTGGTTCGCGTATTACATTGAGCTTATGTGAGGATTGTATATACAACAAACTGAGTAGTAAATTAAGGACTTAATTCACCTTTGGGCGGAATTGGTATTGAAGGGTGGTTTCAAGAACATCATGGTTTATACCCTCTGAATGTAAGTGGATGGCCGCCCAGGTTCAAAAAGATCAGACAGACTTAGTGTCTAGTAGCTTCCATGTGCGACCACTGGCTAAATGGGCTCTGGCTTAGTTGATCAGTTGTGGAACCCTTACCCGGATGTGCCAGCAGATGTAGATATAATAGTTGGGATGGGCCTCCTGTTGGGACTAGGGGACTGCTTCTGAAAAACTTCGTCTCAATCTTCGAGTTGGGTCCAGTGGGTAAAGCGTGCAAAACTCTGAGAGTATTAAAAACTAATCATGATTAGCCGTGTCCCCGGTTATGGGCAACTTTGAGCGACTATGCTATTACAGTTGTTGGATGATCTTGACAAATGTGTCATTTAATAAATTTGTTGGGAAACTTAATAAAGGGTAGGTTGGAGTTGATTTTTGCCAACTCAGGCTTGTGCATTTAATTGTAGTAATAAAAGAACTAAATAAAAAATTGACTATTAGATAGTTATGAGGACAAAATCAGCTTTCCGCAAAATAAACCCTCAAGCCTTCCTTTTGATATACTATGCATATACATGTAGGTCTGATTTATTATTACTCCTGTGTAACTTGCCAATACATTCAAAGTATTGACCTATATGGCTGCAACGTCTCATGTTGCGAGGATATTGCACGAAGAGTAAGGTACCGTTAGGGTCGCGAGTCTGCATTCAGCACCGCCAGTGGGCTATGATGGGACTCATCGTTATTTTCTTCTACTTTTCGCTGTTTGATTGAATAAAGCTAGCCAAGTGCTATGCAGATTGTCTTATATTATACATTCTGGATCATACTTGTAATAAATGATGCACTTGCTATTCTGGTATTCATCTATACTATGTGTGCTAGCGAGTTCGATCCAGGGACTAGCACGGTAAGCACAGAGACTCAAATCCTTCGAGGTTTGGTCATTACAGATGGCATCAGAATAGTGTGTTGACTGTAGGACGTGACCCTAGAAAATGGATTAGAAAAGCCATATGAGTGAAAAATATTTTATAAACTAGCTATACTTCTTACTGTTTATTAATTAATCCCCTCAAGTATCTTGAACAGTTAAGTAGGAACTAGTGCTGAGACCACCATTCATGCTTATTTTATATTGTAACGTTATCGTGTTAGCGTATCTGATTATGCCCACTTTCGTGGTATGAAGATACTAGATTGTTTGCTTGATTGGTAGTTGTTTGTTAAATTGCTTATGTCGAAATTATTCGACTATTGTCGGAGTAAATGACCATGGGTAGCCTAGTCGGCTCCCCTGGGGCTTCTGAAAAAATTACAAGCCAATCAAGCCAAACAAGCCATCCAACATCCAAGACGCTGGGCCGCCTTCCCCCGGCCGGCTGTCAATCGGGCCGGCTGCCAGGAGGCGGCCTGGCCCCAAGGCCCACAGAAGAAGGCCACGAGAGGGCCGACTTCCAAGGAGCCGACTACCAGAGGGCCGACTCCGCGTAGCCGACCACGAGAAGGCCGACTCCAAGGAGCCGGCCACCCCGCTAGCGGCCAAGGCCGCACCCTCAGAATCTGCACCCACATAACAGTGATGAGACGGGGCGTGGCTACAGTGAATCCTGCCACCCCGGCATACCAGAGCGCGCGCGGCTACAGTGCTCCGTACGGGGTAGTCATCACCTGTCCGGTGCAGCACTGTTGCCATGTTGACCATGACATCACCCACGACAGGCTGTCAGTATGACCCGCAGGCGGCGGGCCCCTCCGGTCAGAGAGATGCCCGAAGGCAGCTCGGCCTCCCATAGTCGGCAGGAAACATGGCCGGCCTCCCATAGCCGGCTTGTTCCCTCCCTCGAAGGAAGCACCTCATTAAGGAGACAAGACGAAGTGAGGCTACAGTGATCGCCACCAAGGCGGCGGCACTGTAGCCATGCTTACCGACAAAGCCCTCGTCATCAGGATTGAGGCAACAAGATAACCAGCCCCGACAAGGCCCTCAACGGTGGGGCCGACATTGTCGACCAGGGAAGCCGGCATTTGGCAGGACCCACCGGTCAGCAGGCCCAAGCCGGCGGAGAAGCCGGCATGGACGAAGACACCGACGGCTAGGGCCCACGCCTAGCCGGATTACCATTGTACCCACAGAGGTAGGCCTATATAAACCCCCCAGGGCACCCATGCAAAGGGTTGATCTCTTAGAGTTTTAGACACCACATAGAGGAAAGAGGAGAGCTAGTCGTGCCCTTCTTCTTCCTCTCACCGAACAGCTCAACTAGCCTCTTGTAGCAACTTGTTCATCTAGTGATCATGCGGAGACCCCGCAGAGCAGCAGTAGGGGTGTTATCTCCACGGAGAGCCCCGAAACTGGGTAAGATTTGCCGGCGTGCATGTCTTCACCTCATCCCGTTTCCAGGCACCGGCGACGTCTTATTGGCTCCCACTATGATTAGCTACCCGTTGGCATATGTCGCACCTACCACCCGACATTTGGCGCCCACCGCGGGGCTAGGTGCACCGTCGTCCGGAGACCTGTTCTGGACGGGAACCCTCTTCCTCTCCCGCGGGTGTAGCCAGCCCGGCACGCCCGACGGCGCTTGCCCTGACAAGGCTGCAAAGGCGTCGGCCGCTTCTTGGCGAGCTGCCTCGCCGACCTTCTTGGTGAGGCTCGCATCTCCGATGAGCCCGCATCCGACGCGGGCACCGGCTGCCTCGAGAGCCACCTCGTCAGCCTCCTCGACCAACTCCACGTCTCCAGCGAGCCCGCTGTGGACTTGGAGTCGGTTGGCTCCACCGACCCAATGCTTGTCGACTCCGACACGGCATCGCTCGACACCTTCCCCACCAACGTCGTGATCTTCGACAACCCGCTCCCCCAAGCCGACAGCTGCGGCAGCGCCATCACCGAGGTGCTGGTCGTCAGTCACGGCGGCCCCTCTGGCGAGAATGCCCACGACGCCCTGCAAGCGGCGGCGCACGACCTGTCCGCCCCTCTCCCGGCTGACGCCGACACCGAGGCGCTGGAGGCACGCTGCCTCGCCCTCCACGCGGAGGGCCGGAGGATAGCCTCCCTGAGACGCCTCACCGAGGCCCACCAGCACGAAGTCGACCGCGCCGCCTTCGGCACGCCGCCTCCCGAAGGGCCGAGCCGACTCGGCATTTCCAAGAAACGCGGCGCATCCATTGCCGACATGCTGGGAGTGGACCGCCCCGTTTACGCCACGCCCCTCGAGAACATGCGCGCCGCCCAGGCGGCCGTAGAAGAGCTGAACGGGCTAGGGCCCGACGATCTTCCCTACATGGCTAGGCGCATCCAGCAACTGATCGGCACGGCCGCAGAGCGACAAGAAGACAACGCCCGCGCCGAAAGCCCTCCCCCGCGCCGAGAGCACGACGCAATGTCATGCACGCCGACAGTGGGCAACGCCCGCGCACGGCGAGAAAAGGAGCGGGCTGCCAGCCGCAGCCGAACCCGGATCTCCATCAAGCGCGACGGAAAGGCAAGGCAACCCGCCCCCTCCTCCACCTCGCGGGGAAAGATATCCCACCCCACCGCCTGTCAAACATCCGACTCTCAGCGGCCGACTAGGCCGCCGCAAGGGAGTCGGCGAAAACGACGCCCGCCACCGGATCGACCGCCTGGCGCGATCCCTGGCGTTGGAAGAAGAAGACGATGTCGGGCCGCCTTGCTTCGGCCCCCGCATCCGCGACGAGCCCTTCCCCAAAGGGTTCTCGCTCCCAAGAGATACGCCCAAGTATAACGGCTCTGTGAAGCCGGAGGATTGGCTGATCGACTACTCAACCGCAGTCAGCATAGCGAACGGCAACAGACGCGTTGCCATGAAATATGTGCCCCTCATGCTTCAGGGCACGGTGCGAACCTGGCTCAACAGCCTCAAGCGGTACAACATCAACAATTGGCTAGACTTCACCGAAGCCTTCATCCGCAACTTCATCAGCACCTACAAGCGGGCTCCCAAGCAGGCAACTCTCCTTGTGCGTACAAGGACCCACTGAGTCGACTCGTGACTACCTCACGCGTTGGGCGAGCTCCATAACTCCTGCGAGGGGTGCCACGAGGTTCAAGCCATAGAGTACTTCACCGCCGGGTGCCGAGAAGGCACCCTCCTCAAGCACAAGCTCCTGCTGCGACGAGCCGGCTACCCTCGACGAGCTACTTGTCATAGCCGACAAGTACGCCACCGCCGACTCCTCAATGAAGACCGAGCTCCGGGTAGACGCCGTCGGGAAGGTACTCAACCCTGCTCCCAAAACGCCGGTTGGCGACTCTAGCCGACGTCCATACCAGCACGACAACAAGCGCAAAGGCCCGATGCCGCCTCCGGCCCGGCCGGCGGTGGCCACCGTCAAGACGAAACAACCCAAGGGCGGCCAGCGCCAAGAAGCCGAAGCGGCAGTCGCTTGGTAGCCGGCTTTCTCCTCTACGAAAGCAGACCCTCGACGCCCCATGCAAGTTCCACAGCGGCGCGAAGCCGTCCAACCATACAACCCGGAAATGCCACTGGCTCACCCGAATCACCAAAGGCGAAGGGCTGGTGCCGCCTCCGCCCCCAGGACAGCCGCCTCCAGCTCCCCAATAGCCGGCCGCTCGACTGGCAGTCGGGACCGTCCAAGACGAGTTCCCCAACGAGCACGCCGCCTATGTCGTCTTCACGAGCCAGCCCGAAAGACCGGCGCAGCCGGCGCCGACAGCACCAAGAAGTCAACGTGGTCTCCTCCAACAACCCCGAATACATGCACTGGTCAGAGAGGCCTATCAGCTGGAGCCGGGTCGACCACCCAGAGGTGATGCCGTCCCCGGGCTCTTATGCATTGGTTTTGGAGGCAACTCTAGCAACGGACAGGCTTGCTGCCCGATTCTCCGCTATCTTGATAGGATGCGGAGCTGCATCAATATCCTGTACCGAGACACCATGGAGAAGTTGAACATCAAAGCCAAGCACCTCATGCCAAGCCGGACCGTGTTCCATGGCATTGTACCCGGCATGTCCTGTTCACCAATCGGCAAGATCAAGATAGATGTTCTCTTCGGAGACAAGGATCACTTCACGTAGAAGCAATCTGGTTTGAAGTGGTGGACCTTGAGAGCCCCTACCATGCGCCGCTTGGCCGGCTGCTCTGGCCAAGTTCATGGTTGTACCCCACTACGCCTACCTCAAGATGAAGATGCCGAAAGTACCAAGGGCATCATCACCATAGCCCGGCGACTACAAGAATTCCTCCGAGTCTTGTTGCAAGCGGCCGGTGGCGAGTCCCTCGTGAGTCGCCGAAGAGAAGAAGATGTTGGACGAGTCGTGGCCATGGCGGCAAGCAGCCTGCCCTGTCCCCCGACCCCAAAGAGTGTGATGCCCAAGGTTCCTTCCAGCCGGCCAAGGAAACAAAAAAGATACCTCTGGACCCAGAGCACCCGGAAAGGTTTGCCGTCATTGGGGCAAACCTGGACAGCAAATAGGAAAGCGAGCTCGTCGATTTCCTCCATGAGAATCGGGACATCTTCGCATGGTCCCCCAAGGACATGCCGGGTGTTCAGAAGGAATTCGCCGAGCACAAGCTACACGTCCGAGCAGACGGCAAGCCAGTCAAGCAGCCCCTCCGCCGACTGTCAGAGGAGAAGAGAAGGATCGTAGGAGTAGAGATAGCCCGACTCTTGGCGGCCGGCTTCATCATGGAGGTCTTCTTTCCGGAGTGGCTCGCCAACCCGGTCCTCGTGCTGAAGAAGAATAACAAGTGGCGCATGTGTATAGATTACACGAGCCTCAACAAAGCCTGCCCCAAAGATCCCTTCGCCTTGCCCAGGATTGATCAAGTGATAGACTCCACAGCCGGATGCGAGCTGCTGAGTTTCTTGGATGCCTACTCAGGCTACCACCAGATAAAGTTGGACCGGCCGACCGCCTGAAGACCGCCTTCATCACGCCATTCGGAGCTTTCTATTACCTGACTATGACATTCGGCTTGAGAAATGCCGGTGCCACTTTTCAGCGTTGCATGCAGAAATGCCTCCTCAAGCAACTCGGCAGAAATGCCCACGTCTATGTAGACGATATCATGGTGAAGATGGAGAAGCGCAACACTTTGTTAGAGGACCTCAAGGAAACATTTGAGAACCTGCGCCGGTTTCAAATCAAGCTCAACCTGTGCCAGCCGGCCAGCTCCTAGGCTTCCTGGTCTCCGAACGCGGCATTGAATGCAACCCAGTGAAGATCAAAGCCATTGAGAGAATGGAGATTCCCACCAAGCTGCGAGACGTCCAGAAGTTTACGGGTGCACAGCCTCCTGAACGCTTCATCAGCCGGCTTGGAGAAAAGGCTCTCCCCCTCTACCGACTCATGAATAAAACCACTCACTTCGAGTGGAACGACCAAGCCGACCAAGCTTTTCACGAGTTGAAGAAGATGCTTGCCACGCCGCCTGTCTTCGCGGCGCCGACTGAAAAAGAGCCCATGCTCCTTTATATCGTCGCCACCAGCCGGGTGGTCAGCGCCGTCATCGTGGTCCAGCGCCCAGAAGAAGGCCGAGCTCAACCAGTCCAGAGGTCGGTCTACTACTTAAGCGAAGTAATGTCCACCTCGAAGCAGAACTACCCGCATTACCAGAAGATGTGCTACGGCGTGTACTTCGCCGCCAAGAAGCTGAAGCCCTACTTTCAAGAGCACTCCATCACGGTCGTATGCACCGCCCCGCTCGCCGAGATCATAGGCAGCCGGGACGCATCCGGCCGGGTGGCAAAATGGGCCATTGAGCTGGCTCCTTACACGATCTTCTACCAGCCTCGCACCGCCATCAAGTCCCAAGCATTGGCGACTTCCTCGTCGACTGGGCCGAGACCCAGTACCTGCCACCGGCTCCCGACTCCACTCATTGGCGGATGCACTTCAACGGGTCCAAGATGCGCACCGGCTTGGGAGCCGGCATCATCCTCACCTCTCCCAAAGGCGACAAACTCAGATACACATTGCAAATTCACTTTGCCGCCTCCAACAATGTAGCCGAGTACGAGGCCCTCATACACGGACTCCGGCTAGCCAAAGAACTCGGCACCCGCCGGATCCTGTGCTATGGCGACTCGGATTTGGTGGTCCAGCAGTCATGTGGTGACTAGGACGCCAAGGACGCAAACATGGCGAGCTACCGCTTCCTCGTTCAGCAAATCAGCGGGTACTTCGAAGGATGCGAGTTCCTCCACGTGCCACGGGCCGACAACGAAACAAGCGAGATGCCCCGCACGGATAGGCTCAACCCGACAAGCTATACCAACCGGCGTCTCTCTCCAACGCCTCCTCAAGCCGTCTATCAAGCCGTCTCCAGAGTTCGACTCCATCTTCGTGCCGCCTAACCCCGACGCAGTCGGATCCGGTTTGGGGAGCCAAGCAGGCGGCCCGGGGACTTCGATAGGTGGCTCGGGGACTGCCATAGTCGCACCCGGCCCGAGGACTTCAGAACCCGGCCCGGGGACTACGGTAGTCGGCCCGGGGACTGCTTCAATGCTACAGGCGGCAGCCAGCTCCAGCTCTTCACCACCCAGCCCACCCGCCCTGGTTGCAGTAGCCATGTTGGCTATAGAAGAAGTCACAGATCCATCATGGGCTCAGCCCATCCTCAACTTCCTGGTAAACAGAGAGCTGCCGGCTGACGAGATCGCGGCAAGACAAGTCCAACGCCGAGCCGGCGCATATACAATTGCCAACAGAGAGCTCGTCAGGCACAGTGTCACTGGAGTCTTCCAGCGTTGCATCGAGCCAGAGAAGGGCATAGCAATCCTCAGAGACATTCACCAAGGCGAATGCGGCCACCACGCAGCCTCAAGATCCCTCGTTGCCAAAGCTTTCCGCCATGGATTCTTTTGGCCGACTGCCTTGGACGACGCCAAGGAGTTAGTCAAGCATTGCAAAGGCTGCCAAATCTTCAGCTCCAAGCAACACCTGCCGGCTTCAGAACTCAAGACCATTCCCCTCACCTGGCCTTTTGCCGTCTGGGGACTGGACATGGTGGGCCCATTCAAGACGGCGCGTGGCGGCATGACACACTTGCTTGTCGCCGTGGATAAATTTACCAAGTGGATCGAAGCAAAGCCGATTAAGAACCTGAACGGGCCGACTGCCGTGACATTCATCGCAGACATTACAACTCGGTACGGCGTGCCACACAGCATCATCACCGACAACGGCATGAATTTTTCCAAGGGAGCATTGGCACGTTTCTGCGCGACCCAGGGTATCCAGCTGGACCTAGCGTCCGTTGCCCACCCGCAGTCAAACGACCAAGTTGAGCGAGCCAACGGCCTCATCCTTTCCGGCATAAAGCCCCGGCTGGTCGTGTCATTGAGCGCCGGGCCGCTGTTGGCTCGACGAGCTACCGGCCATCCTCTGGAGTTTGCGCACTACCCCAAACAAGTCAACCGGCTTCACCCCTTTCTTCCTTGTATATGGCGCCGAGGCTGTCATCCCAACCGACATCGAGTTCGACTCGCCTCGGGTGACCATGTACACGTAGCGAGAGGCCAAAGAAGCACGAGAAGGCGGTGTCGACCTGCTAGAAGAAAGCCGGCTGTTAGCCCTCAGCCGGTCTGCCATCTACCAGCAGGGTCTGCGCTGCTACCATAGCCGGAAGGTCAAGCCAAGGTCCTTTCAAGAGGGTGACCTTGTGCTCCGGCTGATCCAGCAAACAGCCGGCCAGCACAAGCTCTCGGCCCCTTGGGAAGGTCCCTTCGTCATCAGCAGAGCATTGGGAAACGACTCCTACTACCTAATCGACGCACAGAAGCCAAAGGCACGAAAGAGAGATGATTCCGGCAAGGAGTCGGAACGACCATGGAACACCAATCTCCTCCGAAGATTTTACAGTTAAAATGCAGTATGTATCACGCTACCTTTTGTACTAAGTATGAGACAATGGGCCCTCCGAGGAGCACTCGGGGACTGCCACCTTTTATCTATGAATGACGAGTATCATGCTTATGATTTTGTCATTACACTTTTTTCCTCGTCCGGCACCGGGTTCGACTAGTCGGCCCGGGGACTGGCCGCCTTAAGTTATATTCAAAGTTCCACCTGCAGTCAGACAAGTAGTGTGCCGGCACCCAAGCCCCCTCTTGTCAAAAGCCGTAGCTCGAAGAACCGACTGTCCGGCTAGTAAGAGTCAAAGGTGGGAAAGGATGCCCACACGAAAAACGGCTAAGGACTAACGAGCTTATATAACAAAAGCCGACTTCCTCCCATTGCCGACCGGCTACCGGAGTAATGGCCGGACGGCTTACCATTCCACCCTGCCACAATCCAACAAAGCTCAAGTACTTGCCTTCCCACAAATAGCCAAGTCCCTCCCCAGCCACAGACTGCAGAGCAGCTGTTCGGCTAAGAGTGCGGCAATCAAGGGAAGGCGGCAAAGGAAACAGCCTAAGGATACAAAGCAAATACGAATGGAAGCCAAACACATGCATAATTATATTTACACAAAAGCCTTCGAAAGGTCGGCATTCAACATAGTATAAATACACCCCCAATGGGTGGAACTGCGCAAAGTTAATAAAATTTGTTCCAAGAGCAACAACAAAAAAGCGAGAGCGGCAGATCAAGCCAATGGAGCAACAGGCGGGTCGGGCAGGTCGGCGGAGGCGCCAGTGCTGGCTGGAGGAGTGGCCGGCTGGCGAGTCTCGGCCTGATCTTCACCCCTGGCGGCGGCCTTCGCGCCGCCTAGATCTTGGAGGCATGATCAGGCTGAAGCTGGCTGGTCGCTTCGCCGTCTGGCGCGGCGTCTTCGCCGCCCTCCTCCTCTTCGTATTCGGCTTCATCGCTGGAAGCAATCTCCTCCGTCGAGTCCTCGCCTTCCGCCGGGTTCAGCCCGAACCATTCCTCCGGCTGGGCGACTCCGCTGTCGTTCACTTCAGGAGCGAAAACGCTGGTGTCGGTGTACTCGGATATAGCCGAGGCATGTTGGATGATAGCCGGCCGCACCGCAACCAGCTCCTCGTCAGCCTCCTGCCTCCAAGTGCTCAGCTGGCGCAGGCTTAGCCCAGGATACCAGGCCCGGACGAACTCCAGCGCCCGCCCGGTGCCGGACCGAGCAGCGGAGGCCTTCTAGGCCTCGAAGCGGCCAACCGCAACCTCCAGCCATTCGGCAATCCAACTAGGGGTGCGGGGGATCACCTCGCCAGGCCAGAGAGCGGCCAATACTTGCGCACTGGCACGCTGAAGCCAGCGGAGCATGCGGTGAGCCGGCTGCAGCCGAGCCTGGATCGCCAAAAGCTGCTCCTCGAGCGTCCAGCTGGCGTCTGGCGTGATCACAACCCCTGCTTGTCGGCGCGTCTCGCGGTGGGCCTCGATGGCTTGGCTGGCGGCGACGGAGTAGCCGGGGAAGTAATCTGCGTGAAGAACAAGGAAACGACACAAAAATCAGAAGATGAACAAGAAGGCAAGGAGCAAGCAAAAGAGGAAGGCGGCCTACCGTCGATCAGATCCTCCACCCGCCCATAGCCCTCGCTCAGCGCTTGCCTTGCTTCAGCCCAGCCCGCCGCCTCGGTCTCAAACTCGTCCTTAAGGGCGGCCTCGTTGTCATGCGCCTTCTTCAGGGCCGCCTTGTGTCTCTCCTCCTGGTCGGCCAGCCTCTTGGCCAGCCGGTCGCGTTCGTGGGCCAAGGCGACGATCTCGGCCTCCTTGGCACGATGGGCGGTCTGGGCCTC
Source organism: Aegilops bicornis (assembly GCA_021605145.1). Lineage (NCBI taxonomy): Eukaryota > Viridiplantae > Streptophyta > Magnoliopsida > Poales > Poaceae > Aegilops > Aegilops bicornis. The sequence goes on from CM038674.1 coordinate 497,781,417, forward strand.
GCTTAGCTGCCCCCTCAAGTCGGCATTAGCTCCTGCAAGCATGGAGAAAAAGGAAAAAAACAGTAAGGGAAAAGTCATCAGGGAAGATCCGACCCGGCTGCTCAGCAGCCGGCCCGAATCTTGGGGACTCAACCCAGTGGAGTCTTGACGCGCCCCACTTGAGATAGAAGAAACCAAGTTCTCACTCCGGCTATTAAATCGGTCGGCGGCCTTCGCTCAGCTCCTGGGCCTGGAGTTGAAGGCGGCCATGAAGATTGTGATACTCCTGAAAATCAGATGGAGTGCGTATAAGAACAAGATTGCTATCAAGGCCTGCTAAGAAGTTTCAAGCCGCCTGCTCAGCAACCGACTCGAAACTCGGGGACTACACCCAGTGGGTGCACAGACGCGCCCCCACGGAAGAAATCAAAAAAGGAAATAGATCAAGGCCAGAAGACTCACCCGGACGACCGCGCGCGTAGCAAGGAACTCCTGGGTGTACCGTTGCAGCAAGCCGGCTCGAGCACAAGCCGGGCGTTGGACCTCCTGCGCCGCCACGTTCAGCTCGGCCGTCCGCTGCTGGGCGCCCACTGACGTCTTTGGCGGCTGGCCGCCCAGTCCTATGTCGCCGAAGTGGCGCCGCAGCCTTGCGGCTCCGGCGTCGAGGACGCCTCTCCCACGCGCCGGCAAGGCGCTGACTGCACCACCAGGTCCGCCCCCGCCGCCAACTCACCCCCGGCCGGCTGCCGAGGCGCCGCAGTAGGTCGGCCGCCTTGGCCCGCTCCAGTCGGTGCCGACTGTGGCGCCTCCCCCAGGATCGTCACGTCATCCTCCCTCCTCTCCATCACCGGCTGGTCGCGGTCGGCTTCCTCCGACGGAAGCACGGGGATATTGGGAGCCACGGCGTGAAGGGGAATGATGAGCTGCGGAGGCTGATTGCGCAAAACCTCCGCCTCCCTCTCCACGGCAGCGGCTTCCGCCTGGGCCTTGGCCGCCGCGTCGGCCTGCGCCTCAGCCGACTTCTCCGCCGCCTCCTGGACGGCCCTCCGCTCTGCCGCTTCCCGCTCCTCCCGAGCCTCCCGCGCGTTCCGCTCCGTCGCCTCCATGAGGTCGGCGCGGGGGTCCACTCGGCGGGAACTCAAAGACCCTCCCGTCGGTCCGACTATGGAGGCGGCGTCTACCCGCTCAAGGGAAAGCAGCGCCCTGTTCAACAAACCAAAAAGACGGCTTAGATGAGCCTCAACCAAAAAATACAACAAAGGTACAAGACACTGAACACTTACGCCGAGACCGCTTGTGGCTGCTTCACCACCTTGCGGAAGCGGGCCGCCTTCACGGCCGCCTCGTCCCGCTTGGTCGCCGCCGCGGAGCTCTTGGGTTTCTTCGGCCGGCTGCCGAAGAGACCCGACCCGGCCCGACGCTTTTGCGCGCCACCACGAGCAGTTGGCGCGGCGGAAGGTCCCGCGCCTTGGCGATCGGCCGCCGGCTGGCGGCGTGGGATGGCCACGGCTTCGTCATCCTCCGGCCACCCAAGCGGCAGCCGTGAGATCGGGTTACCGCCTGCCTCTCACTTGATTGCGATTACGGGCGTTGAAATCCATGGCGGCCGCCCCAGATCCAGTCGCTGGGTCGTCCATGGTGCGGTCGGCCGATCGACGGCCGGCAGCGCTCCGGCCTGCGGCCCCGGGCGCCGGTCGAAGAAGAGGGCTCTGCTCAAAGACAAAGCCGACTAGTCAAGAGTCGGCTATCGCGAACCTGGCAACAAAAGAAGAAGAAAATAAGGAAAAACTCACCATAGGCGGAGGGTCAACCCAAGAGTACGGCGTCTTGCCATACTGCCACTCTTCCGTGAGTTTGTAGTTGGAAATGTAATTCACCATATAAGATACCTCGTCTCGAGGCATCTCTCTGGTGCTCAGCCGGCACGGGTCGAAGCGGCCGCTCATTTGGCAGATCATGTGCGGCCGGCTTTGGAGAGGAAGCACCCGACGCTCCACGAAGGCGGCCACCAAGTCGGCCCCCATGAAGCCCTCCGATTGGACCATCACCCGGAGCCGGGTGACGGCGGCGTTCCCGGCCAAGGTGAGCGACCGGGCTCGGAAGGACCAAGATGGCGGCCTCCCAGCCGGCGGGCCGGCTACGTAAGCCGGCAGATTGAGGTAGTCGCCTTGCGCGACGATGTTCTTCACATAGAAGTACGACTGCTGCCAAAGCTTCACCGACTGGATCAGCGGAATAGGCGGAAAAGGGTTGTTGTCGGCCGTCCTCCGCTTGGCGATGAAGGCGCCGCAGGGGGCGGGCACGCCCGCGGAGACAGCACCGAGCTTGCACTGGAAGAACTCCCCAAAGAGCTCGAGAGTGGGGAGGACTCCGAGAAAACCCTCGCACAGGGTGACGAAGGAAGATAGCAGCATCACCGTGTTGGGGGTGATGTGATGCGGCTAGAGATTGTAGAAGTCGAGGAAGGAGCGGAAGAACCCGCTCGCCAGCAGGCCGAGGCCGCGCAGGCAGTGCGAGCGGAAGATGACCTGCTCGCCCTCCTCCGGCGCCGGCGAAATCTCCGCCTCCGGCACGAGGCGGGTCTTCACAAGGTCCTCGCCCGGCAACCGCCGCGTCTGGCGGAGCCAATCAATGTGATCTTCATGGACGTTGGAGCCGTCCCACGAGCTCGACAGCGCCATGGGAGCGAGTGGAAGGAAAGTGCCGCGGCGGCGGAGAGCACGGCCACGCAACGAAGGAACCGCGGCGAGCGAAGATAGCTCGCGGCGGAACAACGCGGTGGTGAGTGCGTTGCGGCGGCGGAAGAGTGAAGAAGGAAGTAGAGGAAGGAGAGGAGCGAGGGCGAGCGTGCGAGCCTCTGCCGCTCCCCCTCCTCCCCCTACTTATAGGCTCGGGCGGCGGAGCCGAGGAGGCGAGGCGTGGGGGAATGTGGGATTAACTGCGCCCACTCCCCCCACGTCCCGCGATTATTGCGCCCTAAAGGCGTGCTGAAACCGCCACGGGAAGGCGAGCGGTCCATTCGGGCCGCAGAAGATTCGCGCGTGGGCCGAGGCGTAGGTTTGGTGGGCCCCGGCCTGCGGCGACGTCCCGTCGCGCGCGTGGGTTGGCAGGCCTTCCGGCCACATGGCGCGCACGGTGATGCGCAGTCAACGCGCAAGCCGGCTCACGTTCCCTCCTTCTGGCTGCGGAGCTTCCCGAAGACGGCGCACCCATTCAAGGTCGGCTCCCAGCTGCCGGCTCCACGGGATAGCAAGCCGATCGAGCTTCTCGTCCTCCCTTCGACCTCGAAGCCCAATCAGCTTCGGGGACTACTGTCGGAGTAAATGACCACGGGTAACCTAGCCGGCTCCCCTGGGGCTTCTGAAAAAATTACAAGCCAATCAAGCCAATCAAGCCAAACAAGCCATCCAACATCCAAGACGCCGAGCCGCCTTCCCCCGGCCGACTGTCATTCGGGCCGGCTGCCAGGAGGCGGCCTGGCCCCAAGGCCCACAGAAGAAGGCCACGAGAGGGCCGGCTTCCAAGGAGCCGGCTACCAGAGGGCCGACTCTGCGTAGCCTACCACGAGAAGGCCGACTCCAAGGAGCCGCCATCCTGCAGGCAGCCAAGGCCGCACCCTCAGAATCTGCACCCACATAACAGTGATGAGACAGGGCGTGGCTATAGTGAAGCCTGCCACCCCCGCATCCCGGAGCGCGCGTGGCTACAGTGCTCCGTACGGGGTAGTCATCACCTGTTCGGCGCGGCACTGTTGCCATGTTGACCATGACATCACCCACGATAGGCTGTCGGTACGACCCGCAGGCGGCGGGCCCCTCCGGTCAGAGAGATGCCCGAAGGCGGCTCGACCTCTCATAGTCGGCCGGAAACATGGCCGGCCTCCCATAGCCGGCTTGTTCCCTCCCTCGAAGGAAGCGCCTCATTAAGGAGACAAGACGAAGTGAGGCTACAGTGATAGCCGCCAAGGCGGCGGCACTGTAGCCATGCTTACCCCGACAAAGCCCTCGTCATCAGGATTGAGGCAACAATAACCAGCCCCGACAAGGCCCTCAACGGTGGGGCCAGCTTGTCGACCAGAAGCCGGCAGCGGGACCCACCAACAAGCGGGCCCCGGCGGAGAAGCCCGGCAGACGAAGACACCACGGCTAGGGCCCGCGCCCAGCCGGATTACCATTGTACCCCCAGGGGGTAGGCCTATATAAACCCCCCAGGGCACCCATGCAAAGGGTTGATCTCTTAGAGTTTTAGACACCACATAGAGGGAAGAGGAGAGCTAGTCGTGCCCTTCTTCTTCCTCTCACCGAACAGCTCAAGGAGCCTCTTGTAGCAACTTGTTTATCTAGTGATCATGCGGAGACCCTGCAGAGCAGCAGTAGGGGTGTTATCTCCACGGAGAGCCCCGAAGCTGGGTAAGATTCGCCGGTGTGCATGTCTTCGCCTCATCCTGTTTCCATGCACCGGCGACGTTTTATTGGCTCCCACTATGATTAGCCACCGTTGGCATATGTCGCACCTACCACCCGACAACTATATATATTATATTATTATATTGTTTGTTGTTTGTTGTTTGTTTGTTGGTGTTATTCGTTGTTGTGTTTTGTTGGCTTGATCATATTATGCATATGGGTAGAATATATTTATATATGCATAGCTTTTGGCCCTATTATATCTATAACTCATCTATGCTTGCCCACCAGATGCCGCCGAGGCGTGACAGTAGATGCAATGGTTCAGGAGGAGACAACAATGGCAATGATGTGCCACCATACATGCAGCAGTTACTCCAGGGACAGACTCAGTTGATCCAGTTGCTTGTCCAGAACCAGAACAACAATAACAACAACAATCCGCCGCCACCGCCACCTGTGGATATGCTTACCAGGTTCTTGAGGTTGAATCCTCATAGGTTCTCCAGTTCCCCTGAACCTATTGTGGCTGATGATTGGCTCTGTGCAATAATAGGAACCTGGAGACGGTTGGATGCATAGATGCAGAGAGGGTGAGGTTTGCCTCACATTTGTTGGAGGGTCCTGCTGCAGCTTGGTGGGACAATTACTTGGTCACTTATCCCATTGCTACTATCACATGGCCTCAGTTTCAGGATGCTTTTCGTGTTGCACATGTGTCTGCTGGTGCTATGAGTCTGAAAAAGAAGGAGTTTCGCAGTTTGCGCCAGGGAGGTCGCACAGTTAATGCTTATGTGGAGGAATTTAATAATCTTGCATGTTATGCTCCTAATGATGTTAACACTGATGCAGCTAGGCAGGAGAAATTCTTGGAGGGCCTAAATGATGACTTGAGCCTTCAGTTGACAGTGGCCACTTTTAGGAATTTCCAGGATTTGATTGATAAGGCTATTGTGCTGGAGGGAAAGCAACATGCCATAGAAAATCGCAAGAGGAAGTACAACAACAATAACAGGTATAATTGAGGACCACAGCAGAAGCCACGCACTTCATATCATGGTAACGGAGGTAATGGGCATAATCATCATGGAGGTATGGGCATAATCATCATGGAGGGAATGGCCACAGCCATAATGGCCACCATCATCACAATGGGCACAAGAGTAACAATGGCAATGGTAGAGGTAATGGTAATGGTAATGGAGGGAATAATAACCAGAGCCACCAGAGTATGCCTGTGCAGAGGGATATTAGCCAGGTTCAATGCTATAAGTGTAGGCAGATGGGCCACTACTCCAATGCTTGTCCAGGGAACAAGAACGGTAATGGGGATTCAGGAGTCAGCAAGCCAAACCCTTTCCAAAAGGGTCATGTCAACCATGTTAATGTTGAGGAGGTCTATAATGAACCTGATGCAGTGATTTGGTAAGTTTTTGATCAACTCAGTACCTGCACTTGTTCTTTTTGATAATGTGACATACCCATAGGATTTTTATATGCAGTTCTATAGGCCCATAATGCATCATCAAGTTTCTTGGACCAATTCTTTCTAGACCTATTGACATTCTTTTGCAAAGTTAATTTGAGCTCTCTATTACTCAATTCTACTTGATCACTAGACTGTGGGTGATAAGGGGACGCAAATCTATGATTAACATCATATTTAGCAAGCATTTTACGGAAAGCACCATGAATAAAATGTGAACCACCATCAGTCATTAAATATCTAGGGACTCCAAACCTCGGAAAAATGACTTCTTTAAGCATTTTAATAGAGGTGTTATGATCAGCATTACTAGTTGGAATAGCTTGTACCCACTTAGTAACGTAATCAACAGCAACCAAAATATGTGTATATCCATTAGAGCCAGGAAAAGGTCCCATATAATCAAAGCCCCAAACATCGAATGGTTCAATAAAAAGTGAATAATTCATAGGCATTTCTTGACGTCTACTAATATTACCAATTCTTTGACATTCATCACAAGACAAGTCAAACTTACGGGCATCCTTGAAGAGAGTAGGCCAATAAAAACCGGATTGCAATACCTTGTGTGCAGTTCTGTCTCCAGCGTGGTGTCCTCCATCAGCTTCGGAGTGACACTTGCGTAGAATATGTTCCTGTTCATGCTCAAGCACACAACGTCTGATAACACCATCTACTCCTTCTTTATAAAGATGTGGGTCATCCCAAAAGTAATGCCTCAAATCATAGAAGAACTTTTTCTTTTGTTGGTATGTGAAACTAGGTGGTATAAATTTTGCAACAATATAATTTGCATAATCAGCATACCATGGAGTACTACGAGAAGTATTTATGACATTTTCTAACCTAGACAAGTTGTCTGCAACGGGGTTCTCAGCTCCCTTTCTATCAACAATATGCAAATCAAATTCTTGGAGCAAGAGAACCCATCTAATAAGTCTAGGTTTAGCATCTTTCTTTTCCATAAGGTATTTAATAGCAGCATGATCAGTGTGAATAGTAACTTTAGAATCAACAATATAAGGTCTGAACTTATCACAAGCAAATACAACTGCTAAAAATTCCTCTTCAGTAGTAGCATAATTTCTTTTAGCATTGTCTAGAGTCTTACTAGCATAATGGATAACATTTAATTTCTTATGAACTCTTTGCCCTAAAACAGCACCTACAACATAATCTCTAGCATCACACATAATTTCCAAGGGTAAATTCCAATCAGGTGGCTAAACAATAGGTGCAGAGATCAATGCTTTCTTAAGTATTTCAAATGCTTCTACACAATCATCATCAAAGACAAATGGTATATCTTTTTGTAATAAGTTAGTTAGAGGCTGAGAATTTTTTTAGAAGTCCTTAATGAACCTCCTATAAAATCCGGCGTGACCAAGGAAACTTCTTATACCTTTGATGTCCTTAGGACATGGCATCTTCTCAAAAGCATCAACCTTGGCTTTATCAACTTCAATACCTCTTTCAGAAACTTTATGCTCCAAGACAATACCTTCATTAACCATAAAGTGGCACTTTTCCCAATTCAAGACAAGATTAGTTTCTTCACATCTCTGCAAAACTTCGATCAAGATTGCTCAAGCAATCATCAAAATAGGATCCATAGACGGAAAAATCGTCCATGAAAACCTCATAAATCTTTTCACAAAAGTCGAGAATATAGCCATCATGCATCTTTGAAAGGTAGCAGTGCATTACATAAACCAAAAGGCATACGCCTATAAGCAAAGGTACAAAAGGGCATGTAAAAGTAGGCTTTGATTGATCATTAGTCATTACGTATTTGAGAGAAACCAGAATAACCATCTAGAAAGCAATAGTGTGTATGTTTGCATAATATTTCTAGCATTTGATCGATAAAAGGTAAGGGGTAATGATCCTTTTTGGTAGCTTTATTTAATTTACGGAAATCAATTACCATCCTATAACCTGTAATAATTCTTTGCGGAATCAATTCATCTTTATCATTAGGAACAACAGTAATACCTCCTTTCTTAGGGACACAATGGACAGGGCTTACCCACTGACTATCAGCAACGGGATAAATTATACCTGCCTCGAGGAGCTTTAGTATTTCCTTTCTTACCACTTATTTCATTTTAGGATTCAACCTTCATTGATGATCAATAACTTGTTTGGCATCTTTCTCCAAATTTATTTTATGTTGACATAGAGTGGGACTAATGCCCTTAAGATCATCAAGAGTATATCCAATAGCAGCACGGTGCTTCTTCAGTGTTTTCAATAATCTCTCTTCTTCATGCTCTGACAGGTTAGCACTAATAATAACAGGATATATCTTCTTTTCATCAGGATAAGCATATTTAAGAGTATTAGGCAACGGTTTAAGCTCAAACACGGGATAACCCTTGGGTGGAGGAGGATCCCTAGGATTTCAACAGGCAAATTGTGTTTCAGAATAGGTTCTAGCTTAAAGAATACCTCATCTATTTCCCTTCGTTCATTCATAAACATATCATTTTCATGGTCTAGCAAATATTGTTCTAAAGGATCACTAGGAGGCACGACAATAGAAGCAAGACCAATAATTTCATCCTTACTAGGCAATTCTTCTTCACAGTGTTGTCTACTAAATTTAGCGAAATTAAACTCATGAATCATATCACCCAAACCAATAGTAACAAAATTCTTTTCGCAATCTATTCTAGCATTAACGGTGTTCAAGAAGGGTCTACCAAAAATAATGGGACAAAAGCTATCTTGTGGGGAACCAAGAACAAGAAAATCAGCAAGATATTTAGTTTTCCCACACAAGACTTCAACATCTCTAACAATTCACATTGCTGATATAGTATCTCTATTGGCAAGTTTAATTGTAACATCAATACCCTCTAACTCAGCAGGTGCAATTTCATGCTTAATTTCTTCTTATAAAGTATGTGGTATAACACTAGCACTAGCACCCATATAGCATAAGCCATGATAACAATGATCTCCTATTTTAACAGAAATAACAAGCACGCCAACCACAGGTCTATGTTTATCTTTAGCACAAGGTTTGGCAATTCTAGCGGTTTCAACGCAGAAATTAATAACATGCCCATCAATATTATCAGACAAGAGATCTTTAACAATAGCAATATTAGGTTCAACTTTAACTTGCTCAGGAGGTGTATCGGTTCTAATATTGCTTTTACGAACCACAGTTGAAGCTTTAGCATGATCCTTTATTCTAACACGGAAAGGTGGTTTCTCAACATAAGAAGTAGGAACAATAGGATCATTATAAGTGACAATCTTTTCTTCAACTTTAATAGGTGCAGCTACTTTTACTTCTATGGGAGGATGATATTTAAACCACTTCTCCTTGGGGAGATCAACATAAGTAGCAAAAGATTCACATAAGGAAGCTACTATCTCAGAGTCAAGTCCATATTTAGTGCTAAATTTACGGAAAACATCGGTATCCATGAAAGATTTAACACAATCAAACTTAGGTGTCATAGCTGACTCCTTACCTTCGTCGAGATCCCAATCTTCAGAGTTGCATTTAATTCTATCCAATAAATTCCATTTGAATTCAATAGTCTTCATCATAAAAGAGCCAAAGACAAGAAGTATCGAGCATGGATTGATTATTATGAGAAAGCCGAGCATAAAAATTTTGAAGAATTATTTCTCTGGGGAGCTCATGATTGGGGCATGAATATAACATTGATTTCAGCCACTCCAATATTGAGCGATGCTTTCTCCTTCGCGAGGCCAAAAATTATATATATAATTGCGATCACGATGAACAAGATGCATATGATAATACTTTTGATGAAATTCCAACTTCATTCGTCTATAGTTCCATGATCCCGTGTCATCACATAGCCTATACCATGTCGATCCATCTCCCTTCAAAGATAAAGGGAAGACCTTCTTCTTAACAACAACATCGGGTATACCTGCAAGCTTAAATAATCCAGAAACTTCATCAACATATATTAGGTGCTCATCAGGATGCTTTGTTCCATCTCCTGTAAAAGGATTATCTAGCAGTTTTTCTAACATACCCGAAGGAACTTCAAAGGGAACATTTTCATTTTCAGTAGGTTCGATGGGTTGAGGAGCAACTCTTTGCTCTATTGGTCGGGGTGAAGATACCCCGAACAAGCCCTTCAGAGGATTACTTTCCATAGTAACAAGTGACAGTAAATTTCAGCACACTATATAAATTTTTCCTTACCAAATTCCACCTACCAAAGGCGCTTCACTCCCCGGCAAGGGCACCAGAAAAGAGTCTTGATGACCCACAAGTATAGGGGATCTATCGTAGTCCTTCCGATAAGTAAGAGTGTCGAACCCAACGAGGAGCATAAGGAAATGATAAGCGGTTTTCAGCAAGGTATTCTCTGCAAGTACTGAAATAAGTGGTAACAGACAGTTTTGTGATAAGATAATTTCTAACGAGCAAAAAGTAACAAAAGTAAATAAAGTGCAGCAAGGTGGCCTAATCCTTTTTATAGCAAAGGACAAGCCTGGACAAACTCTTATAATGAGAAAAGCGCTCCCGAGGACACATGAGAATATCGTCAAGCTAGTTTTCATTACGTTCATATGATTCGCTTTCGGTACTTTGATAATTTGATATGTGGGTGGACCGGTGCTTGGGTGTTGTTCTTACTTGAACAAGCATCCCACTTATGATTAACCTCTATTGCAAGCATCCGCAACTACAACTAAAGTATTAAGGTAAACCTAACCATAGCATGAAACATATGTGTCGGGGAGGCTGATCGGTCCCACGAACACCTATGGGACTGGCGGACCGAGTCCCTTTTGGTTCGGAGGGGGGCGGAGATCGCACGAAGAGCGGATCGAGGCGAAGCACACGAGCAGTTTACCCAGCTTCGGAGCTCTCCGGAGAGATAATACTCCTACTGCTGCTTGTCTAATTGTATTGTGTTCTTGCTAGGGAGCGCTGAGAGCTACAAGACCTAGCGTGAGTGTTCTCTGGTTGCGTTGGAATCGAACCCCCTCTACGTTGCGCATGGGCCTCCTTTTATATGCTCAAGGGGTCTCCGATAGGTGGCAACGTGAGACGAGGGTACAAATGGAAAAACAGTAGTTGGTACACCTACTTGAACAAAGGTACGATGTACTCTACCTAACCACGGCGGCAAGGGACAAAAGCATTAAATGCCGTCCACATGCCAAAACAAAGGTAACAGGGACCGTCGGGAGCGCCACCGTTCGCCACGATAGCAAGCTTGTCGGCGCCACTTATCGCTGCTCCTCACCGGCTGCTGCAGTTTTTCTTGACACGCTACAAGCATGGAATGGTCCCATGGCGACACGTTGGTGGATGAGCTGGAGCGGAGATGAAGAGAGGTTACTGCGCGGCAAGTGCCTTGCAGCGGCTGAATCCTGTCGCGTCCGGAGGCTTGTCGCCTCCGAGCCTTCCGGCAAGCTCCTCTTGCGGGGTCTTGTCTTTATGCGTGCCTTGAGTGGCCTTCCCGGCAAGCTCCTCTTGCCGGGGCCTTGTCTTGGTTAAATACTTTGTTCTTGAATGGATCCAAAGGAACCACAGAGGATCTTGGCGGTGACCAGGCAAGCCTTGCCGCGGGGTGCTGCAACTGCCCGTGCACGAGTTCGGGATACTAGGGTACCCCTACTCTAGTACACCGACAGGAGCCCCCGGGCCTGGGCCGCACACGGTGCCGAGCGCTGTCGGGCTAGGCCCAAAACAGTGCACGGTCACACGCGGCCTTGATCACGCCGTAACTTGCTCTGGGCCCACCACGTCCCCCACGAACGGCACGCACCGAACGTGGCGTCGTGGGAGAGATCGTGGGGGGTTTCTTTATTAGGAAAAGCGGGCGTCCGCCCCTCTCCCTCCTTATAAACAAGGGAAACAGGGCAGGTCGCCCCTCGCCATTGCTGTCTCGTCTCGAAACCACCGCCGCTCCCCCTTCTTCTCTAGTGCGAAGAGCGGCTCCGCCCCCTTCGCCATACAGCGCCATCAATGCTGTCGACCTCCTCCACCGCCTCCGCCATGGCTCCGAAAGTCGACAAGGGAAGGGCGTGAAGTCTGCCGAGGCACAGCTGCTCATGGCGCCAAAGGAGCGGGCCATCTTCTCCCCAGCTCGGACTTAAAGGAGCCGAGGGAGGGTTACTACCTCTTCTCGTCGACGAAGACGCAGCGTGCGCATCCGCGCAAGACGTAAGGTATTCCCCGCCACCGCTTGAACTAGCCCCAACTGGGTACCCTTCTTTGCGCTTTTCTTCTATTGCGGGCTCGCCCGCCCTTTTCTGAATTCTTCTGCGACATTATGAACACCTACGGGTTCCGCCTCCTTGATTTCACCCCCAACGCCGTTCTGACCATGGCAGTTTTCGCACACCTTTGCGAAAACTTTGTCAGGATCCACCCAAACGTAGCCCTCTTCCGCCACTTCTTCATGCCCCGCGTTGAGAGAGGGGAGCCGCTTGCCGGAGGGATTGCTTGGGTCTCCAGGGTCGGCAAGAAGGAGGCCTATCTGGAAGGAGAGTTCCGCAACAAATGGGAGGAGTGGAGAGCCAATTGGTGTTGGATCGTTGAGGAGAACCGGCAGCCCTTTATTGCCCTGCGCCAAGCCCCAATAGTGCGCGGCAACGATTGGAGCAACTTGGCGCCGGAAGATGCTAGGTTGAAGATTGCTGTGACCCGGATCTTGTGCCTCAGGCTTGCCGGACTCACTGTAGGCGTAGTTGGCGCAGATTTCCTCGCCGCCGCATCGCTCCCTTGCAGTAGAGGAGGAGACCTGCTTGGGAGTTCCAAAACGCAGCGGGCATCATGAGGCTGCGCCCCGGCCTCAACTGGAATTTCACCGTCTTGGAGTTGGATGCGATGCTGCTAGAGCTGTTCAAGAATGACCCCAATCACCCCGAGTGGTTTAGGTTGCTGAGGGGGGTCGTCCCATTGTGCAACAACTCTTCGCTCGATCGCATCCGCGCCATGATGCCGTTGTGCGACTCTCATGGGATCGTTCCAACCTGGCAAGAGCCTTCCGACGACATCGTGCGGCAGTTCTTCGACAACTTGGAAGAAGTGCTGATCCGCCCCGACGAGTAGAAGAAGCTCACCCGCGACACCACCGACGAAGAGATGGTGCGCATTGCCACAAGGTTGGAGGAGGCGGCAGATTTCTGCCGCAGCGATTTGGGTTCACCGTGGAGGAGGCAGAGGCGCCGGAGGCGGCAAGCCTTGCCGGCGAAGGAGTTCGGCGTGAGGAAGAGCTTGCGAACCGAGGCCGAGTCGAACGAACCAGCCGAGGGCGCTTCTTCCCGACCATCCAATGCTTGCCGCGAACGGAGCCCCCTCCGCCAAAGAGGCGTCTCCGCAAGGCCGGAGACGAGACGGGCGGCAGACGGGCCAACAGCCGAAGGCCAAGCGACGCGCTTCATCATGACAAGCGATGTTGCCGCTGAGCACCCCACACCGCTGCGACAACCGGGGCGGATCCTCCCAGGCCACCGCTGACACCTCCGCCAAGCGGCCAAGAGATCCCACTCCTCCGCCTCGTCGCACTGGAGGCGAGCCGGAGTTTGATCTCTCCGCACTAAGCTCCGACGAGGAAGAAGAAGAGTAAGCTTCAACGTTGTGCTTGTATTTATTCAATTTTGTTGCTTCATCTTGAATTTGATTTGCTTCATTCTGAACTCTTTCCTTTTCAGACGCCGCCCGTAGAGCGTCGAAGAGAGCCAAGACCCCGGTGGTCATCGTTGAGGACGATCCACCCGTGGCAACAGGAGGCGCGTCTGAGACTCCCTTGCCGGACCTGGCAACCCTTCCTCAGAGCAGCCCCCAGCACAGCCCCCAGAGCAAGTATGCGGTTTTCTCCTTCTTATTAGGTGTGCATGGGTGCTCCTTCTTCATTGATATCATCGTTGGTTTGTGTAGGAGCAGCAGCCTCATCAGGAGGGCCGGAAGCCGCCCCGAAATTCTATCTGGTTCGACCACGCCGCCAAGGGAGGATTCTCCAGTAAGGGCGTTCTCCGGCAAGGAGACTACTCCGCAAGGGACAACACCGGTGATCCTCCAGTGGTCGAGACCATGGCTGCAGATCCCATTGCGGGTAATCCTCTTCTTGCCAAAATTTCCCTTGGGCTTGTTTTCTTCTATTTTCTTTGAATATTTGCTTGACTTTCTTCATCCGTCCGCCAGAGCCGATGGAGACCGAGGTCGCCGGGCGAGGGGACGCTGTGCAACATCGACGAAACCGCCGCCGTGGAAGAAGAAGCCGCGCCGATGAGCTTCTTTGGCGAAGAGGCCATCGAAGGCTGCCGCCGCAGAAGCTGGCGAGGGGTCTGGCGATTGCACTGACGGCCCTGAGGCCGTAGGAGCGCCAGGCGCTACACCGACCGCTGATCCCCCCGCCGCTGCCGCAGCATCAGGCTCCGAGGAGCCTCAGCCCGGCGCCTACTTGAAGGCCGGCGACGGCGTCTTCATCAAGCTCCCATGGGAATCGAGCTCCGGGGCGCCGGTCGAGGGAGAGACCTTTGACAGAGAGCTGCTTCGCCTCATTGGCCTGACGCTGTGGACGCGCCAAGCAGCAGCAGCGGCGAAGTCTCGAGGAGGAGGAGCAATTGAAGAAGCTGCTGTCGCTCTACCGCGCCCGACAAGCCAAGTTGGAGTCCCTGGGAAGCACTTTGTCGCAAGGGCGGAGCAGACATGGAGAAGCGCCATGAGGAGCTCCGGGGCCGCAACCAGAAGCTCTCCGGTCCTTGGCGGAGGAGCGGAGCAACTTCGCCGAGGAGCGCACGGCCTTCATCCTCGAGAAGGCCGCAGCCGAGGAGGAGCAATGACTTGCCGCCGAGAAGCTGTCCGCGCAGGAAAGCGAGCTGGCGCAGCGGAAGGTCAACCTGGACAACAGCGAGGAAGAGCTTGTCGCGCGCGAGGAGTCACTTGGCAGGGCTCTTAAGGAAGCGAAGGATGTTGCCGCAGCCGCCGAGGCCGCCAAGAAAGAGTTGGAGACGAAGGTGACGCAGCTGGAGGCCAGTCTCCAGAAGAGCGACGAGGAGCTTGCCGCACTCAAGCACGAGCGCGAGAAGGACGCCTACACTCTTGGCGACCTGCAGGGCCATCTCGCCGATAGGAGCAAGGAGCTCGACGCCGCCAAGGATTCCAAGGCAGATCTTGAGCTGAAGCTGACCACTCTGGTGCAGACGCTGGACGACGCCAAGGAGCGGGAGGTGGGCCTGTTGGAGAAGATCAAGGCTGACGAGGAGCTGCTGGCGAATGTTGTTGCCACCTGTGAGCGCTTCTTGAGGGAGAGTGTAGAAACCTTTGGACCGAAGGTCTTGTGGATATCGCCGCCATCCACAACGAGCTGATGGAGCTGGGATGGTGGATCTCGATACTCCTCCGACGAGCACCTCCAACCCAGCGCCAAGCTTAGCTTATTCTTCATAGGCGTGGTGGCGGGTCTCCGGCGACTCGGAAGAGATCCCAAAGCAGCTGGCCGAGGAATCGCGCCAGATCTGTGTAGGAGCCCTCGGAAGGTGTTGATGAAGGTGGCCTTCCGCAATCCAGGCCTCAACCTCAACGGCGTCCTCGGATCCTTGCCGCCAGATGCCGGCGTGGGCGCTCAAAGCCCTTGTCGCACCATTGTGGACAAGGTGGGCAAGATCAAGCGGGTTGATGGCGACCCGCGTAGACTAGGCCGCCAATTTTATCTTTCCCTTGTCGCTGCTGATCATGTTTAGAACAATTTATTAGATCTGTGACAAGTTATTTTGTAATATAACTCTATCTTAGGCGATGATTGCAATGTTATTTCCTTTACTTGATTCCTTTGTACGTTGTTGCCCTACGCTTTTAGGGAACTTGTCGGTGCAGGCACCTTTGCCATGAAAGCACCGAAAAGTGAACGTCAACAGCTCTTTGGCGATGCCGCCTCCGACAAGCAACCTTGTCGCGACTAGCTGCAGCTCACTTAAGTTGTTGAGCGGACTCGAAACAAAGTAAGGTAGCGACTAGCCACGCAGTTGGTTCCTTCACAAGACAGGTTTTCCATACAAAGTACTATCGTTCGAGGAAGATAACTTAAAAATTTAAGAACTGATTGCTCAAACTTTGGCAACTTAGCTTTTACATTGTTTGCTTCCCGATATGAATCTTCCTCGAGCAACGCTTGGTCCATAGTATTATCTTCTCGTTCCCCCTTGTTAACTTGTGCGCGAGGGAACCTTCCTTTCTTTGAGAAAAGAGAAAGAAGAGAAAATAAAGTTATGGAGCCCAGCGGCTCGATATTGCTTACCGGGTGGGTCTTTGCACAAAGTGTTAGCCAAAACATGCAATAAAATGATGAAAGCATGAATTTGACAAGTTGTGCGCAACACATGAGCTTTCTTGATGCAGAAGTCTGCGCCCGGCTTTGTACAAAGGATTACATGCATCAGCGGCAAGACTTGTACAAAAGGTGGTTGCGGAACAGGTTCCGCAACCGCGCCTTCACGAGTAAAACTTACGAAGATGCTCAATGTTCCAGGAGTTGCTCACGGAATGCCATCTTCGGTCTCAAAGCGGACAGCGCCAGGCCTAGTGACTCGCTTTCACCCGATAAGGTCCTTCCCACTTCAAGGCCAACTTGTTTGAATTCTTGGCGGACTGAACGCCAAGAACAAGGTCGCCTTCCTCGAGACTTCGCATTAACCTTGCGGCTATGGTAGCGGCGCAAAGCTTGCTGGTAACGAGCAGCTCGTCTGACAAGAAGAGATTTATCTTCCTCAAGGAGCAGCGCGTCATCTTGTCGCAGCTGCTCTTGCTCAAGCTCATCATAAGCGAGCACTCGAGGTGATCCGTATACGAGTTCCATGGGGAGAACTGCCTCTGCTCCATAGACTAGAGCAAAAGGTGTCTGGCCAGTGGCTCAATTTGGCGTCGTCCTGATCGACCAAAGAACCACCGGCAGCTCCTCAATCCAGTTTCTTCCGCACTTGTGCAGCTTGTCGAAAGTTAGGGTCTTGAGCCCGCGCAGCACTTCAGCATTTGCCCTCTCTGCTTGACCGTTGCTTCTTGGATGAGCAACAGAAGCAAAGCAGACCTTGGCGCCAAGATCTTGGACGAACTGCATGAAGGTGCGACTCGTAAATTGTGTGCCGTTGTTGGTGATGATCCTGTTAGGGATTCCGAAACGGCAAACAATCGACCTGAAGAACTTGACTTGTTGTCTTTGTCACCTTCCTCATCGCTTCCACTTCCGGCCACTTTGTGAACTTGTCGATGGCAACGTACAAGTACTCAAAGCCCCAAACGACTTCGGGGAAGGGGCCGAGGATGTCGAGCCCCTGCACCGAAAATGGCCAGGATAAAGGGATCGTCTGGAGAGCTTGAGCTGGCTGGTGTATCTGTTTGGAATGGAACTGCACGCTTCACACTTGGTTACTTGTGCAGTTGCATCACGGAGGGCTGTCGGCCAAAAGAAACCTTGCCGGAAAGCTTTGCGGCAAGTGCTCTGCGCCAATGTGATGACCACATATGCCTCCATGTATCTCGCCAACAGCTTTTGTCCGTCTTCCCGGTGAATACACTTCAATTTCACACCGTTGAGTCTCATACATGCAGTGTGTTTGTCGACAAACCGGTACATACTTGACCGCTGGCTACTCTTTACGCTTCTTCTTGCTCTTGGGAAGCTCTCCCGTCTGAAGGAAATGGACAATCTGTTGTGCCCATCTTTGGAGCTTGCGGCTCGACAACAAGGACTAAAGGCACATCTGCTGCTGAGGAACATCAGCTTCCACGGCAAGAACTGCGGCTCAGTAGGAGCTTGGCGTTCCCGACAAGCTTGCCGGAGCAAAACTTGTCGGGAGCGTGCCTCAGCTTCAACGAAACAAACCACAGGGCTTGTCGGAGTAGATCGCCTCAAGATTCTCGGTGTTGATCCTGGGGACCTTTTTTGGTGGCGGCTTCGGAAGCTCTGCCGGAAAATAGTCACCGAAATCAACTTCCTCTTCTTGTTACATCCGATTGATGGTGTTACGGTTGGTTGAGTTAGCTTGAGCACAAAAATCCCTGGTTCCACAGGCAACTTAAGTGCAGCGCACTTTGACAGGCCATCAGCAATATCATTCTGAGCTCGTGGAACATGTTCCATTTGCAGGTCGTCAAAGTGCTCTAGCTTCCTCACTTCATCAACGTAGGCTTCCATCAATGGACTCCGATAATCCTTGTTCACTTGGCGGACGACAAGCTGCGAATCACCCCTGACAATGAGCTTCTTAATCCCAAGCTCTACTGCAATCCTGAGACCGGCAAGCAAACCTTCATACTCTGCTGTATTGTTTGTTGCTTGCTCCTTGGGAAAATGCATTTGGACTATGTACTTGAGGTGCTCTCCGATGGGTGCTATAAGCAGCACGCCAGCACCGGCGCCTTGCAGCGAGAAGGCACCATCAAAGTACATCAGCCACTCTTTGCTTGCTTCCTTGACGGGGATGTTCGTCTCTGGAATTTCTTCATCTGGTGTCGGCGTCCATTCTGCTATGAACTCCGCCAATGCCCTGCTTTGGATAGTTGAAGTGCTTTCAAACTTGAGGCTAAAGCTTGACAGTTCCAAAGGCTCCACTCGACAATCCCGCCTGTCGCCTGGATTCTGCAGTATCCTCTTCAGCCGGAAAGCGAGTGACGACTGTTATCTCATGTGCTTGGAAGTAATGGCGCAGTTTCTCGAGGCCATGAGGAGGCCGAAAAGCAATTTCTCGCACACCAGTAGTAGCTTGACCTAGCCCTCGCAAAAGGAACCGACAAAAGTAAATCAAGGCGCTGCACCATCCTTTTACGCATCTGCTCATGCGTCTGCCTTGAGATCCGTCCTTGTCGGGAGCAGAGCTTGACGGCGAAGCCCCCTGCTTGTCGCTGGATGTGTCTGCCGTGGTTGCTAGCTCATCATCCGCCTCCCTCTCCGCTACTAACACAGCACTAACCACTTGATTGGTTGCCGCTATATATAGCAGCAACTTCTCTTGTGGCTTAGGTGCGACAAGTGTTGGAGTGGAGGACAGGTATCTCTTCAAGTCTTGCAGCGCGGCCTCCGCTTCCGGAGTCCATTGCATCGGACCTGCCTTTTTCAAGATTTTGAAAAATGGCGGTGGCGCTCAACAGATCTAGAGATAAACCTGCTGAGAGCAGCTACGCAACCGGCAAGTCTTCGTGACATCCTTGGCGCTTTGGTGCTTCAATCTGCTCAATGGCCTTGATCTTGTCGGGATTGGCTTCAATTCCCAAAGACACGAAGAACCCGAGAAGCTTGCCGGAAGGGACTCCAAACACACACTTCTCAGGGTTGAGCTTGAGGTTGATCTTGCACAGATTTGCAAAGGTCTCATCCAAATCTTGAACCAGAGTTGCTTTGTCCTTGCTCTTGACCACTATGTCATCCATGTAGGCTTCTACATTTACGTGCATTTGCGGCTCAAAAGCATCATGAACTACCCTTGCAAGCGTTGAACCAAAGCATTCTTTAACCCGAAGGGCATCCGTACAAAAGCAGTATGTGCCACATGGGGTGATGAATGCGGTCTTCTCCTCATCTTCTTACGCCATGAAGATCTGATGATATCCTGAAATATGCATCAAGAAATGAAAGCAAATCACATCCAGCCATGGAGTCAACAATCACAGTCGATCTTGGCGGCAAGGGAAATGGATCTTTGGGACAAGCTTTATTGACATCTGTAAAGTCGATACAAAGCCTCCATTTCCCGTTAGCCTTGCGCACAACTACAGGATTGGCCAACCACGTAGGATGGAGCACTCCTCTGACAAGGCCTGCTGCTTCCAATTTCTTGATCTCTTCTGCGATGAATTATTGGCGCTCCACCGCCTGCTTCCTCGACTTCTCGCTGACGGGCGCGCGATGAGGACAAACGGCAAGGCGGTGCTCAATTACTTTCACAGGAACACGGGGATGCGGGACGGTTGCCATGCAAACACGCCGACGTTAAGCCGCAGGAAAGCAACGAAGCGCCTTCCTATTTGGGGTCGAGAGAGGCGATGGTGAAGGTACCACCGGTCACCGTCCTCCTTGGCGGACACCTTCTTGGTCTTTGGTGGAGCTGCCATCGTCTTCTTGCACTTGCGGTGGAGCTCGATGGTGCGTCCTCGACGGTAGCGCAGCACTCCGAAGAGGTGCGCTTGCGGAGTGGGCATCGAGCTCTTGCGGACTTGGTCTTCTTTCCCGGGAGCTTCAGCGGCAAGTGTTTTGCTTTCTTGCAGCTGCTTCCCGGTAGATCTTGTCGGCGCAGATAAGAGCATCCTTCTTGTCGCCATGGACAGAGATGATGCTTATCGGGCCTGGCATCTTGAGTAAGTTGTAGGCGTAGTGAGAGGCCGCCATGAACTTGGCGAGTCTTTGGGCGGCCAAGTATCCCATTGTAAGGCAATGGGAAATCAGCAACGTCGAATGTGACCCTCTCGGTCCTAAAGTTCAGCTCATGCCAAATGTTACCGGCAACGTGATCTTCCCCTTGACTTGCTCCTTCCCGGATTGATTCCTTGGAATGTGCGATCTCTTCGAGCTCGCTGTCAGGGATCTAAAGCTTCTGGAGCACCGTGGAGGAGATCAGGTTTAAGCCGGCCCCGCCGTCAACTAGCATCTTGGTGACCTTGAGGTTGCGGATGGTTGGTGAGACCAACATTGGCAAGCACCCGACCGCAGTTATGCGATCAGGGTGGTCCTCAATATCAAAGATGATAGGCGTCTTTGGACCACTTCAGAGGCTTGCGTGACTCTACGGATGGTTCTGCTGCATTGACCTCCCGCATCCACTGCTTGAGTTGGCGGTGGGAAGTATGCAAGGAAGCACCTCCGTCAATGCAGAGGACCTCTGTAGCTTTCTGAAACTCCTGCTCATCGGCGTCATCATCATCCATGTCTTCATCGTCGTCGTCATCTTCATCTTTGTCGCGGCCGCGGGGAGGCCTGTCTCCTTGCCGCTACTTGGCCTTGCCGCGGCGTCCTCCCCGGCCGGGACGTTTCTTGCTGGCTCCTCCAGCACCTTCCTGGGCCTTCTCCTTGTCGCGCCCTTTCGTACTCAGCCTTCGCTGTTCAACAAGCTGCTCGACCTTCTTGCAGCTCTGGAGGTCATGGCCCTTGGTGCGGTGGATCTTGCGATTCGCTTGCCGGAGCCGCCCCGCTTGTCGGGCGGCCGCCATGTATCGAGTGGTTGGCGTCAGCGGCAACCTCCTTGCCGGAGCCACCAGCCTTGGCGTTCTTGTCGCCACCTCCGTTGCCGGACTGCTCAACAGCTAGCACTTCTCTGCCTTTCTTTCTCCTGTTGCCCCGCCGCCGGCTCTTCTTTGCCGGAGCGGTTTTCTCACTGTCAGATCCTGCTTCTGCATTCTCTCCTGGGAGTCTCCTCCCTTCCTCAGCACGTGCACACTTGTCGGCCAAGGCATACATCTCACTGACGTCCTTGACTTTGCACATCGCCATCTCCTCCCTCATCCTGCGGTTCCGCACGTTCTGATGAAATGCGCTGATCACCGCGGCAGGTGGACATCTGGGATGTTGTAGTGCACACGGCTGAATCTCTGAATGAACTTGGCGAGGACTCTCCTTCCTTCCGGTGAGCAGATGAAGGTCACTTTCTTGGCCATGAGGCTTGTGGTCACCGTGAAGGCGCCAACAAACCGATGGCACAAATCTGCCCAAGAGGATATGGAGCTGTCCGGCAAGTGCATGAGCCAGACCTGATATTGGGCTTGAGTACCGGCGGAAGTAGTTGGCGAGATCTTGTCGTCTCGCCCCGCAGCTTGCACCGCGATGGTGTAGATGCCGAGGAACTCCGACGGGAAAGGCCCCGCCATCGTACTTCTCTGGCACGTCTGGCTTGAAATTCTTCTTGTTGGGCCACTGGACTTGCCGCAGCTCACGAGTGAACGCAGGGCAACCTACCGCGTACGGCACGTCGCCTAGTTCCCCTGGCGCATGCATATCTACAGAAGGCCCAGCGCGCTGGTCTGACTGACGCCGCGCTTCTCTTCGGCGCTCAATGCGAGTTCGAGCGTCTTCTTGTTGTCGTTCATGAAGAACTTGGCGCTGATCGCGGCGAGCTCGTGGATCCAATGACGCTGTGGAGTCGCTGTCGAGGTGGATCCGGCGAGTCGGTGATCTTGGCCTTCGGGGTGGAGAGTGCATGGTGGTTGCACCTCCACAAGTCTCGTCGCCACCGGCTCGTGCCTTGTCGTCTTGCCGCAGCAGTGATGTAGTTGGTTGCCGCGGAGCGCCGCTAACAAAGCCGATGAGACTACGGATGGTGGCCCTCCATTCGTCAACCTTGTCGGCTGTTGGAGGGTAGTCGAGGAGCGATTGAGCTCTCACCAAGGCTTCCGCCGGAGTGGTGGGTGGCAATGGTAAGCGGTGCGAGGCGGGATATGCTCGGACTTCTAACTATGTTAGAAGGAGCAGCATCCCGTCCAGGCGACCGTACCTCGCTCGTGCCAGCATGTTGGCGTGCACGCTGGTCTTGAGGGCCTCGAGATCCTCCAGCTCGGTCTTGATCCAACGAGCGTATGGTATTGTGAATACCATGACGTTGTTGGTCCCGCGGCTCCTGAGATGGGCGCGGTACATGTACGGACACCGAGGTTTGTGCGGCCTTGTCCTTGGATTTGGCAGCGTCACGAACTCCTTCGCCGGGCGCTTCGTTTTCCGTTCTTCGGCTGTCTGCACCACCACCCGTTTGCTCCGGTGATGGTGGGTTCGACGCGGACGGCTCCACTGCCGCCGAAGCCTTCTTCTTCGGTGGCATGTTGATGAAGATGTTGAAGATGATGAAGATGTTGCTCGTGTGAACGCCGGATCAGGTTCACACAGCCTCGACGCCCCCTACCTGGCGCGCCAAAGATGTCGGGGAGGCTGATCGGACCCACGAACACCTATGGGACCGGCGGACCGAGTCCTCATGGTTCGAGGGGGGCGGAGATCGCACGAAGAGCGGATCGAGGCGGCACACGAGCAGTTACCCAGCCGGAGCTCTCCGGAGAGATAATACTCCTCTGCCGCTTGTCTAATTGTATTGTGTTCTTGCTAGGGAGCGCTGAGAGCTACAAGACCTAGCGTGAGTGTTCTCTGGTTGCGTTGGAATCGAACCCCCTCTACGTTGCGCATGGGCCTCCTTTTATATGCTCAAGGGGTCTTCGATAGGTGGCAACGTAGACGAGGGTACAAATGGAAAAACAGTAGTTGGTACACCTACTTGAACAGTGTACAGTGTACTCTACCTAACCCTGTCGGCAAGGGACAAAAGCATTAAATGCCCGCCCCTCGCCGCCAAAACAAAGGCAACAGGACCGTCAGAGCGCCACCGTTCGCCACGATGGCAAGCTTGTCGCCGCTTATCGCTGCTCCCGCTGGCTGCACAACTTCTTGACACGCCAGCATGGAATGGTCCCATGGCGACCGCGTTGGTGGATGAGCCGGAGCGGAGATGAAGAGAGAGGTTACTGCCGCGGCAAGTGCCTTGCCGCAGCTGAATCCTTGTCGCGTCCGGAGGCTTGTCGCCCTCCGAGCCTTCCCGGCAAGCTCCTCTTGCCGGGGTCTTGTCTTCTGCGTGCCTTGAGTGGCCTTCCCGGCAAGCTCCTCTTGCCGGGGCCTTGTCTTGGTTAAATACTTTGTTCTTGAATGGATCCAAAGGAACCACAGAGGATCTTGGCGGTGACCAGGCAAGCCTTGCTGGGTGTCAAGAATCGCCTGCTGCACGAGTTCGGGATACTAGGGTACCCCTACTCTAGTACACCGACAATATGGATCCAAATCAGCCCCTTACGAAGCAACACATAAACTAGTGTTTAAGCTTCTGTCACTCTAGCAACCCATCATCTACTTATTACTTCCCAATGCCTTCCTCTAGGCCCAAATAATGGTGAAGTGTTATGTAGTCGACGTTCACATAACACCACTAGAGGCTAGACAACATACATCTCATCAAAATATCGGATGAATACCAAATTCACATGACTACTAATAGCAAGACTTCTCCCATGTCCTCAGAAACAAACGTAACTACTCACAAAGCATATTCATGTTCATAATCAGAGGGGTATTAATATGCATAAAGGATCTGAAAATATGATCTTCCACCAAATAAACCAACTAGCATCAACTACAAGGAGTAATTAACACTACTAGCAACCTACTAGTACCAATCCGGACTTGGAGACAAGAATTGGATACAAGAGATGAACTAGGGTTTTGAGAGGAGATGGTGCTAGTGAAGATGTTGATGGAGATTGCCCTCTCCCGATGAGAGGAGCATTGGTGATGACGATGGCGATGATTTCCCTCCCTCCGGAGGGAAGTGTCCCAAGAAACAACTCTGCGGAGCCCTAGATTGGTTCCGCCAAGGTTCCGCCTCGTGGCGCGGAGTCTCGGCGAAGGTTGCTTATGATTTTCCCTTGACGAAAGACTTCATATAGCAGAAGATGGCCATCGGAGAGTTGGTCAGGGCCCACGAGGCGTGGGCGTGCTCTGGGAGTAGGCGGCGCCCCCCTCTCGTGGCAGTGGGTCCCCTCCGTGTATTTCTTCCGCTCAATATTTTTTATATATTCTGAAAATAACTTCCCTGGAGTTTCAAGACTTTTGGAGTTGCGCAGAATAGGTCTCTAATATTTGCTCCTTTTCCAGCCCAGAATTCCAGTTGCCGGCATTCTCCCTCCTTATGTAAACCTTGTAAAATAAGAGAGAATAGGCATAAGTATTATGACATAATGTGTAATAACAGCCCATAATGCAATAAATATCGATATAAAAGCATGATGCAAAATGGACGTATCAGCGCTCGAGTTTATTCTGAAGCTGCGTGGGAAACCGTAGGGGTACCGATGTGGGATGCCGTAGGCTGAGGATGTCGTGGTGTTGGATCAAGGAGAAGGACCTGCAGGAGTTCTGTAGGGTTCGTCAGAGCCCGCCGACAGCCGCAGGGACTGGAGTGACCTCGACGCCAACGACGAGAAGCTCACGGTGGCCACCACCAGGATCCATCGCCTCACCATGGCCGGGCTCACCCTCGAGATGATCGGGGCCGACTTCATCCATCACCCAATCGCCCGGCTGCACAACAAGGGGAGGCCGGCTTGGGATTTCAGGAACGTGGCCGACATCATGAGGCTCCGAGCTGGCCTGAAGCACAACCTTATGGTGATGGGGCATGCTCATTTCTGTCAAAGGCTCTTTCAGCTCGACGTGGACGGCGACGGCAGGGGGCTAGGTCACCACGCAGGTGCTTGTTGAGTTGGCCTGGAGGCCGCACGTCGCCACGCAGGTGCTCGCTGAGTTGGCCTGTAGGCCGCACATCGCCATGCAAGTGCTCGCCCACTTGGTGGGCTGGCAGCTGTGTGAGAACGGTGGTGGAGTCTTAGCGGGTGAGGGCCTGGCTGTGGCCCCGCAGATGTCTTCGGCGAGAGTCTTGGCCGGTGGTGTCATTTCCCCAGCTTAGGTAGTCCAAGATGTCGGGGGAAACGACACCTACGGGATCACGTAGAGTCCCTTCTGCTACGGTTGGCGGGCGTGGGGCTGTGCAAAGAGCGGGATTAGAAGATCAACACAGGGGGATTATCCAGGTTCAGGCCGCCAGTGATGCGTAATACCCTACTCCTGCTGGTTTATGTTTATCTGGTGTTCTTGGACTAGCTACAAAGCATGCAGGGTCCAAAAAGTCCGAATCCTCTCTCAGTACGTCGCGGGCCTCCTTTTATAGTTGAAGGGGCTGCCAAAGTGGCACACATGAGGTGGAAAGCTATATAGTGGTCGAGTCTATCTCCTGGCACCGTAGGACAAACACATTTAATGTGCTGCCGACGTGCCCTTCTTGATTTATCAGGGATGGCGAGGAAGATCGTCCCAGCTGTCGCCGCCTCGCCTGGCTTCGACGCGCGTCTGAGTTGACGAGGCGTGTAGTGCCATGCTGGCTGGCTGGCTGCTGAGTTGGTGCGGTGGCAGAGTCTTCACGAAGATCTGCATGCCACCACGCAGGTGCTTGCTGAGTTGGCCTGGAGGCCGCACGTCGCCATGCAGGTGCTCGCCTAGTTGGTGGGCTGGCAGCTGTGTGGGAACGGCGGTGGAGTCTTGGCGGGTGGGGGCCTGGCTGTGGCCCCGCGGATGTCTTCGGCAAGAGTCTTGCCGGGGCCCCGACAAGGGTCTTGCCGCGGCGTCGTAGGCGTCCCCGGCAAGGGTCTTGCCGGGGGGGTCTCGTGGGTATTCTCGGCAAGGATCTTGCCGAGGATCTTCGTCTTCTGATTCTCATCTAGTCTTGTATGTTCTTGTTCTTCACAAAGATCGGCATGCTACCATGGAGGTGCCTCCCGAGCCTTGGTTCCAATGTGGTTGAGGGCGTCATAACTCTTAGGCTCAAGGGTGGCAGCCCTGCTGGTGTTGGGCAAGTTGCCCTGGCAAGGTTCTTGCCGGGGCTGTGGAGCCGCCCCAGCAAGGGCCTTGCCGAGGGAGTTCACCTCGCCCTTCTGCTCTTCGTGTTTCTGGCTTGGCGTTGCTCTAGTTGTCTTGTGTCTTTGCTTCCTTCCACTGCCCTGCTAAGTGTGGCCACAAGCGCGGCTCTAACTGCCCGTGCACAAGTAAAGGGGTACAAAATAGGACCCCTACTTTTGTATACCGACAGGAGCCCCGGGCTTGGGCCACACATAAGCGCGACGCGTTGTTGGGCTAGGCCCAAAACGGTGCGCGGGTATGCGGGGCCGGTTTTTACTGCAGTAACTCCCTCGCTAGTTGCACTTCCCCACGACCCGTGTTGAATGCGTGACATGGGGGTCGTGTGTGGAATGACCGCAGCATGCTCGCGTCATCCCGTGGTGAATATTAAAGAGGCGGCTTGTGTGTCCCTTTAAAACTGCAGGGTCGCTGCCCATTTACTCTCTCTGCCTTGGAACCGTCGTTCCATGTTTCCCACTACATTTGCCCCTCGTGCCACGTACGTCGCATGCACAGCGTGGGGTAGGTGACTGACGCATGGAATATGGGAAGGTGATACGTCTTCGTCGTATCTATAATTTTTTATTGTTCCATGGCAATATTATACAACTTTCATATTCTTTTGGCAACTTTTTATACTATTTTTTGGGACTAACATATTGATCCGATTGCCGGTGCGAGTTCTGTTTGTTGCATGTTTTTTGTTTCGCAGAAAACCCATATCAAACGGAGTCCAAACGGGATAAAACTTGACGGAGATTTTTTTGGGAATATTTATGATTTTGGGGAAGAAGAATCAACGCGATAAGATGCCCGAGGGGGCCACCAGGCAGGGGGCCCGCCCCAGGGGGTCAGGCGCGCCCTGGACCCTCGTGGCCACCCCGTAAGGTGGTTGGAGCCCTTCTTTCGCCGCAAGAAAGCTAATTTCCGGATAGAGATCGTGTCCAAACTTCAGCCCAATCGGAGTTACGGATCTCCGGGAATTTAAGAAACGGTGAAGGGCCAGAAAACAGAACGATGAAACAGAGAGAGATAGAGAGACAGATCCAATCTCGGAGGGGCTCTCGCCCCTCCCACGCCATGGAGGCCAAGGACCAGAGGGGAAACCCTTCTCCCATCTAGGGAGGAGGTCAAGGAAGAAGAAGATGAAGGGGCCCCCTCTCCCCTTCTCTTCTGGTGGCACCGGAACGCCGCCGTGGCCATCATCATCACTGCAATCTTCACCAACAACTTCACCGCCATCATCACGAACTCTTCCTCCCTCTATGCAGTGGTGTAACCTCTCTCTTACACGTTGTAAACTCTACTTAAACATGGTGCCCAACGCTATATATTACTTCCCAATGATGTATGGCTATCATATGATGTTTGAGTAGTTCTGTTTTGTCCTATGGGTTATTTGATCATCAAGATTGGTTTGAGTTGCATGTTTTATTATTGGTGCTGTCCTATGGTGCTCTCTGTGTAGCGCAAGCGTGAGGGATCCCTGCTGTAGGGTTTGCAATATGTTCATGATTTGCTTATGGTGGGTGGCGTGAGTGACAGAAGCACATACCCGAGTAAGTAGGTTGTTTGTGTATGGGATAAAGAGGACTTGATGCTTTAATGCTATGGTTGGGTTTTACCTTAATGATCTTTAGTAGTTGCAGATGCTTGCTAGAGTTCCAATCATAAGTGCATATGATCCAAGTAGAGGAAGTATGCTAGTTTATGCCTCTCCCTCAAATAAAATTGCAATAACGATTACCGGTCTAGTTATCGATTGCCTAAGGACAAATAACTTTCTCATGACAAAAAGCTCTTTACTAAAACTAATTTAGTTGTGTCTTTATCTAAACAGCCCCTAGCATTTATTTATGTGCTCTATATATTCTTGCAAACCTATCCAAAAACACCTACAAAGTACTTCTAGTAACGCCAAGCGTGCATAGAGTTGTATCGGTGGTCGATAGAACTTGAGGGAATATTTGTTCTACCTTTAGCTCCTCATTGGGTTCGACACTCTTACTTATCGAAAGAGGCTACAATTGATCCCCTATACTTGTGGGTTATCAGAAGGCGCGCGGGGGGCCGATACTCATGTGCCTTTGATTGGGCGGGGAGGGCAATTGATGGCCTTGCTTGTTGCCACTTAATGAGCCGGACCTAAGCGGTCTCTTCAGAAGTGTAGAGATAATCTTTTGGCCTTCCCTGCTCAGCTATAAAAAGGGAACTCTGGGGTAGG
The DNA here is from genome assembly GCA_021605145.1 of Aegilops bicornis. NCBI lineage: Eukaryota > Viridiplantae > Streptophyta > Magnoliopsida > Poales > Poaceae > Aegilops > Aegilops bicornis. The sequence continues at coordinate 497,809,935 of CM038674.1, forward strand.
AGGAAGAGCATCTCCATGTGCCTCCCCTCCGTCTCCATTCTTCATCCACTGTCATGGCGAGAGGGAGTGGTCGCGGCCGTTCTTCCGCGGAGGCGACCAGGTCCTCCTCCCGCCAGAGAGTTGCGGTGGTCAAGGAAGAGCCAGATGCCCAAGATGAAGGCCATGCTCTAGGTGAGGGCGCCGGACAGGGCCACGGTCGGCGAGGCGGCCGGGGCGGAGGCGACCGAGGCAGAGGTGGGCACGGAAGGGGGATGCCCGCTGTCGGTGTCAAAACCGGCGGATCTCGGGTAGGGGGTCCCGAACTGTGCGTCTAGGCGGATGGTAACAGGAGACAAGGGACACGATGTTTTTACCCAGGTTCGGGCCCTCTCGATGGAGGTAATACCTACTCCTGCTTGATTAATATTGATGATATGGGTAGTACAAGAGTAGATCTACCACGAGATCAAGGAGGCTAAACCCTAGAAGCTAGCCTATGGTATGATTGTTGTTCGTCCTCTGGGACTAAAACCCTCCGTTTATATAGACACCGGATAGGTTAGGGTTACAGTCGGTTACAATGGTAGGAGATCTACATATCCGTGTCGCCAAGCTTGCCTTCCACGCCAAGGAAAGTCCCATCCGAACACGGGACGAAGTCTTCAATCTTGTATCTTCATAGTCTTGGAGTCCGACCGTGATGATAGTCCGCTATCCGGACACCCCTAATCTGGGACTCCCTCAAGAGCCCCCGAACCAGGCTTCAATGACGATGAGTCCAGTAGCGTTAATTGTCTTGACATTGCGGCGGATTCCTCCTCCGAATACTTCATAGAAGTTTTTGAACACAAGGATAGTGTCCGGCTCTGCAAAACAAGTTCCACATACCACCGTAGAGAGAATAACTTTTGCAGATATGCTGACGTATTCCGCGGCGTGACATCACACCACGGCCAGGCCTTTATATGAATCGTTTTTTACTGCTCCACCTCAGCGCGTTTAGCGAGGCGGTTTCCCTGGCACGTCTTATCAAAGCATAGATCGTGCCCCCTTATTCCGGGATTCTCATCAATACGGACGTGGGTAACCCAACCGTGCCCGTTGGCACGCCTCCTCTATCAAAGGCGAGTCCTAATCGACCACGGGGTGGGATCTTGGTATTCAACCTCTTTATAATGAGACCAAGGCCCTCTTCTTTTTACACCCTCCATCGAGTCCGCCTTGCGCTTCGAGTTCCAACACCCAAAGCTTCAGATTTAGGCGCTTCGGACCTTTGACGATGTCCGGCTCCGACCAGCACGGCCGATGGATGTCTTCCTCCATCATAGAAGAAGATGTGCTAAAGCTGCGAGACGCCAGGTATCTAACCGGCGAGATCTCGCATAGGCTACCTGCTCCAGGGCAGGTCATTCCCACTCCTGAGCCCGGCGAGAACGTGGTGTTCGTGTCTCACTTCCTTGAGGTTTAGGCTTCCGACGGATCCCTTTGTGCGGGGGCTCATGTTTTATTATGGGCTGGATTTCCACGACTTGAATCCGGAGTCCATCCTCCATATCTCGTCTTCCATTGTCGTATGTGAGGCCTTCCTCCATATTATCCCCCACTTTGGATTGTAGCTCAAGACCTTCAAGGTGGAGCCAAGGATGATCGGGGGGCAACAAGCAGAGTGCGGAGGGGCAGCCATAAGCAAATGTGTTGATGCTCCATGGCCCGAGGGCTCTTTTCAAGAGGAGCTTGGTTTGTGGCAACGAGAGTGGTTTTATATCACCGCTCCCCGGGGCACCAAATGGGCGGCGTTCCCTGCCTTCCGCTCAGGTCCACCACAGCGGCTGGCGTCATGGGTCAACAAGGGGCTCGACTGGGGGCCGTCCAAGGACGTTCCCTCGCTGCAGGGCCGTATTCAAGACCTCCAAGAGAGGGAGATCAATCTGATTGCATTGGCACATGTTATGTTCATCCGGCGCCTTCAGCCCTGCAAACGTCGCCCCCTCCGCCTGTGGGAATTCAATCCGGAGGGACCACGAGCTCTCCAAACTTTTATGGGCACGACGCCTGTGGAGATGTATAAACTGTTATTCGGATCACAAGAGAAGTGTCCGGACCTGACTGAGGACGCAGGACTAAGCTGCAATCGCCCAGATACTCAAGTAAGTAGTCCTGTAGCCGGACAAATTGTTCATTCATTTATCATATATACATGCCCTTTAAAGGAGCCGTTTCTTGAACAGGAGTGGATAGCCAAGGCAAAGTTAATAAGGTGTCCGGCTCCCCTCCCGGAGACCACGCCGGATCCCATGTTGGCCAAGATGTTGAAGGTCGCGCCTTTTGAAGAAGGCAAAGGGGGGAGCGGGGAAGCAACTGCCTCTACGAAGGAGGCTATCAAGGAAGGAGGGATTAAAAGTCCCATCCTTCAAGGAGAGAAGAGGACCGCTTCGGAAGATCCGGAGGTCAAGGCCTCAAAGAAGGGAAAGGAATCTTCATCAGAGAGTCCGGCGCTGGGAAGTAACCCAGCCGCACTATTTCCCCAAGGGATCAGCCCTCCAATGAGCCGTAAGTGAAAAGAAGGGGTCTTGTGAATAAGGAACATCCTCAGTATTTATTTATGAAGATAACCGAAATTGTACCTTGTAGTTCGGATCTCAGCCCTTCTCGGAAGAGCTCGTCTTGAGGATCTTCTTCCGGAGATGATGGAGAGCGAAACGCCTCCACCAGTCGCACCCTCATGCAAGGCGGACGATCCTGAGGTGTCGTCGCGGAGGGTTCCCCCAAGTCGGGCGAGCGGCTATCTCAGAAGATCACCGTGCTCTAATGGGTACGGTGATTGAAAGGATTGCATCCGCGGAGAGCGGATTGCATGAAGCCGTCGAAGCTTCTTGGCAGGGGTTTGAGGTACGCAAAATGGTGTACCTTCGAGCTTATGCATATAGAATGCGCCTGTATAGATAGTAGTTCCCGAGACTCGGTATGTTGTCAAAATTGACAGCGTGCCGAGGATCAAAATCTCAGTTATAACATATCGCCGCTCCTAAACAGGTGGCGGGGCGTCTGGTGGCTAGCCGGACTGATGAATATGCCGAACTAAAGCGGCAACTCGACGAGGCGGATGCGGACGCGCTGGTCAATAAACGGTTTGACGAGTCACAAGGTATGCGACTTCTATGCGGACACCTAGTAAGGGAGCTTGACGCCCATGTCTTACTATTTGTATGCTTGATGCAGATGGTGCCGCTGCTGTGGAAGAGCTGCGGCGGAACTTGCCCGAGCGAAAGAGCAAGCCAGAAAGAGTAATGCGGCCGCTTTAAAAGGCGGCGAAGAGCTAGAAGCGAGCGGGCTGCTCACCGCCGAGCGAGAGAAGAAATGGCCGATATGGCCAGCAAGTTGAAGAATGCTGCCGATCACTGCGAGGTTCTTGAAAAAGAATGTCAAGCGGAGCAAGAGGGCCTGAAAAAGGCCGCCGCCGAATCCAAGAATGCCCATTCGGCTTTGAGAGCTGCGAAGGAGGAGCTAAGTCAAGCCGGGGCAATTGCGGCTGGAAAACCGTTTCTGCTGCGTAGGAAATATACGGATCCAAAGTATGCTCAATTGGACAAGTTGTAGAGTTCGGAGGATGCTTATCTGGATTTAGCAGCGAGCGCTGCAGACACGATTGAGCACTTCCGAGGCCAGAAGGGGCACAGAAGGGAAGAGCTATATTGGTCGCAATTCCATAGTCCGGAGTGTCCTCTGCCCACCGACCGATCGGTTGGCGAATGGGCCGATCTGAATCGACTATCCGGACTTGCCATGGAGCATGTCATGACTCACTTGTGGCCGGGCGGACCCCAACCGAAGAGCTATTTTGGTTTAGTGCAGCAGTTCCTTGGTGCGGTACCGCGTATCGATGCAATGAAGCGATCGGCGTGTATTGAGGGAGCGCGGATGGCCCTGGCCCGTGTCAAGACATACTGGGCAGAGATGAAGGCCACCGATGTTGCATCCCAAGATTCGGACAGAAGCCGAGCACCTGCCGAGCACTACTTTGAAGAAGTCCTGCCGGGTGCTCGTTTAATAGAGACGCAGTGCTCGAAGGATATTATGTTTAAATGACATGTATGATTTGTGAAAACAATGTTTTCAATATAATATAAGAGCTTTTTATACTTGTGCGTTCAAGTAGTGAACTACTCACTGTGCGACCGTTTATGTATATGTGTATATAACCTGAAAGATGGCAGCCTTTGGCTTCAGCCCCCACGCACATAGTGCGGGGGTGTTTGCAAAGAAAGCGCTTTTTCACACTTAATCCAACGTCTTGGTCCTGTTAAGGAGGTGATAGCGTAGCAAACCAGGCAACCGGACTATAATGCTTTATCACTTTCACTTAGCCATAGGAGTTCGAGGTGGGGCTACTATATAGCCCACAGGGGCACCGCACTCTCCCGAATTCGGGGTGCATATGTACTGACGAAAACCGGTCGCTTCGTTAATGCGGAGGAATCCTAAACATTCCAAAGTGAGTCATCGAGTGGTTGACCAGTCTCTCGCTATATCATGACAGTCAGTTTTTGGCTATCTCTCTTGAGGTGCTCGCCCGGCGAACCGGAGCACAATCGCAGTAGTTCTCACAGTGTCGCGTTAGCCGATAAAAGCGGAACGTAAAGGCAGCAAAACACGAGGCGGGCAAACCCAACATTTGACCAAAGACATGATTCGGAGCTGATGCATATAAGGCCAATCTCGAGACGCCGAACACTCCCTAAGGTATTCGGTCTTTATAAAAACGGGCAGAATAATGCCCTAAGCCCCTGGTGTCCAGGTACGTGCAAAAATTCTGTTGCGGCCAATGCCAAAACGCCAGCCTCCTCCTCGGTTGTAGTAAGAAACCGGAGGATGTATATCAACAAGAGACAGTAAAAAAGGTTTACGCAGGGTCTTAATCTGAAAAGAATCCTTGCAACGGGTCCCTACTGCACGTCTACGCCTGTGTCTCCGTTGTGTCGTATCCTGGGCCAGGTGTAGCACGTTGTTCATCTCTGTAAAGAGAGGAACTTAGTTTAAAATAAAAAGGATACATGCGAAAGATGTACTTAATATTTAAATAAGCAGTATGCAGTTCGAAGAAGTGAATAAAATTGAGCTTTATTGTCTCTTGTTATACATGCATGCAGCCCTTTGTATGGGGGTATGCCGCTAGTAGGCGCCGGACTCGTCTAGCCGTGTCCGGGGTTTGAATGATCAATTCAGGGTTTTTTTGTTGACTAGCGGAGCCGGATAGGTGTGGGGCTGTCAAGGCAGTCTCCCGTTCTTCCGTGCTAGAGTAACACTTAATACTTCCTCTTAACGAGATGATGCCGCGTGGACCGGGCATTTTTAGTGTTAGAGATGCATAATGCAGTATTGCGTTAAAGCGGGCGAAAGCTTCGCGTCCCAATAGTGCTTGATGGCTACTTTGAAACGGGGCAACATGGAAGATTAACCTTCGCGGCGAAGTTGTCGGATGAACCGAACACAACTTCTAGCAGTATGGAGCCCGTACAATGTGCATATGGGCTGGCATTACTCCTTTAAAGGAGGTGTTGCTCTACGGCGAATTTTGGTTGGGTTTATCCCCATCCTGCGGATTGTGTCCTGATATATCAGGGTTATGTCGCTGCCGCCATCCATGAGGACTTGTGTAAATTGGAATCCGTCGATTATAGGATCCAATATCAAGGCAGTCCATCCTCCATTCCGGATATTTTCGGAATAGTCCTGATGGTCGAAGGTGATTGGTTTTGACAACCCGGTGTGCGGTAGCGCCTTTTAGTGGGCGCCCGCTCTGTTTTTCCTTTGATCGTGTGAAGTGAGTTTACTGTTTTAACCTCTTGTGGGAAAGTCTTTTTGTTTTCGGGGCTCGCTTGTGGTGCTGCGTCGTCATCTTCACTTGGTGTGTCGAGCCCCTTGTGTTCGGGCGTTTAGTCTCACGGACTGTTTGAAGACCCAACAATTTATGTGGGTATGGTTAGCAGGCCTCCCAGGAGTACTGTGGATTTGACATATCTTGTCCAATATTTTGTTGAAGTTGGATAGCTCATCGCTATTGTCCTTCAGGGGAAGTTTTTTATTGTTCTGCCCTGAGCTTTTGAATCCGGCGTTGGTATCGCTCTTTGGACCGTTCCTTTTAATCCGCGCTGGTCCTTGTTGCGCCGTGGTTTCCCATTTCCATCCCTGATTTCGGATGTACTTGGGTCACTTTGGTGCTTTGCATCTTGCCGGCCAGCTATCCTCTCCAGCATAAGCGGGTCATGAGGCTTGTTAATGCGGCCATTGTTCTTGGTTTTCTTGGCGAGGTGTCTAGCGAGCCATTCGTCTCGGACGTTGTGTTTGAAAGCTGCTAAGGCTTGGCGTCCGCACAATCGACTATTTGGTTCTTTTTAGTAAGGAACATGTTCCAGAATTTCCGGGCTGACTCTCCGGGCTGTTGAGTTATGTGACTTAGATCGTCTGCATCCGGAGGGCGGACATAGGTCCCCTGAAAATTTGCCTGAAAGCATCCTCGAGCTCTTCCCAGCTTCCAATGGTATTTTTAGGAAGGCTTTTAAGCCAATGCCGAGCTGGCCCTTTGAGTTTAAGGGGTAAGTATTTTATGGCGTGGAGATCATCTCCTCTAGCCATGTGTATGTGGAGGATGTAATACTCGATCCAGACTCGAAGTGCATTGTTCCGTCAGATGCCTCTATGTTTACGGGTTTAAATCCGCTGAAATTCATGATCCAAGACCTCATCGATGAAACATAGGGGGTGTCTGGCGCCCGATATTTGGGTGTGCCGTGATCTTGAATTTTGGCGTGTTGCATTGCTTTGTGAGCCTGCTTTCTTGGCCCATAGATGGACCTAACTGGGCCATCCTTTTGATGTGGATCCTTATGCGGATCGCATATTGGCTTGTGTGCGGCGCCATTCGCCGCTCTCTTTTTGCCGTGGGGTCGTCCATCCGACCGGGTGGCCTTCTTTTTTTAATTGTGGGGGCTCTAAGGCCTCCTCGTCGGTCGAATTCGTAGCTTTCTTTTCGGGTAGCTCTTAGTTCGGCGATCGTCGCTGCATTTGTTCGGTGCTGAATACTTTGCTCCATCTGATCCTGAGTGCATCTTCTGCTGTTTTGAGCTTCCGCTTCTGCTTTTTCAGGCTACGCGCGGTGGCGATGAGCCTTTTCTGGAGGTCATCTTGCTCCAATAGTTTGTCCGGCGTGAGATCGTCCGGACTGTTGTCTTCGCTGGGGACAGATTGTTTATCCAAGTTGTCTTGTTCGGGCGATTGCTCGATAGCTTGTTCGTTGTCCACCGGTTCACCCTGCTCTATGGCCGGGTCTTTGTTGAGGCGGGATTTTGTTCGGCGTTTACGTTGCCGTTTTGACTGCTTTTCGAGGGATTTATCCTTCGTAGCGTCCCATTGTTCCTCATCTTCATTTCCTTTAGGTGTATCCAGCATGTATACATCATGGGATGAGGTGGTTGTCCAGCATCCTATAGGCGCTGGTTCATTGTTGTCTCCTACATCGTCGTCCATACCGTCGATGTCTTGAATCGAAATCGAGCACGTCGTGTAAGCTTTTCGGCAATGGCTCTGAAGTGGGTGGTGGGTGGGCGTTGAATTTCTTCGTCGTCCGCATCCCAACCTTCCCGACCGTAGTCCGCCAGGCTCTTCGGATAAAGAGAGAGACTTTAGTGAATTCAGGATGTCGCCAAAGGGCGAGTCTTTGAAAGATGTCCGCGCCGTGAACTCCATGACCGCGCCCAATCGGATTCGATTGGCGGGGCGCGAGGGTTCGGAGTCCGGAAAAGAGTCCGGCATCCCGAGTCGAGGTCTTTGCAAAGGACGAGGATGGAGTTCGCTCAATCGCCGTAGAGATTGTAGCCCCAGGCGGTGTCCAACCACTGCGTCCTCGATCAGGAATCCGGCTCCGGATTAAGGGTCGGAGCGGATCTTTGATGCGGCCTCGGGGCCTTTGTTCGGCTGCGAGCTAGATCATGCCCATCGAGACGGTCGCGGCGCGCTATGGCTGCGGCTCGAATCCGTCGAAGATCAAGTCTCCGCGGATATCGGCCGTATAATCCAAACTTCCAAATCTGACACGATGGCCAGGCGTAGCTTCGATCTGCTCCGGATGGCCAGCGAATTGGCCCGCAGTGCAAAGCCGCTGAATCTACGAAGATCTGTCCGGGAGAAAAGTCTCACCACTGGACCGCTGCGTCGTTATTGATGATCGAAGGAGCCATCGGGCCTATCGGCGACGACAGGAGGAACTCTCAATGAAAGCACCAATGTCGGTGTCAAAACCGGCGGATCTCGGGTAGGGGTCCCGAACTGTGTCTAGGCGGATGGTAACGAGGAGACAAGGGACACGATGTTTTTACCTGTGTTCGGGCCCTCTCGATGGAGGTAATACCCTACTCACCGCTTGATTAATAATGATGATATGGGTAGTACAAGAGTAGATCTACCACGAGATCAAGGAGGCTAAACCCTAGAAGCTAGCCTATGGTATGATTGTTGTTAGTCCTCTGGACTAAAACCCTCCGGTTTATATAGACACCGGATAGGTTAGGGTTACACAGTCGGTTACAATGGTAGGAGATCTACATATCCGTATCGCCAAGCTTGGCTTCCACGCCAAGGAAAGTCCCATCCGGACACGGGACGGAGTCTTCAATCTTGTATCTTCATAGTCTTGGAGTCCGGCCGTGATGATAGTCCGGCTATCCGGACACCCCCTAGTACGGGACTCCCTCACCCGCGCCGTCTCCATCTCCGTCGCCATCTCCTCCACCATCTCCTCCTGCTTCGTCGAGTGGTCACGTTGGGTACACGGTGCTCAAGTTTATTATGCAGCTGCGTGGGCCGCCACGTAGCCACCTTCGCCTTCCCGGGGCGTTCGCGAGGGTGCTGGAGATCGACCGGCCACCGCGGCTGAGGCTTCATATGAAGGGGTATTGCCACGGCAACATGTGGGTGAACACAAGGTTTCCCGCCCCTCATGTGATGCTCCTTCATCGGGGCTGGAAAACCGTCGTACGTGCCCATTGCTTGATGGCTGGGCACATCCTCTGCTTCAAGCTTGCGGAGAGCGACCTGCTCTCCATCAAGGTCTTCGGGCGCTCGGGACACAGGCTAGGATGTTGTGCGGAGAGCTCGATCGACGACAAAGCTCCTCCTTAGGCGATAGCGACGAGGAGGACAGCGGCATCGACGACGAGGGTAGCGGGTGGGAGGATGACGGGTCCAACTAGGTGTCGTACACACCATCCCTGGGCGACGCCGGCAGCACCACCATTTGCATCGCCAGCTCCTTGAACTTCTCGGGCCGCTTCGTGGTCGGCATCGAGGGCGGAGAAGGCGAAGAAGGCAGGTGTCGGGCCATCAACTCGGAGTACGATGGTACCGACGCCTTCGTCACGTATTGCCGGCCTGCTGCCTCATCTTTCGGCCCCTTCCCCGGCACCGTCATCACCAGCCTTCTCTTGGTGTCTTCTGTTGCTCGTACCTCGCCTAGGCGCCCCTTTTGCCCTCCCGCTTGTCCTGGTCCGTTTCCTAAGGAGAGGGACAAGAAAGGGATTACGGGCATCTTATCCTTCTTTAGTTTTTAAGCCTGCGGGCATTTGTCAGATTTAAACCTTGTAATCCCCTTGCTCATGTTAACATTCCATACGAACTGTACTTGTTTGGAACGTATTAATGAAAAAGGGTGCTTGTCGGGTTCTTTTTGCGTGAGAGAGGCCCATGCGAAGGAATGAATCCTTGTTATTCCTAATATAAACATTGTCGTCCGGCAACAGGCCTCGCCGTCCCCTTACTTCATAGCACGATCGTACTCATGCTCTCGGCGGAGGCATGGGCGAAGTAGGATTAGGCCCTTCGTTTGCTTCCTTGTCACCGCAACTACAACCAAGTTCCGCCCCAGAGAATAGTTCTTGGGCACAGGAAAGGGGGAGCATGGTGGCCCAGGAATAAACGAGGCTTCATACGTCCCAGTTCCATGTGGAAATGCATAACATGGGATAAAAGACTTATCGAATGTGTAGCCCCCGGCAACCTTTGCTTGCTGTGGTTGGATACTTGAATCTGCAACTCCAGGCAATGGCTTGCCGGGTTCGAGGATGTCGATCCGCTCCCCTGCCCTTTAATGGCCTTGCAAAAAGGTCTGTGCATCCTGCAAACCAAAGAAAGGACTGGAAAAGACGGAAAGACGCACACCCGACCTCTATGCTAGGGGTTAGTCGCCGCTGAGCACTATCAACCCTACCAAAGAGAGAGATTTAACCTATCATGCATGTTAAAACTTAGGGCGCCAGCGCTTCATTTATTTATGCTCAGGGTCTTGGCCTGTCTCTGTACAAAGGGTTCCATGCCTTGTTGGCAAGGCTTGTACAAAAGTTGGCTTGCCGGGAGGCCCGGCAACCGCGACTCATGGGTAAAATTTACGAAGATGTTCGATGTTCCAGGAGTTGCTCACTTGGATACCATCTTCGGTCTCCTGGCGGACTGCGCCAGGCCTGGTGACTCGTATTACTCGATAAGGGTCTTCCCACTTTGGTGTCAACTTGTTGGAATTCTTGGCCGACTGAACGCGACGAAGAACAAGGTCGCCTTCCTCAAGACTTCGGGCATGAACCTTGTGGCTATGGTAGCGGCGCAAGGCTTGCTGGTTGCATGCAGCTCGCACAGCCGCCCGAAGATGATCTTCCTCAAGGAGCGTCACGTCATCTTGCCGCAACTTCTCTTGCTCAAGCTCGTCATAAGCGAGCACTCAAGGTGACCCGTATGTGAGTCCCGTGGGGAGAACTGATTCTGCCTCGTATACAAGGGCAAAGGGTGTCTGGCCAGTGGCTCGATTTGGTGTCGTCCTGATTGACCAAAGAACCGTTGGCAACTCATCAACTCAGCGCCTTCCGCATTTGTGCAGCTTGTCAAAAGTTCTGGTCTTGAGGCCCCGCAACACTTCCGCATTCGCCCTCTCAGCTTGGCTGTTACTTCTGGGATGGGCAATAGAAGCGAAACATACCTTGCTGCCGAGGTCTTGAATGTACCGCATGAAGGCGCGGCTCGTGAACTGCTTGCCATTGTCAGTGATGACTCTGTTCGGCACACCAAAACGACAAACTAGCCCCTTGAAGAACTTGATTCTTGTTGTCTTTGTCACCTTCCTCACTGCTTCCACTTTGGGCCACTTTGTGAACTTGTCGATTGCGATATACAAGTACTCAAAGCCCCTGATAGCAGGGGGAAGGGGCCCAGTATGTCGAGCCCCCAGACCGAGAATGGCCAGGAGAGAGGGATTGTTAGAAGTGATTGAGCTGGTTGATGAAGCTTCTTCGAATAGAACTGACACGCTTCACACTTGGTTACTAAGCGCGTTTGCATCACGGAGGGTCATGGGCAACAAGAAACCTTGCTGGAATGCCTTGCCGGCAAGGGCTCTTGACCCTATGTGGGAGCCACACATACCTCCATGTATCTTTGCCAACATCTCCAATCCGTCCTCTTGAGGAATGCACTTCAGCCTGACACAGTTTGGTCTCCTCCTATACAGGGTATCATCCACAAACTGGTACATGTTGGACCGATGGGCTACTCTTTCTGCTTCTTCCTGCTCCTCAAGGAGTTCCCTTGTTTGGAGGAAACGGACGGTGTGTTGTGCCCACGCCGGGGCCTAGGGCTCGACGACGAGGACTAAAGGCTCATCTTCGGCCGTAGGGGCGGCTATCTCTACGGTCAGGCCCTGGGGTCCTACTGGAGGTGGTTGCCCCTCAACAAGCTTAGGGTACCCGGAAACCTCCTTGACAACGGCTCCTGGGAGCTCGGCGGGAAGGTACTTGCCGGGGCTTATCTTCCTTCGCTAGTTCTGCCCTTCTGATGGCTCTACGGATGGCTGAATTAACTGAAGTACAAAGGTACCTGGTTTCACGGGCAACTTGAGGGCAGCGCGTTTCGACAGGTCGTCGGCAATGCTGTTCTCCGCCCGGGGAACATGTTCTTCCTGTAGGCCATCGAAATGTTCTTCGAACTTCCTCACTTCATTCACGTAGGCCTCCATCAACGAGCTCTGGTAATCTTTGTCAACTTGCTTGACGACGAGCTGCGAATCACCTCTCATGATGAGCTTCTCGATTCCGAGGTCTGCCACGATCCTGAGATCGGCAAGCAACCCCTCGTACTCCGCCGTATTGTTCATTGATTTTTTCGGGGAAAGTGCATCTGGATTACGTACTTGATGTACTCTCCGGTGGGTGCGACGAGTAGTACGCAGGCACCAGCACCTTGGAGTGAGAAAGCTCCGTCAAAGTACATAATCCACTCACTGCTTGTCTCCTTGCCGGGAAGGGTGGTCTCTTGAATCTCCTCGTCGGGCGTTGCGGTCCATTCTGCTATGAACTCTGCCAGGGCTCGGCTCTTGATTGTTGAAGTACTTTCAAACTTGAGGCCAAAGCTTGACAGCTCCAACGCCCACTCCACGATCCTCCCAGTTGCATCTGGGTTGTGCAAGATTCGTTGCAACGGGAGGCGAGTGACGATGGTGATCTCATGTGCTTGGAAATAGTGGCGCAGCTTTCTCGAAGCCATGAGGAGGCCGAAAAGTAGCTTCTGCATACCAGAATATCTTGACCTAGCCCATTGCAAGAGGGAACTGACAAAATAAACTGGGTGTTGTACCATCTTCTTCTTCTGTCCCACTTTGCTCATCTGCTCAGACTCCGCCTTGCCGGGATTGGGCCTTGCTGGGGGTTCCGTCTTGCCGGGTTCAGGCTCTGTCGGGGAGGACCCCGGCCCGACACCCTATGGCTCCAGTGCTACCGTTGCTTCTTCCCCATGTTCCCTCTACGCCATAAGCGCAACACTGACCACTTGATTCGTTGCTGCCAAGTATAGTAGCAACGGCTCTTGTGGTTTGGGCGTGACTAGTATTGACGTGGAGGAGATGTACCTCTTCAAATCTTGCAGTGTAGCCTCTGCCTACGTAGTCCACATTACTGGACCTGCCTTTTTCAAAACTTTGAAAAAGGGGAGGGCGCGCTCAGCAGATTTGGAGATGAACCTACTCAGGGCGGCAATGCAGCCGGCAAGCCTACGGACGTCTTTGACCCGCTTCGGTGCTTCAATCTGCTCGATCGCCTTGATCTTGTCGGGATTTGCCTCGATTCCGCGCTGAGACACAAAGAGCCCAAGAAGTTTGCCAGACGGGACACCGAACACACACTTCTCTGGGTTGAGCTTGAGGTTGATCTTGTGCAGGTTTGCAAATGTTTCCTCTAGATCTTGCACGAGCGTGGCCCTGTCCTTGGTTTTGACCACTATATCATCCATATAGGCTTCCATATTTCTATGAACCTGGGGCTCAAAACCCATTTGGACCGCTCGGGCAGACGTTGAACAGGCGCTCTTCAACCCAAAAGGCATCCGTACAAAACAGTACGTACCACATGGGGTGATGAACGCGGTTTTCTCTTCGTATTCCTTCATCATGAAGATCTGGTGGTATCCTAAATAGGAGTCAAGGAATGACAGCAGGTCACACTCGGTAGTGGCGTCTAAAATCTGGTCTATGCGTGGCAGGGGGAAAGGATCCTTTGGACAAGCTTTATTTATATATGTGTAGTCAATACACAGTCTCCACTTCCCATTTGCCTTACGCACCACCACCGGACTGGCCAACCACGTGGGGTGGAGTACTCCTCTAACCAAGCCTGCCGCCTCCAACTTCCTGATCTCTTCTATGATGAACTCTTGTCGCTCTAAAGCTTGCTTCTTGACATTCAGCTTGACAGGCCGCGCATGAGGACAGACATCAAGTTGGTGCTCAATCACCTCCCAGGGAACGCCGGGGATGTCGAATGCTTGCCATGCAAACACATCAACATTTGCCAGCAGGAAGGCGACGAGCGCGCTTTCCTATTTGCTGTCGAGGGTGGAGCTTATGGTGAAAGTCCCGCCCGTGTCGTCCTCCTTGATGGACACCTTCTTGGTTTCCGGTGGTGCAGCCTTGGACTTCTTGCTCTTGCCGGTGGAGCTCTCTAGCACATCCTCAACGGGAGCGCGACACTCCGAAGAGGCACGCTTGCTGGAGTGGGTGCAAGAGGTCTCGCTGGAAGAGGTCTTGCCGAAAGGAGCTCTACCGGCCTTCTTCCTCCCTTGAGCTTGAGCGGCAGGAGCAAGTGTCTTTCTTGGCGATTCTTTGCAATCGCCTCTCGATGGGGAGTTGATCGGCGCCGGTGGGGATCAGATGGGGCCACCGTTCCTGTTCCCAAGAACTATTCCCTGGGCCGGAACTTGGTTGTAGTTGCCGTGACAAGGAAGCAAACGAAGGGCCTAATCCTACTTCACCCCCACCTCCGCCGAGAGCGTGAGTATGGTCGTGCTACGAAGGGGACGGCAAGGCCTGTTGCCGGGCGACAATGTTTATCTTAGGAACAACAAGGATTCATTCCTTGGCATGGGCCTAGCTCACGCAAAAAGAACCCGACAAACACCCTTTTTCATTAATACGTTCCAAACAAGTACAGTTCGTACGGAATGTTAACATGAGCAAGGGGATTACAAGGTTTAAATCTGACAAATGCCCGCAGGCTTAAAAACTAAAAAAGGATAAGATGCATGTAATCCCTTTCTTGTCCCTCTCCTCAGGAAACGTATCAGGATAAGCGGGGAGGGCAAAAGGGGCACCTAGGCAAGGTACGAGCAGCAGAAGACACCAAGAGAAGGCTGGTGATGACGGTGTCCAGGAAGGGGCCGAAAGATGAGGCAGCGGGACGACAATACGTGACGAACGCGTCGGTGCGATCATACTCCGAGTTGACGGCCAGCCACCCGCCTTCTTTGCCTTCTCCGGCCCTCCAGCGCCAGCCACCAGAAGCAACGGTCCCAAGAAGTTCAAGGAGTTGGCGATGCAAATGGTGGTGCTGTCGGCGTCGCCCAGGGACGGTGTGTCCGACACCTAATCGGACCCGCCTTCCTCCCGCCTGCTACCCTCATCGTTGTTGTCGCTGTCCTCCTCGTCACTGTCGCCCGAGGAGGAGCTTTCGTCGTCGGTCGAGCTCTCCGCACAGCACCCTAGCCTGTGTCCCGAGCGCCCGAAGACCTTGATGGAGAGCAGGTCGCTCTCCGCTAGCTTGAAGCAGAGGACACGCCCATCCATCAAGCAATGGGCACGTGCGAAGGTTTTCTAGGCCCGACGAAGGAGCATCACATGAGGTGTGGGAAACCTTGTGTTCACCCAGATGTCACCGTGGCAACACCCCTTCATATGAAGCCTCAGCCGCGGTGGCCGGTCGATCTCCATCACCCTCACGAACGCCCTGGGAGGGCGAAGGCGGCTGCGCGACGGCCCACACAGCTGCAAAACTGTAACGCCCCGGATACAAGTTTCCATATTCGTAACTCCAACTCTTGCCTTTTCCGGAGATGCGATATTTTATTTCCTTCGTGGTTGGGTTTTGTCTTTTGTTTTGCATTTTGTTCATGCCATGCATCTCATCTCATAGCATCATGCGCATTGCATCTGCATGTTTTCATAAAACTTGCATCCGCTCGTAGTTGCCGCTCCTCGCTTCTGTCCGTTGCGTTCGTTGACCGTTCCGAGACCAACCGTGTTTTTTCGTTTCCCTCTTGTCAGACCACCTTACCTCTCTGCACAACCACCCATCCCCTCGCTTGCTCGTCCGAAACCTCCCCGAACTCGATCCGGGCGGTCATGACCAGTGCGTCCGGATCATCGCCAAACATCCCTAAAATATCTTCGGTTCTTTGTTAGACTCCCCTAAGCTATTTATTCTCGACCGTCGAATTTTGATCGGATGATCCAACTTCCATCTTTTCCCATATATATATATAGTGTACCCCTAGTCCATTTTGGACCAAACCCCATTTGGACCAAACCCCATTTTCTAGGGATCCTCCCCTGTCCAGCCGCCGCCGCCGCCGGCCACCTGGTCTCCTCCTCGTTTTCCCCACCAAGCCAACCACCTTCATCCCCCGATTTCAGATCCATCCACAACCCCAGCCTCCTCCTCGACTCTCCCCGTGCGAGCACAGCGCCCGCTTGCGCTTGGGCCAAGGACCCCGACAGCCCCGCCGCCGGCCGACCGAACCAGCAGATGAGTCGCCGCTCGTCTCCTCTTTCTCTCCCCTGTTTCCCTCTCCTTCCTTCTCTAATCTCTCTCCCTTCCTCGTTTGTTTTCTTATCTGCCAGGAAACGAACGGGGCTCGCCCCTGCTGCCATGGCCGCCGGCGACCGGAGCCGCCGTGTGTGTCCTTCCCGTCCCTGCCGTCCCTGCCGCCGGATCGGGCCGGCTCCGCCCGGCTCCTCTCGCCCCGACTGCCCGTGCTCGCCTCCCGCCGCAGGGCCTCGTCTCGGCTTCGATCAGACGAACGAAGCTGTCGCCGCCCGCTTCGTCAGTTTCAGGACGCGAGCGCTGCTTGCCTTGACCGCGCCCTGAACCGCCTGAGCCGCCCTTCTCCCTCCGCCTTGCCCGCTCGCCGGAGCTCGTGCGTTGCTCTGCATCGTGCCGCCGTCGCGCCAAGTCCGCCTTCGTCCTCTGCTTCGCCCGCTCGAACCTGCTACTGCCTGCTTTGCTCGATCGAACAACGCCACCGTCGGAGTTCCTCGTCGCCGGGAACCGCCTCCCCGACCCTCGGACTGCTCGGATCCGCCGCGCCCGCTGGTCCCTTGCCCCTGCATCGCGACTCTGCCCGCCTTCTGCTTCGCCACGACCTGCTGCTGCCTCTGCTCTTCAGTTACGAGCAGCAGCTCGCTCGCCTCGTCTCGCGTTGACCGCGCCTCTGCCTCGACCGCTCGCCCCCTCTGCTTCGCACGCTGGCCCGTGTCCCCTTCGCCAGATCCGGCCTGCCCGGCCTCCTCCACCGACCGGCCCAATGTGAGCAGCCCCTCCAGTCACTCTCCTGTACACTATCGGGCCAGTCAGTTTCGGCCTGCATGTGTTTTTTTGTCCCGTCTGCGAATTTGTCTAATTTTTCATAGATGACAGATTTGCAGAAAAACCCTCATGTTCATGCATTTAAAATCTCACAAACCATGCATCGGATTAAAACAACTTATATATGCAAAATGCTTAGTTTTTCATCTAGTTTCATAATCTGCTGTTGTCATCCATGTTTAAAATGTTTAAAATGCTGTTTGATTAAATTTGCTCAAATGCCATGATAAAATTATTTATTTCATAACTAAATAACCGTAGCTCGGTTTTAAATAAACTTTATATGTAAATGGGGTAGGAAAATGCCTAGTTTAACATGGTGCAATTTATTTTCCTGTTTAACAACAATAAAATATGTTTTAGCGCAGAACAGTATCAAATTCGAAATATGCGCATGGGGACTTTCCGGAATTGTTGTTTGTTGTTCCAGCCTCATTTAAATTTGCCTAAATAGTTAGTTTACTTATGCCTCACCTCTTGCCATGTTTAACAACATTTAATATTGTTGAGTAGCTTATAACGAGATCAAACTAAATAATTGCATGTGGTGTTTCGTCGATATGCAACTCGTTGCATATTGAGCTCCACTTAACTTGTAGCATCGTTTGTTGCACTTTGCCATGCCATGCCTCATTAAACCGGACATGCATCATACTTGATTGTGCAGCATGCCATGTTTATGCTTGTGCATTTACCATGTTGTTTGTTTTCTTTCCGGTGTTGCTTCTTAGTTCCGGTAATGTTGCGATTGTGAGAATTCGTTCGACTACTTCTGTTCGTCTTCTTCATGGACTCGTTCTTCTTCCTAGCGGGATTTCAGGCAAGATGACCGTCACCTTGAATCTCATTACTATCATTGCTATGCTAGTTGCTTCGTTCTATCGCTATCTTTGTGTTACCTACCACTTCTTTGCTCAAGCCTCCCAAATTGCCATGAACCTCTAACCCTTGTCACCCTTCCTAGCAAACCGTTGTTTGGCTATGTTACCGCTTTTGCTCACCCCTCTTATATAGCGTTGCTAGTTGCGGTGAAGATGAAGATTGCTCCATGTTGGATTATGGTTATGTTGGGATATCACAATATCTCTTATTTAATTAATGCATCTATATACTTGGTAAAGGGTGGAAGGCTCGGCCTTATGCCTGGTGTTTTGTTCCACTCTTGCCGCCCTAGTTTCCGTCATATCGGTATTATGTTCCCGGATTTTGCGTCCCTAACTCGGTTGGGTGATATATGGGACCCCCTTGACAGTTCGCTTTGAATAAAAATCCTCCAGCAAGGCCCAACCTTGGTTTTACCATTTGCCTCACCACCACCTATTTTCCCTTGGGAGTCGCTCTCTCGAGGGTCATCTTTATTTCAGCCCCTCCGGGCCAATGCTTGTCTAAGTGTTGGTCCAAACTAGAGCACTGTGCGGGGCCATCCCTTGGCAACTTGGGTTACGTCGGTACCTGTACGCTTCGCTTATCCGGTGTTGCCCTGAGAACCAGATATGTGCAGCTCCTATCGGGATTGTCGGCACATCGGGCGGTCTTGCTGGTCTTGTTTTACCATTGTCGAAATGTCTTGTAAACCGGGATTCCGAGGCGATCGGGTCTTCCCGGAGAAGGAATATCCTTCGTTGATCGCGAGAGTTTATCATGGGCTAAGTTGGGACACCCTGCGGGGTTTAAACTTTTGAGAGCCGTGCAGCGGTTATGTGGCGAGATGGGTATTTGTTAATGTCCGGTTGTAGTAAACTTGAAGTAAACTCTTCTAAAATACACCAACCGTAATGCGTAACCATGAGTGTCTCTTTTCGGGTTGATCGAGAGGAGAACACGGTTTTACGGGTTATGGTTGGCGTAAGTAGGAGTTCGGGATCACTTCTTGATCATTACTAGTTCCACGACCGTTCGCTTTGCTTCTCTTCTCGCTCTCACTTGCGTATGTTAGCCACCATATCATGCTTAGTCGTCTTTTGCAACCTCACCACTTTACCCCTTCCTTTCCCATTAAGCTTTGCTAGTCTTGATACCCATGGTAATGGGATTGCTGAGTCCTCGTGGCACCTGATTACTACAACAACGATTCTGCAGTACAGGTTATGCGATGATCATGACGCGAGAGCGATGTTTGCTTGTTTTGGAGTTCTTACGCTTCTTCTTCGATCGGGGGATAGGTTCGGTCGGTAGCACAGGCTAGCGAGGTGGATATTGTTTGGGTTTCTGTTTATGTTTCATCCGTAGTCGGATGTTTATCTTATGTATGATGTATTGTTGTATATATGTGACATTGTATGTCTTGGAGTATCCCCACTATTATGTAATGTTGATGTAATGATATCCACCTTGAAAAAGCGTCTTCAAGATGCGCTTCTATCCTTTGGTGGGAGCTTCGAGTTCCTTTAGGATAGGGTCCCATCTTGGGCGTGACAAGTTGGTATCAGAGCATCGACCGACCATAGGAGCCCCCTTGTTTGTTGGCCGTTGTTGAGTCTAGAAGAAAACTATTTTGAGTCTTAGGATTATATATATCGGAGAGTAGGATTCTTTTTACTCCTCAGTCCTTTCGTCGCTCTGGTGAGGCCTCCTGATGTAGATGTTTTGTCTTTCCTCTCCTCAAATTTCACGAAATGTTTTTTAGGATCACGCGGGTATCTTGGGATCGTTCCCATATTCTTGTGACGAGAACATTGTTCTTGGTGCCTCCTGACATTTAGGGGTTGTGGCAGTGCCGGGGAGTTGAGCTCAGGGTGTTGTCGTCACAATTTTATCGTTCTGATTACGGAATACCGAAGTTTTGCCGACATCGAAAATCTCTTTTATGCAGTTGTTGGTGAGATAACCTCGGCGTCACCCGATCTTTGGGGAGTTCGGGAGTATTGCCATAGCTCATTATAACGGATGCTTTTCAAGGTTGAGGTACACGATTTCGGAGTTTTCTTGGTTATGTGTTGACGGATGGATACAAATGGATCTAGGTATTGTTAGTTTGGGTGATATATTTTGTGTCCCTGTATCCCCAACACGAGATTGCATAACCGTAAAGTTTCGGGAGTTTATAGGTGGGAATTCAAGTAGCTCCTAGAATATCTTTCCGACAGATGCATGATATGGGATTGGGTAAATCTCTATCATATGTATTTGTTCCGGCTTATTTCCTAAGCCAATCCTTTGTTTTGTTTTATTTGTGGTATTCGAGTTGCGTCGAAGTCAAATGTTGAATCCATACCTTTCCTAAACAGTGTTCTCATATTGCTATGTGAATACTAATCCTTCTTGATCATCGAGGTCGTCATGTTAATTTTTTCCCAACCGGCGTGCTTCTCTTCAAGTGGATCTGATCATTTCAACATTTGCGAGATCAATTCTAAGTTTGCTCATCGGTGTTTGTTTCATCCATCCCAAGTTGTCCTTGTTTTCCCGCCCTCCCACCCCTTTTTCTTCAAGGACTCAGATTTCTTAATCATGTATCCTTTTTATTTGTGGGAAGTCTCTTCATTCTTTTCTTTCAATGTTCTTATCCAGTGATTTCCCATGAAGATGCTCAACAGTTTCAAGTTCATCATCCTTCATTGTTGTTTCTTCTCCGGTGGATCCAATTCAAGCTTTTGATATTCATCATATTCCTTTTCTCGTTTCTAATGCTTTCTCATGCCGATGCACCTCTTAATCATTCACTTCTGGCTATTCATTTGTCTGGAGTCTTTGAAGTTATCTCGTATAGGCTCGTCTTTTCTTCCAAGATCTGTTCAAGCTATTTGGAGATTATTATCTCATTCAAGTCATTTAATTCAACCGGTGCAACCTCTCTTTAAATCCCTTCAACGATGTTTCTTTTGAGTGGGCCCTAACCCGCAGGTCTTTTCCCAGGATCTTACTTGACTCTTCTATTTTCACGGAGCTTCTAAAATTATTTTCGAAGTTTGACGTAAGTATGAATTTCATCAGTCATATGCCTTTGTCCAAGATCTTCCAAATTCTTTCATCGTTGGGTCAACCTTCTATTCTTCATTCCGGAGTGCCTCAATAATTCATGGTGCCGTATCTCGTCGTCATCTTAGATTTTGAAGACCAAAGAAGTGTTTCCTCTAAATGTTGGTCCGTTCTCTCGAAGATTCATGGTTCTAGCTTGATGCCATCCTCTCATAACTGTTTTCGATTGTGAGAATTCTTTTTCAACCATCTGGAGCATTTCAGGAGTCTTTTCAGTTTGATTCTCCGGAGCCCATCATCTCAGAATTATTCATTCAAGCTTTCAGCTCTCGTTCTCCAAATCATACCCTGCATCATTCAAGTATTATCTAATCAGCTCGGGATCTTTGCGTTCACTTGTATCTAAATTCTCTCAAGTATCTTGGTTCATTTTCAAATTCTTCCCAGTGTTTCTTTATCTTTTCTTCGTTCATTTTTCAATTCTTATGGTGGTTCGTTCAAGAGTTCTCTTCCTTCGTTATCATATAGATTCATTCGTTCTTTCCAATCCTACCGGTGGTTCGTTGAAGACCTTCCCAAGTTTGCGCCATATCTATCTTAATCCTTTCTACGAGAATAAGTAGTATGCCAAATCCACTGTTTGTCATCAATTTAATTGGTGAAGGATGCGCATAATGTAATTCTTATCCTTGTTTCATTGAGTAAATTATAACCCTTATTCCGGAGTTTCATCAAAATTCTTGATTTCATTTGTTCATCTTTCTTTCCGGAGTTCCAAGTTTTCTCAGTTATATCATTTCAAAGCTTCATCTTATCACTGCAAGGTTTCACCTTGTGTTTCAAACTTCTCTTTCTTTCTATCATCCTTTTTTTACCGGAGTTCTTCATGGAGGCTCTGCATGATGGTTCGTCAAGGATTCTTTTCATTCTTCAATTGTTCTTCAAGATTTCTCTCGAAGTTATGATACGCCAAGCTATTCTCTAAAATAAACATGGTGCTCAACACATGTTTTGTTTTGAGGAGTTCAAGCATTCTTCATCTTGCATTCCGAAGTGCAATTCTTCCTACCTTATCTTTTGAGGTGGTGTTATGTCACTCTTGACAATTCCCTTCGCGTTTCATGATTCACATGTTGTCAAGAATGAGGTATTTTAAATCCATCATTTTCTCTTCGTTCAAGAGATCTTTTCAACCAATCAATCTTTTTGTTGGAGTTATATTGGGTTATATTTCACCTACAACATTCCCTAAGGAATGTAGCTATCTGTGGTGCTTATCAATGATCCAATTTTCTCCTTCTCATCTCGGTGAAGAAGTTTTTCACCTCTTCGGTGCTCTCAACCAAATCAATGGTTTCCATTAGTGGTCGGTTGTCACCTCATCATTTTGAGATGTTTGCCATAAGCCCACAACAAGCTTGTGCTTTTCGTTGTTGATTTTGCAACAACTCCGTTCAATTCTTCTTTGCAAGGATGCTTTCCAAGATCATTTGTGGCAGAAGTTGGCATTTTCTTCTCCATTCTTTTATTTCAATGATCTATCTCCTATTCTTTCTTCCGGAGGCATGGTGATGTTGCTCCCTTCACTCATCATCTCGAATTGTGAGGTTCGTGTTCTTTTCATGCTTATCCATTTAACCGGAGTGTTGTGTCATCTCTTCAAGTTCTTTTCATCTTATCAAGTTTTCCTTCTTCTTTCAGTCGGAGTGCTGCCTAAATTATATCAATTCTTCCTCTCTCATGTTGTTTTAACTGGAGTGGTTTCGAATTCTATCTTGTCCATTAAACTCTTGATTCATGTCTTTGCAACCTTCATGTTCTCGTAATGTTCCTTGTTCCTCTTTTCTAAGGATGTTTGCAATCTCGTTCATCTCTGTTGTACTCTTTCTTTTAAATTGCTCAACCTCTCAAGGTTCGTGGTTTCACTCGTTCGTCAAAGAAGCAACTTAGTTTTACCTCTTATCTTCCTCTTCCTTTTCTCTCCGGTGCCATCCTAGATCTCGGGACGAGATCCTCTCGTAGTGGTGGAGTGTTGTAACCCCCCGGATACAACTTTCCATATTCGTAACTCCAACTCTTGCCTTTTCTGGAGATGCGATATTTTATTTCCTTCGTGGTTGGGTTTTATCTTTTGTTTTGCATTTTGTTCATGCCATGCATCTCATCTCATAGCATCATGCGCATTGCATCTGCATGTTTTCATAAAACTTGCATCCGCTCGTAGTTGCCGCTCCTCGCTTCTCTCCGTTGCGTTCGTTGACCGTTCCGAGACAAACCGTGTTTTTTCGTTTCCCTCTTGTCAGACCACCTTACCTCTCTGCACAACCACCCATCCCCTCGCTTGCTCGTCCGAAACCTCCCCGAACTCGATCCGGGCGGTCATGACCAGTGCGTCCGGACCATCGCCAAACATCCCTAAAATATCTTCGGTTCTTTGTTAGACTCCCCTAAGCTATTTATTCTCGACCGTCGAATTTTGATCGGATGATCCAACTTCCATCTTTTCCCATATATATATAGTGTACCCCTGGTCCATTTTGGACCAAACCCCATTTTCTAGGGATCCTCCCCTGTCCAGCCGCCGCCGCCGGCCACCTGGTCTCCTCCTTGTTTTCCCCACCAAGCCAACCACCTTCATCCCTCGATTTCAGATCCATCCACAACCCCAGCCTCCTCCTCGACTCTCCCCGTGCGAGCCTGGCCTTGCGCTTGGGCCAAGGACCCGATTGACCCGCCATCGACCGAACCAGCAGATGAGTCGCCGCTCGTCTCCTCTTTCTCTCCCTTGTTTCCCTCTCCTTCCTTCTCTAATCTCTCTTCCTTCCTCGTTTGTTTTCTTATCTGCCACGAAACGAAAGGGGCTCGCCACTGCTGCCATGGCCGCCGGCTAAGTTGGGACACCCCTGCAGGGTTTAAACTTTCGAGAGCCGTGCCCGCGGTTATGTGGCAGATGGGTATTTGTTAATGTCCGGTTGTAGTAAACTTGAAGTAAACTCTTCTAAAATACACCAACCGTGTGCGTAACCATGAGTGTCTCTTTTCGGGGTTGATCGAGAGGAGAACACGGTTTCTGGGTTATGGTTAACGTAAGTAGGAGTTCAGGATCACTTCTTGATCATTACTAGTTCACGACCGTTCCGTTTGCTTCTCTTCTCGCTCTCACTTGCGTATGTTAGCCACCATATCATGCTTAGTCATTTCGCAACCTCACCACTTTACCCCTTCCTTTCCCATTAAGCTTTGCTAGTCTTGATACCCATGGTAATGGGATTCTTTGAGTCCTCATGGCTCACAGATTACTACAACAACGATTGCTTGCGAGGTTATCACGATGATCATGACGCGAGAGCGATGTTTGCTTGTTTTGGAGTTCTTACGCTTCTTCTTCGATCGTGGGATAGGTTCGTGTCGGCTGACTGGGCTAGCGGTGGATATTGTTTGAGTTTCATTTATGTTTCATCCGTAGTCGGATGTTTATCTTATGTATGATGCATTGTTGTATTTATGTGACATTGTATGTCTTGGAGTATCCCCACTATTGTGTAATGTTGATGTAATGATATCCACCTTGCAAAAGCGTCTTCAAGATGCGCTTCTATCCTTGGTGGGACCTTCGAGTTCCTTTAGGATAGGGTCGCATCTTGGGCGTGACAAGAATAAACTCGAGCACCGTGTCCCCAATGTGACCACTTGACGAAGCAGGAGGAGATGGCGACGGTGCAGGCGTCCCCCTTCCGCGCCCACCTCTGCCTCGGCCGCCTCCACCTCGGTCGCCTCGCCGACCGCGGCCCCGTCCGGCGCCCCCGCCTCGAGCATGGCCTTGACCTTGGGCATATGGCTCTTCCTTTACTGCCGCAGCTCTCTTGCGGGAGGAGGACCTAGTCGCCTCCGCGGAAGAACGGCCGCGACCACGCCCTCTCGCCATGACAGTGGATGAAGAATGTAGACGGAGGGGAGATGCTCTTCCTCCTACCCCTGTGTTCCCTTTTTATAGCTGAACGGGGAAGGCCAAAAGACTAACTCTACGCCTCTGAAGAGCCTTCTTAGGTCCGGCTCATTAAGTGGCAACGAGCAAGGCCATCGACCGCCCTCCCAGCCCAATCAAAGGCACGTGAGTATCGGCCCCCGCGCGTCTTCCCATATTCCATGCGTCTGTCACCTACCCCACGTCGTGCATGCGGCGTACGTGGCGCAAGGGGCGGATGTAGTGGGAAACGTGGAACGGCGGTTCCAAGGCAGAGAGAGTAAATGGGCAGCGGCCCTGCAGTTTTAAAGGGACACGCAAGCCGCCTCTTTACTATTCATCACGGGATGGCGCGAGCATGCTGCGGTCATTCCACGCACGGCCCCCATGTCACGCATTCAACATGGGTCGTGGGGAAGCGCAACTGGTGAGAGAGTTACTACAGTAAAACTCGGCCCCGCATGCCCGCGCACTATTTTGGGCCTAGCCCAACAATGTGTCGTGCTTATGTGTGGCCCAGGCCTGGGGGCTTCTGTCGGTGTACAAAAGTAGGGGTCCTATTTTGTACCCCTTTACTTGTGCACGGGCAGTTGGAGCCGCGCCTACGGCCACCCTTAGCAGGGTGGAGGAAGGAAACAAAGCCATAAGACAACCAAAGCAACGCCAAGCCAGAGACACGAAGAGCAGAAGGGCGAGGTGAATTCCCCCGGCAAGGCCGTTGCCGGGGCGACCTCCACAGCCCCGGCAAGAACCTTGTCGGGGCAACTTGCCCAACACCAGCAGAGCCGCCACCCTTGAGCTTAAGAGTTCCGACGCAATCACCCACATTGGAACCAAGGCTCGGGAGGCGCCTCCATGGTGGCATGCAGATCTTTGTGAAGACCAAGAACATACAAGACTAGATGGGAATCAGAAGGCGAAGATCCTCGGCAAGATCCTTGCCGAGGATACCCACGAGGCCCCCCGACAAGACCCTTGCCAGGGACGCCCACGACACCGCGGCAAGACTCTTGCCGAAGACATCCGCGGGGCCACAGCCAGGCCCCCACCCGCCAAGACTCCACCGCCGTTCCCACACAGCTGCCAGCCCACCAACTAGGCGAGCACCTACGTGGCGACGTGCGGCCTCCAGGCCAACTCAGAAAGCACCTGCGTGGTGGCATGCAAATCTTCGTGAAGATGATGATCATGATGAGGACAACGATTCCGGCGAGCATGAATTTCAGAAAGCTACAAAGGCCATGTGCGTCGACGGTGGCGCCTCGCTGCACACCTCTCATCGCCAACTGAAGCAGATAAAGGGGCTGCCACAGTAGCAGACAGGAGGTGGAAAGTTGTACAGTGGTCGAGTCTATCTCTTGGCACCATAGGACGAATGCATTTAATGCGTTGCTGACGTGCCTGATACGTCTCCAACGTATCTATAATTTTTTATTGTTCCATGCTATTATATTATCTGTTTTGGATGTTTATGGCCTTTATTATACACTTTTATATTATTTTTTGGGACTAACCTATTAACCCAGAGCCCAGTGCCAGTTTCTGTTTTTCCCTTGTTTTAGTGTTTCGCAGAAAAATAATATCAAACGGAGTCCAAACGGAATGAAACCTTCGGGAGCGTGATTTTTCGAACGAACGTGATCCAGGAGACTTGGAGTTGAAGTCAAGGAAGCTTCGAGGTGGCCACGAGGCAGGGAGGCGCGCCCCCACCCTCGTGGGCTCCTCGTGGCTCCCCTGACCGACTTCTTTCGCCTATATATATCCATATACCCTGAAAACATCGAAGAGCAGAATAGATTGGGAGTTCCGCCACCGCAAGCCTCTGTAGCCACCAAAAACCAATCGGGACCTGTTAGGCACCACGGGAGGAATCCCTCACCAGTGGCCATCTTCATCATCCCGGCACTCTCCATGACGAGGAGGGAGTAGTTCACCCTCGGGGCTGAGGGTATATACCAGTAGCTATGTGTTTGATCTCTCTCTCTCTCTCATGTTCTTGAGATGGTACGGTCTTGATGTATCGCGAGCTTTGCTATTATAGTTGGATCTTATGATGTTTCTCCCCCTCTAGTCTCTTCTAATGGATTGAGTTTTCCCTTTGAATTTATCTTATCGGATCGAGTCTTTAAGGATTTGAGAACACTTGATGTATGTCTTGCATGTGCTTATCTGTGGTGACAATGGGATATCACGTGATCCACTTGATGTATGTGTTGCTGATCAACTTGCAGGTTCCGATCGTGAACTTATGCATAGGGGTTGGCACACATTTTCATCTTGACTCTCCGGTAGAAACTTTGGGGCACCCTTTGAAGTTCTTTGTGTTGGTTGAATAGATGAATCTGAGATTGTGTGATGCATATCGTATAATCATACCCACGGATACTCGAGGTGACATTGGAGTATCTAGGTGACATTAGGGTTTTGGTTGATTTGTGTCTTAAGGTGTTATTCTAGTACGAACTATATGATAGATCGAACGGAAAGAATAGCTTCGTGTTATTTTACTACGGACTCTTGAATAGATCGATCAGAAAGGATAACTTTGAGGTGGTTTCGTACCCTACAATAATCTCTTCGTTTGTTCTCAGCAATTAGTGACTTTGGAGTGAATCTTTGTTACATGTTGAGGGATTGTTATATGATCTAATTATGTTATCATTGTTGAGATAACTTGCACTAGTGAAAGTATGAACCATAGGCCTTGTTTCAACGCATTGCAATACCGTTTACGCTCGCTTTTATCGCTTGTTACCTCGCTGTTTTTATAAATTCAGATTACAAAAACCTATATCTACCATCCATATTGCACTTGTATCACAATCTCTTCGCCGAACTAGTGCACCTATACAATTTACCATTGTATTGGGTGTATTGGGGACACAAGAGACTCTTTGTTATTTGGTTGCAGGGTAGTTTGAGAGAGACCATCTTCATCCTACGCCTCCCATGGATTGATAAACCTTAGGTCATCCACTTGAGGGAAACTTGCTACTATCCTACAAACCTCTGCACTTGGAGGCCCAACAACGTCTACAAGAAGAAGGTTGCTTAGTAGACATCAAGCAGTTTTTGGCGCCGTTGCCGGGGAGGTGAGTGCTTGAAGGTATATCTTTAGATCTTGCAATAGAATATTTTTGTTTCTTGTTTTATCACTAGTTTAGTCTATAAAAGAAAACTAAAAATGCAATTGAGTTTGCCTCATAGCTTCATCTTTTTAATATCTTTCGTGAGAATGATGGAAAGGAAAATTGTTCTCAAGTGCTAGAAGAAGAAGTCTATAGAATATTTGGCACTAAATCTTTGAATGATGAGCATGATTGCAATGTTATTAGTATGAAATCTTTGAATATCCATAGTACTAATGATGATTGCACTAGTCATGATGAAAATATCTCTTATAAGCATGTCGATTTCTGTGGAGTGCATAGAGTATGCAAATACATACCAAACAGGGAAGATAGATTTTGCAAGAGGCATAAGTATTTGGAAACTAAATGGTTGCAGGAAAGGCTAGATGTTTGTGCTGAAAATTTAAACTTTCTTAGTCGTACTTGTGAACTTTGCAATGAACATGATCACTTCAGTACACAATGCAAATTGTTTCATGATCGTATCGTGTCCAAAAATTGTGATGACTTGATTTCCCTTGCACATCATAATGAACTTAGTTCTCTTTTGGGTTATGAAGAAATGAAACGTATAACTAAGGATCCTCCAGAATTTGTCCTTGATAAAGTTCTTGATTTTGATCTAGAAGAAATTTATATGTATTAAGCGGTGAATTGTATTGAAAATCCTTATATTGCCAATTACATAAAGAAAAGAAAACAAATATAAGATGAAGAGAATACTAACGAAAGGGAAGAGACTTCCCAATATCCTCCTATTATTTCTTATGATGAATCATGGAACGAGGAGGAGCTTTCTATTCAACCAATCTCATTAATAAGGAGCTCCAAAAAGAGGATTGAAACCACACATAATGTGAAGAATAAAAAGAAAAGACAGAGAAGCAAAGGTAGAAAGGTATCCCTCCCAAATGATATTGCTCCTATTATTCATTGTGATGATGATAATTGCTATGCTATTGGTGCTATCCATACTATTAATGATGAGAGTGATTATGCTTATGATATGAAAGGGCCCAAGCTTGGGGATGCTATGTTTGATGAGAATGACATGTTTGAGAATATATTTGTTGCAATTAATGTTTGTCCCAAGCTTGGGGATGCTATGATTTATGAAGATGATATTTTTAGCCTCCCAAGCTTTGATGAGCAAATTTATTATGATGATAGCATGCCTCCTATTTATGATGATTATTGTGATAACACTTATGCTATAAAAAGTAGTGATGATTGTATTAAAACTTGTCATGATTATGATTACTCTTTTTCTGAATGTTACTCTTTTAATGTGGAAACAATTTATAGTATTCGAGTTTCTTATGATACTCCCACTATTCCGAATGAGAAGAGTTTTGCTTATGTGGAGAGTAGTACAAATTCTATACTTGTAGAGCATGAAAAGAATGCTTTAGGTGCTGGTTATATTGTTGAATTCATTCATGATGCTACTGAAAATTATTATGAGGGAGGAATATATACTTGTAGGAATTGCAATAATATCAAGTTTCCTCTATGTGTTGAAAATCTTGAAGTTATGCTTGTTTTGCCTTCCTATGCTAGTTGATTATTGTTCCCATAAGTTGTTTGCTCACAAAATCCCTATGCATAGGAAGTGGGTTAGACTTAAAAGTGCTAGTCATATTCTTCATGATGCTCTCTTTATGTTTCAATTCTTATCTTTTATGTGAGCATCATTGAAATCATCATGCCTAGCTAGGGGCGTTAAACATTAGCGCTTGTCGGGAGGCAACCCAATTTTTTTTGAGAAGTTAAACAGTGGGAGAGGCTCCCACTGTGTTTGTATTACTCAAAAAGCAAGTTACAATGTACAATCCATATTTACAAGCATCTGATCCTCCACTTTGGGAGGTAGGGTGAACTATCAGAAACCTGGACTAACTAGTGGGGGTGGAGGTTGTTTACAAAGGAGAGAATAATGTCTCTCAACTCAACCTTGGTTCTGTATTGGAGTAGTGTGAAGTATGTTTTGAACCTATCCAGCCAGTTATGATATGTTGGAGGGATGCTTCTAAAGAGTTTGTTGTTCCTTTCTTTCCATATGCTCCAGGCTGCTTGTAGAAAGATTTCCATGAACATGGGATTATTCCAGTCAGCAGAGTCTTTACTTATCCATTGCAGTCTGGTGCCAGTTACCTCCCAAGAGATCCCAATTTTGGACCAACAGTATTTGCTGAATGGGCATTGGAAGATCATGTGTTCGACATCCTCTTCAACTGGTTGGCTGCACAAGAGGCAGGTGAGGTCATCTCCGATGTTATAATGTCTTCTTTTGAGCATATTGCGAGTATTTAGTCGATCAGAGAGGAGTAACCATCCAAACATCTTGATTTTGAGTGTGACTTTGCTCTTCCAGAGCCAAAGATAGGATTGGTGGGCCTTGACATCCCGAAAATAGAACTTGTAGTATCTGTTACTTGCTTTTATTTTAGTTACTTGCTTTTTGGTTCTGTTTAGGAATAAATAATCTATCTAGCCTCTGGTTAGATGTGGTTTTATGTTTAGTTAGTGTTTGTGCCAAGTAGAACCTTTGGGAAGACTTGGGTGAAGTCTTTATGATCTTGCTGTAAAAAACAGGAACTTTAGCACTCACGAGATTAGCTAAAACTTTTTATTTGTAGCGACCCGACCTCAGATGGTCAAGTCTCTGTGTTTCATTGTCATCCCCGGATCAGTAATGCTGACACACACAGTACTCGAAGGATTTATAACAGAGTAGCAATCACACACTTATTACATCGAAAGTCTCAAAAGAGAACTTATTACAATAATATGGCTTAAGGCCATCTAATACGATAATAGCGGAAGGCTTGGAAGATAAAGTGAGTCCATCAACTCCAACGGCATAGCTGAGCTGCACGGCAACGACCTATCGAACCTTACTCTTCGCGAAAAGTCTGCAACATAATACGTTGCAGCCGAGAACGAATTGACACATGGAATATGCCGGCAATATAACACAAGAGAGCAGGAACAGAATAATGCTATCACTACATGCATATTTGGTGGTGGAAAAGCTCTATGGTTATAGTTTTCTTGAAAAGCCAATTTTTTCCTACAACAAAGGAATAAATTTTATTTAACTATCATGGTGGTTGAAACAACATTGAGAAGGTATAACCCCAACTCAATCCCAATTAAAGTAGTTAACAACCCGACAATATTAATTAAGAGTGATGAGATACATGTGAATACTCAAGTACTAGATACTCAAAACTGTCCATAATCGGGGACACGGCTAACCATGATTAGATTGTACACTCTGCGGAGGTTTGCACACTTTTCCCCACAAGACTCGATCGCCTCCGTTGATTTCTCGCACTACTTGGTGTTTCAGAAACGGATGACCGAGACATAGTCTTTCAAAAACATTAACTCTCTACTCCGGGTAGACCATACCAAACCTACAAAACCCACTACCTGCTGATCTACCTCTTCAAGAGCTTCACGTAACTTACTCAACTATGCTAGAGCCCATAGTAGCTTGTGGATGCACAAGGAAGTTTCTAGCATGAATAATCTCAGTTCCCTTTAAGCCTGGGTGGCGGTCCATAGGAAGATCACACGGGTACCCCGGGATTTCTAAAAATAAAACAGACAAAACTGGGTTCCCCAGGTCCTCAATCCACCCAGATGTGTATTAAAGTTGCCACCTTAAAGTAAACCATTAATTAACAAACTCACATCTGTCATGGATTCACTCAAACCCAAACCACGTCTACGAGCATAGCATAGCAATAATAGCAACACGTAGAAGTAACTCCCAAGGGTTTGATAGTAACAGGCAATAGGTTCTACCTCAACTACTACTTCCCAACCCACAAATTAATGACATCCTAATCATGCAATGTTTGAGGATTGAAACTAATGCATAAAAACTAGGTATGAAAAGAGTATGATCAATGTGTTACTTGCCTGGCTGACGATCCGTGAATCCTAGAGACTCGTAGTAACACGCTTCGCACTCCGGGAATTTTATCGCAAGCAAACAATAACATACATAAGCAACAAACAATGATGCACAAGCAAAACTCCACTAAAAAAGGTTGACCAGAAAGTTCAACTTAAGAACTCCGGTTCGCAAAAAGAAACAAACCAAACGAAGCAACAAAACTCAAACGGTGAAAGAAATAAGATCCGTTTACTAATCTGAACTAGGGTCAAATTTTACAGAGGCAAAAACTTGTTTGAGTTGATTATTCGGAAAGAGGGTTTTGAGACGAAACTCCAGGCGCTTGAATCGCCTGATTCCGATAAATGAGCGAAAAGTTATACTAGATCGAACATCGGATCAGAAATCACGATCAGAAAAATCACGGAATAAATCCAAGAAAAGAAAAGCGACGAACAGCTTAACGAACGAACGTTCGTTATCTGATCCTAAACGAAGAACGCGTTCGTTAAAACGAACGAACGAGCGAACGCTCGCTAAATAAATAAACCGGAGAAAAACCAATCTATTTAAAAAAAGAAAAACCTAGGGTTTCTAAAAAACCGAAATGGTTTTTTTGTCGGAAAACCGAGACGGCGGGGCGGCTACCTTGCTCGACCCCGGCGGGGCTCGGGCTCGGTGGGGTGGCGGCGGGAGGCGGCGGCGGCGGCTAGAGGCGGCGGCGACGGCTAGAGGTGGCGGCGGCGGCTCAAGGGGCTCGGGCGGCGGGCGGCGGCTCGGGCGGCAGGCGGCGGGAGGCGGTGGTGGTGACGAGAGGGGGGCTCGGTATTTAAAGGAGGGGGGCTCGGTGGCTTGGGGGAGGGGGCAGGCGGCGTCAAGGGACGCTGAGTCCGATCCGGACTCAAGGGCGGCCAGCGGCTTGGGCCCGCTTGGCTTAGGGCTTGACCCGATCGGGTTCGGCCATGAGGTTTGTTTTAAATTGTTCCGCCAACAGAAAAACTCCTATAAAATAAAATAAAAATCTAAAAATGCCAAAACAAATTTTCACCGTCTAAATGAAATATTTAGACCGAGATGAACATTTTCTTGGCCCTAAAAAAATGCAATTTTAAAAACGTGCAATTTTTCTAACGCAAATAAAATCCAAATAAAAATCAAATAAAATCCAAATAATGATTTTAACATTTTTCCTCCATCAACTATTTTGGAGAAGTCATATTATCTCCCCTCATTTATTTTTAATATGAAATATTTTTCCGGAGGGAAAAATAATTAAAATAAAAAATCCTCGTTCTCAGTATTTGATAAAAATCAAATATGAAAACTGGAAAGTCCCCAACTCTCTCCGAGGGTCCTTGATTTGCTTAGGATTTCGAGGATTGCGGAACGAAGATGCAATAAAATATGATATGCATGGATGACCTATGTATAACATTCCAAATTGAAAATTTGGGATGTTACAAACCTACCCCCCTTAAGATGAATCTCGTCCTCGAGATTCGGGTTAGCTAGAAAATAGGTGCGGGTGGTCCTTGCGAATATCCTCTTCTCGTTCCCAGTGGCTTCCTCTTCGGTATGGTGGCTCCAATGAACTTTGCAAAAACTTGATAACCTTCTTTGCTGCGTGACTCATTTGTCAAAGTCAAGAATCTTTACTGGCTTCTCTTCATAGGTCAAATTACTATCCAACTGAATAGCCTCCAGGGGCACTGTATCTCTTAACGGTATATCGGCCATCTCAGCATGACACTTCTTCAACTGTGATACGTGGAACACATCGTGAACTCCTGACAATCCTTCAGGCAACTCCAGCTTGTAGGCAACTTCTCCCATCCGTTCCAAAACACGATATGGTCCTACAAATCTCGGAGCTAATTTTCCCTTAACTCCAAATCGTTTCACTCCTCGCAAGGGTGATACTCGCAGATAGGCTGTGTCTCCAATTTCATAGGTTACCTCCTTGAGTTTTGAGTCTGCATAACTTTTCTGCCTCGACTGAGCAATCTTCAATCTGTCACAGATTAGTTTAACCTTCTCCTCCGACTCTTTGATCAAATATGGTCCAAACAACTGACGGTCTCCTACCTCATCCCACATCAGAGGTGTTCTACATCTGCGTCCATACAGAGCTTCAAACGGTGCCATCTTCAAACTGGCCTGGTAGCTATTGTTGTATGAGAACTTCTGCGTAAGGCAAATTGTCATCCCAACTAGATCCATAGTCTAGCGCAGTGCTCTCAACATGTCCTCCAAAATCTGGTTGACTCTCTGTCATGCCCATCCATGCGTGGGTGAAATGTTGTTGTCTTGAACTCCAATCTTGTTCCCAAAGTCTGGTGTAGTTGATGCCAAAACTTTGAAGTAAATTGTGTTCCTCTATCTGATACGATGGTCCTCAGAACTCCATGCAAACATACGATCCTGGACATATATATCTTGGCCAACTTTGCACTTGTATAGGTTGTTTTAACTGGGATGAAGTGAGCCACTTTGGTCAGGCGATCCACTACTGCCCATATTGAGTCATATCCTGCTTTGGTTCTGGGCAATCCGGTGATAAAATCCATGCCAAGTTTATCCCACTTCCATTTGGGTATCGGCATAGGCTGTAATAGTCCTGCTGGCTTCTGATGCGCTGCCTTCACTCTCTAACATACGTCACATACGGCTACATAGACGGCAATATCCTTCTTCATACCAGTCCACCAGAAACGTTCTTTCAAATCCAAATACATCTTGGTGTTTCCGGGGTGTATCGAGTATGGTGAGTCATGGGCCTCCTGAAGTATTAACTTTCTGATATCTGGGTTATTGGGCACATAAACTCGGTCCTCAAACCATAAGGTATCGTGCTCATCCTCACGAAAACCTTTGGCCTTTCCTTTGCTCATCTTCTCTTTTATCTCAGCAATCTCTTTGTCTTCCTTCTGAGCTTCGAATCTTGTCCAACAATGTAGACCGAACCTCCATTGTTGCAATGAAACCTCTTGTAACAATCTCCAACCGAAGTTCCATGATATCCTCATTAACTCCTTGACAATCCCTTACTTTCAAGGATATTAGCGTAACTCTTCCGGCTCAAAGCGTACGCTACAACATTGGCCTTTCTGGATGATAGTGCAGCTTCATATCGTAATCCTTTATAAGCTCCAGCCATCTCCTTTGTCTAAGGTTCAACTCATACGTGTGAAAATGTACTTCAAACTCTTATGATCCGTGTACACATCACAATGATTTCCAATAAGATAATGTCTCCAAGTCTTCAATGCATGCACTACCGCTGCTAACTCCAAATCATGCGTGGCATAGTTCAACTCATGAGGCTTTAGTTGTCGTGAGGCATACGAAACAACCTTTCCGTTCTGCATAAGCACACATCCAAGTCCCAAGCGTGAGGCGTCACAATACACTTGAAACTCCTTATGTATATCTGGCAATGTTAGCACTAGGGCTGTAGTCAAACGTTTCTTCAACTCCTAAAAACTTGCCTCGCAATCATCTGTCCATTTAAACTTAGTATCCTTCTTCAGCAATTCAGTCATTGGCTTAGCAATCTTGGAAAAATTCTCAATGAATCTCCGGTAATATCATGCGAGTCCGAGGAAACTGCGGATCTCGCCAACTGAAGTGGGTGCCAACCATTCAAGGATGGATCAATCTTCTTTGGGGTCCACTGCTATACCTTCCCCTGATATAACATGCCCAAGAAATCCAACTTCCTTCAACCAAAACTCGCACTTGCTGAATTTGGCGTATAACTGGTGTTCCCTGAGTTTCTCGAGAACTAAACGCAAATGTTCCTTGTCCTCCTCTTCTTTCTTCGAGTATACCATAATATCATCAATAAACACCACAACAAACTTGTCCAAATACTCCATGAACACCTTGTTCATCATACTCATGAAATAGGCAGGGGCGTTAGTCAGTCCAAACGACATGACCGTATACTCAGATAATCCATACCGCGTCTTTGAACGCTGTCTTTGGTATATCCTTCTCTCGAATCTTCAACTGATGGTATCCCGACCGTAGATCAATCTTCGAAAACACCTTAGCTCCTTGCAACTGATCAAACAGATCATTGATCATCGGTAATGGATACTTGTTCTTTATCGTTACTTCATTCAAGGCTCGGTAGTCAACGACCATCCAAAAGGATTTATCCTTCTTCTCGACCAAAAGTAATCTTGGTGCTCCCCAAGGTGATGAACTCCTGCGAATATAACCTTTCTCCAATAACTCCTTGATCTGTTTCTTAATTTCCTCCAGATCATTTGAGGGCATCTGATAGGGTCTCTTGGATATTGGCCCTGTACCTGGCAATAGCTCTATCAGGAACTCGATGTCTCGATCTGGTGGCATGCCTGGTAACTCCTCTGGGAAAACATCCGGAAAATCCTATACTACAGGCACTTCCTCGTGTACAACTCCCGTGAGGGCATTCACTTGGCTCCTCCTAGGCACATGCCTAGATACATACTTAATCCTTTTTCCCTCCGGGGTGAGATAAATTGATTTGCTAGCAGTCAATGCTTCCTCCATACTTCGACATCCAGTCCATACCTAATATCACATCCAATCCTTGCGACTCCAAGATAATTAGGTCGATGAAAAACATGCGTGCCAATGGTTAGGTATCTGGGTGCACCATCGGCTAGCCATGTACTCTGCTCCAGGCGAGCTCACTAAAAGAGGGGTCCTAAGGGTTTGGGTTGGTAGCTTAAACTTATCAACAAATCCTCTTGATATGTATGAATGCGATGCACCAGTATCGAAAAGAACAAGAGCGGTAAATGACTTACCAAAAACTTACCTATTATCGCGTCCGACTGCTCTTCAACTTCCTCCACGTTAACGTGGTTCACTTGTCCTTTGTTGAATGGATTGGGCTTCTTTCCAGCGCTCCCATTTCCGTTTCCATTCCTTCCTTCAGGGCAATCATTGGCATAGTGCCCAGTCTTCCCGCACTTAAAGCAAGTAACTTGACTTAGGTCCCTTTTGGCGGGTGTAGATGGGTTGGAGCTGTTCTGATTGTTGTTAACTCCATTCCCATTTCCATTCTTAGCACCATTGTGGTTATGCGATCCTCCCCCAGTGTGGTTGCGACCTCCATGGTTATGAACAAGTCCTCCCGAGTTCGGGGTTAAGCGGGGCTTCTGTTGAGCTCCTGAATTATAGTTCCCTTGTCCATACTTCCTCTTACAGCTCTCAATCTGCTGCTGCTTTCCTTCAATCATAAGGGCCTTGTCTACCAACTCCTGGTAGTTGTTGAAAGTTGCCACCATCAACTGCATGCTCATCTCATCATTCAGCCCTTCCATAAACTTCTCACCTTCGCGGCATCTGTGGCCACATCATCAGGGGCATAGCGTGATAACTTGCTAAACTCATCCACGTATTGAGCCACAGTACGGTTCCCCTGGCGCAGGTTGCGGAACTCCCACTTCTTCATCTGCATGGCTCCAGTTGAGACATGGGATGTGCGAAAAGCTTGCCGAAACTGGTCCCACGTGACATTGGCTATAGGAAAAGTAGCCGTGTAATTCTCCCACCATGCGGCTGTTGGTCCATCCAATTGATGTGCGGCAAAGCGCACCTTCTCACCGTGCATCCAGCGGTGGTTAACTCCCTTCCAATACGGCGTAGCCAATCATCAGCAACTATTGGCTCGGTGCTACTGGAAAACACTGGCGGTTGTAACCTCAGGAAACAGGCTAAATTGTCCACTGGTGGCGGGTTATTGTTGTTGTTGTTGCCCTGGTTCTGAACTAGCAATTGCATCAAAGCATTCTGCTGCTGGATCAACTGGGTGAGCTCCGGTGGAAAAACAAAACTGGTGTCACGTCTGAGGCATCGATGGGTTTAGCTGGTATAGATTAGTATAGAAAAAATGTATAATGAGAAAGCACTACCCATATGCATATGAGGCAAACACAATCATTTCACTCAATCAATCAAGCAAGGGCATACAAACGATCTAGAACTATCGCAAAAGTGCTCAACTACTATTAGATACATGGGGGAAATACTACTAATATATGGTGGTCATCTAAAAAATTTGATCGGTGGAAGACTCCATGATGTCTGCTCCAGCTTCGTCTTCATAGTCATCATCACTTGGATCAGAATCGGTGTCGTCGATGATGATGTAGTTGTACGGGCAAGTGGGGTCGTCTTCTTCTTCTTCCGGTGCTGGTCCTCCCATGAATACTCCGATCTTCTTAACCAGGTCGTCGTTCTTCTCCAGTAGTGTCTTGATTTCCTCCTCATATCCCTCACGCGTGAACTTGAGTTCTTCCTCCAGTTCGATGATCCTGGTCTTCGCCTTCTTCGACTCCATCATATCTGCGCACATCTGGTTCTCCTGACATTGAATGTGCTGGTTTAGCTCCTGAATGAAAGCTGCAATTGATCTGTCCTTCTTGGTGCTGATTACTTCCCATTGCTCGTCTCGGCGCCCACATATTTGATAGATGGTGTCTTTAAGCTCCCTGTTGTAGACTTCTCCAATACGTCCCATGGTAATGTGAGCTGCCATACTCTTGCCTAGACTCCAGGTGAGTGCTTCGAAAGAAAACTCTATGGGCTTAGAAGTTGGCGAGAACGTCCTTCCTGGAACTTGTACTTTAATCATCCAGCGCTCCTCTTCTGGTAAGGTGGCATTGTACGTCCCGGTGAAGCTTGGTATACCGATGTTCAAGTACCTAGTGACTTCCTTCAAGTGGCGTCCAAAAGGTGTGTCTTCATACAGTTGTGCAAACTTGTTCTTCATCTCTGTCATCCTAAAGAGTGGAAAAATGGAGAGGAGTCAGAAATGAGTAGAGAAGAGTGACCTATGGTTTATCTTAATGGTCGTGTCCTACACTCAGCATGTGCTCTGATACCATCTTGTAGGTACCCGACCTCAGATGGTCAAGTCTCTCGTGTTTCGATGTCATCCCTAGATCAAGAATCTTGACACACCACATTACTCGAAGGATTTATAACAGAGTAGCAATCACACACTTATTACATCGAAAGTCTCAAAAGAGAACTTATTACAATAATATGGCTTAAGGCCATCTAATACGATAACAGTGGAAGGCTTGAAAGATAAAGTGAGTCCATCAACTCCAATGGCATAGCTGAGCTGCACGGCAACGACCTATCGAACCTTACTCCTCGTCTGAAAAGTCTGCAACATAATACATTGCAGCTCGAGAACGGGTCAGCACATGGAATATGCCGCAATATAACACAAGAGAGCGGAACAGAATAATGCTATCACTACATGCATATTTGGCTGGTGGAAAAGCTCTATGGTTATAGTTTTGCGAAAAGCCAATTTTTCCCTACAACAAAGGAATAAATTTTATTTAACTATCATGGTGGTTGAAACATCATTGAGAAGGTATAACCCCAACTCAATCCCAATTAAAGTAGTTAACAACCCAACAATATTAATTAAGAGTGATGAGATACATGTGAATACTCAAGTACTAGATACTCAAAACTGTCCATAACCGGGGACACGGCTAACCATGATTAGATTGTACACTCTGCAGAGGTTTACGCACTTTTCCCCACAAGACTCGATCACCTCCGTTGATTTCTCGCACTACTTGGTGTTTGAGAAATGGATGACCGAGACATAGTATTTCAGAAACATTAACTCTCTACTCCGGGTAGACCATACCAAACCTACAAAACCCACTACCTGCTGATTTACCTCTTCAAGAGCTTCACATAAGTTACTCAACTATGCTAGAGCCCATAGTAGCTTGTGGCTGCACACGGAAGTTTCTAGCATGAATAATCTCGATTCCTTTAAGCCCTGGTGGCGGTCCATAGGAAGATCACACGGGTACCCCGGGATTTCCAAAAATAAAACAGACAACATTGGGTTCCCCAGGTGCCTCAATCCACCCAGATGTGTATTAAAGTTGCCACCTTAAAGTAAACCATTAATTAACAAACTCACATCTGTCATGGATTCACTCAAACCCAAACCACGTCTACGAGCATAGCATAGCAATAATAGCAACACGTAGAAGTAACTCCCAAGGGTTTGATAGTAAACAGGGAAATAGGTTCTACCTCAACTACTACTTCCCAACCCACAAACTAATGACATCCTAATCATGCAATGTTTGAGGATTGAAACTAATGCATAAAAACTGGGTATGAAAAGAGTATGATCAATGTGTTACTTGCCTTGCTGACGATCCGTGAATCCTAGAGACTCGTAGTAACACGCTTCACACTCCGGGAATTCTATCGCAAGCAAACAATAACATACATAAGCAACAAACAATGATGCACAAGCAAAACTCTACTAAAAGAGGTTGACCAGAAAGTTCAACTTAAGAACTCCGGTTCGCAAAAAGAAACAAACCAAACGAAGCAACAAAACTCAAACGGCGAAAGAAATAAGATCAGTTTACTAATGTGAACTAGGGTCAAATTTTACAGAGGCAAAAACTTGTTTGCGTTGATTATTCGGAAAGAGGGTTTCGAGAGAAACTCCAGGCGCTTGAATCGCCTGATTCCGATAAACGAGCGAAAAGTTATACTAGATCGAACATCGGATCAGAAATCACGATCAGAAAAATCGTGCAATAAATCCGAGAAAAGAAAAGCGATGAACAGCTTAACGAACGAACGTTAGTTATCTGATCCTAAACGAAGAACGTGTTCGTTAAAACGAACAAACGAGCGAACGCTCGCTAAATAAATAAACCGGAGAAAAACTGATCTATTTTAAAAAAGAAAA
Organism: Aegilops bicornis; assembly: GCA_021605145.1. Taxonomy (NCBI): domain Eukaryota; kingdom Viridiplantae; phylum Streptophyta; class Magnoliopsida; order Poales; family Poaceae; genus Aegilops; species Aegilops bicornis. The sequence continues at coordinate 497,850,532 of CM038674.1, forward strand.
ACCTAGGGTTTCTAAAAAACCGAAACAGTTTTTTGTCAGAAAACCGGGACGGCGGGGCGGCTACCTTGCTCGACTCCGGCGGGGCTCGGGCTCGGTGGGGTGGCGGTGGGAGGCGGCGGCGGCGGCTCGGGCGGGGCTCGGGCGGCTCGAGGCGGCGGGAGGCGGTGGTGGTGACGAGAGGAGGGCTCGGTATTTAAAGGAGGGGGCTCGGTGGGTTGGTGGAGGGGGCAGGCGGCGGCGGCGGGAGGCGGAGTCCGATCCGGACTCTGCGGCGGCGGCGCGGCACGGGAGGAAGGCGGCGGCGGCGGCTTAGGCCGGTCTGGCCTGGCTGGGCTTCGCCTGCCCAGTGCACACGCTGGGTTTTTTTTAAATTTTTCCACGATGAAAAACTCCTATAAAATAAAATAAAAATCTAAAAATGCCAAAACAAATTTTCACCGTCTAAATGAAATATTTAGAACGAGATGAACATTTTCTTGGCCCTAAAAAATGCAATTTTAAAAACGTGCAATTTTTCTAACGCAAATAAAATCCAAATAAAAATCAAATAAAATCCAAATAATGATTTTAACATTTTTCCTCCAATATTTCAACTGTTTTGGAGAAGTCATATTATCTCCCCTCATTTATTTTTCCGGAGGGAAAAATAATTAAAATAAAAAATCCTCGTTCTCAGTATTTGATAAAAGTCAAATATGAAAACCGGAAAATACCCAACTCTCTCCGAGGGTCCTTGAGTTGCTTAGGATTTCGAGGATTGCGGAACGAAGATGCAATAAAATATGATATGCATGGATGACCTATGTATAACATTCCAAATTGAAAATTTGGGATGTTACATTATTGAAGAGTGCTATTTAGTTGATTCTTTTTGCAGACGATTACTAGAAAATTCCTCAGGTCCACCAATTTATTTCAGAATTTTTGGACTTACAAAAGTATTCGAATGATACAGATTACTACAGACTGTTCTGTTTTTGATAGATTCTGTTTTCTATGTGATGTTTGCTTATTTTGATGAATCTATGAGTAGTATCGGAGGGTATGAACCATAGAGAAGTTGGAATACAGTAGATATTACACCAATATGAATTTAGAATGATTTCACAACAGTACCTAAGTGGTGATTTATTTTCTCATACTAATGGAGCTTACGAGTTTTCTGTTAAGTTTTGTGTTGTGAAGTTTTCAAGTTTTGGGTAAAGATTCGATGGACTATGGAATAAGGAGTGGCAAGAGCCTAAGATTGGGGATGCCCAAGGCACCCCAAGGTAATATTCAAGGATAACCAAGAGCCTAAGCTTGGGGATGCCCCGGATGGCATCCCCTTTTTCGTCTTCGTTCATCGGTAACTTTACTTGGAGCTATATTTTTATTCACCACATGATATGTGTTTTGCTTGGAGCGTCATTTTATTTTCTTTTGTTTTGATTGCTTTTTGAATAAAATACCAAGATCTGAAATTATTAAATGTTAGAGAGTCTTCACATAGATGCATAATTATTCGACTACTCATTGATCTCCACTTATATCTTTCGGAGTAGTTTGTCGTTTGCTCTAGTGCTTCACTTATATATTTTTAGAGCACGGCGATGGTTTTGTTTTGAAGAAATAAATGAACTCTCATGCTTCAATTACATTATTTTGAGAGTCCTAAACAGCATGGTAATTTGCTTTGGTTATGAAATTAGTCCTAATATGATGGGCATCCAAGAGGGATATAATAAAAACTTTCATATAGAGTGCATTGAATACTAAGAGAAGTTTGATACTTGATGATTGTTTTGAGATATGAAGATAGTGATATTAAAGTTATGCTAGTTGAGTAGTCGTGAATTTGAGAAATACTTGTGTTGAAGTTTGCAAGTCCCGTAGCATGCACGTATGGTAAACGTTGTGTGGCAAATTTGAAACATGAGGTGTTCTTTGATTGTCATCCTTATGAGTGGCGGTCGGGGACGAGCGATGGTCTTTTCCTACCAATCTATCCCCCTAGGAGCATGCGCATAGTGCTTGGTTTTTGATGACTTGTAGATTTTTGCAATAAGTATGTGAGTTCTTTATGACTAATGTTGAGTCCGTGGATTATACGCACTCTCATCCTTCCATCATTGCTCTTCGGTATCATTGTCGGTGTGAAAACTGGCGGATCTCGGGTAGGGGGTCTCGAACTGTGCGTCTAAAGCGGATGGTAACAGGAGGCGGGGGACACGATGTTTACCCAGGTTCGGGCCCTCTTGATGGAGGTAATACCCTACTTCGTGCTTGATTGATCTTGATGATATGAGTATTACAAGAGTTGATCTACCACGAGATCGTAGAGGCTAAACCCTAGAAGCTAGCCTATGGTATGATTGTTGTTGTCCTACGGACTAAACCCTCCGGTTTATATAGACACCAGAGGGGGTTAGGGTTACACAAAGTTGGTTACAAGGGAGGAGATCTATATTGCCAAGCTTGCCTTCCACGCCAAGGAGAGTCGCATCCGGACACGGGACGAAGTCTTCAATCTTGTATCTTCATAGTCCAACAGTCCAGCCAAAGTATATAGTCCGGCTGTCCGAGGACCCCCTAATCCAGGACTCTCTCAGTAGCCCCTGAACCAGGCTTCAATGATGATGAGTCCGGCGCGCAGATTGTCTTCGGCATTGCAAGGCGGGTTCTTCCTCCGAATACTCCATAGAAGATCTTGAACACAAGGATAGTGTCCGGCTCTACAAAACAAATTCCACATACCACCGTAGAGAGAATAATATTTCCACAAGTCTAATCTGCTGACACATTCGGTGGCATGACATCACACCCCGGCCCGGTCGTTATTCGAACCATTTTTCCCAGCCTGCCACTACATGTTTTGCGAGGCGGTTTTATTGCCACGTCTTGTCAAAGCAGAGATCGTGTCCCCCTTATTACGGGATTCTCATCAATACGGGTGTGGGTAACCCAATCGTGCCCGTTGGTATGACTCCTCGATTTTAGGCAAGTCCCAAACGGCCACACGGAGGACGCTTGATATTCATCCTCTTCATAAAAGGGCCAAGGCTTGTCCTTTTCTTCTCGCGCTCAATCGAACCCTTCCCCCACCTTGAGTTCCAACACCCAAGGCTCAGGCTAGGCGCTTCGGACCTGCAATCATGTCTGGATCCAACCTTCAAGGTCGGTGGATGCCCTCCTCTGTCATAGAGGAGGACATCAGGAAGCTAAGAGAAGCCAGGTATCTGACCGCCGAAGTCTCGCACAGGCTGCCGGCTCGAGGGCAGGTCGTCCCTACTCCCGAGCCCAACGAGAGTGTCGTATTCATTGCCCACTTCCTCCGAGGGCTAGGCTTTATTCTAGATCCCTTTGTTAGGGGGCTCATGTTCTATTACGGGATTGATTTTCACGATCTGGCCCCGGATTCCATCCTTCACATCTTGTCATTCATTGTCATGTGTAAGGCCTTCCTCCACGTCACACCACACTTCGGCTTGTGGCTCAAGACCTTTAATGTGAGGCCTAAGATGATTAACGGGCGACACGCAGAATGCGGAGGTGCCGTAATAGGTAAAGGCGCCGATGTTCCATGGCCGAAGGGTTCCTTCCCGGAGGTGTCCAGCTTATGGCAACGGGAGTGGTTTTACATCACAGCTCCACGTGGTACTAAGTGGGTAGCCGCCCCTGCCTTCCGCTCGGGTTCCCCACCACAACTGGCGTCATGGATCAACAAGGGGCTGGACTGGGGACCAGTAAATGATGTGTCGATATTGCAGAGTCGTATCCGAGATCTCCTCGAGAGAGATGTCAGCCTTGTCAAGGTAATGCAAGTCATGCTAGTTCATTGAGTCCTACCCTGCAAACGTCGACCTCTCCGTATGTGGGAGTTCAACCCGGAAGGACCGCGAGCTATTCAGCACTTCTTTGGCATGACTCACGAAGAGATGTACAAATTGTTCTTCGGATCACAAATAAAGTGTCCGGACACCACCGAGGATGCGGGTCTGAGCTGCAATCGTCCAGATACCCAAGTAAGTAGTTCCTTCACCGAACATGCTATCTCTTTATTTATCGCAACATCATTCTGAAAAGTCGCTCTTTGACCGGGACTGGATAAAAAAGGCAAACATGATAAGGTGTTCGGCCCCCCTTACCGAAGGCTCAACAGATCCAGTACTGGCCGGGATGCTTGAGCTCGCGCCTTATCAAGCATCATCAGGGGAAGATAAAGGGGGGAATAAAGCAGTCGAAAGCGGGCCGCACTCACTATTCATCTAATCCGGGGGAATTAGTGCCTCCGTGAAGGAGGATAACCGGGGAGAAGAACCTAAAATTCCTTCTCTCCAGGGAAGGAAGAGGGCCGCCTCTGAAGACCTAGAAAAAATGGTTTCCAAATGAGGGAAGAAACCTTTGTCAGGGGGCCCTACCCCGGAGGGCATCCTTACCGCACAGTTCCCGCAAGGGGACCAGCCCTCCACCAAGTTGTAAGTAAACAAAAGTACTTTATAGTAAATATAACTTGCCTCATTTCTGAGATCCATGACCGAGACACATGCCTTGTAGTTCAGATCATAGCCCTTCTCGACAGAGTTCGTCTTCGGGGGATCTTCTTCGGAGATGATGGAGAGCGAAACGCCTCCCCGTGCCTCCCCGCCTCATGAGGCGGGCGACCCCGAGGTGTCGTCACGGAGGATTTCTCCTGATCCGCCAAGGCCAGAGGGCAACCCTTCGGCCACCCGAAGTCTGGAGTACTCGGCTCCTAAGGAGAGCCACAGAAAGAGTCCGGGACTGTCCGGTGCGCGACCAGACGCACTGATGAATCTTCTGGAGCAAGCAGCTATCTCAGAAACGCATCGTACACTAATGGGTACGGTGGTTGAGAGGATTTCATCTGCCGAAAGCGGGTTGCATGAAGCTTTTGTGAGCCTGTTAAGAGGCTTTGAGGTATGCAAAGTAATATATGTATTTTTTACGGTGTCGCACATGCTAGGTGTGCCCTATGTAGATAGTAGCCCCTAAGACTCTGGTTGCTGTCGAAAGAGACGGCAAATAGAGGATCATAGTCCCAGGTAATAACCATGTTGTTTTCATGTGCAGGCGGCTGCGGGTCCGGTGGCTAGCCGGACTGGTCAATTTGCTGAACTGAAGCGGCAACTTGATGTGGCAGATGCCGACATCGTGCTTGTAAACAGGTGGCTTGATGAGGCACAGGGTATGTATTCTCCAACGATCAATATATACTAAGAGGAGCATGATGCTAGTATCTGTAATATGCTGTGACCGTAGATGGAGCTATTGCCGTGGAGACCCTTCGGACGGAACTTGACCGAGCCAAGGAGCAAGCCCGGAAGAGTGATGCGGCCGCCCTAAAGGCGGTCGAAGAGTTAAAAGCTGAACATGCTGCACATTGCGAGAGCAAAGAGAAAATAGACAAAATGGCTATTGAGTTGAAAGATGCCGCCGACCGTTATGAGCTACTTGAAAAGGAAAGTCAAGCGAAGACGGCGGACCTGGAGAAAGCCATGGTGGCAGCCAAGGAAGCCCGCTCGAAAATCAGAGCGGCGAAGGAGGAGCTATGTCAAGCCGGAAATATCACGGCCGGGAAGCCCTTTTTGTTGTGGATGAAGTTCGGGGATCCTAAGTATGCCCTTCTGGATCAATTATGGAGTTTTGCGGACGAGTACCTGGATTTCGCAGCGAGTGCTGCCGACGCGACCAAGTTTTTCGAGGATCAAAAAGATCACGAAGTGGAAAAGTTGTTCTGGTCGTAGTTCCATGCTCCGGCGCGTCCGCTGCTGTTGAATGAGCAAATGGCTGAGTGGGCCGAGCTCCATAGGTTGTCCGGGCTTGCCATGAGGTCTGTCGTGGATCGTCCCTGGCCAGCAGGACCAAGGCCGAATAGTTATTTTCGCCTTGTGCAACAAATCCTTGGTAGTGTGCCGCATATGACGCGGTGAAGAAGTCGGCGTGCATCGAGGGTGCGCGAATGGCTCTCGCCCGTGTCAAGACATATTGGGCAGAGATGGAGGCCACCACGATTGCAGCCCAGAATCCGGCCGTAGGCCAGGTGAGGGAGTCCTGGATTAGGGGGTGTCCGGATGGCCGGACTATAGCCTTTGGCCGGACTCCTGGACTATGAAGATACAAGATTGAAGACTTCGTCCCGTGTCCGGATGGGACTTTCCTTGGCGTGGAAGGCAAGCTTGGCGATACGGATATGTTGATTTCCTCCCATTTGTAACCGACTCTATGTAACCATAACCCTCTCCGGTGTCTATATAAACCGGAGGGTTTTAGTCCGTAGGACGGACAACAATCATACCATAGGCTAGCTTCTAGGGTTTAGCCTCTCTGATCTCGTGGTAGATCTACTCTTGTACTACCCATATCATCAATATTAATCAAGCAGGAGTAAAGTTTTACCTCCATCGAGAGGGCCTGAACCTGGGTAAAAACATCGTGTCCCTTGTCCCCTGTTACCATCCGCCTAGAGGCACAGTTCTGGACCCCCTACCCGAGATCCGCCGGTTTTGACACCGTCATTGGTGCTTGCATTGAGAGTTCCTCTGTGTCATCATTTTTAGGCCCGATGGCTCCTCCGATCATCAACAACGATGCGGTCCAGGGTGAGACTTTTCTCCCCGGACAAATCTTCGTATTCGGCGGCTTTGCACTGCGGGCCAATTCACTTGGCCATCTGGAGCAGATAGAAAGCTACGCCCCTGGCCATCAGGTCAGATTTGGATGTTTAAACTACACGGCTGATGTCCGCGGAGACTTGATCTTCGGCGGATTCGAGCCATAGCCAAGCGTGCCGCACTGTCACGATGGGCATGATCTAGCTCTCTGCCGCAGTGCCACAGAGGCCGCACTGTCCGGGTCCGACCCTCATTTCGGCCGATCAGCGCCAATCGAGGACGGGTGGTCGGACACCGCCTCGGGGCTGCAATCTCTATAGTGATCGAGCCGAACACCAGCCTTGTCCTTCTTGCGGCTTGTGACTCCAAGGTGCCGGACTCCCCTCCGGACTCCGAACCTTCCGCGCCCCTGCCAATCGAATCCGATTGGGCGCCGATCATGGAGTTCACCGCCACGGACATCTTTCAGCACTCGCTCTTTGGCGACATTCTGAATTCACTAAAGTCTCTCTCTTTATCAGGAGAGCCCTGGCCGGACTATGGTCAGCAAGGTTGGGATGCGGACGACAAAGAAATTCAAAGCCCACCCACCACCCACTTCGTAGAGACTGTCGATGATTTAACCGACATGCTCGACTTCGAATCCGACGACATCGACGGTATGGACGCCGATGCAGGAGACGACCAAGAACCATCGCCTACAGGGCACTGGAAGGCCACCTCGTCGTATGACATATACATGGTGGACACCCCAAAAGAAGGGAACGACGATGGAACAACGGAGGATGACCCCTCCAAGAAGCAGCCTAAGCGCCGGCGTCGGCGGCGCCGCTCTAAATCCCGCCAAAGCAAAAGCGGTGATTCCGCACGGAGACAATAACACCCGGACAAGGTGCGAAGACAACCCCTCCAAAGAGGATTCAGCGCAGTAGGATGGAGAAACCAGCCCTCATGAGAGAGCGGCAGATAGAGAGGTAGAGGACGATAATTATATGCCTCCCTCCGAAGACGAGGCAAGCCTCGACGATGACGAATTTTTCGTGCCTGAGGATCCCATCGAACAAGAGCATTTCGAACGCAGGCTTATGGCCACGGCAAGCAGCCTCAAGAAAAAATAGCAACAGCTTAGAGCTGACCAAGACTTGCTAGCCGATAGATGGACTGAAGTCCTTGTGGCCGAAGAGTACGAACTCGAACGCCCCTCTAAGAGCTACCCAAAGCGCAGGCTGCTACCCCGATTAGTGGAGGAAGCAGCTAGACCTACATCACCAGCGCATGACGTGGCCGACTGGCCACCTCGTGGCCGCGACAGAGAGGCCTCTCGGCCCTCCACTCAAGCCGCACCCCGGCGTCGCTCAAAGAATACCAAGGCACTGGGAAATGCACCAGACCTGCGAGATATATTGGAGGACAAGGCAAGGCAAACAAGATCGATCTATGGATCGCGTGGGCGCCCCACGACACATGACGATAATCGTCATGCCGGATATGGTAAATTCGACCGGGCCAAACAAAGTAGACAAAGCTCGTTTGAGCTACGTCATGATATAGCCCAGTACAGAGGCGCCGGACACCCACTATGCTTCACGGATTAAGTAATGGATCATCAAATCCCCGAGGGTTTCAAACCCGTAAACATCAAATCATACGATGGCACAACAGATCCTGCGGTATGGATCGAGGATTATCTCCTTCATATCCACATGGCCCGTGGTGATGATCTACACGCCATCAAATACCTCCCGATCAAGCTTAAAGGACCAGCTCGGCATTGGCTTAACAACTTGCCGCCAGAATCAATTGGTTGTTGGGAGGACACGGAAGCCGCATTCCTCGACAATTTCGTGGCACCTATGTGCAACCACCAGACGCCGATGACCTAAGCCACATAATTTAGCAGCTAGAGGAATCGGCGGAACAATTCTGGACACGGTTCCTAACCAAGAAAATCAAATAGTCGATTGTCCGGACGCAGAGGCCCTTGCAGCCTTCAAACATAACATCCATGACGAGTGGCTTGCGGCACCTAGGACAGGAAAAGCCAAATCCATGGCAGCCCTCACAACACTCATGACCCGCTTTTTGCTGGAGAAGACAGCTGGCTAGCTCGTAGTAATAACATGACCAAGAGCCACAGTAATTCAGATACCAAGGACAGCAATGGTAGGTCGCGTCGCAACAAGCACAAAGCGCCCGCATTAATAGCGACAATGCCGAGGATCTGGCAGTTAATGCCGGATTCAGAGGCTCTAAACCCGGTCGTGGAAAAAGCCATTTAAAAGAAATACTCGGGCCCGTCCGGTTTGGACCGAATACTCGACCGCCGTGCGGATACACAGCACTTCGAAAAACCAGCCAATCACACCAACATGGATTGTTGGGTGTTCAAGCAGGCAGGCAAGTTAAGTGCCGAAAACAGAGACAAGGGGCTGCATAGCGATGACGAGGAGGAGCCCCGACCACCGAACAATAGGGGACAAAAGGGATTCCCCCCACAAGTGCGGACGGTGAACATGATATACGCAACCCACATCCCCAAAAGGGAGCGGAAGCGTGCACTCAGGGACGTATATGCGTTGGAACCAGTCGCCCCAAAGTTCAACCCATGGTCCTCCTGCCCGATCACTTTTGATCGAAGGACCACCCACTAGCATCCGCCATGGCGGATTCGCCGCATTGGTTCTAGACCCAATCATTGACGGATTTCACCTCACTAGAGTCCTTATGGACGGCGGTAGCAACTGAACCTACTTTATCGTGATACGGTCACGAAAAATGGGCATAGATTCCTCAAGGATTAAACCCACAAAGACGACCTTTAAAGGCATCATACTAGGTGTAGAGGCCAACTGTACAGGCTCGGTTACACTTGAGGTGGTCTTCGGATCCCCGGATAATTTCCGAAGCGAGGAGTTAATCTTCGACATAGTCCCGTTCCGTAGTGGCTCAAGATGCCGCACTACACATACCTCAAGCTCAAGATGCCAGGCCCTCGAGGAGTCATTACGGTCAACGGAAACACTGAACGCTCTCTCTGAACGGAGGAGCATACGGCGGCCCTCGCGGCGGAAGTACAAAGCAGCGTCTCAAGGCAATTCTCCAATCCGGCTATTAAACGTCCGGATACCGTCAAGCGCGCCCGGAGTAACCTACAACAAGACCGCCTGGCACGTTCCGAGCAAGCGTAGCAATGCGGCCCCAACCCCAGCCCTCGCGAAATTGCGAAACCAGTACTACGCGTACATAACTACACTCTGGAAATACCATGGGCATAGGGGGAGGGGCATGACCACGGCATGCCCAAAATGCGGCTCAACCGCACTAGGGGCTCCCAATTTTGTCATTCTTTTTCTTACTTTCAGGACTCCACTCTACGGAAGGCACGTCCGCAAGACAATCGCCGAATACACGATGCAACAGCCAGGAGGCGTAGCTACGTCGAGTGTCCATGTGGTCTCTATAACGAGCAGTATACTTGTTTCACATATCATCCCGCAGCTCGCCCCTGGAGGAGGACATGTCAAATAGTCCCATCTCTTACTTACCGCACTATTTGTATCGTCCTGCTTTTACCGCGGCCTTTTTGATTAAACAATACATAGATTTTTTCTATTATTGCATTCCCTTTTTTATCTATATATGTTCATTAATGACATGTTGCACCCATACACTTTGGTACGGCCAATACACCAGGGGCTTACGTACCCCAGAACATGGTGTGAGAAGTCCGAACACTCTCACAAGTGCGGCACCCCGAACTTATAGCATTATATGCATCGGCTCCGAATCATGTCTTGGGTCAATAGTTGGGTTTGCCCGGCTCCCATGTTTTGGTACCTTACGTTCCGTTATATCAGCTGAGGTAGCGCTGGGAGAACCACTGCGATCGTGCCCCGGTTGAGCTGGGCTAAGCACCTCAGTGGAGAAATCTAAAACCGACCGTCATGATAGGGCGAGAGTTGGTCGCTGTTCGAGAGGTTTTCGAGTCCCTAAAGACTTATGCCGCTTAGAGCGAGGAGTCGGCTTTGTCCGGCCTAGGCATGGATAGCGCCCCGAACTCGGTCTTCCGAATACTAGGGGCTTCACGAAATTTAAAATTATAGAATTCTATGGCTAAGTGAGAGTGTTCAAGCATTATAGTCTGATTGCCTTGTTCGTTGTGTTGAGCGCCTCCCTCGAAGGACCCAAGAATGGGGAAAAGAGCCCTCAAGTTTATCCCGAACACCCCAGCACTAGAGGCATGGGGGCAGAAGCCGACGACTCGCCATCTCTCAATTTTAATAAACGGCCGCACAGAAGGTAATATTTTAAATTCAAAAGCATTTCTTAGCGCATATGAACAAGTTTTCAGCATACAGGATCACAAATGCGAGTTTCTTAAAAATTACATCTTTGGGGCACTCATCCACTATAAGGCGGGCACCCTTCAGGACGCCCTCATAATACATCTCGGGCTTGCGATGCTCCTTGCCCGGCGGTGGTCCGTCCGTCACAAGCTTCTCAGCTTCCATCTTGCCCCAGTGCACTTTAGAACGGGCAAGGGCCCTACGGGTACCTTCGATGCATACGGAGCGCTTGATGACTTCAAGCCATGGACAGGCATCCACCAGCCGCCTCACCAGCCCGAAGTAGCTCCTGTGCATGGCTTCCCTGTGCCACACCGGACTATGAGACCCTTCATGGCCTGTCCGGCCACCTTATGGAGCTCGACCAAATGCTTCATTTGGTCGCTCAAAACACTGGTGTCCGCCTCGATATCGAGACCGTAACACCTTTTCCGTCGAGCTCCCCTCTTCGGCTCGGTAGAATGCGGCAGCGTCGGACACACTCCGGGGAAGATCTGCGAATGCTCCTGGAGAGCTCCGGACTCGGGTAAGTAACAAGTAATTCACTTTCACGTGCTTGCTTTGCATAAAGAATGCCTTACCCGCCGCTATCTTCTTCATCGCCTCAATTTCCTGGAGGGCTTTTTGGGCTTCGGCATTGGCAGATTTGGCGCTCTCAAGGGCCAAGGCGAGCTTGGACTCTCGAGTGTTTGAGTCAAGCTCCAAACTCTCGTGTTTTTTCACGAGATCCTGGAGCTCTTGCTGCACCTCCGCCACCCGCGCCTCCTGCTTTTCTCGCTGGGTACGCTCCACGGCCGCATTTTCTTCGGCCTTGGACATCGCTTCCTTCAGGGTTGCCACCTGGGTTGTGGCCCCTGTAATACTCACGTTGGTCCTGTCATTTTTTGCAACCACATCTATTTTTCCTATATACATACATAAGGTATTACTTACCTTCCTTGTCTTCGAGCTGCTTCTTGGCAAGGCCGAGCTCGTTCTCGGACCGCTCGAGGCTCTGCTTCGATGCATCGACCTCCGCAGTCACTGCGGCAGAGGTCAGCAGCGCAGCCTGCATTCCCATATTGACATACTTATGTTAGACTGTCAGGACCCCGATTCCAAGTCACATCGACCTAGCCGGTAACACCTCATATCACTTTGCGGCCTCACGCACGGTATTCCCACGGGTGTCGCCTTACCATGGCCCGGGACCGCTTTAGCCTTTTGGCTCACGTATATGATAGTGTCGCTAGCATCCACATGACAGAGAACCCGGGCCGACATGGCTAGTCGTGAACCCAAAGCGGCACTAACCCATGGGGACAGGCATACATGAATCACATCGAGCATGTCGGTCATCAACGTGTGAATCCGGGCTGCAGCACTGGGCTAACAGGACTCCGGGAACCCGGGCTGTAGCAGGCTAGGCAGGACTCCGGATGTCACCGCGTGACATTTCCCGAAGGGACGGACATAAGGAAGTGAAACACATGCCCGGCCAGTCAAGTGTCCAGAGCGGTAGTCTTTGGGCTAGCGAGGACTCGTGAACCGGGCGGTAGCGGACTACTATCGCTCAGAAGCACTAGACTACATTTCCCCATATGAGAGGTTGCCAAGGATAAACAACTAGATTGTCGGATCCCACACATACCAAGCATTTCAAACATACACACAATATGCTCAATATGTGTAAATACAACATGGCATCACAACATAACTCTCTGACTCAAATATTTATTCATTAGGCTCCGAGGAGCGAGATATTACAAACATGGGTCTCATGACCCAACACTCGAAACATACAAGTCAAAGCACAAGCGGAAGCTTAACATGTCCGAGTACATACATCTACAAATGGAAAAGGCCGAGAAGCCCTCGACTATCTACCAGATCCTGCCGAGGGCACAAGATCGTAGCCGAGGTAACAAGCTAAACGTCAAGTCCACGCGGAACTACTAGCAAGACCGACGTCTCTCGCAAAACATAAAATAAGCAAACGTGAGTACAAATGTACTCCGCAAGACTTACATCAGAACTAACTACATATGCATCATTATCAACAAAGGGGGTGGTGGAGTTTGACTGCAGCAAGCCAGCTTTGACTCGGTGGCTATCCTAAACTACAACTGCAAGTAACTCTTTTGAGGTGACGCACACGAGTCCACATATTAACCATATCAATACACCACTATGGATCCGCTCCCGTCTCCCTACGAGAACGCCATCCATAGCACTCACGCTTATCTTGCGCATTTTAGAGTATCCACTTTCACTTGTCTATGAACTATTATAGGCAACCCAGAAGTCCTTTACCGCGGACACGGCTATTCGAATAGATCATATTAACCCTGCAGTGGTGTACTTCTTCACACATGCTCTCACCACTTACCGCCGTTTACACAACATGTACTCGGCAACCTTCAAGCGGAAGCCTAGCGAGGGTGTCGGCCACGACGTACCTAAACACTCAAGTCTCTAGTCCAGGTTTATCGCCTATTCGGGTTCCATCCGCAGGAGTCCGCCGAGGTTTCCACTAACGGCCCCGAACGATGTGTGCAGGTTCCCGAGACACCAAGCAGGCGAATCGGTACACCGAGCCACGGTGTATCTACCACATCATAGCCCACCCCTAGGGTCAGCGCTACGCACGGCCTCCAACACATATCCTACAAACACCAGAAACTAGTTGCAACTCCTGGACAGAGAACAAGGATGGATAAGAAGTCGAGAGGGGCACTTAAGCATTCCAATGCGTGGTAGTAACTGGTCATGGATCACAAACACAGATCTCAGTTCACGAGGGACGACTGCAATGAGACAACCCACCATATACTCCTACATGGCCTCTCACCGCTACCTTTACCAAATCGTGTTCACACACTTAGCTCTCAACAGTAGGACATGTTTACACACCATTCCAATTCATTCCCGATGAATCAGACCTGACTCAACTCGAAGCAGTAGCAGGCATGACAAACAAGCATGGATGAGTAGGCACTGTGAGGGCTCAAACAACTCCTACTCATGCTAGTGGGTTTCATCTATTTACCGTGGAATGACAGTCATGCAGAGGATAAAGGGGTTCAGCTACCGCAGCAAGTATGAGATAAATCGTTGTTGTCCTAATGCGGTAAAGAGAGCAGGAGCGAGAGAGTGGGATTGTATCGGAATGAACAAGGGGGTTTTGCTTGCCTGGCACTTCCGAAGATATTATAGTTCTTCATCGGTGTCATCGAACTCATCGTCGGTACAGCGTCTACCGAGAGGGGACAATTACCGGCAAACAAGGAAGAACACAATCAATGCAATGCACATTCACATGAATGACATGTCATGTTAAGGTACTGAATTCACCTAATGCAATATCTAGCCAAGTTAATTGAAGTAGAACTCGAACAAGAACAAATTCCAACTCCAAGTGTTATTTCATAAATTGCCCTAATCATCATTTGTCATATTCAGTGAGGTTAACTTGTTCAAACATGCATGATCATGGCATAAACAAATTCTTCATATTTTTCTGATCATTTTTCATATATAACTTATTTCCATTGGAGTTATAGATTATTTTCTATGAATTTTAGAAGTTTAAACTAATTTACGGAATTTCAGATAATTTGAAATCCAGAAAATTGTTAACTGCGTCAGCATGACGTCGGTGTGACGTCATCAAGTCAAGGCGCCAGCCCAGGTCAAACCTGTCAGCTGGGACCCACATGTCAGTGTAACAACTAACTAACAGGGTTAGTTAGAGTTACGTTAGCACTAACCTAGGTTAATTAGGGCCTGGGCCCACTGGTCAGAGACTAACCTAACTAACCTAAATAGGTTTAACCCTAACTAACTTAGTTAGCCGGGCGGGGCCCGCATGTCAGTGTGAGAGAGGAGTCAAACCTCTGGTCAGCCGGATCAAACCTCGCCGGTCAACACGGTCAGCCCGCCGGCGTTTAGCCGCCGGCGGTGACAGAGACGGCGGGGCGGCTTGGAAATGCTCTAAGGGCACCATTCGATGCGCGGGTTGCACCTATGGGTTCCTGGGAGTGAGGCGCATCCATTGGTGGCGGTGGTAGGAGCTGCGGTGGTCGGGATCGACGGCGGCAACCAAATCGGCGGCGGCCGGAGTTCGGGTGCTCGCGGTTTTGGTGCTACGGGGCACGGCGGGGCGAACGGCCGGGTGCTACGGCCTCCGGTGATGTCTTTGAGCCGGTTACGCCTCCGCTTTCGAGCTTATGCGTCTGTAGCCACGACGGGCGACATGGCCGGGCGGAGCGAGCTCTCGGCCGTGATGGCCAGCAGGGGTTAGGGGGCAGCTCGGCGACATGGCTAGGGGGAGAAGGAAGAGGAGCTCACGGCGAGTGTAGCGGTGGCCTCGGAGAGCTCGAGGAAGGGCTGGTGATGGCAGGAGGTCACCGGCGATCTCGGCGATCCGAGGAGGAAGAAGATGTCGGGAGCGGCGCTTCGGGGTCTTCGGTCAGCGTGGCTCGGTGAGGGCTGGCGACAAGGTGCGAGGGCTCGAGCAGCTCGGGGCATCGTCGGGAGGGTGGTGGCCGCGGCAACGGCGAACGGCGGCGTTGGGCGTGTTCGGTGGCGTCATGGGGAGAGAGCAGAGGAGGGAGAAAGGTCCAGGGAGAGAGGAGAGGGGTGCAGGGGGTCCAGAACGGCGCCGAGGAGGGGCTTCGAGGCGTCGTGGTGGCCTCAGTGGCGATTTGACGGCAGGAGGTGCGTGGCGCGTGAGCGCGCGTCTGTTGTCTCCCTCCCTACGCCTCTTGGCAGAGGTAGGTGATGACTGGCACGGCCAGGTGGGCCGGCCCAGTCCAGGTAAGTGGCCTGGGGCCTCTTCTCTCTCTCTCTTTTAATTTTTTTTGTTTTCTAATTTTCTGTAAACTATCAGGGCTTTATTAAAAATACCTATGCACTTTCAAAAATCATGAGACTGCTTGTGGTCACTATTTGGATTATTTCCAATAACCAGAATTTCAGTTCATGAATATTTGGACATTTAATATAATATATAAAATTTAAATGCCCAAATGCAAATAAGGTATGATTTAAATCCAGAGCCCAATATGTCATGGAAAATGTGCATCACCTCTGATTCTTGTTTCCGACATTTTCCAAGAATGATGAACATTTTTGGAAGTCATTTGGATTTCTTGGAATTTTTGGTTGAACCTAGCGAATTCCTTTAATGCTAGGGTTTAGGCAATCCCCATTTCAAGTTTCTTAGAAATTTAAACATGATGACATGATGAGCAAGCAAAGTCAAGCAAGGCCGATCTGGGGCTGTGACAGCTCACCCCCACTAAACAAGAATCTCGTCCCAAGATTCAAGACGTGAGGTAAGAATTCAGAGGGATCACAAGTTAACACGATCTTCATGATCCAAAAGCCCTTCTCGAAGATGTTGATTTATTGCTCCAATGGATTTTGACGTCTTTGCTTTCGAGATCTTCATCCAACATGATGGCGACAGAAAGAAACTCTACAGGAAACGATCTCCTCGAAGATCGAGCACTCAAGTTCAACTCGTGGAATGAGATGTTGAAACATCTTGAGTTGAGACAAAAAACACATCGAGAGGGATGGAAGAACAAACGACGGGGTTTGATTGGTTGGCAACAATTCCACGCTTAGAAAGATGGTGGATGGTGTCAAGGTGGCGAGGAAATATTTACCATGATCCCGTAACGGGGCACCTCGAGAAAGATGACTCGTAGAATTATTCCCTCAAGTGGCAAAAAGAATTACTTTTGATTCGGAGATCATTGAAACTCTTTATACCAGCCTAAGGCAATCACCATCGATCGTTTGGCGGAGTTCAAAGGAATGGCATAACCAGATTTGAATGGATGATGTGGACTATCTTGTTGAAGGCAAAGCAATAGATGATTTTTGCTTATCATCGGAAATGGATGGGACCCATGGTAGGACCGCTTTTGAAGATGATCCTGGGCAACAATTGCTGGGGTGCACGCTGGAAACATAACGCAAAATCTTGGTAATGTTTCAACCATCATATCTCACCGAGATTCAGATCTGGTTGGTAACGGGACATTTCGCAAAGATGTCCGAAAAGGAAAGGTTGCAACACAAATCGACAAGATGACGCGTTGCGAGATTCTCGGGATATGAACTACGATAGCAAGCTCCAAAACATGAGCGGTTCTGCTACATACATGTGAGCATTTTGTCCAAGACAAGAATGACCACATAGTAGTCTTACAATAAAATACTATCGAATTCTGGTTGGGAACCATCGTCGAGGATATCAAAGTCCTTGCATAAGGCATGCTCTTAAGAAGGAACTTATTCTCCTTGAACAATTCAATCAGTGGCTTGGTGTGCTAGGAATACATATGGAATGAAGGTTGCAAGTCTCGGACCACGTAATACTTCGCACATATGCATGACTGATTTGGGATGATTCCAAAGGAAACAAAACAAACCTTTCTCATAATCATGGCGGCAACTTGCATCAAATGCACATGAACTAGAGGAAGTCACTTCTTCCATCCAAGCATAAGCTTCATGAACGGCACATGAAGGCATTGCTTACAAAGTTTCCAACACTAGGTTGATGTTCAACATGAATCATGGGGGGGGGGGGGACAATATGCTGCTGGTGGGCTCAACGGCAACTCATCGGAATTTCCATATCACTGGACTTCCACCATCATGTGAACACAGTAATAGCATTGGTCAGACCAAAGGATGTAATGGTGTATGCTCGAGGAATCAACCACGAGTAAGACAACATTACGAACATCGTTGGTTCTGATTTGACTTGACGATGGCCCATACTCAAGTCAAAGTTTTGACGAGGCAATAGATCCAACAACTGATCACGAGGACCAATCGATGGAGATATCATATTTCTTCAACACACACACACACACACACACAAGGATATCCCTTAGATGAACTAAATCGGACAAGCTTCCATCTTCCAACTCTCCAAGTTGTTGTTTAGCTTGACCAAACAGCTCAGGGGTATGCAACACGGATTCTTGGAGAAGGGGTGGTTTACAAAAACCAACTTGATCACGAACTTAACATAGCGGTCAGGCGACAACCTGGTAGCACTTCCAAGAAGATATTTGGAAAGTCACGAACCACCGATACGTTATTAAGCTCGAGAACAATCTTGCTTTTCAGGGCAAGACGATATGATCAAATAAGCAAGAGATTGAATAATCCTAACTCATTGCTCAAGGGTGCACCGTAAATAAGGACTAGGTAGCATGATCAATCTTAGTATGATGATTTAATAACCAACACACTAAGAATGAGAATATTGTCCATTAACTACCAAGCAACGAGGTTGCTAGGAGTATCGATTTCACACATCACAATTCACTTGTCGGCAATCCGGTTACATCAACACGGGACCGAGGAATGAATAATGATAGCGAGAAGTATCACTACGTCAAGAATTCATAAAAGAAGGTGCAATTCTCATGTTCCTGACATAAAGTGGGTAATACTTCAAGGTAGAACAGAACAAAAGCTGAATTGGCATTTTGATCTGCAGAATACAACTGCTTTGACCCAATCCTGGATATGGATGAGGTACTGGAGTTTGTTTCTCCTAGTCATTCCGGAATAGAATGGCTTGACAGACCGCATGAGTAATAGGCATTGATAACATGAATGCACAACTACTCCTGACTACCAACTGATAGACGAGGGTCAAAATACAACTAGAGAGGGACAACTCAAAGGAACATATAACTTTCTGAGTTGTGGATGCATAGATTAGTATGCCGAACCAAGTTCAACAGTTTTCTTCCAGATAACCCATGCAGAAAGGTAGAACTGGCAGAGTCACCATATGAATGGAGTACTCCTCAAGAGCACTCTGGTTGTGATCTTTTGGTTCAAAAGAACTTCTGCCATAAGCAGTTCATGGTATTTGGAAGAAGGAGAATACCACGGACCTCGAGGACTATCGCAAAGATTACTAATATCCTAGAGGTACGAGCAACACTATCAACACGAGGTAAGTAGGGTGAATATTGGGTCGAGAACCCAAGAGAAGAATGCCTACTACTAAATGGCATCACGGGATGCTTTCGGGAATGACGGCCAGAATCATCACACTGGAAACACAAAGCCTGGCTGGATTACTAGGTGACTCCCTAAAACACCTAGGGTCATAATAATAGCTCCAACATATATGTCGAGGCATTAGAGTACCTCGACTGACTGGTTAGTGTGCTTATTCTGACCAAAAGAACATCGGGAACGGAAAGAAGGGATTTGCAATGCATCAGACTATTTAGAGACCTGGGATGACTCGGACAGCACAACGGTTGTAAATGCTCAAAATGATTTGAGACATCCTGCAAAAATGGTGGCATAACCACTCAACAACATCATATCAAGGTTTCGAAATCAACAGCTAACATACGGATGTAGTAGAAACTGAACTGGCTTAAAACCAACAATCTTAAAGGTCTATGGATTAGTAACACGTCATCCTGATAGATAGATGAGAAGCCTAGTTCTTAAACCCCGTAGAAGAGAAGAGGTTGACTCGGATCGGAGGGCCATGAGGTATAAGGAGTAAAAAGAGCCTTACGTTCCTTCCCCAATCAATTCCCTTACATAACTAAAGCATTTCTAGACACAACCCGACCAGTTTGGCTTGGTAAACCTCTGAGCGATCGGGCTCGATACCAAAGCTGTTAGGACCCCGATTCCAAGTCAAATCGACCTAGCCGGTAACACCTCATATCACTTTGCGGCCTCACGCGCACGGTATTCCCACAGGTGTCGCCTTACCATGGCCGGGACCGTTTTGCGCCTTTTGGCTCACGTATATGATAGTGTCGCTAGCATCCACATGACGAAGAACCGGGCCGACATGGCTAGTCGTGAACCCAAAGCGGCACTAACCCATGGGGACGAGCATACATGAATCACATCGAGCATGTCGGTCATCAACGTGTGAATCGGGCTGTAGCACTGGCTAATGAGGACTCCGGTATCCCGGTAGCAGAGCTAGGCAGACTCCGGATGTCACCGCGTGACATTTCCCGAAGGACAAACATAGGAACAAAGTGAAACACATGCCGGCCGATCAAGTGTCCAGCGGTAGTCTTTGGGCTAGCGGGACTCCGGTGAACCCGGCGGTAGCGGACTACTATCGCTCAGAAGCACTCGACTACATTTCCCCATATGAGAGGTTGCCAAGGATAAACAACTAGATTGTCGGATCCCACACATACCAAGCATTTCAAACATACACACAATATGCTCAATATGTGTAAATACAACATGGCATCACAACATAACTCTCGACTCAAATATTTATTCATTAGGCTCGAGGAGCGAGATATTACAAACATGGGTCTCATGACCCAACACTCAGAGCATACAAGTCAAAGCACAAGCGGAAGCTTAACATGTCTGAGTACATACATCTACAAATGGAAAAGGCTGAGAAGCCTGACTATCTACCAGATCCTGCCGAGGGCACAAGATCGTAGCTGAGGTAACAAGCTAAACGTCGAAGTCCACGCGGAACTACTAGCAAGACTGACGTCTCTCTGCAAAACATAAAATAAGCAAACGTGAGTACAAATGTACTCCGCAAGACTTACATCAGAACTAACTACATATGCATCATTATCAACAAAGGGGGTGGTGGAGTTTGACTGCAGCAAGCCAGCTTTGACTCGGTGGCTATCCTAAACTACAACTGCAAGTAACTCTTTTGAGGTGGCCTTTTACGAGTCCACATATTAACCATATCAATACACCACTATGGATCCGCTCCCGTCTCCCTCTGAGAACGCCATCCATAGCACTCACGCTTATCTTGTGCATTTTAGAGTATCCACTTTCACTTGTCTATGAACTGTTATAGGCAACCCGAAGTCCTTTACATGGACACGGCTATTCGAATAGATCATATTAACCCTGCAGTGGTGTACTTCTTCACACACGCTCTCACCACTTACCGCCGTTTACACAACATGTACTCGGCAACCTTCAAGCGGAAGCCCAGCGAGGGTGTCGGCCACGACGTACCTAAACACTCAAGTCTCTAGTCCAGGTTTATCGCCTATTCGGGTTCCATCCGCAGGGAGTCCGGCCGAGGTTTCCACTAACGGCCCCGAACGATGTGTGCAGGGTTCCCGAGACACCAAACGGGCGAATCGGTACACCGAGCCACGGTGTATCTACCACATCATAGCCCACCCCTAGGGTCAGCGCTACGCACGGCCTCCAACACATATCCTACAAACACCAGAAACTAGTTGCAACTCCTGGACAGAGAACAAGGATGGATAAGAAGTCGAGAGGGGCACTTAAGCATTCCAATGCGTGGTAGTAACTGGTCATGGATCACAAACATAGATCTCAGTTCCTGAGGACGGCTGCAATGAGACAACCCACCATGTACTCCTACATGGCCTCTCACCGCTACCTTTACCAAATCGTGTTCACACACTTAGCTCTCAACAGTAGGACATGTTTACACACCATTCCAATTCATTCTCGATGAATCAGACCTGACTCAACTCTAAGCAGTAGCAGGCATGACAAACAAGCATGGATGAGTAGGCACAACAGGGCTCAAACAACTCCTACTCATGCTAGTGGGTTTCATCTATTTCTTGTGGAATGACAGGTCATGCAAAGGATAAAGGGTTCAGCTACCGCAGCAAGTAAATGTATAAATCGTTGTTGTCCTAATGCAGTAAAAGAGAGCAGGAGGCGAGAGAGTGGGATTGTATCGGAATGAACAAGGGGGTTTGCTTGCACGGCACTTCCAAGATATTATAGTTCTTCATCGGTGTCATCGAACTCATCGATGCATAGTCTGGCGTCTACCGAGAGGGACAATTACCGCAAACAAGGAAGAACACAATCAATGCAATGCACATTCACATGAATGACATGTCATGTTAAGGTACTGAATTCACCTAATGAAATATCTAGCCAAGTTAATTGAAGTGGAACTCGAACAAGAACAAATTCCAACTCCAAGTGTTATTTCATAAATTGCCCTAATCATCATTTGTCATATTCAGTGAGGTTAACTTGTTCAAACATGCATGATCATGGAATAAACAGATTATTCATATTTTTCTGATCATTTTTCATATATAACTTATTTCCGTTGGAGTTATAGATTATTTTCTATGAATTTTAGAAGTTTAAACTAATTTCTGGAATTTCTGAATTATTTGAAATCCAGAAAATGGTTAATTATACGACATGACGTCGGTGTGACGTCATCAAGTCAAGGCGCCAGCCCAGGTCAAACCTGTCAGCTGGGACCCACATGTCAGTGTAACAACTAACTAACAGGGTTAGTTAGACTTACGTTAGCACTAACCTAGGTTAATTAGGGCCTAGGCCCACTGGTCAGAGACTAACCTAACTAACCTAAATAGGTACCCTAACTAACTTAGTAAGCCGGGCGGGGCCCGCATGTCAGTGTGAGAGAGGAGTCAAACCTCTGGTCAGCCGGATCAAACCTCGCCGGTCAACACGGTCGGCCATGCGTTTAGCCAGCTGACGACGAGACGGCAATGGGCGGCTCGGAAATGCTCTAAGGGCACCATTCGATGCGCAGGTTGCACCTATGGGTTCCTGGGAGTGAGGCGCATCCATTGGTGGCGGTGGTAGGAGCTGCGGTGGTCGAGATCGACGGCGGCGACCAAATCGGCGGCGGCCGGAGTTCGGGTGCTCGCGGTTTTGGTGCTACGGGGCACGGCGGGGCGAACGGCCGGGTGCTCTGACCTCCTGATGATGTCTTTGAGCATGGTTCTGGCGCTCCGTTTGAGCTTATGCGTCTGTACACGACGGCGACATGGCGGCGGAGCGAGCTCTCGGCCGTGATGGCCAGCGGGGTTAGGGGCAGCTCGGCGACATGGCTAGGGGAGAAGGAAGAGGAGCTCACGGCGAGTGTAGCGGTGGCCTCGAGCTCGGGGAAGGGCTGGTGATGGCAGGAGGTAGCCGCGATCTCGGCGATCTGAGGAGGAAGAAGATGTCGGGAGCGGCGCTTGAGGTCTTCGGTCAGCGTGGCTCGGTGAGAAATTTGGCGGCGAGGTGCGAGGCTCGGGAGCAGCTCGGGGCATCGTCGAGACGGTGGTGGCCGCGGCAATGACGAACGGCGGCGATGGGCGTGTTCGGTGGTGTCGTGGGGAGAGAGCAAAGGAGGGAGAAAGGTCCAGGGAGAGAGGAGAGGGGTGCAGGGGGTCCAGAGCGGCGCCGAGGAGGGGCTTCGAGGCGTCGTGGTGGCCTCAGTGACGCAGGCGAGCAGGGAGGTGCGTGGCGCCGCGGGCGCGCGTGCGCTGTCTCCCTCCTCTGCCTACTGGCAGAGGTAGGTGATGACTTGCACGGCCAGGTGGGCCGGCCCAGTCCAGGTAATTGGCCTGGGGCCTCTTCTCTCTCTCTCTTTTAATTGTTTTTGTTTTGTAATTTTCTGTAAACTATCAGGGCTTTATTAAAAATACCTATGCACTTTCAAAAATCATGAGACTGCTTGTGGCCACTATTTGGATTCTTTCCAATAACCAGAATTTCAGTTCATGAATATTTGGACATTTAATATAATATATAAAATTTAAATGCCCAAATGCAAATAAGGTATGATTTAAATCCAGAGCCCAATATGTCATGGAAAAATGTGCATCACCTCTGGTTACTGTTTCCAACATTTTCCAAGAATGATGGACATTTTTGGAAGTCATTTGGATTTACTGGAAATATTTTGGTTGAACCTAGTGAATTCCTTTAGTGCTAGGGTTTAGGCAATCCCCATTTCAAGTTTCTTAGAAATTTAAACATGATGACATGATGAGCAAGCAAAGTCAAGCAAGGCCGATCTGGGGCTGTGACATAGACGCATGCGTATATATTTTAGATCCTCAGTTCGGTTTTTCTTTCCGAACACCAAACTGAGCATCAGGGGCTACTGTCTATGCAGTAATATTTTTACATATCTTAAACACATACCTCAAAGCCTGTTAGAAGGCTGGCACGAACTTCGATCGGCCCGCTCTTGGCGGGATCGAACCTTTGGATCACCACACTCATAATAGTGTGGTGGTCCTCGATGATGGGCGCCGTTAAGCACCTCCGGCCAGATTATCCGGTGCCTCCGGTTGGGCGGAGGTCACCCGGCGTCGTAAACTTGCCCTTCCTACTAGGGGCGCCACGGACTCGGAACCATCAAGATTCCAGGCGTGTCCGGCCTAGGGCGGACTTGGAGCCCTTGGGGTTTTATCCCTTTGCGCTGGAGTCCGGGAGGTCGGCTTATGCACCTCCGGGACCACCTCCTCTGGCTTGGACCCTTTTGGGACTCCACCTCGGCATCGTCCGTGGGGCGAGGAGAATGTGATCGGAAGTGAAAGGCTATTCGCATCCGACGAATACAGGGATCTGCTCGACAAAGCATCGAGCTGGGCCGCTGGCGGACTGCATGATTATATTCGGCGTCAGAAGATACTGTGCAATAACGGAACGCCATGAGTTATTCTAGTATCTGGATACTTACGATTTTGCCAGGGGCTTGGCCCTGTATGGCCACTCCTCCTCGCCGTCGTCGGCGTTGGTGTAGTCCGGAGGAAGGGTCCTTCCCTTCTTGGACCCTCCGCCCCCCAGTTGGGGCGGCCTTCCTTTTCTGTCCTCCCCACCGGAGGGGAGAGGCCTCTTCTTCCTCCTCCTCGTCTTCATGGGAGGAGTGCACCTCGGAGTCATCGGACGATGAATCCGACACCGCCGAGCGCCGGGAACTCTTTTGAGTTCCCGCGGCCTTTTTCTTGGCCTTCTTCTCAGGCACCACGTAAGGTGCCGGAACCAGCAACCCCGTCAAGCGGGCGTCCGCTGGATATTCGGGCAAAGGAGCCGGACAGTCGATCTGTCCGGTCTTCTTCTGCCATTCCTGTCAAAGGAACGGGAGCTTAGATCCCGCATAGAGTCAAACTATGAAAAACAAGTATCCCGTAAAGGGTAAAATAAGCTTACTACATTGGCTTGGCGCTTCACGCGGAATCCGCGATCCTCGGTGATGGGAGGGGGAACCTCGGCGCCCTTGAATAGCACCTTCCAGGCATCCTCGTGCGTTGTGTCAAAGAGCCTGGTCAGAGTTTGGTGCTGGGCCGGGTTGAACTCCCATAAGTTAAAAGCCCGTCGTTGACATGGGAGGATCCGGTGGATGAGCATCACCTGGACTACGTTGACGAGTTTAACCTTTTTATCCACCAGGTCTTGGACGCAGGTTTGGAGTCCGGTCCGCTCTTCCGAATTACCCCACGATAGGCCCTTCTCTTTCCAGGAGGTGAGCCGTGTGGGGATGCCAGATCGGGGTCCGCTGCCCATTCAGGGTCACGCGGCTCGGTGACATAGAACCACCCTGATTGCCACCTTTTTATGGTCTCCATGAAGGAGCTCTCGAGCCATGTAACGTTGGGCATCTTTCCCACCATGGCGCCTCCGGACTCCGCTTGCTGGCCGCCCACTACCTTCGGCTTGACATTGAAGGTCTTCAGCCATAAGCCGAAGTGGGGCTTGATGCGGAGGAAAGCCTGGCACACGACGATAAACGCCGAGATGTTGAGGATGAAGTTTGGGGCCAGATCATGGAAATCCAGGCCGTAGTAGAACATGAGTCCCCGGACAAATGGGTGAAGTGGGAAACCTAGTCTGCGGAGGAAATGGGTGAGGAACACCACCCTCTCATGGGGCACAGGGGTGGGGATGAGCTGCCCCTTGTCTGGGATCCGGTCTTGGCGATGTCGTTAGACAAGTATCCGCCTCCTCGGCTTCTTGATGTGTCCCTCCGTGACGGAGGAGGCCATCCACTTGCCTCCCGCTCCGGACATGGCTGGAGAAGGTTGAGGTGGGATCTTGTGGACTTGGGCTGGAGCTCGAAAGTCTTGTGAAAATGGATAAGCAAAGGAGGAGGAAGGCGTAGATGAGAAAGGTGGATCCTTATCCCTTATATGGGCGGACGAAACTATGTGCCCCCACCAGCACTGGTAAAACTCGCTTATCTCCCAAGCGCCAGTAAATTAATGGCACGGTTGGGTTACCCACGCCCGTATTGATGAGAATCACGGAATAAGGGGACACGATCTCCGCTTCGACAAGGCGTGCCAAGGAAACCGCCTCGCTAAGTGCTTATTTGAGGTGGGACGATAAAAAGCGATTCGAATAAAGGCTTGAGTAGGTGTGATGTCACGCTGGGGAATACGTCAGCAGGTTGGATTTGTGTAAATGTTATTCTCTCTACGGTGGTATGTGGAACTTATTTTGCAAATCCGGACACTATCCTTGTGTTCAAAATCTTCTATGAAGTATTCGGAGGAGGAACCCACCTTGCAATGCCGAAGACAATCTGCGCGCCGGACTCGTCGTCATTGAAGCCTGGTTCATGGGCTACTGAGGGAGTCCTGTATTAAGGGGTGTCCAGATGGCCGGACTATAGCCTTTGTCCGGACTCCTGGACTATGAAGATACAAGATTGAAGACTTCGTCCCGTGTTCGGATGGGACTTTCCTTGGCGTGGAAGGCAAGCTTGGCGATATGGATATGTAGATTTCCTCCCATTTGTAACCGACTCTATGTAACCCTAACCCGCTCCGGTGTCTACATAAACCGGAGGGTTTTAGTCCGTAGGATGGACAACAATCATACCATAGGCTAGCTTCTAGGGTTTAGCCTCTCTGATCTCGTGGTAGATCTACTTTTGTACTACCCATATCATCAATATTAATCAAGCGGGAGTAGGGTTTTACCTCCATCGAGAGGGCCCGAACCTGGGTAAAAACATCGTGTCCCTTGTCTCCTGTTAGCATCCGCCTAGACGCACAGTTCGGGACCCCCTACCCAAGATCCGCCGGTTTTGACACCGACACCAGGTTTCTGCCGAGCACTATTCTGAAGAAGTCCTAGAAGGAGCTCATTCAATAGAGGCTCAGTGCCCGAAGAGTATCATGTTCTAGTGACATGTATCCCAATTGTAAAAACAATGTTATTTGAACTATAGAGGTTGTGTTTATACTTTTGCCAGAAAGTATTATTATGCCTCCTGTGCGGTCGCTTATGTATATGTGTATACATAACCTGAAAGTTTGCAGTCGTCGGCTTCAGCCCCCACGCATATAATGCGGGGGTGTTTGCAAAAGCGCATTTTCACACTTGATCCAATGTCTTGGTCCATTAAGGAGGTGGTAGCGCGGTGAACGAGGCAATCGGACTATATTGCTTTAACACTTTCACTAAACCATGGGAGTTTGACAGTGGGGCTACTATATAGCCCATGGTATTTCTGCTGCCATCCGAATACGGTGCATGTACGTACATGACCGGAAAAACCGGTCCTTCGTCAATGCGGAGGAATCCCGAAGATTCCGATGAGTCATCAAGTGGTTGACCAGTCTCACGCTTTATCATGACAGTCAGTTTTCAGCTTTCTCTACATAGGTGCTCGTCCAGATGAACCAGGGCACAATCGCAGTAGTTCTCCCGGTGCCACCTTAGCCGATAGAGTGGAACGTAAGGTAGCAAAACACAGGAGCCGGGCAAACCCAACATTTGACCAAAGACATGATTCGGAGCTGATGCATATAAGGCAAAACTCGCGACGCCGAACAATCCCTAAGGTATTCGCTCTTTATAACATATACCAGGCTAAATAACGCCTTTGATAATGAACCCCGAGTGTCCAGGTATGTGCATTATTCTGACGTGGCGAAATGCCAATAACGTCAGCATCCTTCTTGGCTATACTGAGTGTCCGGAGGATTTGAAGCAACAAAAGACAGTTAGAAAGGTTTACACAGGGTCTTAATCTAAAAAGAAACCTTTGAGCGGGTCCCTGCTGCATGTCTGCGCCTATGTCTCCGTTGTGCCGTATCCTGGAAGGGTGTAGCATGATTATCATCTGTAAAAGAGAAGAACTTAGGTGAAAGTTGTCGTGCGAAAGATTGGTTATTCTCAATAAACCATTAAAATTGAAGATAAGTAAAATCGAGCCGAACTAGTCCTTTTTACATGCGGGAAGCCCCTGGTACCGCCTATGGGGGTATAACCATCAAACCAATATCAGGTTTATCTAAGCTGTTACAGCTAGTTATGCGCCGGACTCGTCTAGCCGTGTCCGCGGTCTTGACGACCGGTCATTTATTCTGGTTGGAGAGGCCTTTTAGTGTTTGGTTGTTAAAGCTGTCACGCGTCCTTCCGCGCGTAAGGAACGCTCAATATTTCCGCTAACTGTGATGATGCCGCGGGGACCCGGCATCTTAAGCTTAATATAAGCGTAATGCGGTACTGCGTTAAAACGAGCAAACGCTGTTCTTCCGAGTAGTGCTTGATAGCCACTTCGGAATGGAGCGATGTCGAAGGTTAACTTTTCACTACGAAAGTTGTCGGGAGAACCGAATACAACCTCTAGTACTAGAGAGCCCGTACATCGGGCCACTGGGCCAGGTATTACTCCTTTAAAGGTAGTATTAATTGGGCTAATTCTTGTCGGGTCTAACCCCATTTTGCGGACTGTGTCCTAATATATCAGATTAAGACCACTGCCGCCATCCATGAGGACTTGGGTGAGATGGTATCTGTCGATAATTGGGTCTAGCACCAAGGCAGCCAATCCTCCGTGTCAGATACTTGTCAGATAATCCCTGCGATGGAAGGCAATCGGGTAGGCCGACCTAGGGTTGAACTTAGGGGTGACGGGCTCTAAGGCGCATATGTCTCAGAGTGCAGGTCTGCTCCTTCTCCTTGTTACGTGAATCACGTTCACAGTTTTGACCTCTGGTGGGAATTTTTTCTGTCCCCCAGTGTTTTGCTGTCGAGGCTCATCCTCGTCTTCGCTTGGTGTCTCCCTCCCCTTGTGTTCGGCGTTTAGCTTGCCAGCCGGCTTGAAGACCGAGCATTCTCTGTGGGTATGGTTTGCAGGTTTATCGGAGGTGCCATGAATCTGGCATAATTTGTCTAGAATCTTATTTAGGCTGGACGGTCCATCTCTGTTGCCTTTGAAAGGCTTTTTCCGTTGACCGGGTCGAGAGCCCCTGAATCCGGCGTTGAACGTCGTGTAGTCTGGACTGTCTTTGTTATTTTGACGCTTGCTTTTACTGCGTCGTGGTTTTCCATTGCCATCCCGGACTTCAGATGTGCCTGGGTCGCTGGTGCTACTACAGGCCAGCCAGCTATCTTCGCCCGCGCAAAAGCGGGTCATGAGGCTTGTTAGGGCTGCCATTGTCCTCAGTTTTTCTTGGCCGAGGTGTCTGGCGATCCATTTGTCTCGGACGCTGTGTTTGAAAGTTGCTAAGGCTTCGGCATCCGGGCAATCGACGATTTGGTTCTTCTTAGTGAGAAATCTGTTCCAAAGCTTCGAGCTGACTCTCCGGGCTGTTGAATTATATGACTTAAATCGTCTGCATCCGGAGGTTGGACATAGGTCCCTTGAAAGTTAGCCCTAAAAGCATCCTCGAGCTCCTCCCAACTTCCAATTGAATTTTCAGGGAGGCTCTTCAGCCAGTGCCGAGCTGGTCCCTTTAGCTTGAGGGGCAAGTACTTGATGGCGTGGAGATCTTCTCCGCGAGCCATATGGATGTGGAGGATGAAGTCATCAATCCAGACCCCAGGGTCCGTCGTTCCGTCGTATGCCTCTATGTTCACGGGTTTAAATCCCTCTAGAAATTCATGATCCAGCACCTCCTCGGTGAAACATAGGGGGTGTGCGGCACCCCTGTATTTGGATGTATCATGGCGTTCGGACGATTGTAGTATTCGGTTTTGATTTTGTGCTGGAGCGCGCTTCCTAGATCCATAGATGGACCTGGTCACACTGGAATTTTGGTGCATGTCCTCATGTAAATCGTGTGTTGACTTATGTGCGGCATCATTAGCCGCCCTATCGCGGCCACGAGGTGGTCGATCCGGCTGATCGGCCGTTTTATTCTTCGGCTGTGTGGGCTCTACGGCCTCATCATCGAACTCAAGCAACAACTTGCGCTTTGGATAGCTCTTTGTGTGGCGACTGCCACCATACTTTTCTTCATTGTCGAGCACTTTATTCCATCTACTGTTTAGCGTATTCTGCGCGGCCTTAAGCCTTTGCTTCTGCTTCTTCAAACTCCTCGCGGTGGCAATAAGCCTTCTACGGAGGTTCTCTTGTTCCAAGTGCCTTTCCGAGATGACGTGTGCATCATCGTCCGGACCGCTCCGGAGAAAGGTTGATTAGCTTGACGCTCGGCGTCGTCGTTATCGGACAGCGGCTCCGTGCTGTGTTCGCCGTCCGCTAGCTCATCCTGCTCTATCGCTGGGTCGGTGTGGTCGTCGTTTCCTCTAGAGTCAACTGGAGTATCACTCTTTCTTGCACTGTTATCGCTGTTTTTGCCGAGGCGGGATTTGGAACGGCGCCTACGCCATCGCTTTGATTGCTTCTCGAGGGAGCCATCCTTCGCTTTATCCTTCCGTTCCTCGTCATTGTTTTCTTTGGGTGTATCCACCATATATATATATCATGTGATGGAGTGGCTGTCCAGCGCCCTGCGGGCGATGGTTCCTACTCGTCTCCTGCATCATCGTCCATACTGTCGATGTCTTCGGAGCCGAAATCGAGCATGTCTGTTATATCGTCGACAGTGGCTACTAAGTGGGTGGTGGGTGGGGAACGAATTTCTTTGTTGTCTGCATCCCAGCCTAGCCGGACATAGTTCGGCTAAGGTTCTCTTGACAAGGAGAGAGACCTTAATGAATTTAGCACATCACCCAAAGGCGAGTGCTAAAAGATATCTGCGGAAGTAAATTCCATGATCGGTGATCAATCGGATTCGATAGGCACGGACGCAAGTGGCTCGGAGCCTGTGGCCGGGAACGAATCCAATGGTTCGGCAACACGGCTCTCGTTGGAGGTGAAGTCAGTATTCGACTCTATCTCCACTGAGAGTGCGGCCTCCATGGCGGGGTCTATCCACCCGTCCTCAGATGGCGTAATTTGTTCCGGATTGAGGGCCGAAGTAGTTGCAGGTGTGATCTCCCGAACACTGTCCGACGGCAGAGTTAAGTCATGCTCGTCATGATTGTGCGGCGCTCCTCACATGGGCTCGAATCCATCGAAGATCAAGTCTCTGCGGATGTCGGCAGTATGGATCAAGTTTCCAAACCTGACCTGATGGCCAGGGGCATAGCTCTTGATCTACTCTAGATGGCCAAGCGAGTTGGCTGCGATGCAAACCGCCCGAATCTGAAGATCTGTCCGGGGAGGAAAACCTCACCCTGGATCACGTCGTTGCTGATGATCGAAGGAACCATCAAGCCTTACGGTGACGGCACAGTGGAACTCTCAATGAAAGCACCAATGTCGGTGTCAAAACTGGCGGATCTCGGGTAGGGGGTCTCGAACTGTGCGTCTAAAGCGGATGGTAACAGGAGGCGAGGGACACGATGTTTACCCAGGTTCGGGCCCTCTTGATGGAGGTAATACCCTACTTACTGCTTGATTGATCTTGATGATATGAGTATTACAAGAGTTGATCTACCACGAGATCGTAGAGGCTAAACCCTAGAAGCTAGCCTATGGTATGATTGGTGTTGTCCTACGGACTAAGCCCTCCGGTTTATATAGACACCTGAGGGGGTTAGGGTTACAGTAGTCGGTTACAAGGGAGGAGATCTACATATCCGTATTGCCAAGCTTGCCTTCCACGCCAAGGAGAGTCCCATCCGGACATGAGACGAAGTCTTCAATCTTGTATCTTCATAGTCCAACAGTCCGGCCAAAGTATATAGTTTGGCTATCCGAGGACCCCCTAATCCAGGACTCCCTCAACCGTGCATTGCCCTTTCTCACCTTGAGAGTTGGTGCAAACTTCGCCGGTGCATCCAAACCCCGTGATATGATACGCTCTATCTCACATAAACCTCCTTATATCTTCCTCAAAACAGCCACCATGCCTACGTATTATGGCATTTCCATAGCCATTCCGAGATATATTGCCATGTAACTTTCCACCGTTCCGTTTATTATGACATGCTTCATCTTTGTCATATTGCCTTGCATGATCATGTAGTTGACATCGTATTTGTGGCAAAGCCACCACACATAATTTTCATACATGTCACTCTTGATTCATTGCCCATCCCGGTACACCGCCAGAGGCACTCATATAGAGTCATATTTTGTTCTAGTATCGAGTTGTAATCATTGAGTTGTAAATAAATAGAAGTGTGATTATCATCATTAATATAGCATTGTCCCAACAAAAAAAGAAAGGCCAAAAAAACGGGGGGAAATGCTACTATCCTTTTTCCACACTTGTGCTTCAAAGTAGCACCATGATCTTTATGATAGAGAGTCTCTTGTTTTGTCACTTTCTTATACTAGTGGGAATTTTTCATTATAGAACTTGGCTTGTATATTCCAATGATGGGCTTCCTCAAATGCCCTAGTTCTTCATGAGCAAGCAAGTTGGATGCACACCCACTTAGTTTCTTTTGTTGAGCTTTCATACATTTATAGCTCTAGTGCATCTGTTGCATGGCAATCCCTACTCCTTGCATTGATATCAATTGACGGGATCTCCCTAGCTCGTTGATTAGCCGCGTCAATGTGAGACTTTCTCCTTTTTTGTATTCTCCACACAACCCCCATTATCATATTCTATTCCACCCATAGTGCTATATCCATGGCTCACGCTCATGTATTGCATGAAGGTTGAAAAAGTTTGAGATTACTAAAGTATGAAACAATTGCTTGGCTTGTCATCGGGGTTGTGCATGAGGAGAGCATTCTTGTGTGATGAAAATGGAGCATGACCAAACTATATGATTTTGTAGGGATGAACTTTCTTTGGCCATGCTATTCTGAGAAGACATGATTGCTTAGTTAGTATGCTTGAAGTATTAGTATTTTTTATGTCAATATTAAACTGTTGTCTTGAATCTTATGGATCTAAATATTCTTGCCACAATAAAGAAGATTACGTTGATAAATATGTTAGGTAGAATTCCACATCAAAAATTCTGTTTTTATCATTTACCTACTCAAGGATGAGCAGGAATTAAGCTTGGGGATGCTGATACGTCTCCAACGTATCTATAATTTTTTATTGTTCCATGCTATTATATTATCTGTTTTGGATGTTTATGGGCTTTATTATACACTTTTATATTTTTCTCGGGACTAACCTATTAACCCAGAGCCCAGTGCCAGTTTCTGTTTTTTCCCTTGTTTCAGTGTTTCGCAGAAAAGGAATATCAAACGGAGTCCAAACGGAATGAAACCTTCGGGAGCGTGATTTTTGGAACGAACGTGATCCAGGAGACTTGGAGTTGAAGTCAAGGAAGCTTCAAGGTGGCCACGAGGCAGGGAGGCGCGCCTGCCCCCCTGGGCGCACCCCCCACCCTCGTGGGCCCCTCGTGGCTCCCTTGGCCGACTTCTTTCGCCTATATATATCCATATACCCTAAAAACATCGAAGAGCAGAATAGGTTAGGAGTTCCGCTGCCGCAAGCCTCTGTAGCCACCAAAAACAAACCGGGACCCTGTTCCGGCACCCTGCCGGAAGGGGAATCCCTCACCGGTGGCCATCTTCATCATCCCGGCACTCTCCATGACGAGGAGGGAGTAGTTCACCCTCGGGGCTGAGGGTATGTACAAGTAGCTATGTGGTTGATCTCTCTCTCTCTCTCTCTCATGTTCTTGAGATGGTACGATCTTGACGTATCGTGAGCTTTGCTATTATAGTTGGATCTTATGATGTTTCTCCCCCTCTACTCTCTTGTAATGGATTGAGTTTTCCCTTTGAAGTTATATTATCGGATTGAGTCTTTAAGGATTTGAGAACACTTGATGTATGTATTGCATGTGCTTATCTGTGGTGACAATGCGATATCACGTGATCAACTTGATGTATGTTTTGGTGATCAACTTGCAGGTTCCGCTCGTGAACTTATGCATAGGGGTTGGCACACGTTTTCGTCTTGACTCCCCAGTAGAAACTTTGGGGCACTCTTTGAAGTTCTTTGTGTTGGTTGAATAGATGAATCTGAGATTGTGTGATGCATATCGTATAATCATACCCACGGATACTCGAGGTGACATTGGAGTATCTAGGTGACATTAGGGTTTTGGTAGATTTGTGTCTTAAGGTGTTATTCTAGTACGAACTATATGATAGATCGAATGGAAAGAATAGCTTCGTGTTATTTTACTACGGACTCTGGAATAGATCGATCAGAAAGGATAACTTTGAGGTGGTTTCGTACCCTACAATAATCTCTTCGTTTGTTCTCTGCTATTAGTGACATTGGAGTGACTCTTTGTTGCATGTTGAGGGATTGTTATATGATCTAATTATGTTATTATTGTTGAGAGAACTTGCAGTAGTGAAAGTATGAACCCTAGGCCTTGTTTCAACGCATTGCAATACCGTTTACGCTCACTTTAATCGCTTGTTACCTTGCTATTTTTATAAATTCAGATTACGAAAACCTATATCTACCATCCATATTGCACTTGTATCACCATCTCTTCGCCGAACTAGTGCGCCAATACAATTTACCATTGTATTGGGTGTGTTGGGGACACAAGAGACTCTTTGTTATTTGGTTGGAGGGTTGTTTGAGAGAGACCATATTCATCCTATGGCTCCCACGGATTGATAAACCTTAGGTCATACACTTGAGGGAAACTTGCTACTGCAATACAAACCTCTGCACTTGGAGGCTCAACAACGTCTACACGGAGAAGGTTGCGTAGTAGACATCAGTGCCCTTCTTGCTTTATTAGGGACGGCGAGGAAGCTCGTCCCAGTTGTCGTCGCCTCGCCTGGCCTCGACGCGCGTCTGAGCCGACGAGGCGTGTAGTGCCATGCTGGCTGGCTGGCTGCTGAGTTGGTGCGGTGGCAGAGTCTTCACAAAGATCGGCATGCCACCACGCAGGTGCTTGCTGAGTTGGCCTGGAGGCCGTGCGTGGTCGATGTACGAAAGTAGGGGTCCTATTTTGTATCCCTTTACTTGTCCACGGGCAGTTAGAGTCGCGCCTGCGGCCACACTTACCGAGCCAGAGGAAGGAAGAAAAGACACAAGAGAACCAGAGCAACGCCAAGCCAGAAACACGAAGAGCAGAAGGGCGAGGTGAACTCCCCCGGCAAGGCCCTTGCCGGGGGCGGCCTCCACAGCCCCGGCAAGAACCTTGCCGGGGCAACTTGCCCAACGCCAGCAGGGCTGCCACCCTTGAGCCTGAGGTTTCCGACGCCCTCAACCACGTTGGAGCCAAAGCTCGGGAGGCGCCTCCATGGTGGCATGCAGATCTTTGTGAAGACCAAGAACATACAAGACTAGATGAGAATCAGAAGACGACGATCCTTGACAAGTTCCTTGCCGAGGATACCCACAAGACCCCCCGGCAAGACCCTTGCCGGGGATGCCCACGACGCCGCGGCAAGACCCTTGCCGAGGCCCCGGCAAGACTCTTGCCAAGACATCCACAGGGCCACAGCCAGGCCCCCACCCGCCAAGACTCCATCGCCGTTCCCACATAGCTGCCAGCCCACCAACTAGGCGAGCACCTGCGTGGCGACGTGCGGCCTCCAGGCCAACTCAGCAAGCACCTGCGTGGTGGCATGCAAATCTTCGTGAAGACTCTGCCACCGCACCAACTCAGCAGCCAGCCAGCCAGCATGGCACTACACGCCTCGTCAACTCGGACGCGCGTGGAAGCCAGGCGAGGCGGAGACAACTGGGACGAGCTTCCTTGCCATCCCTGATAAAGCAAGAAGGGCACGTCGTAGCGCATTAAATGCATTTGGCCTACGGTGCCAGGAGATACACTCGACTACTATACAAACTTTGCACCTCCTGTGTGCCACTGTGGCAGCCGCTTTATCTATAAAAGGAGGCCGCGACATACTGGGAGAGGATTCGAACTTTTTGGACCATGCACGCTTTGTAGCTAGTCCAAGAACACCAGATAAACATAAACCAGCAGGAGTAGGGTATTATGCATCACTTGCAGCCCGAACCTGGATAATCCCCGTGCGTTGATCTTATAATCCCGCTCTTTCCACAGCCCCGTGCCCGCCAACCGTAGCAAAAGGGATTCTACGTGATCCCATAGGTGTCGTTTCCCCCGACATCTTTGGCACGCCAGGTAGGGGGCGCAAGTTGTAAGAATCTGATTTTGAAGCCGACGCCTCGACTTCATCATCACGATGGCCCCCAAGAAGAAGGGGATGACAATGATTGGATCGCCTGGAGCAGGCCCGTCCGCGCTGGTCGGTGGCCATGTACGGCGCCGGAGGCGCCGCCCATGAACATCCACGACACTCTGGCACCCGGATCCAGGCGAGCAATGTCGTACGGGCCCAAGACAACGGGCCACATGCCGCTGGGTACGGGGGTGGGGTCATATACCCACGAAGCGGCGCGAAGAATCCTCTCGGGCGCTTACTGGCACAGTACGCAGCCTTACCAAAGGCACGCGATGAGCAACACCGCGATGCCGAAGCCCCTGGGCACCATCGCGGAAAGAGCCCTTTGCACCACTCGCAGGACGCACCAGGCCGGCAAGCGCGCTCGGATGCCGGCGGAAGCAGCGTGCGACCGCGGGACCGTGACAGAGCCCCTTCTAACTTGGTTAGAAGCCAGAGCGCGTCACGGTCTACACAGCTCTCACCATAGCCCACGCTCGCAGAAGCGCTGGTGCAGGTGCAACTGCTCCTCGACTTCCCCGCTGCTGTGGAGAAGCTCCATGAGTGGAGGGCCACCATTCGAAGCCTTGTCAGTTTTGCCAACAAGGACGAGCCGCTCCCAACGGGACCCTCACACCGGCGTTCTGTCGAGCCGGTGCATGTAGGTGGTGGGGGGACCAGAGATGCTGCAACTACAGTGCACTCCACTCCCCCACGGCTGTGACAGCAGCCACCGGCCCGTCGGGCCGACGCCTGTGACAACGTTTCCACGGCGGCGTCCGATCCGCGAAGCCACTATGATCAACGTCGAGTTCTTCGAGAGCGAGCTCAGGAAGACGCTCGAACTACCATCGAGCGAGGGCGGGAGGCACACCATCAGTCAGATCAGCGTGCGGGGCCTGCTATGGGCCACCCAGCACTGGGGGCCTCTGGTGGCCTGCCTTACGAGGTGGGCTGTCCGGCCATTACCCGAGAGCTGCAGCAGTTCCAGTGGCCCTCCCACCGCAGGTTCAATCCTGATATTGGGGAAAAGTACAGCGGCAAGACTCACCCGTCGGAGTTCCTCAACATCTACACCATCGCGATGCAAGCCGCCGGGGCTCGCCACGATAAGGTGCTCGCCAACTACTTTCCGCTGCCAGTTTAGCCCAACATCATGTCATGGTTGATGCACTTGCCGGTAGATTCCATTTCCTCCTGGTCGGACCTGTGCCATGAGTTTGTTGGCGCCTTCACTGGAGGCCACCAAGCTCCTGGCCAGGCAAGTGACTTGCATGTCATCCCCTAGAAGGATGGTGAGTCCCTGTGTAAATACATACAGAGATTTAGCCATGTGCAGTACACCATCCCAGATGTTCATCCCGCCGCTGTCATCAGTGTGTTCCACCAGAACGTACGCTACCACAAGATGCGTGAAGAGCTGGCGAAGAACAAGGACAAGGATGTGGCTGAACTTTATGTTCAGGCTAATAGGTGTGCTCGGGCTAAGGAAGGAAGGAAGTACCCCGGTGAGGACACCGACGCGGGAACCAATTCCGTAGACGAAGACGTCGCCGCCCCGACGAAGAAGGGCCAGTGCTGCAACAGGATGCGTAAGGGCAAGACTGTAAGGCTGACGACTCCGACAAGGAGATTGCCGGGTGCGCCGCCTGCCGGGCATTGGCGGCCGCCGACAAGCCAGGAAGCTCCGACAAGCAGTACTGCAAGATCCACCGCACCAAGGGCCATGACCTCCAGAACTGCCGACAAGTTGAATAGCTTGCAGAGAAGCAGAAAGCTGAATATGAGAGGCAGGACAAGGAGAAGGGTCAGCATGGTGCTGAGGGGTCCGGCAAGAAGCGTGGCGGCCAAGGTGGTCGCCACGGCAAGGATAATTAACAAGAAAGGCAAGCTCGGGGCCACAACAAGAAGGAGGAAGATGATGATCACAACAAGGACGACGTTTCCGGCGAGGACGAATTTCAGAAAGCTACAGAGGCCATGTGCGTCGATGGTGGAACCTCGCTGCACACCTCTCACGGCCAAGTGAAGCAGTGGGCGCATGAGGTCACTGCGGCAGAGCCGTCTTTCTATGCCCAAAAGCCGCTGAAGTGGTCCCGCACGCCCATAATTTTTGACACCGAGGATCACCCTGACCACAAACTGCGGTCGGGTGTTTGCCGTTGTTGGTCTCGCCAACAATAAGCAACCTCAAAGTGACAAAAGTGCTAGTTGACGGTGGGGCCGGTCTGAATTTGATCTCCCCCGTTGTGATCAAGAAGCTGCAGATTCCTGATGGAGACCTCGGAGAGACGGGCACGTTCCAAGGGGTCAACCCGGGAAGGAGCCAGCCTAAAGGTAAAATCACGCTGCCCGTTACATTTGGGGGCGAGCTGAACTATAGGCCGGAGAAGATCATCTTTGATGTCGCCGAGATCCCCTTGCCATACAATGGGATTCTTGGCCGCCCAGCACTGGCCAAGTTCATGACGGCATCCCACTACGCCTACAATACATTGAAGATGCCGGGGCCGCTGACCATCATCACCGTCCCCTCCGACAAGAAAGATGCACTCATCTGCGCCGATCAACTCTACCGAGAGGCGATTGCAGCAATCGCCAGAAAGACACTTGCTCACCTTACTCAAGCTCGAGGAGGAAGAAGGCCGGCATGGCTCCTTCCGGCAAGACCTCTTGCACCCACTTCGGCAACCGTGCCTCTTCGGAGTGTTGCGCTCCCGTTGAGGACGGGCCAGAGAGCTCCACTGGCAA
This sequence comes from Aegilops bicornis, assembly GCA_021605145.1. Taxonomy (NCBI): domain Eukaryota; kingdom Viridiplantae; phylum Streptophyta; class Magnoliopsida; order Poales; family Poaceae; genus Aegilops; species Aegilops bicornis. The sequence continues at coordinate 497,889,384 of CM038674.1, forward strand.
GAGCAAGAAGTCCAAGGCTGCACCACCGGAAACCAAGAAGGTCTCCGTCAAGGAGGACGGCACGGGTGGGGCTTTCACCATAAGCTCCACCCACCAAATAGGAAAGCGCGCTCGTTGCCTTCCTGCGGGCGAATGTCGATGTGTTTGCATGGAAAGCATCCGACATCCCCGGCATTCCCAGGGAGGTGATTGAGCACCATCTTGATGTCTGTCCTCATGCACGACCCATCAAGCAGAAGGTCGGGAAGCAAGCTTTAGAGCGACAAGAGTTCATCATAGAAGAGAACAGGAAGTTGGAGGCGGCAGGCCTGGTTAGAGGAGTACTTCACCCCACGTGGTTGGCCAATCCGGTGGTGGTGCATAAGTGATGTCTACTACACAACCTTCTTCTTGTAGACGTTGTTGGGCCTCCAAGTGCAGAGGTTTGTAGGACAGTAGCAAATTTCCCTCAAGTGGATGACCTAAGGTTTATCAATCCGTGGGAGGCGTAGGATGAAGATGGTCTCTCTCAAACAACCCTCCAACCAAATAACAAAGAGTCTCTTGTGTCCCCAACACACACAATACAATGGTAAATTGTATAGGTGCACTAGTTCGGCAAAGAGATGGTGATACAAGTGCAATATGGATGGTAGATATAGGTTTTGTAATCTGAAAATATAAAAACAGCAAGGTAACTAACTAATGATAAAAGTGAGTGTAAACGGTATTGTAATGCTAGGAAACAAGGCCTAGGGTTCATACTTTCACTAGTGCAAGTTCTCTCAACAATGATAACATATTTGGATCATATAACTTTCTCTCAACATGCAACAAAGAGTCACTCCAAAGTCACTAATAGCGGAGAACAAACGAAGAGATTATGGTAGGGTACGAAACCACCTCAAAGTTATCCTTTCTGATTGATCTATTCAAGAGTTCGTAGTAAAATAACACGAAGCTATTCTTTCTGTTCGATCTATCATAGAGTTCGTACTATAATAACACCTTAAGACACAAATCAACCAAAACCCTAATGTCACCTAGATACTCCAATGTCACCTCAAGTATTCGTGGGTATGATTATACGATATGCATCACAAAATCTCAGATTCATCTATTCAACCAACACAAAGTACGTCAAAGAGTTGCCCGAAGTTTCTACCGGAGAGTCAAGACGAAAACGTGTGTCAACCCCTATGCATAAGTTCACGAGGTTACAGAACTCGCAAGTTGATCACCAAAACATACATCAAGTGGATCACGTGAATATCTCATTGTCACCACAGATAAGCACATGCAAGACATCCATCAAGTGTTCTCAAATCCTTAAAGACTCAATCCGATAAGATAACTTCAAAGGGAAAACTCAATCCATCACAAGAGAGTAGAGGGGGAGAAACATCATAAGATCCAACTATAATAGCAAAGCTCGCGATACATCAAGATCGTGCCGAATCAAGAACACGAGAGAGAGAGAGAGAGAGATCAAACACATAGCTACTGGTACATACCCTCAGCCCCGAGGGTGAACTACTCCCTCCTCGTCATGGAGAGCGCCGGGATGATGAAGATGGCCACCGGTGAGGGATCGCCCCTCCGGCAGGGTGCCGGAACAGGGTCCCGATTGGTTTTTGGTGGCTACAGAGGCTTGCGGCGGTGGACCTCCCGATCTAGGTTATGTTCTGGGGGTTTCTGTATATATAAGAGGTTTTGGCGTTGGGAACAAGTCAGGGGGGTCTACGAGGCGACAACGAGATAGGGGGGAACGCCCAGGGGGTGGGGCGCGCCCCCACCCTCGTGGGTGCCTCGGGACTCTTCTGGCCCATCTCCGATGCACTGTGGGCTTCTTCTGGTCCAAAAATAATCTCCATCAAATTTCAGGTCAATTGGACTCCGTTTGGTTTTCCTTTTCTGCAATACTCAAAAACAAGGAAACAACAGAAACTGGCACTAGGCTCTGGGTTGATAGGTTAGTGCCAAAAATCATATAAAATAGCATATAAAACATCCTAGATGGATAATATAATAGCATGGAACAATAAAAAATTATAGATACGTTGGAGACGTATCAAGCATCCCCAAGCTTAATTCCTGCTGGTCCTCGAGTAGGTAAATGATAAAAACAGAATTTTTGATGTGAAATGCTACCTAACATATTTTTCAATGTAATTTTCTCTATTGTGGCATGAATGTTCAGATCCATAAGATTCAAGACAAAAGTTTAATATTGACATAGAAATAATAATACTTCAAGCATACTAACCAAGCAATTATGTCTTATCAAAATAACATAGCCAAAGAAAGCTCATCCCTACAAAATCATATAGTTTGGCCATGCTTCATTTTCGTCACACAAAAATGCTCTCATCATGCACAACCCCGATGACAAGCCAAGCAATTGTTTCATACTTTAGTATTCTCAAACTTTTTCAACTTTCACGCAATACATGAGCGTGAGCCATGGACATAGCACTATGGGTGGAATAGAATATAATGATGGGGGTTGTGTGGACAAGACAAAAAAGGAGAAAGTCCCACATCGACGCGGCTAATCAACGGGCAATGAAGATGCCCGTCAATTGATGTCAATGCGAGGAGTAGGGATTGCCATGCAACGGACGCACTAGTGCTATAAATGTATGAAAGCTCAACAAAAGAAACTAAGTGGGTGTGCATCCAACTTGCTTGCTCACGAAGACCTAGGGAATTTTAAGGAAGCCCATCGTTGGAATATACAAGCCAAGTTCTAAAATGAAAAATTCCCACTAGTATATGAAAGTGACAACATAGAAGACTCTCTATCATAAATATTATGGTGCTACTTTGAAGCACAAGTGTGGAAAAAGGATAGTAGCATTGTCCCTTTTATTTTTTTTATTTTTTATTTGGCCTTTCTTCTTTTTTTGGCCTTTCTCTTTTTTCTTTTTTTGGGACAATGCTCTATTAATGATGATCATCACACTCTATTTATTTACAACTCAATGATTACAACTCGATACTAGAACAAAGTATGACTCTATATGAATGCCTCTGGCGGTGTACCGGTGATGGGCAATGAATCAAGAGTGACATGTATGAAATTGTGCATGGTGGCTTTGCCACAAATACGATGTCAACTACATGATCATGCAAGGCAATATGACACGTGTCATAATAAATGAAACGGTGGAAAGTTGCATGGCAATATATCTCGGAATAGCTATGGAAATACCATAATAGGTAGGTACAGTGACTGTTTTGAGGAAGATATAAGGAGGCTTATGTGTGATAGAGCTTATCATATCACGGGGTTTGGATGCACTGGCGAAGTTTGCACCAACTCTCAAGGTGAGAAAGGGCAATGCACGGTACCGAAGAGGCTAGTAGTGATGGAAAGGTGAGAGTGCGTATAATCCATGGACTCAACATTTGTCATAAAGAACTCACATACTTATTGAAAAAGTCTACAAGTCATCAAAAACCAAGCATTACGCGCATGCTCCCAGGGGGATAGATTGGTAGGAAAAGACTATCGCTCATCCCCGACCGCCACTCATAAGGATGACAATCAAAGAACACCTCATGTTTCAAATTTGTCACACAATGGTTACCATACGTGCATGCTACGGGACTTGCAAACTTCAACACAAGTATTTATCAAATTCACAATTACTCAACTAGCACAACTTTAATATTACCATCTTCATATCTCAAAACAATCATCAAGTATCAAACTTCTCATAGTATTCAATGCACTTTATATGGAAGTTTTTATTATACCTATCTTGGATGCCTATCATATTAGGACTAGTTTCATAACCAAAGCAAATTACCATGATTTTTAGGACCCTCAAAATAATATAAGTGAAGCATGAGAGTTCATCTATTTCTTCAAAATAAAACCACCGCCGTGCTCTAAAAGGATATAAGAGAAGCACTAGAACAAATGACAAACTACTCCGAAAGATATATGTGAAGATCAATGAGTAGTCGAATAATTATGCAACTATGTGAAGACTCTTTAAAATTTAAGAATTTCAGATCTTGGTATATTATTCAAACAGCAAGAAAAAAAAGAAAAAAATGACGCTCCAAGCAAAACACATATCATGTGGTGAATAAAAATATAGCTCCAAGTAAAGTTACCGATGAACGGAGATGAAAGAGGGGATGCCTTCCGGGGCATCCCAAGCTTAGGATCTTGGTTTTCCTTGAATATTACCTTTGGATGCCTTGGGCATCCCCAATATTAGGCTCTTTCCACTCCTTATTCCATAGTCCATCGAATCATTACCCAAAACAACACAAAACTCAACAGAAAACTCGTAAGCTTTGTTAGTATAAGAAAATAAAACAACCACTCAGGTACTGTAATGAACTCATTATTTATTTATATTGGTGTAATATATACTGTATTCCAACTTCTCTATGGTTCATACCTCCTATACTACTCATAGATTCATCAAAATAAGCAGACAACACATAGAAAACAGAATCACAAAAAATGTAATAGTCTGTAGTAATCTGACTTAAACAAATACTTATGGAACTCCAAAAAAATCTTAAATAAATTGGTGGACCTGAGGAATATTGTCTATTAATCATCTTCAAAAAGAATAAACCTAAAAGCACTCTCCAGTAAGAAATGGTAGCTAATCTCGTGAGCGCTTAAAGTTTCGTCTTACAAAGAAGATCAAGAAGACTTCACCCAAGTCTTCCCAAAGGTTCTACTTGGCACAAACACTAATTAAAACATAAAACCACATCTAACCAGAGGCTAGATGAATTATTTATTACTAAACAGGATCAAAAAGCAAATAAAAAAATTAAAATTGGGTTGCCTCCCAACAAGTGCTATCGTTTAACGCCCCTAGCTAGGCATGATGATTTCAATGATGCTCACATGAAAGATAAGAATTGAAACACAAAGAGATCATCATGAAGAATATGACTAGCACATTTAGGTATAACCCACTTCCTATGCATAGGGATTTTGTGAGAAAACAACTTATGGGAACAGTAATCAACTAGCATAGGAAGGCAAAACAAGCATAACTTTAAAACTTTAAGCACGTAGAGAGGAAACTTGATATTATTGCAATTCCTACAAGCATATGTTCCACCCTCATAATAATTTTCAGTAGAATCATGAATGAATTCAACAATATAATTATCACATAAAGCATTCTTTTCATGATCTACAAGCATAGAAATTTTATTACTCTTCACATTAGCAAAATTCTTCCCATTCAGAATAGTGGGAGTATCATAAGAGACTCGAATACTATAAATTGTTTCCACATTAAAAGAGTAATGTTCAGAAAAATGGCAATCATAATCATGACAAGTTTTATAAATATAATCATCACAACTTTTTATAGCATAAGTGTCATCACAATAATCATCATAAATAGGAGGCATGCTATCATCATAATAAATTTGCTCATCAAAACTTGGGAGGCTAAAAATATCATCTTCATTAAACATAGCATCCCCAAGCTTGGGACAAACATTAATTGCAGCAAATATTTTCTGAAACATGTCATTCTCATCAAACATAGCATCCCCAAGCTTGGGCCTTTTCATATCATAAGCATAATCACTCTCATCATTAATAGTATGAATAGCACCAATAGTATAACAATTATCATCATCACAGTGAGCAATAGGAGCAACATCATTTGGGAGGGATACCTTTCTGCCTTTGCTTCTCCGTCTTTTCTTTTTCTTCTTCACATCATGTGCGGGTTTAACCCTCTCTTTTGAGCTCCTTATTAATGAGATTGGTTGAATAGAAAGCTCATCCTCGTTAACTGATTCATCATAAGAAATAATAGGAGGATATTGGGAAGTCTCTTCCCTTTCATTAGTATTATCTTCATATTCTATCTGTTTTCTTTTCTTTATGTAATTGGCAATATAAGCATTTTCAATGCAATTCACCGAACAATACATCAAAATTTCTTCTAGATCAAAATCAAGAACTTTATCAAGGACAAATTCTGGCATATCCTCAGTTATACGTTTCATTTCTTCATAACCCAAAAGAAAACTAAGTTCATTATGATGTGCAAGGGAAATCAAGTCATAACAATTTTTGGACACGATACGATCATGAAACAATTTGCATTGGATATTTAGATGACCTCGTTCATTGCAAAGTACACAAGGATGGCTAAGAAAATTTAAATTTTCAGCACAAACATCTAGCCTTTCTTGCAACCATTTAGTTTCTAAATACGTATGCCTCTTGCAAAATATATCTTCCCTATTTGGTGTGTACTTGCAAACTCTATGCACTCCACAAAAATTGACATGCTTATAAGAGACATTTTAATCATGACTTGTGCAATCATCATTAGTACCATTGATATTCAGGGAGTTCATACTAACAACATTGCAATCATGCTCATCATTCAAAGATTTAGTGCCAAACATTCTAATGCATTCTTCTTCTAGCACTTGAGCACAATTATCGGAATCCTTATTTTCACGAAAAGCATTAAAAAGATGAAGCATATGAGGCATCCTCAATTCCATTTTTTTGTAGTTTTCTTTTATAAACTAAACTAGTGATAAAACAAGAAACAAAAAGATACATTGCAAGATCTAAAGATATACCTTCAAGCACTCACCTCCCGACAGCAGCGCTTGAAACTGCTTGATGTCTACTACACAACCTTCTTCTTGTAGACGTTGTTGGGCCTTTAAGTGCAGAGGTTTGTAGGACAGTAGCAAATTTCCCTCAAGTGGATGACCTAAGGTTTATCAATCCGTGGGAGGCGTAGGATGAAGATGGTCTCTCTCAAACAAACCTGCAACCAAATAACAAAGAGTCTCTTGTGGCCCCAACACACACAATACAATGGTAAATTGTATAGGTGCACTAGTTCGGCGAAGAGATGGTGATACAAGTGCAATATGGATGGTAGATATAGGTTTTTGTAATCTTAAAATATGTAAACAGCAAGGTAACTAATGATAAAAGTGAGCATAAACGGTATTGCAATGCTAGGAAACAAGGCCTAGGGTTCATACTTTCACTAGTGCAAGTTCTCTCAACAATAATAACATAATTGGATCATATAACTATCCCTCAACACGCAACAAAGAGTCACTCCAAAGTCACTAATAGCGGAGAACAAACGAAGAGATTATGGTAGGATGCGAAACCACCTCAAAGTTATCCTTTCTGGTCGATCTATTCAAGAGTCCGTAGTAAAATAACACGAAGCTATTCGTTCCATTCGATCTATCATAGAGTTCGTACTAGAATAACACCTTAAGACACAAATCAACCAAAACCCTAATGTCACCTAGATACTCCAATGTCACCTCAAGTATCTGTGGGTATGATTTTATGATATGCATCACACAATCTCAGATTCATCTATTCAACCAACACAAAGTACTTCAAAGAGAGCCCCAAAGATTCTACCGAACAATCAAGACGAAAACGTGTGCCAACCCCTCTGGATAAGTTCACGAGGTTACGGAACTCGCAAGTTGATCACCAAAACATACATCAAGTGTATCACGTGAATATCCCATTGTCACCACAGATAAGCACATGCAAGACATACATCAAGTGTTCTCAAATCCTTAAAGACTCAATCCGATAAGATAACTTCAAAGGGAAAACTCAATCCATCACAAGAGAGTAGAGGGGGAGAAACATCATAAGATCCAACTATAATAACAAAGCTCGCGATATGTCAAGATCGTGCCGAGTCAAGAACATGAGAGAGAGAGAGAGATCAAACACATAGATACTGGTACATACCCTCAGCCCCGAGGGTGAACTACTCCCTCCTCGTCATGGAGAGCGCCGAGATGAGGAAGATGGCCATCGGTGAGGGATCCCGCCTCCGGCAGGGTGCTAGAATAGGGTCCCGATTGGTTTTTTGGTGGCTACAGAGGCTTGTGATGGCGGAACTCCCGATCTAGGTTATGTTCTGGGGGTTTCTGTATATATAAGAGGCTTTGGCGTTGGGAACAAGTCAGGGGGGTCTCCGAGGCAGCCACGAGGTAGGGGGGCACGCCCAGGGGGTAGGGCGCGCCCCCCACCCTCGTGGGTGCCTCGGGACTCTGCTAGCCCATCTCCGATGCTCCGTGGGCTTCTTCTGGTCCAAAAATAATCTAAGTCAAATTTCAGGTCAATTGGACTCCATTTGGGTTTCCTTTTCTGCAATACTCAAAAAAAAGGAAAAACAGAAACTGGCACTAGGCTATGGGTTAATAGGTTAGTCCCAAAAATCATATAAAATAGCATATAAATGCATATAAAACATCCTAGATGGATAATATAATAGCATGGAACAATCAAAAATTATAGATACGTTGGAGACGTATCAGTAAGGCAGATGGGAAGTGGAGACTGTGTATTGACTACACAAATATCAATAAAGCATGTCCAAAGGATCCTTTCCCCTACCACGCATCGAGCAGATTGTAGACACCATCGCCGGTGTGACTCTTTGTCATTCCTTGACGCCTATTCAGGATACCACCAGATCTTCATGATGAAGGAATACGAAGAGAAGACCGCGTTCATCACCCCATGTGGTACGTACTGTTTTGCACGGATGCCTTTTGGGTTAAAGAGCGCTGGTTCGATGTTTGCCCGAGCGGTCCAAATGGGTTTTGAGCCCCAGCCGCATAGAAATATGGAAGCCTATATGGATGATATAGTGGTCAAAACCAAGGACAAGGCCACGCTCGTGCAAGATCTAGAGGAAACATTTGCAAACCTGTGCAAGATCAACCTCAAGCTCAACCCAGAGAAGTGTGTGTTCGGTGTCCCGTCCGGCAAACTTCTTGGGTTCTTTGTGTCTTAGTGCGGAATTGAAGCAAATCCCGACAAGATCAAGGCGATCGAGCAGATTGAAGCACCGAAGCGGGTCAAAGACGTCCATAGGCTCACTGGCCGCGTTGCCGCCCTGAGTAGGCTCATCTCCAAATCTGCTGAGCGCGCCCTCCCCTTTTCCAAAGTTTTGAAAAAGGAGGGTCCAGTAAAGTGGACTCCGGAGGCAGAGGCTGCACTGCAAGATTTGAAGAGGTACCACTCCTCCATGCCGATACTAGTTGCGCCCAAACCACAAGAGCCATTGTTGCTATACTTTGTAGCAACGAATCAAGTGGTCAGTGTTGCGCTGGTGGCGCAGAGGGAACTTGGGGAAGAAGCATCGGTAGTAGCAGAGCCATCGGGTGCCGGGCCGGGACCCTCCCCTACAAAGTTCGACCCCGGCAAGACGGAACCCCCGGCAAGGCCCGATCTCGGCAAGGCAGAGTCTGAGCAGATGAGCAAAGTGGGACTGAAGAAGAAGATGGTATAGCACCCAGTTTATTTTGTCAGTTCCCTCTTACAGGGGGCTAGGTCAAGATATTCTGGTATGTAGAAGATACTTTTCGGCCTCCTCATGGCCTCGAGAAAGCTGCGCCACTATTTACATGCACATGAGATCACCGTCTTCACTCGCCTCCCTTTGCAACGAATCTTGCACAACCCAGATGCAACTGGGAGGATTGTGGAGTGGGCGTTGGACCTGTCGAGCTTTGGCCTCAAGTTTGAAAGTACTTCAACAATAAAGAGTCGAGCCCTGGCAGAGTTCATAGCAGAATGGACCGCAACGCCCGACGAGGAGATTCAGGAGAACACCCTTCCTGGCAAGGAGACAGCAGTGAGTGGATTATGTACTTTGACGAAGATTTCTCACTCCAAGGTGCTGGTGCCGGCGTACTACTCGCCGCACCCACCGGAGAGCACCTCAAGTACGTATTCCAGATACACTTTACCCGGGAAAAATCAACGAACAATACGACGGAGTACAAGGGGTTGCTTGCCGGTCTCAGGATCACGGCAGACCTCGGAATCAAGAAGCTCATAATCAGAGGTGATTCACAACTCGTCGTCAAGCAAGTTAACAAAGATTACCAGAGCCCGTTGATGGAGGCCTACGTGAATGAAGTGAGGAAGTTGGAAGAACATTTCGACGGCCTACAGGTAGAACATGTTCCCCGAGCGCAGAACATCATTGCCGACGACCTGTCGAAACACACTGCCCTCAAGTTGCCTGTGGAACCAGGTACCTTTGTACTTCAGTTCATTCAGCCATCCGTAGAGCCATCAGCAGGGCAGAACAAGCGAAGGAAGACAAGCTCCGGCAAGTACCTTCCTGCCAAGGTCCCAGGAGCCGCCGGCAAGGAGGTTGCCGGGTACCCCAAGCTTGCCGAGGGGCAACCACCTCCGGCAGGGCCCCAAGCCCTGACCGTAGAGACGGCCGTCCCTACGGACGAAGGTGAGCCTTTAGTCCTCGCCGTTGAGCCCCTAGGACCCGCCATGGGCACATCACATTGTCTGTTTCCTCCAAACAGGGGAACTCCCTGAGGAGCAGGAAGAAGCGGAAAGAGTAGCCCGTCGGTCCAACATGTACCAGTTTATGGATGATACCCTGTACAGGAGGACACCAAATGGTGTCAGGATAAAGTGCATTCCTCAAGAGGAAGGATTGGAGCTTTTGGTAGAGATACACGGAGGTATGTGTGGCTCCCACATAGGGTCAAGAGCCCTTTCCGGCAAGGCATTCTGGCAAGGCTTCTTCTGGCCCACAACCCTCCAGGATACCGCTGCGCTAGTAACCAAGTGTGAAGCGTGTCAGTTCCATTCGAAGAAGCTTCATCAACCAGCTCGAGCCCTTCAAACAATCCCTCTCTCCTGGCCATTCTCTGTCTGGGGGCTCGACATACTAGGCCTCTTCCCCCGTGTTGTCGGGGGCTTTGAGTACTTGTACGTCGCAATCGACAAGTTCACAAAGTGGCCCGAAGTGGAAGCAGTGAGGAAGGTGACAGCACAGTCAGCCGTCAAGTTCCTCAAGGGGCTAATTTGTCATTTTGGTGTGCCAAACAGAGTCATCACCGACAACGGCACGCAGTTCATGAGCCACGCCTTCATGCAGTACATTCAAGACCTCGGCAGCAGGTCTGTTTCGCTTCAGTTGCCCATCCCAGAAGTAACGGCCAAGCTGAGAGGGCGAATGCGAAAGTGCTGCGGGGCCTCAAGACCAGAACTTTTAACAAGCTGCACAAATGCGGAAGGCACTGGATTGATGAGTTGCCAACGGTTCTTTGGTCAATCAGGACGACATCAAATTGAGCCACTGGCCAGACACCCTTTGCCCTGGTATACGGGGTAGAAGCAGTTTTCCCCATAGAACTCACATACGGGTCACCTCGAGTGCTCGGTTATGACGAGCTTGAGCAAGAGCAGTTGCGGCAAGATGACGCGACACTCCTTGAGGAAGATCATCTTCGGGCGGCTGTGCGAGCTGCATGCTACCGGCAAGCCTTGCGCTGCTACCATAGCCGCAAGGTTCATGCCCGAAGTCTTGAGGAAGGCAACCTTGTTCTTCGGCGCGTTCAGTCGGCCAAGAATTCCAACAAGTTGACGCTGAAGTGGGAAGGCCCTTACCAGGTAATACGAGTCACCAGGCCTGGCGCAGTCCGCCTGGAGACCAAAGATGGTATCCCAGTGAGCAGCTCCTGTAACATCGAATATCTTCGTAAGTTTTACCCATGAGGCGCGGTTGTCGGGCCTCCCGGCAAGCCACCTTTTGTACAAGCCTTGCCGACAAGGAATATAACCCTTTGTATAGAGCCAGGCGAAGACCCTGAGCATAAATAAATGAAGCGCTGGTGCCCTAAGTTTTAGCATGCATGCTAGGTTAAATCTCTCTCTTTGGTAGGGTTGATAGTGCTCAGCGGCAACTAACCCCTAACATAGAGGTCGGGTGTGTGTCTTTTCGTCTTTTCCAGTCCTTTCTTTGGTTCGCAGGCTGCACAGACCTTTTTGCCAAGCCATTAAAGGGCAGGGGAACGGATCCTCGACCCCGGCAAACCATTGCCGAGGGCTGCAGATTCAAGTATCCAACCACGGCAAGCCAAGGTTGCCGGGGGCTGCAAATTCAGATAAGTCTTTTATCCCCTGTTATACATTTCCGTGTGGCACTAGGACGTATGAAGCCCCGTTTATTCCTGGGCCACCGTGATCCCCCTTTCCTGTGCCCAAGAACTATTCTTTGGGTCGGAACTTAGTTGTAGTTGCGGTGACAAGCAAACGACGGGCCTAATCCTACTTCGCCCCTGCCTCCGCCGAGAGCGTGAATACGGTCGTGCTATGAAGTAAGGGGATGACGAGGCCTGTTGTCGGGCGACAATGTTTATCATATGAATAACAAGGATTCATTCCTTAGCATGGGCCTCGCTCACGCACAAAGAACCCGGCAAACACCCTTTTTCATTAATACGTTCCAAACAAGTACAGTTCGTATGGAATGTAAACATGAGCAAGGGGATTACAAGGTTTAAATCTGACAAATGCCCGCAGGCTTAAAAACTAAAAAGGGATAAGATGCCCATAATCCCTTTCTTATCCCTCTCCTCAGGAAACGGATCAGGATAAGCGGGAGGGCAAAAGGGGCGCCTAGGCGAGGTATGAGCAACAGAAGACAACAAGAGAAGGCTGGTGATGATGGTGTCAGGGAAGGGGCCGAAAGATGAGGCAGCGGGACGGCAGTACGCGACGAAGGAGTTGGTGCCATCGTACTCCGACTTGATAGCCCGCCACCCGCCTTCTTCGCCTTCTCCGGCCCTCCAGCGCCAGCCACCAGAAGCAGCGGCCCCGAGAAGTTCAAGGAGCCGGCAATGCAAATGGTGGTGCTGCCGGCGTCGCCCAGGGACGGTGTGTCTGACACCTAGTCGGACCCATCATCCTCCCGCCCGCTACCCTCATCGTCGTTGTCGCTGTCCTCCTCGTCGCTGTCGCCCGAGGAGGAGCTTTCATCGTTGGTTGAGCTCTCCGCACAGCATCCTAGCCTGTGTCACGAGCGCCCGAAGACCTTAATGGAGAGCAGGTCGCTCTCCGCTAGCTTGAAGCAGAGGACGTGCCCATCCATCAAGCAATGGGCACGTGCGAAGGTTTTCCAGCCCCGACGAAGGAGCATCACATGAGAGCAGGAAACCTTTGTGATCACCCACATGTTGCCGTGGCAACACCCCTTCATATGAATTATCAGCCGCGGTGGCCGATTGATCTCCAGCACCCTCGCGAACGCCCTGGGAAGGCGAAGGCGGCTGCGCGGCAGCCCACGCAGCTGCAGAATAAACTCGAGCACCGTGTCCCCAACGTGATCACTCGACGAAGCAGGAGGAGATGGTGGAGGAGATGGAGACGGCGCAGGCACCCCCCTTCCGCGCCCACCTCTGCCACGGCCGCCTTGCCGACCGCGGCCCTGTCCGGTGCCCCCGCCTCGAGAATGGCCTTCACCTTGGGCGTCTAGCTCTTCCTTGACCGCCGCAGCTCTCTAGCGGGGGGAGGACCTGGTCGCCTCCGCGGAAGAACGGCCGCGACCATGCCCTCTCGCCATGACAGCGGATGAAGAATGGAGATGGAGGGGAGGCGCAGGGAGATGCTCTTCCTCCTACCCCTGAGTTCCTTTTTTATAGCTGAGCGGGGAAGGCCAAAAGACTAGCTCTATGCCTCTGAAGAGCCTGCTTAGGTTCGGCTCATTAAGTGGCAACGAGCAAGGCCATCAACCGCCTGCCCCGCCCAATCAAAGGCACCTAAGTATCTGCCCACACGCGCCTTCCCATATTCCATGCGTCTGTCACCTACCCCACGCCGTGCATGCGGTGTACGTGGCACGAGGGGCAGACATAGTGGGAAACGTGGAACGACGGTTCCAAGGCAAAGAGAGTAAATGGGCAGCGGCCCTGCAGTTTTAAAGGGACACGCAGGCCGCCTCTTCACAATTCACCACGGGATGACGCGAGCATGCTGCGGTCATTCCACGCACGACCCTGATGTCACGCATTCAACGCGGGTCGTGGGGAAGCGCAAGTGGCGAGGGAGTTACTGCAGTAAAACTCGGCCCCGCATACCCATGCACAATTTTGGGCCTAGCCCAACAACGCGTCGCACTTATGTGTGGTCCAGGCTCGGGGGCTCCTGTCGGTGTACAAAAAGTAGGGGTCCTATTTTGTACCCCTTCACTTGTGCACGGGCAGTTAGAGCCGCGCCTGCGGCCACACTTAGCGGGCCAGAGGAAGGATGCAAAGACACAAGGCAACCAGAGCAACGCCAAGCCAGAAACACGAAGAGCAGAAGGGCGAGGTGAACTCCCTCGGCAAGGCCCTTGCCGGGGCGGCCTCCACAACCCCGGCAAGAACCTTGCCGGAGCAACTTGCCCAACGCCCACAGGGCTACCACCCTTGAGCCTAAGGGTTCCGACGCCCTCAACCACATTGGAGCCAAAGCTCGGGAGGTGCCTCCATGGTGGCATGCAGATCTTTGTGAAGACCAAGAACATACAAGACTAGATGAGAATCATAAGACGAAGATCCTCGGCGAGATCCTTGCCGAGGATACCCACGAGACCCCCTGGCAAGACCCTTGTCGAAGACACCCACGACGCCGCGGCAAGACCCTTGTCGGGGGCCCGACAAGACTCTTGCCGAAGACATCCGCGGGGCCACAGCCAAGATCCCACCCGCCAAGACTCCACCGCCGTTCCCACACAGCTGCCAGCCCACCAACTAGGCGAGCACCTGCGTGGTGACATGCGTCCTCCAGGCCAACTCAGCAAGCACCTGCGTGGTGGCATGCAGATCTTCGTGAAGACTCTACCACCGCACCAACTCAGCAGCCAGCCAGCCAGCGTGGCAATACACGCCTCGTCAACTCGGACGCGCGTCGAAGCCAGGCGAGGTGGCGACAGCTGGGACGAGCTTCCTTGCCATCCCCGATAAATCAAGAAGGGCACGTTGGCAGCACATTAAATGTGTTTGTCCTACGGTGCCAGGAGATAGACTCGACTGTTGTACAAACTTTCCACCTCCTGTGTGCCACTATGGCAGCCCCTTTATCTATAAAAGGAGGCCCGCAACGTACTGGGAAAGGATTCGGACTTTTTGGACCCTACACGCTTTGTAGCTAGTCCAAGAACACCAAATAGACATAAACCAGCAGGAGTAGGTTATTACGCATCACTTGCGGCCCGAACCTGGATAATCCCCCTGTGTTGATCTTCTAATCCCGCTCTTTCCACAGCCCCGCGCCCGCCAACCGTTGCAAAAGGGATTCTACGTGATCCCGTAGGTGTCGTTTCCCCCGACACTCGCACTCATATATTGCGTGAAAGTTGAAAGAGTTTGAAAAGTCTAAGTATGAAACAATTGCTTGGCTTGTCATCGGTGTTGTGCATAATGGGAGCATTTTGTGTGACGAAAATGAAGCATGGCCAAGCTATATGATTTTGTAGGGATAAGCTTTCTTTGGCTATGTTATTTTGACAAGACATAATTGGTTGGTTTGCATGCTTGAAGTATTATTATTTTTATGTCAATATTAAACTTTTGTCTAGAATCTTTTGTATCTAAACATTCATGCCACAATAAAGAGAATTACATTGAAAATTATGCTAGGTAGCATTCCACATCAAAAATTCTGTTTTTTATCATTTACCTACTCGAGGACGAGCAGGAATTAAGCTTGGGGGTGCTTGATACTTCTCCAACGTATCTATAATTTTTTATTGTTCCATGCTATTATATTATCTGTTTTGGTTGTTTATGGGCTTTAATATACTATTTTATATTATTTTTGGGACTAACCTATTAACCGAAGGCCCAATGCAAATTGCTGTTTTTTGCCTATTTTACTGTTTCGTAGAAAAGGAATATCAAACGGAATCCAAACGGAACGAAACCTTCGCGAGGATCTTTCTTGGAACAAACGCAATCCAGGAGACTTGGAGTGGAAGTCAGAGACGGAACGAGGCGGCCACGAGGCAGGAGGGCGCACCCAGGGGGGTAGGCGCACCCCCACCCTCGTGGGCCCCTCGTAGCTCCATCGACCTACTTCTTTCACCTATATATACTCTTATACCCTGAAAACATCCAGGGGAGCCACGAAACCACTTTTCCGCCGACGCAACCTTCTGTACCCGTGAGATCCCATCTTGGGGCCTTCTTCGGCGATCTGTCAGAGGGGGATTCGATCACGGAGGGCTTCTACATCAACACCATAGCCTCTCCGATGATGTGTGAGTAGTTTACCACAGACCTTGGGGTCCATAGTTATTAGCTAGATGGCTTCTTTTCTCTCTTTGGTTCTCAATACAAAGTTCTCCTCGATGTTCTTGGAGATCTATTCGATGTAGTACTTTTTGCGGTGTGTTTGCCGAGATCCGATGAATTGTGGGTTTGTGATCAAGATTATCTATCAACAATATTTGATTCTTCTCTGAATTCTTATATGCATGATTTGATATCTTTGCAAGTCTCTTTGAATTATCGGTTTAGTTTGGCCTACTAGATTGATCTTTCTTGCAATAGGAGAAGTGCTTAGCTTTGGGTTCAATCTTGCGGTGCTCGATCCCAGTGACAGAAAGGGAACCGACACATATTGTATTGTTGCCGTCGAGGATAACAAGATGGGGTTTATATCATATTGCTTGAGTTTATCCCTCTACATCATGTCATCTTGCCTAATGTGTTACTCTGATCTTATGAACTTAATACTCTAGATGCATGCTGGATAGCGGTCGATGTGTGGAGTAATAGTAGTAGATGCAGGATCGTTTCGATCTACTTGACACGGACGTGATGCCTATGTTCATGATCATGCCTAGATATCCTCATAACTATGCGCTTTTCTATCAATTGCTCGGCAGTAATTTGTTCACCCACCGTAATATATGCTATCTTGAGAGAAGCCAGTGGTGAAACCGATGGCCCCCGGGTCTACTTTATATCATATAAGTTTCCAATCTATAATTCTAGTTGTTTTGCAATCTTTACTTTTCAATCTATACAACAAAAATACCAAAAATATTTATCTTATTATCTTTATCAGATCTCACTTTTGCAAGTGGCCGTGAAGGGATTGACAACCCCTTTATCGCGTTGGTTGCAGGGTTCTTGATTGTTTGTGCAAGGTACTAGGCGACGTGTAGTCTCCTACTGGATTGATACCTTGGTTCTCAAAAACTAAGGGAAATACTTACGCTACTTTGCTGCATCACCCTTTCCTCTTCAAGGGAAAACCAACGGATGCTCAAGAGGTAGCATGCTTCACATGTGGTGGCCGAGGTCACAAGTCCTTCGAATGCACCAACAAGCGGACAATGATCTTCAACGATGATGGCACATATGACTCGATGAGTGAAGAAGAAATGGAAGCCCTTGAGCACGTGGCCATGCACCGGTGCGTGAACAAAGATGAAGATGATCAAGTCTTTTGTGACAACGATTCAAGTCCCTCTCTCGTGGTGTCCAAGGTCTTGACGCTCCAACACCATCAAGATGAAGACCAACGGTGCCACATCTTCCACTCCAAGGCCAGCATCAATGGGTGTTCCGTGAAGGTCATCATCGACGGAGGAAGTTGTCACAACTTGGAAAGCGAAGAGTTATGTTCCAAGCTGCAATTGGTCAAGAAGAAGCACCCTCATCCCTACAAGGTGCAATGGCTAAGCGACTCCGGTACTATTCAAGTGGAGCATATGGTGCAAGTTTCTTTCAAGATCGGCGCTTACGAGGACACCTTGAAGTGTGATGTAGTTCCTATGTCGGTGTGCCACCTTCTCTTGGGACGACCTTGGCAATTTGACCGCGGAGTCATCCACAACGGAAGAACCAACCACTATAGCTTCAATATGAAAGGCAAGGAATATGTGCTTCGACCAATGTCACCAAGCCAACTGATCGCCGGTAAGAAAGCATCCACCTATCATGGAGATCCTAGTGAGAGAGTGAACCACCAAAAAGAAAGTGCGAGACACAAACCAAAATTGAGCGACGCTTTGCAAAGAGAGAGAAACTTAGTCCTCCTGGCCACAAAAAGAGAGATGAGAGAAGTGTGTGAGAACCCATCAAGTGTCATCCACTTTGTCCTACTTTGCAAAGATGAGGTGGCAAAAACTAACACTCCTAATCCTCTACCTCTAGTGTTTTCTAACTTGTTGCAGGAATTCGAGGATGTCTTCCCTGATGAGCTACCTCCCGGCCTTCCTCCTATATGTGGCATTGAACATAGGATCGACCTCATCCCTGGAGCACCTCTTCTGAACAAGGCTCCCTACCACGTCAACCCCGAAGAAACTAAGGAGATCCAACGGCAAGTAAAACAACTCATCGACAACGGCCATGTACGTGAAAGCCTAAGCCCTTGCGCCGTTCCGGTTATACTTGTGCCCAAGCAAGACGGTAGTTTTCACATATGCTCGGATTGTAGACCCATCAATGCTATCACCGTCCGTTATAGGCATCCCATTCCTCGCCTTGATGATATGCTAGATGAGCTTAGCAGTGCCACCATTTTCTCAAAAATTGATCTTAAAAGTGGCCATTATCAAATCCGCATACAAGGTGATGAATGGAAAACCGCTTTCAAAACTAAATTTGGCTTGTACAAGTGGTTAGTTATGCCTATGGGTTTATCGGAAGCTCTCGGTACTTTCATGCGACTTATGCATTTTGTGCTTCGTCCTTACATTGGAGTGTTTGTTGTAGTCTACTTCGATGACATACTTGTTTTGAGCAAATCCATCAAAGATCATGTAAATCATGTTAGGGCCGTTTTGCAAACTCTTCACAAGGAACATTGTCGGTGTCAAAACCGGCGGATCTCGGGTAGGGGGTCCCAAACTGTGCGTCTAGGCGGATGGTAACAGGAGACAAGGGACACGATGTTTTTACCCAGGTTCGGGCCCTCTCGATGGAGGTTATACCCTACTCACTGCTTGATTAATATTGATGATATGGGTAGTACAAGAGTAGATCTACCACGAGATCAAGGAGGCTAAACCCTAGAAGCTAGCCTATGGTATGATTGTTGTTCGTCCCCACGGACTAAAACCCTCCGGTTTATATAGACACCGGATAGGTTAGGGTTACACAGAGTCGGTTACAATGGTAGGAGATCTACATATCTCAGACGCCAAGCTTGCCTTCCACGCCAAGGAAAGTCCCATC
Source organism: Aegilops bicornis (assembly GCA_021605145.1). Classification (NCBI taxonomy): domain Eukaryota; kingdom Viridiplantae; phylum Streptophyta; class Magnoliopsida; order Poales; family Poaceae; genus Aegilops; species Aegilops bicornis. The sequence continues at coordinate 497,908,374 of CM038674.1, forward strand.
CGGACACGGGACGAAGTCTTCAATCTTGTATCTTCATAGTCTTGGAGTCCGGCCATGATGATAGTTCAGCTATCCGGACACCCCCTAGTCCAGGACTCCCTAAATAGCCCCTGAACGAGGCTTCAATGACGACGAGTCTGGCGCGCATATTGTCTTCGGCATTGCAAGGCGGGTTCCTCCTCCGAATACTTCATAGAAGGTTTTGAACACAAGGATAGTGTCCGGCTCTGCAAAACAAGTTCCACATACCACCGTAGAGAGAATAACTTTTGCACAGATCTGCTGGCGTATTCAGCGGTGTGACATCACACCGCCGCCGTGTATTTATATGAATTGTTTTTACTGTTCCACCTCAGCGTTTAGCGAGGCGGTTTCCTTGGCACGCCTTATCAAAGCATAGATCGTGCCCCCTATTCCGGGATTCCCATCAATACGGACGTGGGTAACCCAACTGCGTCTGCCGGGCACGCCTCTTCTATCAAAGGCGAGTCCTAATTGACCACGGGGTGGGCTCTTGGTATTCAACCTCTTTATAATGAGACCAAGGCCCTCTTCTTTTTACACCCTCCATCGAGTTCGCCTCGCACTTCGAGTTCTAACACCCAAAGCTTCAGATTTAGGCGCTTCGGGCCTTCGACGATGTCCGGCTCCGACCAGCACGGCCGGTGGATGTCTTCCTCCGTCACAGAAGAAGATGTGCTAAAGCTGCGAGACGCCAGGTATCTAACCGACGAGATCTCGCATAGGCTGCCTACTCCAGGGCAGGTCATTCCCACTCCCGAGCCCGGCGAGAACATGGTGTTCGTGTCTCACTTCCTTCGGGGTTTAGGCTTCCCGACGGATCCCTTTGTGCGGGGGCTCATGTTTTATTATGGGCTCGATTTCCACGACTTGAATCAGGAGTCCATCCTCCATATCACGTCATTCATTGTCGTATGTGAGGCCTTCCTCCATATTACCCCTCACTTTGGATTGTGGCTCAAGACCTTCAAGGTGGAGCCAAAGATGATCGGGGGGCAACAAGCAGAGTGCGGAGGGGCCGTCTTAAGCAAATGTGCTGATGCTCCGGGTCTGAGGGCTCTTTTCAAGAGGAGCTTGGTTTGTGGCAACGGGATTGGTTTTATATCACCGCTCCTGTGGGCACCAAATGGGTGGCGCCTCGCCTTCCGCTCAGGTCCACCACAGCGGCTGGCGTCATGGGTCAACAAGGGGCTCGACTAGGGGCCGTCCAAGGACGTTCCTTTGCTACAGGGCCGTATTCGAGACCTCCAAGAAAGGGAGATCAATCTGGTTGAAGTGGCGCAGGTTATGTTGATCCGGCGCCTTCTGCCCTGCAAACGTCGCCCCCTCTGTCTGTGGGAATTTAATCCGGAGGGACCACGAGCTCTCCAAAATTTTATGGGCACGACACCCGTGGAGATGTATAAACTGTTCTTCGGATCACAAGAGAGGTGTCCGGACCTGACTGAGGACGCAGGACTAAGCTGCAATCGCCCAGATACTCAAATAAGTAGTCCTGTAACCGGACAAGCTGTTCATTCATTTATCATATATATATGCCCTTTAAAGGAGCCGTTTCTTGAACAGAGTGGATAGCCAAGGCAAAGTTAATAAGGTGTCCGGCTCCCCGGAGACCACACCGATCCCATGCTGACCAAGATGTTGAAGGCCGCCTTTTGAAGAAGGCGAAGGGGGGAGCGGGGAAGCAACTGCCTCTATGAAGGAGGCTATCAAGGAAGGAGGGATTAAAAGTCCCATCTTTCGAGGAGAGAAGAGGACCGCTTGAGAAGATCCGGAGGTCAAGGCCTCAAAGAGGGGAAAGGAATCTTCGTCAGATAGTCCGGCACTGGGAAGTAACCCAGCCGCACTATTTCCCCAAGGGGATCAGCCCTCCAGTGAGCCGTAAGTAAAAAAGAAGGGGTCTTGTAAATAAGGAACATCACTGCATTCATTTATGAAGATAACCGAAATTGTACCTTGTAGTTCGGACCTCAGCCCTTCTCAGCAGAGCTCGTCTTCGGGGGATCTTCTTCCGGAGATGATGGAGAGCGAAACGCCTCCACCTGTCGCACCCTCATGCAGGCGGACGACCACGAGGTGTCGTCATGAGGGTTCCCCAAGTCCGGCGGGACGGAAGGTCCGGCGCCAAGTGGTGTGCTTGATCGGAGGAGCTGAAGGATCTGCTCGGGCGAGCGGCTATCTCAGAAGATCACCATGCTCTAATGGGTACGGTGATTGAAAGTATTGCATCCACGGAGAGCGGATTGCATGAAGCTGTCAGAAGCTTACTGACGGGGTTCGAGGTACGCAAAAATGATGTACCTTCTGACAGTTATGCATATAGAATGCGCCCTGTATAGATAGTAGCCCCTGAGACTCATTATGTTGTCAAAATTGACAGCGTGCCAAGGATCAAAATCTCAGTTATAACAAATCGCCGCTCCTAAACAAGTGGCGGGGCGTCCGGTGGCCAGCCGGACTGGTGAATATGCCGAACTAAAGCGGCAACTTGACGAGGCAGATGTGGACATCGCTACCGTCAATAAGCGGTTTGACGAGTCACAAGGTATGCGACTTCTACGCGGACACCTGGTAAGGGAGCTTGACGCCCATGTCTTACTATTTGTATGCTTAATGCGGATGGTGCCGCTCTTTGTAGAGGAGCTGCGGCGGAACTCGCCGAGCGAAAGAGCAAGCCAGAAATAGTAATGTGGCGCTTTAAGAGGCGATCAAGAGCTAAAAGCCGAATGGGCTGCTCATCGCCGAAGAAGAGGAAATGGCCGATATGGCCGTAAAGTTGAAGAAGACTACCGATCGCTGCGAGGTCCTTTAAAAAGAACGTCAAGCGGAGCAAGAGGACCTGAAAAAGGCCGCCGCCGAATCCAAGGATGCCCGTTCGGCTTTGAGAGCTGCCAAGGAGGAGCTGAGTTAGGCCGGGGCAATTGCGGCTGGAAAACCGTTTCTGCTGCGGAGGAAATATACGGATCCAAAGTATGCTCAATTGGACAAGTTGTGGAGTTCGGAGGATGCTTATCTAGACTTAGCGGCGAGCGTTGCGGACGCGATTGAGCACTTCCGAGGCCAGAAGGGGCACAGAAGGGAAGAGCTATATTGGTCGCAATTCCATAGTCCGGAGCGTCTTCTTCCGTTGACCGATCGGTTGGCCGAATGGGCCGAGCTGAATCGACTATCCGGACTTGCCATGAAGCATGTCATGACTCATTTGTGGCCGGGTGGACCCCAGCCGAAGAGTTATTTTGGTTTAGTGCAGCAGTTCCTTGGTGCGGTGCCGCGTATCGACGCAATGAAGCGGTCGGCGTGTATTGAGGGAGCGCGGATGGCTGGCCCGTGTCAAGACATACTGGGCGGAGATGAAGGCCACCGATGTTGCATCCCAAGATTCGGATGAAGCCGAGTACCGCCGAGCACTATTTTGAGGAAGTCTGCAGGCGCTTCGTTTAATAGAGAGGCAGTGCTCAAGGGTATTATGTTTAAATGACATGTATGATTTGTGAAAACAATGTTTCAATATAATATAAGAGCTTTTTATACTTGTGCGTTCAAGTAGTAAACTACTCCTGTCTGCGGCCGTTTATGTATATGTATATATAACACGGAAGATGGCAGTCCTTGGCTTCATTTCACGCACATAGTGCGGGGGTGTTTGCAAAGAAGGCGCTTTTTCACACTTAATCCAACGTCTTGGTCCTGTTAAGGAGGTGGTAGTGTAGCAAACTACGCAACCAGACTATAATGATTTATCACTTTCACTTAGCCATAGGAGTTCAAGGGTGGGGCTACTATATAGCCCCTGGGGGCACCGCACTCTCCCGAATTTGGGGTGCGTACGCGCCTGACCGAAAACTGGTCCTTCGTTAATGCGGAGGAATTTTCAAAATTCCAGTGAGTCATCGAGTGGTTGACCAGTGTCTCGCTATATCATATGATCAGTTTTCGGCTTTCTCTCGAGGTGCTCGCCCGGCGAACCGGGCACAATCGCAGAATTCTGCTGGTGCCGTTAGCCGATAAAAGCAGGAACGTAAAGGCAGCAAAACACAAGAGCCGGGCAAACCCAACATTTGACCAAAGACATGATTCAGAGCTGATGCATATAAGGCCTAACTCGAGACGCCGAATACTCCCTAAGGTATTCGGTCTTTATAAAAACGGGCAGAATAATGCCCTAAGCCCCTGGTGTCCAGGTACGCGCAAAATTTTTGGTGTGGCCAATGCCAAAACGCCAGCCTCCTCCTCGGTTATAGTAAGACACCGGGGGATGTATATCAACAAGAGACAGTAAAAAAGGTTTACGCAGGGTCTTAATCTGAAAAGAATCCTTGCAACGGGTCCCTACTGCACGTCTGTGCTTGTGTCTCCGTTGTGCCGTATCCTGGATGGGTATAGCACGTTGTTCATCTGTAAAAGATAGGAACTTAGTTTAAAAGAAAAAGGATCGTGCGAAAGATGTACTTTATATTAAATAAACAGAGTACGATTCGAAGAAGTGAATAAAATTGAGCTTTATTGTCTCTTGTGATACATGCATGCAGCCCCTTGTATGGGGGTATGCCGCTAGTAGGCGCCGGACTCGTCTAGCCGTGTCCGGGTTTGAATGACCTATTCAGGTTCTTTTACTAGCGGATCCGGATAGGTGTGGGGCTGTCAAGGCAGTCTCACGTTCTTCCGTGCTCGAGTAACACTTAATACTTCCTTTTAATGAGATGATGCCACGTGGACCGGGCATTTTAAGTGTTAGAGATGCATAATGTGGTATTGCGTTAAAGCGCGCAAAAGCTTCGCGTCCCAATAGTGCTTGATGGCTACTTTTAAATGGGGCGACATGGAAGACTAACTTTCATGACAGAAGTTGTCGGATGAACCGAACACAACTTCTAGCGAGGGAGCCCATACAATGGGCATATGGGCCTGGCATTACCCCTTTAAAGGAGGTGTTGCTATGGCGAATTTTGGTTGGTCTATCCCCATCCTGCGGATTGTGTCCTCGATATATCGTGTTTATGTCATCGCCGCCATCCATGAGGACTTGTGTAAATTGGAATCCGTCGATTATAGGATCCAATATCAAGGCAGTCCATCCTGCGTTCCGGATGCTTTCGGAATAGTCCTGATGGTCGAAGGTGATTGGTTTTGACAACCAGTGTTGGTACTCCGCTAGGGTAGTTTGTGCGGCGCGCATTCTAGTGGGCGCTGTCGGATCACGGGTTCCGGCAGACCCTTAAGGTTCGAACTCTGGGGTGTGCACGGAGATCCAACCCTCCACCGTCTCGTACCTCGCCGAATCGCAGGGACCTAAACTACTAACAAGAACAACACAAGAGACGCAAGATTTATACTAGTTTGGGCCACCGTTGTGGTGTAATACCCTACTCTAGTTTGTGGTGTGTGGATTGCCTCTGGGGCTGACGAAGAACAGTACAGGGAAGAACAGCCTCGCGAGGGTCTGTTCTTGGTGGGTGTGATGAACTGCTAAGTGGTGCCCCGTCGCTCTAGCTTGAGGAACGGGTTTCTCTCTCTCTCTCTCTCTGGATTCCGAATGCTCGATCCGATCGTCCTTCGTCCTCTCCTCCCTTCTTTTTTGTGCCTCTCTCTCTGGGTGTGGCTACCCCTATTTATAAGCGAAGGCCCTGGGCCTCTTCCCAAATATTGAGCGGGAAGGGCGCCAACAATTGGCCATTTTGAAGGGGAACAGCGGGTACACTTATCCTGACTAAAGTTGGTCCTCTCCTGCCAAAGGCTCTGGTGATGACGCCTGCTTGGGCTCCATGATGACCGCATGCCAGCCGGTGGGGCTGGTCTTGGTCTTGTTGCACGAAACGGATGCCTTTGCTCGATGCCCTTGCATGCGCTTGCCCCTTTGCACCAAAGAGGAAAGGAGGACGCTGCGCGGGCTGGCGCCCGACTGGCGCCCTCGGTCGTCATGGCTTGCGTCACGGGCACCTCGCGAGGTACCCCGCCTTGAGTTCTCCGCCTCCTCATGAGCTCACTCGACGAGGCGCTACCGAGAAGCTCTTGGTCGTCCGCCCATGAGGCTTGGCCCTCGCGAGGGTCTTGAGCTTGTGTTGATGAAGATGGGCCGTCTGGGCCTCCTTTGAGCCACGCCGCAGCCGCAGGCGAGCAAGTCTGGGGACCCCTGTTCCTGAATCGCCGGCAGAGCCCCGGGCCATGACGCCCGGACTTGACCGTGCAGAGAGGCGAAAGGGCAAGTGCGAAGCGTTGTGGGCCCTAACAGCCTGTGGCCTTGGGCGCCGCGTGGCGGTTGATTGGACGTGGGCGCTTCTGCAACCGCGCGGGTTGATAATAGAGCGGCATCTTGCTTGCCTCCTTTACTTTCTGCAGTTGCTGCTCAGATCCCCTTTCTTGCGCCTCTCCTTCCTGCTTCCAAGACCTTCGGATCCACTCCGCCTCCGTCGTCCGGCAGGGGGAGCCCCTGGGACTCTGGCTGCAGCACGCCGGCTGCGGCACCCTCGCGACCGGGGCAGAGGTCGCAGTAGTTGCCCCGGGCGAGGTCTTCATGACTCGTGGTCTGGGCGAGATCGCCTGGAGTCTGCGGGACGAGGGCGCCCTCACGATCCACAGGAGTACGACGGTGCCGGTGATGTCCTTCAAGCTCTTCGACGCGGAGGGTCATGGCCGGAGTGCTGCCCCCGGAGAGGCGGTCGGGGTTCTACTGTGGTGAGACAGAGGCCAACCGCCCGCTCCCTTGGCAGCTTCCCAGGCGACGAAGGCGCCGGGGGATCCAGCGACTCCGCCGAGCTCTTCGCGACGCCAGAGACGAGCGACGACAGCTACGAGCCCCCGAGCCTGCGCCGCTCCCGGAGCAGGGCGAGCTCGTCAGGTCGTCGCCGCCCCTGACCTGGATGGGGTCGGCTCCGGACCGGGTGGCCCACTGTTGATGATGGCGTCTGCCGCGGTGGTCCCTGTAGATAGGACTCCTTAGGATTCGCGTCTTTTGTTCCTGCGAAGAGCCAAGAATGTACCCCGCGGGGGCTTGTAAGATATTTGTAGCTTCGTTTATCAATATGATCCTTGTTATGAGGCAATGCGGGATGCTCATTCCGTTCTAGCTCAGTTCCTTCCTTTCAGACCTCGTGAGGGCTTGGTGCTCTGTGCCGACAGGTCCCAGTCCCAAGGCGGCCTCAGCCGTTGCTGGTATGCCAGGTCGCGATGTCGTGGTCAAGGCCAGGAGGTGAGCGGCCCGAGGTCCGGTAAGAGCCTCTGAGTCGCGATGCTCAGGGGGTCCCCATTGGCGCTCAAGCAGCCATCATTAGGTGAGAAAGGAGAGCTACGTTGCTAACACGGAGTTGCATTGAGTGCGGGGACGGTGTTGCGATGACTAGTGTGTCCGGAGGGCGACTTATCTCGAGGGTTAGGGCGATGCTTCCTGGCGCGGCGCTTGGTCCGTGCCCTGGCTGGCGAGAGATTGCGTGGCGAGGTCGTTCCGTGCTCCTCGGAGGGCCCCTGCAGGTTCACCACAAAGGGAACAAGAGCTCGCCGGGGCGATCGTTAGTCCTGCCGTTAGTTGCTTTGGAGTGGCGCGAGAGGCCTCGCGAGGTGTGCCGGGGCACTCGTGAGCCAGCCAGCAGGACTCACGAGGCCCTACCTCAAGGCGGGTTGCGCCTGCCCTGAGCCTTATCTTCGAGTGTGTTCCTGCAAAATGGCTAGATGCCGGTGATCTACGTCTTCGGGTTCCGGCTCTCGGGCTGGTCTCTACCGTCGCTGGCAAGCCAGGTCGCGATGCCATGGACAAGACCAGAGGGTGAGGGCCGGAGAGCCGGTAGGAGCCCTGAGTCGCGATGCTCAGGCACCCCCCCTTTAACGCGCAAGCTGGATTAGATGACACAACTCTATGTCCTCGGGTCCCGGCTCTCGGGCTGGTCTCTACCGTCGCTGGCAAGCCAGGTCGCGATGCCATGGACAAGACCAGAGGGTGAGGGCCGGAGAGCCGGTAGGGGCCCTGAGCCGCGATGCTCAAGCACCCCCCCCCCTTTAACGTGCAAGATTTCGCCACCCAGGAGAAGGCACCGAATAACAAGCATGGTTGAACATAATCCTAAGGGAAACGCATGAAGATACATGCAGCCGACTGGCCCGAGCGGCTTGGGGATGATGCAGCCCGAGGGCGCCCAACAGGTAAGCTAAGGATATGAAATAAAGGGATACATGCCGCAGGACGGACCCACGCGGCTGGTAATAATGCGGCCTCAAGGCGCTCCACCGGAAATAAAACTTAAAGATGTCACCTGGTGATGTTGGGGATGAAGGGCCGTTGATGTAGCAGACTCGGTGGGCTGCGGAGCCGATCCTCACGAGCCCCAGGCTCGGGGCCTCGGGAGGCTTCGGAGGTGCCGGCGGCCCCTCACGGGCCATCTCCATCTCCGCCAGGGCTGCGGCGTGCCTGACCTCTTGAGCCTCTAGGATGGTCCTCATGAGACGCTGGTGTGCGGCAGCCGCGTTTGGCAGGCCATAAGGCATGCGTACGTAGCTGTGGGGCGGGCCCTCGCAACGTCCCACTCGCGAGGGCCAGAGGCGCTCTTGAGATGCGGCTCGGTTGAGCCCTGGTACGTCGATGCAGACGCGCAGCCCACCATCCTCGCCTGGATGGGGGGCCACAGCGGGTAGGCGGCGGCTGCACCTCATGACCCTTGACTCCTGTAACTCCTGAATGGCCTTGCTGATGAACTCTTGAGGGTTCTATTCTCCTGGTCTTGCTCCTGCTTGCGGGAAACGTGCTTCGAAACACGCCTCCACGTGGTTCCCAAGCGCCTCCCTCGAGACCTTGGCGAGGTCGGTGGCCCTCCAGGGGAGAGCCCCCGAGCCCTGCCTGAGGAGGGCGCCGGGCGCGCTTTCCTATGCGATGGAAGGAGGCTCCCCCTGGCCCGGCGCGGGCCCTGAGGGGCCTGTCTCTTGATGAGCCGGGCCGGTCGATGTCTTCTTCTTCTTGGGTGCTGCCTCGGGAGGCGTCCTGCTGCTGTGGTCTGGGTCTTCCAGCGATGCGGCCTGAAAAGCTCGCTCCAAGGAGCACACTGCATCTCTCTCTTCACAGGGCACCGTGATGACCCCGCCGCTTCCTGGCATCTTGAGGATGTTGTAGCCATGGTGGGTCACGGCCATGAACTTGGCCAACGCTGGGTACCCGAGGATGGCGTTGTACGGTAGGCGAATGTGGGCGACGTCGAAGTCGATGGGCTCGGTGTGGTAGTTATCACGGGCCCCGAAGGTGACACGAAGGCGGACCTGCCCATCGGGACTGTGGAGCCGTCGGTGACTCCGGAGAAGGGCTTGGTTGGCTGAAGCTGGCTGTAGGGCACTTGAAGATTGTTGAAGGTCTCCACGGACAGGACGTTGAGCCCTGCTCCGCCGTCGATGAGGGTCTTGGTGACCAGCACGTTGCTGATGATTAGGGAGCAAAGCATTGGGAGGACTCCGGTTGTGGCTACGCACTTGAGCTGATCCGCTGAGCTGAACACGATGGCGCACGCTGACCACCTGAGAGGGCGCGTGGATTCGAGCTTGGGGAGGACTGCATTCACTTCACGGGCGAACTGCTTGAAGATGCGGTGGGAGGCTGGGGCTTGGGCTCCGCCCAGGATGCAGGCGATCACGCGCGCTTCCTGGAAGCCCCCAGCCCCCTCGTCCTGATGACGGTCTTCGATTCTCCTTGGTGGCGGCGGCAGCGGAGGGAGGCCTGCGTTCCCTTGCGGACGATCCTCACGAGGCTGATCCCTCCAGCCCCCTCGCGAGGTGGGTCTTGCCAGCGGTCCTCGCGAGGTTGGTCGTCCCACCCTTGGCGCGGGCTGCAGTCTTCCCAGCGTCCTGCATTTCTTCCTCCTCCTCGGCCGTAGCCCCGGTCGCTGCGCTCAGGGCATCCGCCGACCCTTCCTTCGTGCACGGCCCGGAGCTCTTGACATTCATTGGTGTTGTGGGTGTGGAGGTCGTGGTACACGCAGTACCGGCTGCCATTGGAAGACTCGGGCTGATCTCTGGCCCGCTTGGTGTCTGGTTCGGTCGCGTGTACGGCAGCCCCCTTGCGCTTTACGTCCTTGGCCTTGGACTTCTTCTCTTCGGGATCTGCTGCAGGCAGATCGAGGAGGAGAGGCGCCCTCCTCAGCCGGGCGCGCCAGTCGCCAAGTTGAACAGCTCGAGGAGGTGCACAGATCTTCATGCATCGCCAGCTCCTCCTTCATCTTGATGTCGCGCCGCCCGTCGGAGAAAGGCAGAGATGATGGCCTCCTCCATCACCACAGGGATCTTGAGGCGTAGCGTTGTTGAAGCGGCTGGATGTACTTTGCGGGGTTTCCCTGGCTGCTGCTTGATTCAACGCATGTCGCTCACGACGGGTGGCCGGTCGCGAGTACCTTGGAAGTTGGCGATGAAGCGGGTACGCATCTCTGCCCAGGAAGAGATCGTGCACAGGGCCGGACGAGAGCAGTGCGGGCTCCGTCCTTGAGCGCCATGGGAAACCAGTTCGCCATGACCTTTTCATCTCCGTTGGCAGCCTCGATGCCCAGCTCGTAGAGCTGGAGGAACTCCGTAAAGTTTGTCGTGCCGTTGTAGCGTGGGGGCAGGTCTGGCTTGAACTTGGCGGGCCAAGCGACGCCGCGCAGCTTGGTGGTGAAGGTGCGGCAGCCGGCCGTGGCCGCGGGGGGCCTCGGACGGCAGAGAGCTTGGTCTTGCAGGCCTCCCTGCGTCGCGGCTGGGGGCAGCGCAGGGTCTTGACGTGCTGGAGCGGGGAGCGCTCGGGCAGCTTCTTGTGGGCGAGGAACTTCTTGGCAGCTCTGCTCTTGCCGGCGCCGGCGCTGGCGGAGCGGGTTCCGCCAGGCCGCGCCTTGGGGCCAAGCGCCCGTATTGAGGAGGAGGCGGCTGAGGCGCCCGGGAGCTTCATCGCCCAGCGCGGGTGCGGTGTGCCAACGGACGGCGTGGTCGCCTCCCAGCCTTGAACGAAGCTTCAGCGACGCGGTCGAGCCATTCTTCGTAGATGTCGTCGACGGGGCGGTAGCGCAGGAGCTCGTTGGCCGCGATGAGTGCAGCTCGGGCCTCCATGTCAGCGAAGCGCGCGACGAAAGAACCAGCGGGGTGAGCGAAAGCGTGGCGGTGCGGCCGTCCGCCTCATGGGCCGAGTCTTTGGGGCGGCGCTTGTTGCTCGTTCCCGCCGGGCGGTGGCGGCATTGACAGCCGATGTGAGGAGCAGCGAGGGCGTCCGCCGGCAGGAGCCGTCTGGCGGCGTGGGAAGCGAAGCGGCTCGGCGCTCAGCGCGAAACCCGGCAGCGTCGAACATGGTGGCATTGATCGGGGAAGAACAAGGCGACGAAAGGCAGATTCCGGCGCACCCCTACCTGGCGCACCAAATGTCGGATCACGGGTTCCGGCAGACCCTTAAGGTTCGAACTCTGCGGTGCGCACGGAGATCCAACCCTCTACCGCCTCGTACCTCACCGAATCGCAGGGACCTAAACTACTAACAAGAACAACACAAGAGACGCAAGATTTATACTAGTTCGGGCCACCGTTGTGGTGTAATACCCTACTCTAGTTTGTGGTGTGTGGATTGCCTCAGGGGCCGACGAAGAAACGATGCGAGGGAAGAACAGCCTCGCGAGGGTCTGTTCTTGGTGGGTGTGATGAACTGCTAAGTGGTACCCCGTCACTCTAGCTTGAGGAACGGGTTTCTCTCTCTCTCTCTCTGGATTCCGAATGCTCGATCGATCGTCCTTCGTCCTCTCCTCCCTTCTTTTTTGTGCCTCTCTCTCTGGGTGTGGCTACCCCTATTTATAAGCGAAGGCCCTGGGCCTCTTCCCAAATATTGAGCGGGAAGGGCGCCAACAATTAGCCATTTTGAAGGGAACAATGGGTACACTTATCCTGACTAAAGTTGGTCCTCTCACCAAAGGCTCTGGTGATGGCCTTTGCTTGGGCTCCACGATGACTGCATTCCAGCCGTTGGGGCTGGTCTTGAATGTATTGCACGAAGCAGTTCCTTTGCTCGATGCCCTTGCTGCGCTTGCCCCTTTGCACCAAAGAGGAAAGGAGGGCGCTGCTGGCGGGCTGGCGCCCTGGCGCCCTTGGTCGTCATGGCTTGCGTCACGGGCACCTCGCGAGGTACCCGCCTTGAGTTCTCCGCCTCCTCATGAGCACTGCCTGACGAGGCGGCGCTGAGGAAGCTCTTGGTCGTCCGCCCAGCAATCTGGCCCCTCGCGAGGGTCTTGAGCTTGTGTTGATGAAGATGGGCCGTCCTGGGCCTCCTTTGAGCCACGCCGTAGGCCGCAGGCAGGCAAGTCTGGGGACCCCCGTTCCCAGAACGCCGACAGGCGCCGCTCTGTTTTTCCCTTTGATCACGTGAAGTGAGTTTACTGTTTTAACCTCTTGTGGGAAATTCTTTTGTTTTCCAGGGCTCTGCTTGTGGGGTTCGTCATCATCCTCACTTGGTGTGTCGAGCCCCTTGTGTTCGGCGTTGAGTCTGCCGGACTGTTTGAAGACCCAACAATCTATGTGGGTATGGTTTGCAGGCCTCCCGGGAGTACCATGGATTTGACATATCTTGTCCAAGATTTTGTTTAAATTGAATAGCTCATCGCTATTGTCCTTAAGGGGCAGTTTTTTATTGTTCTGTCGTGAGCTTTTGAATCCGGCGTTATTTGCGCGCTCTTTGGACCGTTCCTTTTAATCCGCGCTGGTCCTTGTTGCGCCGTGGTTTCCCATTTCCATCCCTGATTTGGATGTACTTGGGTCACTTTGGTGCTGCATCTTGCTAGCCAGCTATCCTCTCCAGCAAAAGCGGGTCATGAGGCTTGTTAATGCGGCCATTGTTCTTGGCTTTTCTTGGCGAGGTGTCTGGCGAGCCATTCATCTCGGACGTTGTGTTTGAAGGCTGCTAAGGCTTGGCGTCCGAACAATCGACTATTTGGTTCTTTTAGTAAGGAACCTGTTCGCAATTTTCGGGCTGACTCTCCAGCTGTTGAGTTATGTGACTTAGATAAATGCGCATCCGGAGGGCGGACATAGGTCCCCTGAAAATTTGCCCAAAACGTATCCTCAAGCTCTTCCCAGCTTCCAATGGTATTTTCGGGGAGGCTTTTAAGCCAATGCCGAGCTGGCCCTTTGAGTTTCAGGGGTAAGTATTTTATGGCGTGGAGATCGTCTCCTCTAGCCATGTGTATGTGGAGGATGTAATCCTCAATCCAGACTCCAGGGTCTGTTGTTCCGTCGTATGCCTCTATGTTTACGGGTTTGAATCCCGCTGAAATTCGTGATCCGGCACCTCATCGGTGAAACATAGGGGTGTCTGGCGCCCAATTTGGGTGTGCCGTGATGTTCGGATATTTTGCGTGTTGCATTGCTTTGAAGAGCTTGCTGTCTCGGCCCATAGATGGACCTAACTGGGCCATCCTTTTGATGTGAATCCTTATGCGGATCGTGTACCGGCTTGTGTGCGGCGCCCTTTGCCGCTCTCTTTTTGCCGTGGGGTCGTCCATCCGACCGGGTGGCCTTCTTACCTTTTGATTGTGGGGGCTCTAAGGCCTCTTCGTCAAATTCGGGCAGTAGCTTTCTTTTTGGGTAGCTCTTTATTCGGCGACTGTCGCTTTATTTGTCTGCGGTGTTGAATACTCTGCTCCATCTGATTCTGAGTACATCTTCCGCTGTTTTGAGCTTCCGCTTCTGCTTTGTCAGGCTACGCACAGTGGCGACGAGCCTTTTGTGGAGGTTATTCTGCTCCAGCAATTTGTCCGGCGTGAGATCGTCCGGACTGTTGTCTTCGCCGGGGACAGGTTGTTTATCCAAGTTGTCTTGTTCAGACGATTGCTCGATAGCATGTTAAATGCGTCCACAGGTTCGCCTGTTCTATGGCTGGAGTCTTTGTTGAGGCGGGACTTGGTTCGGCGTTTCCGTTGCCGTTTGACTGTTTTTCGAGGATTTATCCTTCGTGGCGTCCGTTGTTCCTCGTCTTCATTTCCTTTAGGTGTATCCACCATGTATACATCATGGGATGAGGTGGTTGTCCAGCATCCTATAGGCGCTGGTTCATTGTTGTCTCCTACATCGTCGTCCATACCGTCGATGTCTTCGGAGTCGAAGTCGAGCATGTCGTGTAAGCTTTCGACAGTGGCTACGAAGTGGGTGGTGGGTGGGCGTTGAATTTCTTCGTCGTCCGCATCCCAACCTTCCTGACCATAATCCGGACATGGCTCTCCGGATAAAGAGAGAGACTTTAGTGAATTCAGGATGTCGCCAAAGGGCGAGTGTTGAAAGATGTCCGCGGCCGTGAACTCCATGGCGGCCTTAATCGGGTTCGATTAGCGAGGGCATGGAGGGTTGAGTCCGGAGAGGAGTCCGCACCGTGGAGTCAAAGTCTTCGCATAAAGGACATGGATGGAGTTCGCTCAATCGCCGTAGAGATTATAGCCCCGAGGCGGCGTCAACCACTCGTCCTCGATCGGGAATCCGGCTCCAGATTAAGGGTCGGGAGCGGATCTTTGATGCGGCCTCGAGGCCTTTGTTAATTGCAGAGCTAGATCATGCCCATCGAGACAAAGGCGGCACGCTTGGTTGTGGCTCGAATCCGTCGATGATCAAGTCTCCGCGGATATCGGCCGTATAGTTCAAACTTCCAAATCGACACTGATGGCGGGCGTAGCTTCGATCTGCTCCGGATGGCCAAGCGAATTGGCCCGCATTGCAAAGCCGCCCGAATACGAAGATCTGTCCGGGAGAAAAGTCTCACCCTGGACCGCGTCGTTGTTGATGATCGAAGGAGCCATCGGGCCTATCGGTGACGACACGGAAGGAACTCTCAATGAAAGCACCAATGTCGGTGTCAAAACCGGCGGATCTCGGGTAGGGGGTCCCGAACTGTGCGTCTAGGCGGATGGTAACAGGAGACAAGAGATACGATGTTTTTACCCAGGTTCGGGCCCTCTCGATGGAGGTAATACCCTACTCCTGCTTGATTACTATTGATGATATGGGTAGTACAAGAGTAGATCTACCACGAGATCAAGGAGGCTAAACCCTAGAATCTAGCCTATGGTATGATTGTTGTTCGTCCTACGGACTAAAACCCTCCGGTTTATATAGACACCGGATAGGTTATGGTTACACACTCGGTTACAATGGTATGAGATCTACATATCCGTATCGCCAAGCTTGCCTTCAACGCCAAGGAAAGTCCCATCCGGACACAGGACGAAGTCTTCAATCTTGTATCTTCATAGTCTTGGAGTCCGGCCGTGATGATAGTTCGGCTATCCGGACACCCCCTAGTCCAGGACTCCCTCAAACGTCTTTATGCAAACATGAAAAAGTGCACTTTTGGATTTGACAAGCTTGTTTTCTTGGGTTTTGTTGTTTCCTCAAAGGGTGTCCATGTTGATGAGTCTAAAATTGAAGCAATTAAAACTTGGCCACAACCCACTAATTTGCAACAAGTGCGTAGTTTTCTTGGCCTTGCGGGTTTCTATCGTCGCTTTGTGTAAGATTTTAGCTCTATTGCTGCACCGTTGCATGCCTTGAGTAAGAAAAATGCTCCTTTTGCTTGGGGACCTTTGCAATCTACCGCTTTTGATGAGCTCAAATCTTTGCTTACTCATGCTCCAATTCTTGCCTTGCCCAACTTTGACAAAACTTTTGAGGTTCATTGCGATGCTAGTGGTAATGGAATTGGTGGAGTTTTGATGCAAGAAAAATGAGCTATTGCATATTTTAGTGAAAAACTCTCTGGTGCTCAACTCAATTATCCCATCTATGACCGCGAATTGTATGCTTTAGTGCATGTGTTGCATGTTTGGGAGCATTATCTTAGACCGCATGAGTTTGTCATACATACCGATCATGAGACACTTAAGTACCTTAAAGGTCAAACCAAGTTGAATAAACGACATGCTAAATGGAGTGAATTTATTGAATCTTTCCCTATGTGATCAAGTACATTAAGGGCAAAGAGAATGTTGTGGCGGATGCCCTTTCCCGCAAATGCATGTTACTTACTCAACTTGAATTGAATGTTGTTGGATTTGATCATATCAAAGATTTGTATGAGCATGATGTGACTTTTGCTACTCCTTATGCTAAGTGTGTGACGCATACTTCTTGGGAACGATACTATGTCAAAGATGGTTATCTTATGAGAGCTAACAAACTATGCATTCTCGAGTCTTCTATTTGTTTGTTACTTTTGCAAGAGGCTCATGGAGGTGGACTCATGGGACACTTTGGACGCGAAAAGACTTTTGCCACGCTCTCCAAGAACTACTTTTGGCCCAAGATGTTTCGCAATGTCTCCCGCTTCACCAACCAGTGCTCTACATGTTGCAAAGCAAAGTCACAATCTCAATCCCATGGTTTACATATGCCACTACCTATTCCACATCAACCTTGGGAAGATATTAGCATGGATTTTTTGCTTGGATTACCTAGAACTCAAAACGGCAAGGACTTCGTATTTGTTGTTGTGGACCGTTTCTCTAAAATGGCTCATTTTATCCCATGCAATAAGATAGACGATGCTTCACATGTTGCCAATCTCTTTTGTAGGGAACTTTTGAGGTTGCACGGTGTGCCAAAGACAATTTTGTCGGATCGAGACGCCAAGTTCTTAAGCTACTTTTGGAAGACGCTATGCGCCAAGCTCGAAATCAAGATACTCTTCTCCACGGCGTATCATCCTCAAACCGATGGCCAGACGGAAGTCACCAACCGGACGCTTGCAACTCTCCTACGCGTGTTGATAAAGAAGAACATCAAGGAGTGGGAGGAGTGCCTACCCATCGCCGAGTACGCCTACAACCGTGCAAGACACTCTACCACCGGCAAGTCCCCCTTCGAGGTTCTCTACGGCTTCAACCCATTGTCACCGTTGGACATTCTTCCTCTACCGCTTCAAGAACGAGCAAACATGGACGCAAGTGCAAGAGCCACCTACCTCAAGAAGATGCATGAAGAAATATGTTCCACGATCGAGCGCCAAGTACAAAGACTCGCCACCAAGCTCAACATCAACAAGTCTCCGATGGTGTTCCAACCGGGTGATCAAGAATGGACATATCCGCAAGGACCGCTTCCCCAAGGAACACAAGTCCAAGCTACTCCCGAGAGCCGACGGACCATTCAAGGTGCTAGCACGCTACAAGACAACGCCTACAAGGTCGACATCCCACGTGACAAGTACAACGTAAGCGACATCTTCAACATCAAAGACTTGGCCAAGTACCATGGTGATGAAGAGCACGATCCGTGGACTGATCTCTCCCAATGGGGGGGTGAGGGAGTCCTGGATTAGGGGGTATCCGGACAGCCGGACTATATACATCGTCCGGACTATTGAAGCGTGAAGATACAAGACTCAAGACTCCGTCCCGTGTCCGGATGGGACTCTCCTTTGCGTGGAAGACAAGCTTGGCGATCTGGATATTGTATTTCCTTCCTTGTAACCGACTCCGTGTAAACCCTAGCCCTCTCCGGCGTCTATATAAACCGGAGAGGTTGGTCCTTAGAAGGCCGATCACAATTACAATCATAATCATCATAGGCTAACTCTTAGGGTTTAGCCTCTACGATCTCGTGGTAGATCTACTCTTGTACTACTCATATCGTCAATATTAATCAAGCGGGAAGTAGGGTTTTACCTCCATCAAGAGGGCCCGAACCTGGGTAAACATTGTGTCCCTTGCTTCCTGTTACCATCAGCCTAGACGCACAGATCGGGACCCCCTACCCGAGATCCGCCAGTTTTGACACCGACATTGGTGCTTTCATTGAGAGTTCCTCTGTGTCGTCACTGCAAGGCTCGATGGCTCCTTCAATCATCGTCAACGGCATGGTCCAGGGTGAAACTTTTCTCCCCGGACAGATCTTTGCGTTCGGCGGCCGATCTGGCTAATTAAGCGCCATATCCGGAGCAGATCGACAAGCTCGCCCTAGCCACCGAATCAGGTTGAAACCTGAACTACACGGGCGGACATTCGTGGAGACTTGATATTCGGCAGATTCGGGCCTATGCTAAGAGCATCGGACGATCCACGACGAGCACGGCTTAGACCTGCTGTCGGACAATGCTCGGGATATCACCCCTGCAGAAGCCCCGGACCTAAATCCGGAGCAGGCTGCATGGCCTAAGGACAGAGGGATGGACCCCGCCCCACAGGCCGTACACTCATCGGCGATGGAGCCGAACACACGCCTCACTTCTGAGGAAGCCTGTGACTCCGGACCCCCGGACTCGTGTCCAGTTGTAGGTTCCAGTTTGCACACTCCCGAGCCCGCCGAGTCTTGTTGGGCTCCGGTAATAGAGTTTACTGCTGCAGATATCTTCCAGCACTCGCCTTTTGGCGACATTCTGAACTCATTAAAGTCTCTCTCTCTGTCAGGAGGCTCTTGGCCGAACTATGTCCGGCCCGAGTGGAAAGCAGGCGACGAAGGAATTCGTTGCCCACCCACCACCCACTTCATTGCCATGGTTGATGATTTAACTGACGCGCTTGACTTTGACTCCGAAGGCATCAACGGGATGGACGATGATGCAGGAGAAGATTCAGAATCTCTGGGGCACTGGACTGCTACATCATCACACGATATATACATGGTGGACATGCCCAAGGAGGACGACAGCGACAATCCGGAAGATAAAACCCCCGGGCAAAAGCCAAAAGCAGCCGGTGCGACGCCGCTCAAAGTCCAAAGAATAAAGAAAAGTAGTGACAAGAGCGCCAGAAGGATCGACACCCCAGTCAACTCCGAAGGCAACAAATGACCATACGGACCCAGCGATGGAGCAGGACGAGCCAGGTCATGCCGAACACAGTTCGGAGCGGACGCCCGATCACAATGATCCCGAGGGACGAGTTCATCAAACTGCCCCAGGACAAGAAGAAAGTCCGGATGACGATGCATTCATCATCCCAGAAACACGCGTGGAACGAGATAACCTCCACAGAAAGCTTATGGCCACCGCAAGAAGTCTAAAGAAGCAGAAGCAACGGCTAAAAGCCGCACAGGAAACGCTCAATCGCAGATGGAATAAAGTGCTAGACACTGAAGAAAGATATGGCGATGATCGCCATACAAAGAGCAATCCAAAACGTAAGCTACTGCCAGAATTCGACGACGAGGCCGTTCCACCAAAGAATAACACGACCAGGAGGCCAGACGTACTGCTTCATAACTGCAACAGAGCGGCTACCGACGTCGCGCATGATTTGCGTGAGCACCTGGATAAGAAAGCCGGCGCGGCCAGGTCCATCTACGGATCTAAAGGACACACCCCGGTGGGGGACTATGGTCATCAAAACGACCATAACAACCAAATACCAGTTCAGAATACGCACTGGACACAGCGACAGCCGATGCCATGCCACAGCACGTCCAGATACAGAGGGGCTGCCCACCCCCTGTGCTTCACCGAAGAAGTACTGGACCATGAATTTCCACAAGGCTTCAAACCTGTGAACATAGAGGCATACGACGGAACGACAGACCCAGGGGTCTGGATCGAGGATTTTATCCTGCATATTCACATGGCTCGTGGGGACGACCTCCACGCCATCAAATACCTTCCCCTCAAGTTGAAGGGACCAGCTCGACACTGGTTGAAAAGCCTCCCCGAAAATTCAATTGGGAGTTGGGAGGAAGTCGAGGACGCTTTCAGGGCCAACTTTCAAGGGACTTATGTCCGGCCTCCGGATGCGGACGATTTAAGTCACATAATCCAACAGTCCAGGGAGTCCGCCCGCAAGCTTTGGAACAAATTCCTCACTAAGAAGAATCAAATTGTCAATTGTCCGGATGTCGAAGCCTTAGCAGCATTCAAACACAGCATCCGCGACGAGTGGCTCGCCATACACCTCGGCCAAGAAAATCCTAGGACAATGGCAGCCTTAACAAGCCTTATGACCCGCTTTTGTGCGGGTGAAGACAGTTGGCTGGCCCGTAAACGCACTAGCGATCCCAGCACATCCGAAATAAGGGATGGCAACGGGAAGCCACGGCGTAATAAAAACAAACGCCAAAACAAGGAAGAGAGCCCGGACAACACAACGGTAAACAGCGGATTCAGGGGCTCTCGACCAGATCAGCAAAAGAAGCCACTTAAAGGCAGTAAAGAGGGACTGTCCGGTCTGCGAACAGAAGTTACGGACAGGTATGCCAAATTCATGGCACCCTCGACAAACTCAGGAACCACACGCATACGAGAGTCTTTGGGTCTTCAAGCAGGCCGCAAATTAAATGCGAACACAAGGGAAGGAAACACCAAGTGAAGACGAGCATGAACCTCGTCAGCCGAACACTAGGGGACAGAAAAAATTCCCACCAGAGGTTAAAACAGTAAACATGATGCACGCGACTCACACATCCACGAGAAGGCACGAACGCGCGCTCAAAGACGCGTACACTATAGAGTCCATCGTACCTACACCTAACTACTGGATGGCTTGTCCAATCACCTTCGACCACACGGACCGCCTAACTAGTATTCGGCACGGAGGATCAGAGGCCTTGGTGCTTGACCCAATAATCGACGGATACCATCTCACCCACGTCCTTATGGACGGCGGCAGTAGTCTCAATTTAATATACCAGACACCATCCGCGAGAATGGGGATAGACCCATCCAGAATCAGCCAAAGCAACACCACCTTTGAAGGGGTACTACCAGGCGTTGAAGCCTACGGCAGGGGCTCTGTCGTACTGGAGGTAACATTCAGCTCCCCAGGCAACTCGAGAAGCGAAGAACTACTCTTCACCATTGCACCCTTCCAAAGCAGCTATCACGCATTGCTTGGAAGAGCGGCCTTTGTCCACTTCAACGCAATACCACACTATGCCTACCTTACACTCAAGATGCCCGGTCCACATGGCGTCATCACCGTTAACGGAAACACAGAGCGCTCTTCACGCACAGAGGAACATGCGACGGCTTTAGCGGCCGAACTCTAAGCGGCCTCCGATACCAAAAAGCATGGCTGGTCGTCAAGACCACGGACACGGTTAGACGGGTCCGGCAGCCTGGATAAAAATGAACCAGGGCGCCGTATATGTAATCCCGTAGAGGACACTAGGGGCTATAAATATTTAATATAGCCCCACACTTGGCTCAACCTTATTGTCAGGCCAACGTCTTACACTTTTACTATCCATCGCATACTTACGTTGTACTCTCCTACATGAGTTTTTCTTTTTTACAGATACAACGCGTGCGATACCCTTCCAGGAAACAGCATAACAGAGACAAAGGCGCAGACGTGCAGCAGGGCCCCGCTCAAAGGTTTCTTTTTAGATTAAGCCCCTGTGTAAACCTTTTATATTGCCTCTTGTTGTTCACACATCCCATGGGTACTACACCCACAGAAGATACTGCCGTTATTGGCATTTCGCCACGACAGATTAACGCACGTACCTGGAAATACATGGTTTATAATGAAAGGGCATTCTTCAGCCCATTTTCTGTTACAGAGTCCGTATACCTTCGGGGGTGTTCGGCGTCACGAGTTTGGCCTTATATGCATCAGCTCCGAATCATGTCTTTGGTCAAACGTTGGGTTTGCCTGGCTCCTGGGTTTGCCGCCTTACGTTCCATTCTTATCGGCTAAGGCCGCCAAAGGAGAACTACTGCGATTGTGCCCTGGTTATCCGGATGAGCACCTCAGTAGAGAAAGCCGAAAACTGACTGTCATGATACAGCGAGAGACTGTTCAACCACTCGAAGACTTATCGGAATCTTTAGGATCTCTCCGCATTAAAGAAGGACCGTTTCCCGGTCATGTACACCCGCGCCCGTATTCGGATGCACGTGAAAGTACCAGGGGCTACATAGTAGCCCCACCGTTGGAATCCCATGGCTAAGCGAAGGTGTTACAACTATATAGTCCGGTTGCCTAGTTCGACGTGCGATCACCTCCTTAATGGACCAAGATGTTGGATTAAGTGTGATTATGCATATTTTTCGTGAACACCCCCGCATTGTATGCGTGGGGGCTGAAGCCAACGACTGCTAACTTTCGGATCACACACACACACACACACATAGGAGACACAATAATACTTTCGGAAAAAAGTATAAATATAGCCTTACAACCAAAATAACATTGTTTTTACAATGGTTCGATCTGTCACTCGAATAAGACATTCTTCGCGCACTGCGCCTCTATTAAGAGGGCGCCTTCTGTTACCTGCACCAAATAGTGCTCGGCCGGATACTGTCCTCCCGCCAGATTATGGGTCGCTACAACAGTGGCCTCCATATCTGTCCAATATGCTTTAACGCGGGCAAGAGCCATTCGTGCACCCTCTATGCACGCCGACCTCCTCATGGCATCGATCTGAGGCACGGCCCCAAGGAACTGCTGCACCAAACCAAAGTAATCGTCCGGCTTAGGCCCCTTGGCCAAAGATGGTCTATTACGCACCGCATTGCAAGCCGGACAACACAGTGAAGCTCCGCCACAGCAGCCATCTTCTCACTTAACGGCAGCGGACGCGGAGCATTGAATTGCGACCGTAAAAGCTTCTCCACTTCTTTATCACCTTGATCCTCGAAAAACTTGGCTGCATCAGTGGCACTCTTCGCCAAGTCCGCATACGCATCTGCGGGACTCAGGCGTCCATCCAGGGAGCATACTTGAATCCAAAAACTTCGTCTCATGATGGTAGGAGCCCCCAGCCGCGATTTTACCGGCCTGTTGAAGCTCCTCCCACACAACCCTGACCTTGGTCCGCATCTCCTTGGTGGCATTAAGTGCCTTGTCCAGGTCGGCTGAATTAGCCTTATTCTCCTTTTCAAGGAGTTCATACCGGTCGGCGGCGTTTTTCAACTCCACAGCCATTTCGTCTATCTTTTCCTTGCTTCGGCGATGAGCAGCACATTCGGCTCTCAATTCTTGACGCCTTTAGGGCAGCCGCACTGCTAACCCGAGCTTGCTCCTTGGCCTGGGCAAGTTCCGCCCTTAGGGCTTCCACGGCAGCAGCACCATCTGCAGTCCAACCATATTGCATTAATATTATGCCCGTCTCTTATTTTCCTGTACAACATAATAAGGAAAGCTGAGCACATACCTTGTGAATCGTCCAGCCGCTTGTTCACCAGCGTGATATCGACATTAATAGATCCGATCTACCTCCTTAGCTCGGCAACTTCAACGGAGTGGTCGGCTGCCGGAACCTTAGATACCTGCGCATATGCACAACACAATCATTACTAGATGATCCCCTGTTTGCCGCCTCGGGCGGGCAACCAGAGTCTCAGGGGCTACTATCCATATGGAGCACACCTAGCGCGTGCCTCACAGCCAAACAATAGTGTATTTTTCACTACATACCTCAAAGCCTATGAGCAGGCTCTTAAATGCTTCATTCAAACCGCTCGAGGCGGATGAAATCTTCTTGAGCACCGTGCTCATTAATGAGCGGTGCTCCTCCGAGAGTGCAGCTCGCTCCAGAAGGCCTGTCAGTATGTCCGGTCGGACATCGAACTGTGCCGGACCCTTCTCATCGCCCCCCGTGGGAGCCAAACGCTCCGGGCTCAGGGCGGCTGACGTATTGGCTTTCGGCTTTGGCAGATCCGGACTCTCCGTGATGACACCTCGGTGTCGCCTGCTTCATGAGGCGGAGAGGTGGGTGAGGTCTCGCTCTCCATCATCTCTGGAGGAAGATCCCCCGAAGACGAACTCTGTTGAGAAGAGCTGCTAGCCGGACTGCAAAAGACGAATCCTGGTTATTGATCTCGGAGAAACGCAGTACCTTCAAATTAATGATTAACTTATAGCTCGGTGGAGGGCTGGCCCGTTGGCGGGCATGACGCGGTGAGGGTGCCCGTCGTGGCAGAGCCCCCTGGTGATACCTTTTTCCCTGGTTTGGGCATCTCCGTCTCCAAGTCTTTGGAGGCAGCCCTTTTCTTCCCGCGCGGGGAGGAGGCTTTAGCCTCCCCTTCCCGACTATCCTCCTCAGGGGAGGTAACAATTCCCAGTTCGGATGCGCGTGTGAAGTTCGGTTTCTTCGTTCTTCCCTTGTCTTTCCACGAGGGCATTTTGCCGAGCACCCGGTCAAGCATCTTGGCAATGGTGGGATTAAGGCGCGCCGGGAAGTGGCGCCGACACCTAATTCTCTCCGCCTTCTTGAGCCATTCCCGGCCACGGATGATTTTCAGAATAACAACTATGACCAATATAAAACAAAGTGTCTGGTATCAAGGTTTCTTACTTGGGTATCTAGGCGATTGCAGCTTAGGCCCGCATCCTCGGTGGTGTCCGGACACTACTTGTGGTCCGAAGAATAATTTACACATCCCTTCGAGCTTCAGGCCGAAGAAGTGCTTAACAGTCTGCGGACCCTCTGGATTGAACTCCCACATCCGGAGAGGCCGGCGTTGGCACGACAACATCCGTCGGATTAACATCACTTGAATTATGCGGACAAGGTTAATGTCCCTCTCAAGAAGCTCCCGGATGCGGTTCTGTAGTACTGGTACATCACCAGCGGGCCCCCAATTCCGTCCTACATCGGTCCAAGACGCCAGTTGTGACGGAGGGCCCGAGCGGAACTCGGGGGCGGCTACCCACTTTGTGCCTCTGAGAGCCGTAACATAAAACCACCTTCGTTGCCATACATCGGATACTTCTGGGAAAGAACCCTCTGTCCATGGGGCACCGGCGTTCTTGCTTATTATGGCACCTCCGCACTCTGCATGTCGCCCCTCGATCATCTTCGGCTTCACATTAAAGGTCTTGAGCCATAAGCTTAAGTGTGGAGTGACGTGGAGAAAATCCTCGCACACAATGATGAACGACAAGATATGGAGGATAGCGTCCGGAGCTAGATCATGAAAATCCAACCCGTAATAGAACATGAGCCCCATCACAAAGGGATCGAGGGTGAGGCCCAAGCCGCGGAGGAAGTGAGGAACGAACATGACACTCTCATTGGGCTCTGGTGTAGGGATGACCTGCCCTGGAGCAGGAAGCCTATGCTGGATGTCGGCGGTCAGATATCCGACCTCCCTAAGCCTCGCAATGTCCTCCTCTTGGATCGACGAGGCCGCCCACCGGCCTTGAGGGTTGGATCCAGACATATTGGAGGATCTAGGGCGTGGGAGCTTAGGTCTCGGGTGTTAGAACTCGAGGTGCAAGAAGGCGCGAGGGAGGTGGAAAAGAGGCATAGGCCTTGGCCCCTTTATAAAGAGGGTGAATATCAAGAGTCCTCAGCGTGACCGCTTGAAGCTTATCTAAAAACACACGGAGTCATACCAACGGCCGTCGTAGGGTTACGCACGCCCATATTGATGGCAGATCCTGTAATAAGAGGAACACGATCTCTTCTTTGGCAGGACGTGCCAATGAAACCGCCTCGCAACGCGAGTCGAGGTGGGGCGAGAAACGCCGGTTCGTGTTTGACCGGGCCACGATGCAAAGGCATGAAGTACGGAGATTGCCAGCAGATCGGGTTAATTCTATGTTCCCTGCGATGGTATGTGAGAATCACCTCGCTGGTCCGGACACGGTCTAAGTGTTCGATAATTACTTTGGAATATTCGGAGATGGAACCCGCCCTGCAATGCCGAAGACAAGACTGCGCGCCGGACTCATCGTCATTGAAGCCTGGTTCGAGGCTCTTGAGGGAGTCCTGGATTAGGGGGTATCCGGACAGCCGGACTATATACATCGTCCGGACTATTGAAGCGTGAAGATACAAGACTCAAGACTCCGTCCCGTGTCCGGATGGGACTCTCCTTTGCATGGAAGACAAGCTTGGCGATCCGGATATCGTATTTCCTTCCTTGTAACCGACTCCGTGTAAACCCTAGCCCTCTCCAGTGTCTATATAAACCGGAGAGGTTGGTCCTTAGAAGGCCGATCACAATTACAATCATAATCATCATAGACTAGCTCTTAGGGTTTAGCCTCTACGATCTCGTGGTAGAGCTACTCTTGTACTACTCATATCGTCAATATTAATCAAGCAGAAAGTAAGGTTTTACCTCCATCGAGAGGGCCCGAACCTGGGTAAACATTGTGTCCCTTGCTTCCTGTTACCATCAGCCTAGACGCACAGATCGGGACCCCCTACCCGAGATCCGTCGGTTTTAACACCGACAGGGGGGAGATTATGTGGAGCATCCCTCGACTACCGCACCGACACTCCATCGCCACCGCTAGCACCAAGAGGTCCAATGACAATAGCACGTGAACGCAACATCGAGAACGATGTCACTTCTTTCCTCTCCGAGTTTCGTTTGGTTTCACACGAGAATGGGATTCAGCCTCAAAGAGATACGCTATGCATTCTTAGGTACGTAGAAGATGATCGTGGGAAGGACAAGACGAAGATTCAAGCATCCATGGAGCAAGAGAAGGAAGGAGAGGTCAAGAAGAATGAAGGAGAGAAGCTCCTGGACACCCCGTGTGCCCGGACGGAAGGACCCCGGGTTGCCGGACTCGAAGACGCGGGGAGGGGCAAACCCCCTGGACACCCCGGGTGCCCGGCCATCTTGGCCTTGGGTGCCCGGCCAGACCTGGGCCTCACCCCAGCCACCCCCGGGTGCCCGGGCCACCCCCCCCCCCCGGCACCAGTCCAGCACCACCCCGGGTGCCCTGCACTTTGGACCGGGTGCCCGACCTCTCTCCCAGCGCTGACCCGGACTGCCCCCGGTGCCCGGTCCCTCTGACCCCGGGTACCCGGCCTGCCCCGTCTTGTTTTCGTGTTGAGGTCTTTTTGGTCTTTTGTAACCATACTTCCCCCAACTTCGTCCCTAGACTTACAAATACTCTTTCCCTAGCTCATTTGGAGGTCAGCAAAGTATTAGATAAAACATTGTGAGCTTTGCTCCTTGTATCCCCTCCTCTTGGAGATCGAGACCCCTCGTGGGAAGAATCCTTGTGGATTACAAGACCTCCCAAGGGAGTAGATCATCATCAAGGAGTGGGAAGAACTTTACCTAGTGCTTGTTTCCTTGGATTGATCTTGTAATCTTGTGGATCTCATGTATGCTACTCTAGTGGATGTGATATTTGGGTTTGTTTGAGTGATTTGTGCCTTGAGTTCTTGAGTGTTCTTCCTATTTTCCCCCTCAAAGTGTGCAAAGATCCCCTCTAGGGTTTCACCCTACAACAAATCCTTAATAAGAGCAAACTTCTCCAATATAGTGTAGTTTGGAGAATCAAAAAAGATAGTAGGACTATCATGTGTGGGTGCAATAGCAACAATTTCATTCTTGACATAAGGAACAATAGCAAGTTCATCTCCATAAGCATCATTCATATTGGCATCTTGGCCACAAGCATAACAAGCATCAAGTTCATCAAAAAGGGGTATTTCAAATGAATCCACGGGATCATAGCAATTATCATAGCATTCATCCTTCGGTAAGAGCGAAGGGACATTAAACAATGTATGAGTTGGATGGTTACTCTCATTAGAAGGTGGTAAAGGGTAGCTAATCCGCTCTTCCTCCTTTTGTTCTTCACTCTCCTCATCATATTTTTTCATCCAATGAGCTCACAATTTCATCAATTTCTTCTTCTATAGACTCCTGCAAAATATTAGTCTCTTCTTGGACAGTGGAGAAGTCCTCAATATATGGTTTAATATAAGCATTAGAAGAAGAATTTTCATAGCAATATTGAAGTATGGCAAAACTTTCATATTTGTAAAGAGTGGCATCATACTTTTCAATCAAATAAGCAATTTCATAAGCACCCTTAAAAGCAACAAATTCTTCAATTTGTTCAATATCATAATAATTATAAACACCCTTGTCATAAGAAGATAAAATTCCATTATCCTTAAACTCACATTGGAAGGGAAGGTGCTTTTTAGGGTCTTCAGAACAACAAGTAAAATCATGTATCTCGCATAAATTCACAGCATAGCAATACAAACTATTAATATAATGCCATAAAAGTTTCCCTTTTTGAGATAAGTGGCGTCGCACAAAATGAGCATGCTCATCTAATGATTTTCCCTCAACTAAGCAAGTTGGGGTTTCAGCACGAGCACATAGGGATCAAAGATGATCCAAATAGAAAGCTTCAGTAGTACGATAGATTTTGGGTGGTTCTTCAACCATTGGTTTAGCAGGTACAACTAATTTTGTTTGGCATTTTGTGTTTCCTACCTATAACTAATGATAGAAAAGAAGAGCACAAAATAAAATCTACTTAGTGATAAGGCAAACAAGCGCACACAAGAATATTCACCCCACGCTATTACTACACGGCAACAGCGCCAGAAAAAGGTCTTGATAACCCACAAGTATAGGGGATCGTTTGTAGCCTTCTTCGATAAATAAGAGTGTCGAACCCAACGAGGAGCTAAAGGTAGAACAAATATTCCCTCAAGTTCTATCGACCACCGATACAACTCTACGCACACTTGACGTTTGCTTTACCTAAAACAAGTATGAAACTATTTTGCGAGAATAAAACTATGAATAAATTGCAAGGTAATAAAAGTGGATAGCTTTTGTCAACAAGGAAGTCATTTGTCCCTAGGCAATCGATAACTAGACCGGTAATCATTCTTGCAATTTTATATGAGGGATACGCATGAGCTAACATACTTTCCCTACTTAATCATATGCACTTATGATTGGAACTCTAGCCAACATCCGCAACTACTAAAGATCATTAAGGTCGTAAAACCCAACCATAGCATTAAGTATCAAGTCCTCTTTACTCACATATGCAACAACCCACTTATCCGTGTTTAGGCTTCTCTCACTCCCGCAACCGACAATAAGCGAATCATGAACATATTGCAACACCCTACAGTAGGGACCCCTCCATTTGCGCAACACGGAGGGCACCGTAGGACATCACCATAAATAAAATATATAATCATACCAACCAAGATCGCGATTAACCCATAGGACAAAAAGAATCTACTCAAACTGTAACATCCCAAATTTTCAATTTGGAATGTTATACTAGAGCATCATTGCATATCATATTTTTTGTTGCATTTTTTGCTTGATCCTAGAAATTCTACACAACTCAAGGACCCATGGAGAGAGCTGGGGGTTTCATTATTTTCATATTTGAGTTTTCTCAAATTTTGAAAATAGGATCATTTGATTTAACTTATTTTATCTTCAATTATTTCTACTATCAAAATATGAGAGAGGGAATAAAATGACTTTCCCAAAATAAAGAAATAATGAAGATTTAATAATAAAATCAAATAAGATTTTATTTTGGAGTTTTTCGCCTTTTTATTTGAATTTAGGAAAAATGCGCGTTTTTCAAAATTGCATTTAGGCCCCAAATAAATGTTCATCTAGTCCGGCTTGATTTTAGAAGCCGGGGAAAATTTATTTCGGGATTTTTGGAGTCTGTTTAGTATTTCTTTTTATTTTTCTTCTGCGCGGAATATAAAAAAAACGCGCACCAACCTTGGGCCGTGCCCGAGCGGGACTCCGCTCGTGGGGCACTTATAAAAAGCGCCGCCCCGGCGCCCCCAGCCCACCAAGCCGCCCCGCCGCCGCCGGCCCACCCGCCCCACCAAACCCTAACCCTAGATCTGCGCCGCCGCCGCTTCACCACGGCACGAGCATCGCCGACTACCACGACGCCGAGGTTCGCTGCTGCCTCCTAAACTGTGCCACCGGTTTTTTTTCTAAAAAAACCGGGCGGTTTTTCTTTGGTTTATTTTCGGGTTTTTTTTTGTTTTTGTTTTTTTTAGTTTCATTTTTTTCGGTTTAGGTTAATTAGTGAATGTTCGTTCGTTCATTTTAACGAACGCGTTCGTCAGATTAGATTAGTTAACGAACGTTCGTTCGTTAACCCGTCCGTCGTTTTTTGTTTTTCTCGGATTTAATCCGCGATTTTTCTGATTGCGATTCTTGATCCGATTTTCGTTTTAGTATAACTTTTCGCTCGTTTATCGAAATCAGGCGATTCAAGCGCCTAGAGTTTCGTCTCGAAACCCTCTTTCCGAATAACCAACTTAAACAAGTTTTTGCTTCTGTAAAATTTGACTTAGATCCAGATTAGTAAAACAGAGCTGTTTTCTTCTGCCGTTTGACTTTCGTTGCTTCGTTTGATTTGATTCTTTTTGCAAACCGGAGTTCTTAAGTTGAACTATCTGGTTAGATCTATTTGAGTTTTACCTGTGCATTAGATGAGTACTTATTGTATGCTTGTTTGTTTGTTTGCGATAGAATACCCGGAGTGCCGCTTTGTTACTTGAGTCTCTAGGTTTCATGGATCATCAGCAAGGCAAGTAACACTTTGATCATACCTCTTCTCATACCCAGTTTTATTGCATTAGATCAATCCTCAAACATTGCATGATTAGGATCTAATTAAATTGTGGGTTGTGGGAAGTAGTTGAGGTAGTACCTATTACCTGTTTTATTATCAAACCCTTGGGAGTTACTTCTACGTTTGCTTATTATGCCATGCTATGCTAGTAGACGTGGATTGGGTGAGTGTGTCCATGATAGATGTGATATTGTTAATTAATGGTTTATCTAAGGTGGCAACTTAAACACACATCTGGGTGGATTGAGGCACCTGGTTTCCATCAGGACTTGCCTGTATTTCTTCGGACCGCCACCCAGGCTCAAAGGGATCATGAGATTATTCAAACTAGAAACTTACGTGTGCAGCCACAAGCCATTATGGGCTCTGGCATAGTTGATTAAGTCGTGCGAACTCTTACGGGTAGACTAGCAGATGTAGGGGAAAGTAGGTGTACCGGTCTACCCACATGTAAGGTGCTAGCGCTTCCTAAAGACTATGTCTCGGTCATCCGTTTCTCAAAACATCATGTAGTGCGAGAAATCCAAAGGAGGCGATCGAGTCTTGTGGGGAAAAGTGCGCAAACCTCTGCAGAGTGTATAAACTAATCATGGTTAGCCGTGTCCCCGGTTATAGAAATTTTGAGTACCTAGTACTTGGATTATCATGTGAATCTCATCATGTTACTTCTAATTAATATTTTTGGGTTTTTAATGAGTACTTTTAATTGGGATTGAGAAAGCTGTCAACCATTCTCAATGTTTAACAACCACCATGATAGTTAAATAAATGTATTCCTTTGCAGTAGGGAAAAATTGGCTTTACGCAAAAACTGTAACCATAGAGCTTTCCACCAGCCATATATGCATGTAGTATAGGATTATTCTTCCATTATTCTCTATGTGTTACTTTGCCAAAGATATTCCATGTCTTGACCCGTTTTGGCTGCAACGTTTCATGTTGCGAGACTTTTCGCATTTACAGTATGTTGTTTAGGTCGTGGTTCTATACTCAGTGATGTCGTTGGAGTTGATGGACTCGCTTATTCTTCCAAGCCTTCCGCTGTTATCGTTTTTAGATGGCCTTAAGCCATATTTATTTTATTAAGTTCTCTATTGAGACATTCGATTGTAATAAGTGTGTGATTGCTACTCTGTTATAAATCCTCCGAGTAATCGTGTGGTGTCGACATTCTTGATCCAGGATGACACCGAGCACGTAGATCGATCGCTTTGAGGTCCGTCAGTAAAGATGGTATCGAGCACACGCCGATCGTAGGACACGACCATTAAGCTAAAGCCCTAGATCACTACTCTCTCTTCTCATTTCTAACTCCTCATCTTTTCTACTCTTTTAGGATGACGGAAGCGAGGATCAAGTTCACCCAGCCGGATGAAGATACACCCTTTGGACGACACCTAAAGGAAGTCACTAAGTACCTGAATGTAGGAATACCAAGTTTCACCGGGACCTACAATTCCACTTTACCCGAAGAAGAGCGTTGGAAGATTCAAGCTCAAGTTCCCGGAAGGACATTTGCGCCAATCACGGAGCCCATAGAGTGTGTTTAATGCACCAACACAGAGTCTGGAAAGAGCATGGCAGCTCACATAACCATGGGGCGCATTGGAGAAGTTTACAAAGAAGACCTCAAGGATACTATCTACCAGATTTGTGGGCGCCGAGATGAACAATGGGAGATAGTTGGCACTAAGAAGGATCGATCTATTCCAGCTTTCATCCAGGAGTTAAATCAGCACATTCGGCGCCAGAGAACCGGATGTCTTGCAGACATGATGGAGTTGAAGACAGCAAAAGCCAAGATTATCGAACTAGAAGGAGAACTCAAGGCCACTGCAAGGACTACATGGAGGAGATTGTAGCTCTAGTAAGACAAAACGGCGATCTTAAGGAGAAGATTGAAGAACTCATGGGAAATTCAGCACCCGGAGGAGAACATGAAGATTGCACCTGTCCAGAGAACTACATCATCATCGACGACACCGATTCCGATCCTAGTGATGATGATTTGAAGATGAAGTCGGAGCGTATATCATGGAGTCTTCATCGGAGCGCTTTTCTAGTTGACCACCATAACGATGAGTATATTTCCCCCATTTTAAATTAGTTTTAGTTCCAGCACTTTGTAACGATAGATAGACCGTTGTATGCCCTTGTTTGAATTGATTGGAGTGATATTGTGTGATTTTGTCTCATGTGCATATGGGTAGTGTTTCTCTCTAGACCTCATTCTATTCTAAACTCTCGTCTTCTCTATAAACCCTCAGATGCCTCCGAGACGCGACCCCGGATTTGTTTTCCCGCCAGAGATCACTCAATTGATTCAGCAGCAGAATGCCTTGATTCAAACATTGGTATAGACCCAAGGCAACAACAACAACCCACCACCACCTGTTGACCATTTGACCCGTTTCTTAAGGCTGAATCCGCCGGTGTTTTCCAGTAGCACCGAGCCGATTGTTGCAGATGATTGGCTCCGTAAGATAGGGAGGGAGTTGACCACTGCAGGATGTCTGAGATGGAGAAAGGGTGAAGTTTGCCACATCAGCTTGAAGGACCCGCAGCACATGGTGGGAGAATTTTACAACCACTTACCTCAGAGACACCTTTGCCACATGGGATCAGTTTGACAAGCCTTCCGTCGCCCATGTTTGGCAGGAGCTATGGCCATGAAGAAGCGTGAGTTTCGCAACTTGCGCCAAGGAGGACGGACAGACGGTTGGCGATATGTGGATGATTTTAGTAAACTAGCACATTATGCCCCGGATGACGCGTTACTACGGATGCGGCTAAGCGTGAGAAGTTTCTAGAAGGATTGAATGATGAGCTGAGCATGCAGTTGATGGTAGCCACCTTCAATAACTACCAGAGTTAGTAGATCATGCTCTTATGATTGAAGGGAAGCAGCAGCAGATTGACAATCGCAAGAGAAAGTATGGACGGGGAAGAATAACTCTGGAGCTCGTGAAACTTCGCTTTACCCCGAAGCCAGGAGGACAATTTCAGCATACCCACGGAGGAGGTAGCTCGCACAACCATAATGGCACCAAGAATGGTAACGGGAATGGAGGAAGCAATGGACAAAACCGCACCAACCCGTCAACTCCATCCAAGGTAGACTTGAGCCATATCACTTGCTTTAAGTACCGTAAGACTGGGCATTATGCAAATGATTGTCCAGAAGGCCAAAATGGTAATGGCAATGGAAGCTCAGGAAAGAAGCCGAACCCTTTCAACAGAGGACAAGTGAACCACGTTACCGTGGAGGAGGTTGAAGCTTCGGCCGATGCGATAATAGGTAAGTTTTTGGTTAAGTCATTTCTGCGGTTGTTCTTTTTGATATCTTGGTGCATCGCATTCATACATATCAAGGGATTTGTGGATAAGTTTAGCCTGCCCACTAGGACTCTTAAGACACCCATGCTAGTAAGCTCACCGGGAGCGGAGTATCTGACCCGATCAAGGATGTTTTCAAGTGCCATTAAGTATAGGGAGGCATGTTTTCCCAACGGATTTAATTATATTGGAATCCCAAGGTTTGGATGTAATTCTTGGTATGGATTGGTTGTCGATGTATGGAGGAAACATCGATTACGCCAGCAAGACAATTTTGCTTACGACACCAGAAGGAAGGAGAATCAAGTATGTATCACGGCATGAGCCGAGAAGGGCACATGTAAATTCCTTTTCAGGAGTTGTGCGGGAGGAAGTACCAGTGGTAAGGGATTTCCCCGATATGTTTCCGGAAGAGTTGCCAGGCATGCCACCGGATAGGGACATTGAGTTTTTGATTGAGCTTTTGCCAGGCACTGGGCCGATATCTAAGAGACCGTATAGGATGCCAGCCCAAGATTTGGAGGAAATTAAGAAGCAGATTAAGGAGTTCTTTGGATAAAGGTTTTATTCGCCCAAGTTCTTCGCCTTGGGGATCACCTGTGCTTCTAGTGGAAAAGAAGGATGGATCATTAAGAATGGTTGTTGATTATCGAGGATTGAATGAAGTGACCATTAAGAACAAGTACCCACTACCGATGATCAATGACTTGTTTGACCAATTGCAAGGAGCTAAGGTGTTTTCCAAGATCGATTTGCGATCAGGGTACCATCAGTTGAAGATTCGAGAGCAGGATATACCTAAGACGGCTTTTACCATCAGGTACGGGCCGTATGAGTATACTGTTATGTCATTTGGTCTGACTAACGCACCTGCCTATTTTATGAACATGATGAACAAAGTGTTTATGGAGTTTTTGGATAAGTTAAATGCGTGGTGTTCATTGATGATATTTTGGTTTACTCGAAGAATGAAGAAGAACATAAGGAGCACTTGCGTTTGGTACTCGAGAAGCTCAGAGAACACCAGTTATATGCCAAGTTTAGCAAGTGTGAGTTTTGGTTGAAGGAAGTTGGATTTCTCGGACATGTTATATCCGGAGAAGGTATAGCGATGACCCCACTAAAGTTGCCACTTTGTGACAAATCGGGAAGCGCCAACAACAGTTGGAGAGATCCGGAGTTTCCTTGGACTCACAGGATACTACCGGAGATTTATTGAGAATTTCTCAAGGATTGCGAAGCCTATGACAGAATTTTTGAAGAAGGATACCAAGTTCATTTGGACTGAGGAGTGCGAAGCTAGTTTCCAAGATTGAAGAAACGTTTGGTTACCTCACCAGTGTTAATTCTGCCAGATCAGACCAAGGATTATGAGGTGTATTGCGACGCTTCACGTCGAGGACTTGGAGCAGTGCTTATGTAGGAGGGAAGAGTTGTTTTGTATGCTTCATGGCAGCTTAAGCCTCATGAGCTAAACTCTGCCACGCATGATTTGGAGTTAGCAGTCGTAGTGCATGCGTTGAAAACATGGAGACATTTCCTCATTGGGAATCATTGTGAGGTGTATACGGATCACAAGAGTTTAAAGTACATCTTCACGCAGAAGGAGCTAAATCTCAGGCAGAGGAGATGGTTGGAGCTTATTAAAGATTACGATATGAGATTACATTATCACCCCGGAAAGGATAACGTTGTAGCAGACGCGTTGAGCCGTAAGAGTCACGTCAACACACTAATGACGGGAGAAATACCAAAGGAGTTAGCCGAGGATCTTCGAGAGCTATGTTTGGAAATAGTTCCGAGAGGCTATGTAGAAGCATTGGAGACTCAGTCAACTTTGATGGATAGAATCAGGGAAGCTCAGAAGACTGACAAAGATATTGCCTCTATAAAGGAGAAAATGAGCGAAGGAAAGGCTAAGGGATTTCGTGAGGATGAGCATGATACCCTATGGTTTGAAGACCGTGTTTATGTGCCCAATGACCCGGAGATCCGGAAGTTGATTCTACAAGAGGCACATGATTCACCATATTCGATTCACCCAGGAAATACCAAGATGTATTTGGATTTGAAGAATACTTTCTGGTGGACCGGAATGAAGAAGGATATTGCAGAGTACGTAGCAGTTTGTGATGTATGTCGGAGGGTGAAGGCAGAACATCAGAAGCCAGCAGGATTGTTACAGCCATTGCCTATACCCGAATGGAAGTGGGATAAACTAGGTATGGATTTCATCACGGGATTGCCCAGGACTCGTTCAGGCTATGACTCGATTTGGAGTCGTAGTCGATCGTTTGATGAAGGTAGCTCATTTCATTCCAAAGAAAGACTACCTCTGGCCGGTGCCAAATTGGCTAAGATATACATGACCAGGATTGTATGCTTGCATGGAGTTCGAGGAGTATCGTGTCGGATAGAGGAACCCAATTCACCTCAAAGTTCGGAAGCAGCTTGCACGAAACTTTGGGAACCAGGCTGGAGTTTAGCACAGCTTTTCATCCACGTACGGATGGACAAACCGAGAGAGTCAACCAGATTTTGGAGGATATGCTTAGAGCTTGTGCCTTGGATTATGGATCCACTGGGACGAAAATTTGCCATATCGGAGTTTTCTTACAACAACGATTATCAATCTAGTTTGAAGATGGCCCCTTCGAAGCCTTATGCGGAAGGAGGTGCAGGACCCGTTGTTGTGGGATGAAGTTGGAGACCGCCCGATGGTTTGAACCGGATTTGATTAAGGAGTCTGAGCGGAAAGTAAAGTTAATTCGCGATAGGCTCAAGGTAGCCCGGTCAAGATGTAAAAGCTATGCTGATTCAAAGCGCAAGGAGATGTAATCTGAAGTCGGAGATGAGTTTATCTTCGAGTATCGCCACTTCGAGGAGTTAAGCGTTTTGGTGTTAAAGGAAAGTTAGCGCCCCGATTTGTAGGACCTTATCGTGTTTTGGAACGCATGGGATAAGTTGCGTACAAGTTGGAACTACCCGAAGGATTGTCAAGAGTTCATGATGTGTTTCATGTTTCTCAGTTGAAGAAGTGTCACGCAGAGATGGACGATATACCACTGAGAGATACATTGCTTTGAAGCGATTCGGTTGAATGATGATTTGACCTATGAGGAGAAACCAGTTAAGATTCTCGAGTTTGCTAGTCGAGTTACTTTCATGACAAGGTTATCAAGTTTTGCAAAGTTCGGTGGAGCCACCACCTTGAGGAAAAAAGCCACACGGGAGCGAGAGGAAGATCTTCTTAAGGACCACCCTCACCTATTTTCTAGCCAACCCGAATCTCGAGGGCGAGATTCATCTTAAGGGGGTAGGTTTGTAACATCCCAAATTTTTAATTTGGAATGTTATACATAGAGCATCATTGCATATCATATTTTTTGTTGCATTTTTTGCTCGATCCTAGAAATTCTACACAACTCAAGGACCCACGGAGAGAGTTGGGGGTTTCGTTATTTTCATATTTGAGTTTTCTCAAATTTTGAAAATAGGATCATTTGATTTTAATTATTTTATCTTCAATTATTTCTACTATCAAAATATGAGAGAGGGAATAAAATGACTTTCCCAAAATAAATAAATAATGAAGATTTAATAATAAAATCAAATAAGATTTTATTTTGGAGTTTTTCGCCTTTTTATTTTAATTTAGGAAAAATGCGTGTTTTTCAAAATTGCATTTAGGCCCCAAATAAATGTTCATCTAGTCCGGCTTGATTTTAAAAGACGGGGAAATTTTATTTCGGGATTTTTGGAGTCTGTTTAGTATTTCTTTTTATTTTTCTTCTGCGTGGAATATTTTAAAAAAAAACGCACACCGACCTTGGGACGTGCCCGAGCGGGAATACGCTCGGGGGGCACTTATAAAAAGCGCCTCCCCGGCGCCCCCAGCCCACCAAGCCGCCCCGCCGCCGCCGGCCCACC
Organism: Aegilops bicornis; assembly: GCA_021605145.1. Classification (NCBI taxonomy): domain Eukaryota; kingdom Viridiplantae; phylum Streptophyta; class Magnoliopsida; order Poales; family Poaceae; genus Aegilops; species Aegilops bicornis. The sequence goes on from CM038674.1 coordinate 497,945,897, forward strand.
CGCCCCACCAAACCCTAACCCTAGATCCGCTGGCCGGATCTGCCGCCACGCCGTCGCCATCGCCGCCCGCCGCCCGCCGACCATGAGCCTCGCCGGACCCCGCTGCCACACGCTCGCCGAGGTTCGCCGCCGCCTCATAAACCGTGCCGCCGGTTTTTTTTCTAAAAAAACCGGGCGGTTTTTCTTCGGTTTTTTTTTTGTTTTTAGTTTCGGTTTTTTCGGTTTAGGTTAATTAGCGAACGTTTGTTCGTTTGTTCGTTTTAACGAACGCGTTCGTCAGATTAGTTTAGTTAACGAACGTTCGATCGTTAACCCGTTTGTCGTTTCTCTTTTTCTCGGATTTAATCCGCGATTTTTCTGATCGCGATTCTTGATCCGATTTTCGTTTTAGTATAACTTTTCGCTCGTTTATCGGAATCAGGCGATTCAAGCGCCTGGAGTTTCGTCTCAAAACCCTCTTTCCGAATAACCAACTAAAACAAGTTTTTGCTTCTGTAAAATTTGACTTAGATCCAGATTAGTAAAATGGAGTTGTTTTCTTCCGCCGTTTGACTTTCATTGCTTCGTTTGATTTGATTCTTTTTGCAAACCGGAGTTCTTAAGTTGAACTATCTAGTTAGATCTATTTGAGTTTTACCTATGCATTAGATGAGTACTTATTGTATGTTTGTTTGTTTGTTTTCGATAGAATACCCGGAGTCGCCGCTTTGTTACTTGAGTCTCTAGGTTTCGCGGATCATCAGCAAGGCAAGTAACACTTTGATCATACCTCTTCTCATACCCAGTTTTTATTGCATTAGATCAATCCTCAAACATTGCATGATTAGGATCTAATTAAATTGTGGGTTTTGGGAAGTAGTTGAGGTAGTACCTATTACCTGTTTTATTATCAAACCCTTGGGAGTTACTTCTCGTTTGCTTATTATTCCATGCTTTGCTAGTAGAAGTGGATTGGGTGAGTGTATCCTTTACTGTTTTGATATTGTTAATTAATGGTTTATCTTAGGTGGCAACTTAAACACACATCCGGGTGGATTGAGGCACTGGTTTCCATCGGGACTTACTGTATTTCTTGGACCGCCACCCGTGCTCAAAGGGATCATGAGATTATTCAAACTAGAAACTTACGTGTGCAGCCACAAGCCATTATGGGCTCTGGCATAGTTGATTAAGTCGTGCGAACTCTTACGGGTAGACTAGCAGATGTAGGGGAAAGTAGGTGTACCGGTCTACCCACATGTAAGGTGCTAGCGCTTCCTAAAGACTATGTCTCGGTCATCCGTTTCTCAAAACATCATGTAGTGCGAGAAATCCAACGGAGGCGATCGAGTCTTGTGGGGAAAAGTGCGCAAACCTCTGCAGAGTGTATAAAATAATCATGGTTAGTCGTGTCCCCGGTTATGGACATTTTGAGTACCTAGTACTTGGATTATCATGTGAATCTCATCATGTTACTTCTAATTAATATTGTTGGGTTTTTAATGAGTACTTTTAATTGGGATTGAGAATGCTGTCAACCATTCTCAATGTTTAACAACCACCATGATAGTTAAATAAATGTATTCCTTTGCAAGAGGGAAAAATTGGCTTTACGCATAAAAGCTGTAACCATAGAGCTTTCCACCAGCCATATATGCATGTAGTATAGGCTTATTCTTCCATTATTCTCTATGTGTTACTTTGCCAAAGATATTCCATGTGTGACCCGTTTGAGCTGCAACATTTCATGTTGCAGATTTTTAGACGCATTTAGTATGGTGTTTAGGTCGTGGTTCTATACTCAGTGATGTCGTTGGAGTTGATGGACTCGCTTATTCTTCCAAGCCTTCCGTTGTTATCATTTTTAGATGGCCTTAAGCCATATTTATTTTATTAAGTTCTGTCTTGAGACATTCGATTGTAATAAGTGTGGGATTGCTACTCTGTTACAAATCCTCCGAGTACTGTGTGGTGTCAGCATTACTGATCCAGGGATGACACTGAGCAAAGAGATCAGACTGTTTGAGGTCTGGTCGCTACACAAACGTCATAGGATAGCCTAATATCATTGGGAAATAATATATGGAGTTGAGCACCATGTTTAAGTAGAGATTACAGCGGGGAAGAGAGGTGTTACACCGCTACATAGAGGGGGAGAAAGTTGGTGTTAGCAAGATTGTTGATGCAGATCGTCATCACGATCCTTGCTCCGGTGGCACTCTGGCGCCACCGGGAGAGAGGGGGAGAGAGCCCCCCTCCTTCTTATTCTTCCTTGGCCACCCCCCTAGATGGGAGGAGAGTTCCCCCTCTGGTCCATGGCCTCCATGGTGACAGAGGGGCGGCAGCCCCTCCAAGATTGGATCTCCCTCTCTGTTCCCTTCTGTTTAACGTTCCCCAGATATGACCGAAAACTGTTTCTTATATTCCCGAAGATCTGTAACTCTGATTACGCTGAGATTTTAACATGATTTTTTTAGGATATAAGCTTCCTTGCACCCAAAGTGGAGCTCCAACCAATGTTCGAGGAGGGCATAACCCACCACCACGCGCCAGGGGCCTGGGGCGCGCCCTGGTGTCTTGTGATCACTGTGGCCCTCCGTTTGCGTTGATTCCACCTCCCAAAATTCACAAATATTCCAAAATAATTCTCCATAAAATGTTATTGCATTTGGACTTCGTTTGATATGGATGTTCTGCAAAAGAAAAAACATGCAAAAAAACAGGAACTGGCACTGGGCACTGGATCAATAGGTTAGTCCAATAACTCATATAAACTGTTGCCAAAAGTATGTGAAAGTTGTATAATATTGGCATGGAACAATAAACAATTATAGATACGACGGAGACGTATCAGTTCCCAAAGAAATTATGCTACTACTGAGAAAGAATTTTTAGCAGTTGTGTTTGCTTGTGACAAATTTAGATCTTACATTGTTGATTCCAAAGTAATTGTTCACACTGATCATACTGCTATTAAATATCTTATGGAAAAGAAATATGCTAAACCTAGACTCATTAGGTGGGTTCTTTTGCTGCAAGCATTTGATTTACATATCACTGATAGAAAAGGAGCTGAGAACCCCGTAGCTGATAACTTTCCTAGGTTAGAGAATATTCTTGATGACCCACTACCTATTGATGATAGTTTTCCTGATGAACAACAAGCCACAATAAATGTTTCTCATAATACTCCTTGGTAGCTGACTATGCTAATTATATTGTTGCTAAATATATACCACCTAGTTTCACGTACCAACAAAAGAAAAAATTCTTCTCTGATTTAAGACATTACTTTTGAGATGACCCACACCTTTATAAATAAGGAGTAGATAATATTATTAGAAGTTGCGTACCTGAGCATGAACAGGAACAAATCCTACGGAAATGTCACTTTGAAGCTTATGGAGGACATCATGCGGGAGATAGAACTGCTCACAAGGTATTGCAATCTGGGTTTTTTGACCTACTCTCTTCAAGGATGCCGGTAAGTTTGTTTTATCTTGCAATGAATGTCAAAGAATTGGTAATATCGGTAAGCGTCAAGAAATGCCTATGAATTATTCAATTGTTGTGGAACCATTTGATGTTTGGGGTTTTGATTATATGGGACCTTTTTCCTTCCTCTAACGGGTATACACATATTTTTGTTTATGTTGATTATGTTACTAAGTGGGTAGAAGCTATTCCAACTAGTAGTGTTGACCACAACACTTCCATTAAAATGCTTAAAGAAGTCAATTCCCAAGGTTTGGAGTCCCTAGATATTTAATGATTGATGGTGGTTCACATTTTATTCATGGTGATTTCTGTAAAATGCTTGCTAAATATGATGTTAACCATATAATTGCATCACCATGTCATCCTCAATATAGTGGTCAAGTTGAACTTAGCAATGGAGAAATAAAACTAATATTACAAAAAAATGTTAATAGGTCCCAAAAGAATTGGTCTAAGAAATTGGATGATGCACTTTGGGCCTACATAACAACATATAAAATCCTATGGGTATGTCTTCCTATAAAATGGATTATGGTAAAGCTTGTCATTTGCCTCTAGAGTTGGAGCATAAAGCTTATTGGGCAATTAAAGAACTCAAATATGATTTCAAACTTACCAGCGAAAAGAGGTTACTTCATATTAGCTCATTAGATGAATGGAGAATCCAAGCTTATGAAAATGCCAAATTATTTAAAGAGAAAGTTAAAAGATGGCATGACAAAAGAATCCAAAAGCGAGAATTCAAACTTGGAGAATATGTTCTTTTGTACAACTCTCGTTTTAGATTCTTTGCAGGAAAACTTCTCTATAAATGGGAAGTACCATATATTATCGAGGAGGTCTACCGCTCTGGAGTTATCAAGAACAATAATGCCGAAGGTACTAACCCGAAGGTAGTCAATGAGCAAAGAATTAAACACTATACCTCGGGTACGCCTATTAATGTTGAAAGCAATATTATTCAAACCATGACACCGGAGGAACATATAAAAGAAACCTTCCAGAACACTCCAGAATCCTGAAAAAGAGGAGGTACGTGATACGGTAAGTAAACGGACTCGAAAAATCCGCAAAAATATTTTTTGTCAGTTTTGGAATATTACAAAAATTAGGAAAATAATAAACAACCAGGAAGGCAACTGAGGAGGGCACAAGACACCAGGGCGCACCTACCTTGCCTGGCGTGCCCACCTCGGGAATCTTCCCGACTCCGTTTCCTTCTTGTTTGCTTGTTTCCCAAGATAAAAAAACTTTATGAACCACCCGTACGTATTGACCATTGTATCGCAAAGAAATCTTTTGTTCTTCTTTCTTTCTGTTTTTAGACAGATTTGAAAATATGTCGTCTCAAGATTCGGAGGGAGAGAGCTATGTCTCCAACTATGTTATGGATCCAAAGATCTTTGGGGAAATTTATCCCTACCTATGGTCCACCGGAGAAGAAGGAATCGATCCAGAGGAGGCGGAGGATGCATCCTCAGATGAAGATGAAGCCCCGCTACCTCAACCTGGAGATCTTCACGCGGAGCTCAAGAAGTCAAGCCTCCCCTGCAAAACTAAAACCTAATCTATCCCTTGTCGTTTTCTGCAGGATAGCAAGGCAGCATTATGCAAAAAGATATTAAGGCTTGAGCTAGAGAATGAGGATCTTAGGGAGGATAATTCAGCCTCCGACGCAAGCTGGGGAAGAAGAACATGACTACACCACCACCATCATCATCCTCCCTGCCAAAGGATGCTTGAGTTCATGGTATGGGCACTCCCCTTGGCTTGTGCCAAGCTTGAGGGAGGTGCCCTAGTATCGTATCACCACCACTATCTTTGCCTTTATCTATTTTAGTTCGATCTTTAGTTATCCTATGATTTAGTTGAATAATAAGTTTACTTCAATCTATTTTCGAGTGCTTGCTTAGTGATCTATCTATGTAATCATGTGCGAGATATATAATAAAGAATAGTTTGAGTTTTGTTTCTTTACTCTTATGTTTCAATAAAAAGAAAGGAAAATAAATGCAAAAAGATCATATGCTAATCTTATGGTAAGTAATGACATCACATAAGGAAAAGTATAAGTGGTAAAAGTTATTGGAGATTGACAAACATAGCATTGGTCAATAATGTAATTCATGAAAGAATTAATAAGGGAAGAGAAGATTCACATTCAAATACACTATCTTGGACATATTTTATGATTGTGAGCCCCCATTAAATATTATATGTAAAAATTGTTGACGTTGGACAAGGAAGACAACGTAATGATTTATGTTTGTTCATATTCACATAGAAGTTATATTGTCATAGATCCTTCAACATGTGGTGCTTGCTCAATATCTTTGCTAGCCAAAAACTCCACACTAAGTAGAGATACTACTTGTGCATCCAAAAACCCTTAAACCTAAAATCTTATTTTGAGAGTCCACCATACCTACCTATGGATTGAGTAAGATCCTTCAAGTAAGTTGCCATCGGTGCAATAAGGCAATAAAAATTGCTTCTAAATGTGTTGGATCATTTAGTGAAAGAGAAAATTGAGCTTTGTATGAACTTGTGATGGCAAAATAATAAAAGCGACAGACTGCATAATAAAGATTGCTATCATAAGGGGCAATACAACGTGGCATTCTTTTGCACTAAGAGATTGAGCATGCAATTAAAGAGCGCATGGCAACCTCTGCTTCCCTCTGCGAAGGGCCTATCTTTAACTTTTATGTATTTACATTTATGCAAGAGTCAAATTATTCTTCCCTATTCCTCTTATTTTTCTCTTTTTGCAAGCATCATGTGGTGAGGAAAGATCTAGGCACATATATCCAGTTGGATATGAGTGAGCATGAGTCATTATTGTTGACATCACCCCTATGGTGAATACGTTGGGAGGTGAAACCATCAGCCCTTATCTTCCTATGTGTCCGGTTGAAAGTTTTTGCTCATGGGCATGAGGTGACTGTTAGCTATCATAGAATGTTATATGACAGTTGAGTATGTGGACTTTCCAAAAGGCTCTGATACGAGACCCTTTCTAGAAAAGATGATGACTTGTAGTTGCAAAGTTGACTGAGAACATAGTTTGTTGGTTTTCAATAAGGTTTACGCTTTATACTTCAATGTTGTGATGAATTTTTACTTATTCATGAGAAGTTATATGATAAAAGTTGTGTGATAAAGTTTATTGTTAAAGTTATTTGCCATTATAATAATAAGCATGATGCTTTTATGTCTGTATTTTGTTTTTATCAACACCTCTCTCTATAAGCATGTGGGCATGTTTTTCGATTTTGGTCTTTCGCTTGAGGACAGTGAGGTCTAAGCTTGGGGGAGTTGATACGTCCATTTTGCATCATATTTTCCTACTCTTATTTATAATGTTTTTATGCATAACAATGATTTATGGAGTAATTCTAATGCCTTTTCTCTTATAGTATGCAAGGTTTGCACAAAGAGGGAGAATGTCAGCAGTTGGAATTCTGGGCCTGAAAAAGCTACGTCAGAGATACCTATTCTGCACATCTCCAAATAAGCTGAAAATTTACGGAGAATTATTTTGGAATATATAAAAAATACTGGAGCAAATAACTACCAGAAGGGGGCCACCTGGTGAGCACAAGACACTAGGGCACGCCAGGCCCCCCAGGGGCGGCCTCGTAGGTTGTGCTCAGCCCAGCCCACCTCCGGTACCCATCTTCTAGTATATAGGTCATTTTGACCTAGAAAAAAACTAGGAGGGGACTTTCGGGATGAAGCACTACCGCCTCGAGGCGGAACTTGGGCAGGAGCACTTTTGCCCTCCGGCGGAGCGAATCCTCCGGGTGAACTTCCCTCCCGGAGGGGGAAATCATCGCCATCATCATCACCAACAACTCTCTCATATTTGGGAGGGCAATCTCCATCAACATCTTCAACATCACCATCTCCTCTCAAACCCTAGTTCATCTCTTGTGTTCAATCTTTGTACCGGAACCTCAGATTGGCACCTGTGGGTGACTAGTAGTGTTGATTACATCTTGTAGTTGATTACTATATGATTTATTTGGTAGAAGATTATATGTTCAGATCCATTATGCTATTTAGTACCCCTCTGATCTTGAGCATGAATATCATTTTTTAGTAGTTACTTTTGTTCTTGAGGTCATGAGAGAAGTCATGTTGCAAGTAATCATGTGAACTTGATATGTGTTCGATATTTTGATGATATGTATGTTGTGATTCCCTTAGTGGTGTCATGTGAATGTCAACTACATGGCACTTCATCATATTTGGGCCTAAGGGAATGCATTGTGGAGTAGTTATTAGATGATGGGTTGCTAGAGTGACAGAAGCTTAAACCCTAGTTTATGCGCTACTTTGTAAGGGACCGATTTGGATCCAAAAGTTTAATGTTATGGTTATATTTTATGTTAATACTTTTCTCATAGTTGCGGATGCTTGCGAGGGGGTTAATCATAAATAGGAGGTATGTTCAAGTAAGAAAAACACCTAAGCACTGGTCCACCAACATATCAACTTATCAAAGTAGCAAACACAAATCAAACCAACATGATGAAAGTGACTAGATGAAATTCCCGTGTACCCCCAAGAACGCTTTGCTTATCATGGTGACAATGGAGTATCTAGGTGACATTAGGGTTTTGGTTGATTTGTGTCTTAAGGTGTTATTCTAGTATGAACTCTATGACGGATTGAGCGAAAAGAATAGCTTTATGTTATTTTACTACGAACTCTTGAATAGATAGAACAGAAAGGATAACTTTGAGGTGGTTTCGTACCCTACCATAATCTCTACGTTTGTTCTCCGCTATTAGTGGCTTTGGAGTGACTCTTTGTTGCATGTTGAGGGATTTTTATATGATCTAATTATGTTATTATTGTTGAGAGAACTTGCACTAGTGAAAGTATGAACCCTAGGCCTTGTTTCCTAGCATTGCAATACCATTTACGCTCACTTTTACCACTTGTTACCTTGCTGTTTTTATATTTTAAGATTAAAAAACCTATATCTACCATCCATATTGCACTTGTATCACCATCTCTTCGCCGAACTAGTGCACCTATACAATTTACCATTGTATTGGGTGTGTTGGGGACACAAGAGACTCTTTGTTATTTGGTTGCAAGGTTGTTTGAGAGAGACCATCTTCATCCTATGCCTCCCACGGATTGATAAACCTTAGGTCATCCACTTGAGGGAAATTTGCTACTGTCCTACAAACATGTGCACTTGCGGGCCCAACAACGTCTACAAGAAGAAGGTTGTGTAGTATACATCAAGCTCTTTTACCGGCGCCGTTCTTGGGGAGGCTAGGTAAGTGAAGGTATATCTTTAGATCTTGCAATCGAATCTTTTTGTTTCTTGTTTTAGCACTCGTTTAGTTTATAAAAGAAAATTACAAAAAAATGGAATTAAGTTTGTCTCATACGCTTCACCTTTTTAATATCTTTCGTGAGTATGATGGAAAGGATAATTGTGCTCAAGTTCTAGAAGAAGAAATCTCTAAATTGTTTGGCACTAAATATTTGAATGATGAGCATGATTGCAATATTGTTAGTATGAATTCCTTGAATATCCATGATGCTAATGATATGCAAAGCCACAAGCTTGGGGAAGCTATGTTTGATGAAGATGGTATTTTTTGTCCCCCAAGCTTTGTTGGGCAAATTTATTATGATGAAAGCATGCCTCCTATCTATGATGATTATTGTGATGACACATATGCTTTAAAGAATAATGATAACCATGCAACTTGTCATCTTGATCTTAATTTTCAATCACATGATAGTTATTTTGTTGAGTTTGCTCCCACTACTATTGATGAGAATAGATTTGCTTATGTGGAGAGTAATAAAAAAATTATGCTTGTAGATCATGAAAAGAATGATTTAGGTGCTGGTTATATTGTTGAATTCATTCATGATTCTACTGAAAAATTATTATGAGGGAGGAACATATGCTTGTAGGAATTGCAATAATATCAAGTTTCCTCTCTATGTGCTTAAAATCTTGAAGTTATGCTTGTTTTACCTTCCTATGCAAGTTGATTCTTGTTCCCATAAGTTTTTTGCTCACAAAATCCCTATGCATAGGAAGTGGGTTAGACTTAAATGTGCTAGTCATATTCTTCATTATGCTATTTTTATGTTTCAATTCTTATCTTTTATGTGAGCATCATTGAAATCGTCATGCCTAGCTAGGGGCGTTAAACGATAGCGCTTGTTGGGAGGCAACCCAATTTTATTTTAGTTACTTGCTTTTTGGTTATGTTTGGTAATAAATAATCCATCTACACTCTGTTTAGATGTGGTTTTGTGTTTTAGTTAGTGTTTGTGCCAAGTAGAACCTTTGGGAAGACTTGGGTGAAGTCTTTATGATCATGCTGTAAAAAAACAGAAACTTTAGCGCTCACGAGATTAGCTAGAACTTTTTACTGGAAAGTGCTATTTAGTTGATTGTTTTTTCAGATGATTACTAGACAAATTCCTCAGGTCCACAAATTTATTTTAGAATTTTTTGAGTTCCATAAGTATAAGTTTGATACAGATTACTACAGAATGTTCTGTTTTTGACAGATTCTGTTTTCATTGTGTTGTTTACTTATTTTGATGAATCTATGGCTAGTAAAATAGTTTATAAACCATATATAAGTGGGAATACAGTAGGTTTAACACCAATATAAATAAAGAATGAGTTCATTACATTACCTTGAAGTGGTGTTTTGTTTTCTTTAGCTAACGGAGCTCACGAGTTTTCTGTTAAGTTTTGTGTTGTGAAGTTTTCAAGTTTTGGGTAAAGATTTGATGGACTATGGAATAAGGAGTGGCAAGAGCCTAAGCTTGGGGATTCCCATGGCACCCCAGGGTAATATTCAAGGATAACCAAGAGCCTAAGCTTGGGGATGCCCCGGATGGCATCCCCTCCTTCGTCTTCGTTCATCGGTAACTTTACTTGGAGCTATATTTTTATTCACCACATGATATGTGTTTTGCTTGGAGCATTATTTTCTCTTGTTAGTATTTGCTTTCTGTTATTTAGAATAATGTTTTGCATCTTTAGTTTCAATAAAAAAGTCAAGGATAGCCTTTGCCATGCTTATTTTGCTACTATACATGTTGCTGTTTGAAAACAGAAAGTTTACCGCTGTTGCAAAAATTCCCTAGAAAAGTCAGAGAGTGGTATAATGTTGAATATTTTTGCATATTGAGCTCTGATAAATTTACTACAGTGGTAATTTTAGTTCATAATTTTTGGAGTCAGGGAAGTATTGATACTCTTGCATTCTTTACAGACTGTACTGTTTTGACAGATTGCTGTTATGTTTGCATTGTTTGCATATGCTTGCTTGTTTAATGATTCTATTTTAGGATAGGAGTATTAAATATGCAGAGGCATTTAGTATGAAATGTGGAATAATAATTTTAGTGATTTTTTACAGTAGAAAATGATAAGGTTTTGCATTGGTTTATACTAACCTATCTCACGAGTTCTTGTTGAGTTTGTTGTGAATGAAGCTTTTGATAAAAAGAGAAACCATGATATGAGAGGAATTAAGGAGACACAAAAGCTCAAGATTGGGGATGCCCAAGGCACGCCAAGATAATATTTCAAGAAGTCTCAAGCATCTAAGCTTGGGGATGCCCCGGTAGGCATCCCACCTTTCTTCTCCAACAACTATCGGTTAGTATCATTTGAGCCTAAGTTTTTGCTTCTTCACTTGAGTTGTGCTATCCTTGCAATGTAGTTTTATTTAGCTTTGCTTGCTGTTTGAATAAAGTATCAAGATCTGAAATTCTTAAATGGGAGAGTCTTCACATAGTTGTATAATTATCTGACTACTCATTGATCTTCACTTATATCTTTCGGAGTAGTTTGTCATTTGCTCTAGTACTTCACTTATATCTTTTAGAGCACGGTGGTGGATTTATTTTGTAGAAATTAATGAACTCTCATGATTCACTTATATTATTTTGAGAGTCTTAAACAGCATGGTAATTTGAACGAAAACTATCATAGGAAGTGAATTGGATGCTATGATCAATTTGATACTTGATAATTGTTTGAGATATGGAGGTAGTGATATTAAAGTCATGCTAGTTGGGTGATTATGAATTTAAAGAATGCTTGTGTTGAAGTTAGCAAGTCCTGTAACATGCACGTATGGTTAAAGTTGTGTAACAAATTTGAAACATGAAGTTTACCTGGCTTGTGCATCCTTATGAGTGGCGGTCGGGGACGAGCGATGGTCTTTTCCTACCAATCTATCCCCTAGGAGCATGCGTGTAGTACTTGGTTTTTGATGACTTCTAAATTTTTGCAATAAGTATATGAGTTCTTTTGAATAATGTTGAGTCCATGGATTATACGCACTTTTACCTTTCTGCCTTTGCTAGCCTCTTCGGTACCGCGCATTGCCCTTTCTCACCTTGAGAGTTGGTGCAAACTTCGTCGGTGCATCCAAACCCTGTGATATGATACGCTCTATCACACATAAACCTCCTTATATCTTCCCCAAAACAGCCACCATACCTACCTATTATGGCATTTCCATAGCCATTCCGAGATATATTGCCATGCAACTTTCCACCGTTCGTTCATCATCATCATGACATACTTTACTTTTGTCATATTGCCATTGCATTATCATGTAGTTGACATCGTATTTGTTGCAAAGCCACCATGCATTATTTTTCATACATGTCACTCTTGATTCATTGCACCATCCTGGTACACCGCCGGAGGCATTCATATAGAGTCATATCTTGTTCTAGTTTTGAGTTGTAATCCTTATGTTGTAATCAATAGAAGTGTGATGATCATCATTATTAGAGCATTGCACCAAAAAAAGAAAAAAAGAAAATAAATAAAAAGGGCAATGTTACTATCTCTTTTTCCACACTTGTGCTTCAAAGTAGCACCTTGTTCTTCATGTAGTGAGTCTCATATATTGTGCTTCAAAGTAGCACCATGTTTTCATATAGTGAGTCTCATAAGTTGTCTTTTTATACTAGTGGGAATTTTTCATTATAGAACTTGGCTTGTATATTCCTACAATGGGCTTCCTCAAATGCCCTAGGTCTTCATGAGCAAGCAAGTTGGATGCACACCCACTAGTTTTCTTTTGTTGAGCATTCATAGCTCTAGTGCATCCGTTGCATGGCAATCCCTACTCCTCGCATTAACATCAATCGATGGGCATCTCCATAGCTCATTGATTAGCCTAGTTGATGTGAGACTTTCTCCTTTTTTTGTCTTCTCCACACAGTCCCCATCATCATATTCTATTCCACCCATAGTGCTATATCCATGGCTCACGCTCATGTATTGCGTGAAGGTTGAAAAAGTTTGAGATTATTTAAGTATGAAACAATTGCTTGGCTTGTCATCGGGGGTATAGAAGTTGGGAACATCTTTGTGTGACAAAAATGAAGCATAGCCTAACTATATGATTTTGTAGGGATGAACTTTCTTTTGCCATGCTATTTTGAGAAGACATGATTACTTTGATTAGTATGCTTGAAGTATTACTATTTCTTTTATCAATATGAACTTTTATTTTGAATCATTTGGATCTGAACATTCATGCCACAATAAAGGAAATTACTTTGAGAGTTATGCCAACTAGCATTCCACATCAAAAATTATCTTTTTTATCATTTACCTACTCGAGGACGAGCAGGAATTAAGCTTGGGGATGCTTGATACGTCTCCAATGTATCTATAATTTTTGATTGCTCCATGCTATAGTATCTACTGTTTTGGGCAATATTGGGCTTTATTTTCCACTTTTATATTACTTTTGGGACTAACCTATTAACCGGAGGCCCAAATTTGATTTGCTGTTTTATGCCTATTTCAGTGTTTCGAAGAAATGGAATATCAAACGGAGTCAAAACGGAATGAAATAAACTGGAGAAGTTATTTTTGGAAGGAAAGCCACCGGATAGACTTGGACTCTATGTCAGAAGATACGGGAGCTGGCCACGAGCGTGGGGGCGCGCCCACCCCCCTAGGGCGCGCCCCTCTGCCTCGTGGGGCCCCTGAAGCTCCACCAACGTACCCCTTGCACCCATATATACCTACGTATCGTAAAACTTCCAGAACAGAGATTAGATCGGGAGTTCCGCCGCTGCAAAACCTCCAGAGCCACCAAAAACCAATCGGGACCCTGTTCCGGCACCCTGCCAGAGGGGGGAACCCTCACCGGTGACCATCTTCATCATCCTGGCGCTCTCCATGACGAGGAGGGAGTAGTTCACCCTCGGGGCTGAGGGTATGTACCAGTAGCTATGTTTTTGATCTCTCTCTCTCTCTCTCTCTCTCGTGTTCTTTATTTGGTACGATCTTGATGTATCACGAGCTTTGCTATTATAGTTGGATCTTATGTTTCTTCTCCCCCTCTACTCTCTTGTAATGAATTGAGTTTTCCCCTTGAAGTAATCTTATCGGATTGAGTCTTTTATGAGAACACTTGATGTATGTCTTGTCGTGCTTATCTGTGGTGACAATGGGATATCATGTGCCACTTGATGTATGTTTTGGTGATCAACTTGCGGGTTCCGCCCATGAACCTATGCATAGGGGTTGGCACGCGTTCTTGACTCTCCGGTACAAACTTTGGGGCACTCTTTGAAGTACTTTTATGTTGGTTGGATGAATCTAAGATTGTGTGACGCATATCGTATAATCATGCCCACGGATACTTGAGGTGACAATGGAGTATCTAGGTGACATTAGGGTTTTGGTTGATTTGTGTCTTAAGGTGTTATTCTAGTATGAACTCTATGATGGATTGAGCGGAAAGAATAGCTTTATGTTATTTTACTACGAACTCTTGAATAGATAGAACAGAAAGGATAACTTTGAGGTGGTTTCGTACCCTACCATAATCTCTATGTTTGTTCTCCGCTATTAGTGGCTTTGGAGTGACTCTTTGTTGCATGTTGAGGGATTGTTATATGATCTAATTATGTTATTATTGTTGAGAGAACTTGCACTAGTGAAAGTATGAACCCTAGGCCTTGTTTCCTAGCATTGCAATACCGTTTACGCTCACTTTTACAACTTGTTACCTTGCTGTTTTTATATTTTCAGATTACAAAAACCTATATCTACCTTCCATATTGCACTTGTATCACCATCTCTTCGCCGAACTAGTGCACCTATACAATTTACCATTGTATTGGGTGTGTTGGGGACACAAGAGACTCTTTGTTATTTGGTTGCAGGGTTGTTTGAGAGAGACCATCTTCATCCCTCGCCTCCCATGATTGATAAAACTTAGGTCATCCACTTGAGGGAAATTTGCTACTGTCCTACAAACATGTGCACTTGCAGGCCCAACAACGTCTACAAGAAGAAGGTTGCGTAGTAGACATCAAGAACCACTTGTCATTTCCTTCTGCTCCTCGTTGGGTTCGACACTCTTACTTATCAAAAGGACTACGATTGATCCCGTCGTCAACCCCATCGTTTTATCCTTAATGGCAACGATACAAATACGTGTCATGTCCCTCATACATCCTTGAGATTGAGCACCACAAGATCAGACCAATCACAAAACACCTCTCCCAATGCAAGATAGATTAATCTAGTTAGCCAAACCAAATTAATAGATCGGAGAAAAATACAAAGCTATAATAATCATGCATAAAAAGAATTCAGAGAAGACTCAAATAATATTCATTGATATTTCTGATGATAAACCTACAATTCATCGGATCCCAACAAACACACCGCAAAAAAAGGATTACATCGAATAGATCTCCAAGAACATCGAGGAGAACATTGTATTTAAGATTAAAAAGAGAGAAGAAGCCATCTAGCTACTAGCTATGGACCCGTAGGTCTGTGGTAAACTACTCACACATCATCAGAAGGGAAGCAAGGTTGATGTAGAGCCCCTCCGTGATCGATTCCCCCTCTGGGAGAGTACCGGAAAAGGCCTCTAGATGGGATCTCACGAGAACAGAAGCTTGCGGTGGCGGAAAAAGTGTTTTGGGTGGCTCTCTGTTGTTTCCCGATTTTAGAGAATATATAGACGTGGAATTAGGTCAAGCAGAGCAATGAGGGGCCCATGAGGCACCAGGGCACGCCTACCCCCTGGGTGCGCCCTGGTGGCTCATGGCCACCCCCTTCATCTTCTGACTTCCTCCCGAAACTTCTAGTGTCTCTTATGTCCAGAAAAAATCGTCAAAAAGTGTCATGGCATTTGGACTTCATTTGGTACTCATTTCTTGGAAAACCAAAAATAGCCAAAAAAACAGCAATTGGCACTAAGTTAATATGTTAGTTCCAAAAAAATCATATATAATTGTATATAAAACATCCAAGATTGATACCATAATAGCATGGAACAATCAATAATTATAGATACGTTGGTGACGTATCAGCCTACCATCGTCGTCATCTCCTGCATTTCTCGCTGGCCCCACGCATGCAGTAGCGTGCACTCGCAGTTGCAGCTCCAGTGGCGACGATCGCCGACCGCAACACCCATCAATGAGCTCGCAATGTACTCACCTTGGTTGCTAGTCGCGTCAAAAATTCCCGCCGGTCATGCAAAACAGGTGTGTTGGTTTCAGCAAAAAAGGGCATCGGTGCTTCCACTCCGTCACCATCGTAATAAAACCGCTCACTGATTATATCTTTTATGGTTACCAGTTGCAGCAAAACATGTGTTGATACTCCCGTAGGAGTTGTTGGATTTTCCCGAAGAGGAAGGGCGATGTAGCACAAGAACAGAAAGTATTTCCCTCAGTTAAAACCAAGGTTTAATCGATCCAGTAGGAGTCAACAAGCTAACAAGGTAAACAACACATGCACACAAATAAAATAAAATCTTGCTCCCAGCTTGGCAAGGGGGTTGTCAATCCCCTCGTCTTGCTAGTTGCAAGATTAAAAGGAAATAGTGATTGATAGTGGTATGGGAAATGACAAAATAGTAAAGGTAAAATAAAATAGCAATTATATAAATGCAAGTATTAATGGAGAATGGACCCGAAGGTCATAGTTTCACTAGAGGCATCTCTTGAAAGCAGGTAGTGGTATGGTAGACAAATTACTGTTGACCAATTAATAGAAAAACAACAATTTATAACTATGATCATTCATGGCATAAAATTTTATTCGCATTACCTCTGTGATACGTCTGTGATAATTAGACCGTATTACTCAATGCAATAAACAAGATGGCATAATGTGGACAGGAAGAAATCTAGTAATAAGATAATTCCCCATCATTTGATCTTTAATGCAAAATATAAAAATATGTATCTTGTCCCTTTCTATCATTGGGATATAGAAATCACCGCAAGATTGAACCCACTACTATGTACCACCCCCTCTAAGGAATTTCCCATCTATCTTGGCCAGAAAGACTAATAATTCGGAAAGCATACATAGCTACTTAATTATACGACAAAGAAACTTCAGAAGAATCGATTGATTTCGATGAACAATCTGATCATAAATTCACAATTTATCAGATCCCAACAAACACACGACAAGAATTACATCGGATTGATCTCAAAAGATAACATGGTATTGAAGATCCAAGAGAGAGAGAACCATCTAGTTACTACAACGGACCAGTAGGTCCTAAAGGAACTACTCACATATCATCATGGAGGCATCACGGTTGATGAAGAAGCCTTCGGCAATGGTTTCCCCCTCCGGTGGAGCTCCGAAATAGGGATCCAGGTGGGATCACTTCGGAATATTGGTCTGCGTCGACGCTATTTTTTTCTGGATTGCTTACGATAGGTTTTGAGATTTATGGGATTTATAGGCGGAGGAATTAGGTCAAAAGGTGGCTCATGGGGGCACATGGACACGTGGTGCGGCCACCCCTTGGCCACGCCATGTGTCCATGTGGGAGCCTCTTGGGTCCCCTCGATGTCTTCCGAAGCTTCTAGTGTTCTTTCCGATCCTGAAAAATATTCAAAAATTGGCATCTTATTTGGACCTTCCTAGATAATGATTTTCTGCTAACCAAAAACAACCAAAAAACAGCAGGTAGCACTAGGCACCAAGTTAATAGGTTATTCTAGAAAAAAATATAAAAACATATAAAAGTGATAATATAATAGTGTGAAACAATAATAAAATTATGAATATGTTTGAGACATATCAGACGCCACCCCCTAATACATCTCAAACGTATCTATAATTTTTTTATTGTTTCATGCTATTATATTATCATTTTTATATACTTTTGATAGCAATTTAAAATATTTTGATGGACTAACCTATTAATCTAGTGCCCAGTGTCAGTTCCTGTTTTCCGCTTGTTTTTTGTTTTGCGTGAAATCAATATCTACAAAGGTGAATTATGTTGCCGATTTAACACGATATTTTTGGGCAACAAGAAACACTGGAAGCTTCGGGAGGAGTCGAGACGAGCCACGAGGGACCCACATTTACATGTGGCATACCAAGGCCAACAAAGCGTCGAATGGAGCACGATACGAGCACGAGTGCTCATACCAACGCTCGTAGTGATTGTCGTCGACACTAGATACTATACATGGGTCGACACCTAATTCTCAATGATGAGAGCACCATTCGCAAAGTAGAGCACCCGGACCCATCTTCCAACCCTAGCTGCCGCCATTTTCCATCTCACGTCCATAGCCGCCGCCACGAGCATCACCATAGCAATATTCTCCAAGTTAGTCATACTTGTAATTGGTGCATCGGATCCAGCAACTATGTAAGACATATTATCAATCGATCACTCATCTTTATGTCGTCTTCTATGAGTTCATTTTGTGATCCGATCACCATGTGTGACCAATTCGGTAAGGCAATGGGTTGAGTCAAGGCCTGGCAACCCAATGTATTTGTGCAAGGGATCATTGGAATGACTTTGTGTATTTAACGTTATTTATATGTGTCTAATTGTAATGGAAATGTCTCTTGTCTTCTTTTAGATCTAAGGCCATGTAGGTACCTAGGATCCTGTTAATCAATCCAAGAGGAGGTAAGGAGCAAGGAGGGCGTGTAACGCTACCCCGAGCAGCGGTGAGTGAAGGGGTTAGTACGATAGCAGAAAGCTATTTCTTGGGGACGAATGAGGTGTAGTCATTAAACGCCCGATGCTTTTGCATGAACGTTTATTCTTAATAACCAAGGTAAACTAGCGCGATGGTAAGGGCCTATGGTTGGACAACTGACTCTTGATGTAGGTCTCCCACCGGTCAAGACGTACTCGATTTGCAGTTCACGCAGGTGGTTTCTTCATAGGTTTTCTATGTTGAATCATGTGCTCCTTTTAGTTTGATGTGAGGTGCTCAGATTCATAAAATTGGTTACACCTTTTTTATTCACTTCCTAACTTGCAAGAAACATGAATAGTCTCTGCGTGCGTACAGATGCCACCATTGTCAAAGTCTCATCATCATCGTGACTCCTTGCTTTTGCGTTGGCTACCTCCTTCCCACCCCCCCCCCCCCCACGGCGCACAATGGATTTCAGCACCTATTGTTCTTACTAGTTGTTACCCACTAGAATTTTGCAGTGACTCATCCCATTCAGAGGAAAATGATACACCGACTCCCCGTGTAATTGGAACATTGGTGAAGAATGTCCGATTACCCCCATATAAAGTAGAAGGACATGCGTTTTTATTATTTATTGATTTCTTGATTCTGATGTATATTGAATTTTGATGCTCTATTGTTGATGGACATTCTGAAGATCTCTTTATTCCATCATTTTTTTTGCAAAACATTTGTGTGTATTCTTGGATAAGGAGGCAAGGAGTCAAGTCGGTGGCTCTTTTATGAATGATGATAGGTCCGAGTGTATGATAAATTATTATGTGCACATTTCCCACTTATTTGTGTCCTCTAGGCAGTCAATTTTTTTATTGTTTTATATTAATGAATTACACATGCCTTGTTTATGAACAATTGATTGCACCTTTGCTTATTTCATGTACAACAATATACTGCTAGTGTAGTAGATCTTATGTAGTATTAGTAGTCAAGTTAGGCATTAGGAAGAATAACAACGTAGCTTACAAGAATGGAACATAGGGATGTCAAACACAATTTATAATCAGGTGCATCATATATTTTGTGGAGAATGGATTTTAGCAGAGCCAACCACTAACGAGCTAATGTGATGTGAACTATCTGTTTTTATATACTCTAATGAGTTAAATTTCACTGAATTATATTCTAACATCATCAAATGGAATGTAATGACAATATAATACATTTGCTTTGCTTTTCAGGCTGCGTAGCATATATTTTTTATCGACCATTGTGTTGTTGCAAAAAGTTGTTCAAATAATGGTGGCACTTTTTGATACGGCAACAACAATGGAGCAGAACAATCCCGATAATATGCATTCATTCTTGGTTGGACAAGTCCTATATCATTATTATGTTTTACCATTTTTTGCATATTTTGGAGATAATACAAATATGCCCCAAAGTGGACACCACATTATGTTATATTTGTATTATTAAGGGCAAATAATGGAGATAATACAAATATGACCTTATTATATCATTATTTTTACGGTCATCCGTCTGTAGAAAAATCCGATTATACTGCTTTGGGGTCGTAGATTGGAGATGCCCTTAGCATAATATTATTGAGATTGGACAAACCCTATATTCTTGGTTGGAAATATACCCTAGAGGTAATAACATTTGTATCATTATATTTCCATATTCATAATTAAGAGTTTATATTATATGCTATAACTGTTATGATCCTGGAATATGTGATTCAGTGGAAAACTCATATGCACGTGTGGAATGATAAACGATAAATAAAAGGTTCCTAGTCTCACCTATAAGACTAGCTGAAGTGTTGTTGATGATCATGTTTTTTGGATCTTAGGATATCATTAAGTGTAACAATGATCCTGAAATGACATTGAGATTATGACGTCGGAAGAACGGTCATATTAAGTTGACCCAGTCTTATTTGTTATGAATTGAGTTAATACCGTCTGCATTAAATTGTAATAACACGGAGTGTTAACATGTGATATTGCTCCTTAGACCATGAGAGTATGGTGGGCACTTCTTACCATACGGTGGGCTTTGGGGTTGCTCAAACAGCACCTGTAACACGGTGATCATAACAACAACTTACGGGTTCATCGGAAAGTTTGACAAGTGCCCGGAGAGCTTGAGAAGTGGGATTTGCTCCTCCGATGATGGAGAGATATTCTTAGGGTCCTCTCAGTGTGAAGGCAACGATATCGTCTGGCCAGACACACATGATTTCATCACGGAGATTCCAGAACACAATAACGAGAAAGAAGAACAAAACCGGTAACGAAGATTTCGGTATAGTGAGCATGGTGATGACTCAGGAGGATACCGATGCATCCCGGGTTTTGTGAAGTATCGCGAAGCAAAGGGAACATCACATGATAACCAAAGGTTCACTCAAATATCATTCGTGTACTCACATGGACCAATATGGACATCCACGGTCCCGTTGTCGGTCATTGAACGAACGGTTTCGTCCATGTATGTGAGTTACCGAACCTACAGGGTCACAAGCTTAAGGAAATCATGATCTGCTGAGTGTTAGTAGGACGGGAGTCATGAGAATATATTTGTGAAATTATTTCATGAATATTCAGTAGTTCTGAGAGGACCCGAAAGAGTTTCTGGGTCATTGTAAGGGTTTTGGTGGGTATCGGGTAATATCGGGTATTACCGATAAATTATATATAGGTGGAAAAAGTTTCCGGAGATGTTAAAATAACAACATGACTAAAAAGGCCAAGTGGTGGAAGGCAACTTGGGCCAAAAAGGCCCAAGTGGGAAAGTGCCTCCTTCCCTAAGGAAGGAGGCTGAATTGGGGAAGGGGAGGAGTCAGACTCCTCCTCCCCTAGGCCGGCGCACCAAGAGGGGTTCCTTCCCCCTTGGTGGCAGCCTTCCCTCTCCCTCCAACCTATATATACATGAGGATTTTTCTCTTTTGAAGATACAAGTTTTGGAGCCTCCTCTAGTTCTTCTTTTAGTTGGTCCTAGTTGACTAATTAGATCTTGGCTAATCCTCGTGTCCTCATAATTCGACGCCATGTGTGGTTCTAATATCCTTCCTCTAATTCTCCAGCGACGATTAGCTCTGGACGGCGAAGAGTGATACGTCCATTTTGCATCATGTTTTCATGTTGATATTATTGCATTATGGGTTGTTATTACACTTTAAGATACAATTCTTATGCCTTTTCTCTCTTATTTTACAAGGTTTACACGAAGGTGGGGGGGGGGGAATGCGGCAGCTGAAATTCTGGATCGGAAAGGAGAAAATCTGAGATACCTATTCTGCACAACTCCAAATGTCCTGAAACTTTATGTAGAATTGTTTTGGAATATATAAAAATATTGGGCGAAGAACCAACATAAGGGGACCCACCAGGTGGCCACAAGCCTGGGGGCGTGCCCTACCCCCAGGGCGCGCCTCCCGAGCTTGTGTGCCCCTGGTTAGCCCCTGGTGTCCATCTTCTGCTATATGGAGGGTTTTGACCTAGAAAAAATCATAAGAAAGCTTTCGAGACAAAGCGTCGCCGTCTCGAGGCGGAACCTGGGCAGAAGCAATCTAGGGCTCCGGCGAAGCTATTCTGTCGGGGAAACTTCCCTCTAGGAGGGGGAAATCGAAGCCATCGTCATCACCAACGATCCTCTCATCATGGGAGGACCAATCTTCATCAACATCTTCACCGGCACCATCTCCTCTCAAACCCTAGTTCATCTCTTGTATTCAATCTTTGCCTCAGAACCTTAGATTGGTACATGTGGGTTGCTAGTAGTGTTGATTACCCCTTGTAGTTGGTGCTAGTTGGTTTATTTGGTGGAAGATCATTTGTTTAGATCCTTCATGATATTCAATACCCCTCTAATCTTGAACATGAACATGCTTTGTGAGTAGTTACGCTTGTTTCTGAGGACATGGGAGAAGTCTTGTTATAAGTAATCATGTGAACTCCTTGCAAAAAAAACTAATCATGTGAATTTGGTATTGTTTGATATTTTGATGAGATGTATGTTGTCTTTCCTCTAGTGGTGTTATGTGAACGTCGACTATATGACACTTCACCATGATTTGGGCCTAGGGGAAGGCATTGGGAAGTAATAAGTAGATGATGGGTTGCTAGAGTGTTAGAAGCTTACACCCTAGTTTATGTGTTGCTTCGTAAGGGGCTGATTTGGATCCACGTGTTTCATGCTATTGTCAGATTTATCTTAATTCTTCTTTCATAGTTGCGGATGCTTGCGAGAGGGGTTAACCATAAGTGGAAGGCTTGTCCAAGTAAGGACAACACCAAAGCACCGGTCCACCCACATATCAAATTATCAAAGTAACGAACGCGAATCATATGAGCATGATGAAAACTAACTTGACGATAATTCTCATGTGTCCTCGGGAGCGCTTTGCTTTATATAAGAGTTCGTCTAGACTTATCCTTTGCTACAAAAAGGATTAGGCCGCCTTGTTGCGCCTTTTTTACACTTGTTACTTGTTACCCGTTATTAATTATCTTACAACCAAACTATTTGTTACTGATAATTTCAGTGCTTGCTGAAAATCGCTTGTCATTTCCTTCTGCTCTTCGTTGGGTTTGCCACTCTTACTTACCGAAAGGACTACAATTGACCCCCTGTACTTGTGGGTCATCAAAGCGCTACCGGATCGTGAAGGTTGCACGCTTGCAACCAAGGAGCGAGGTCGTGCTTTCGGTCTTCGGTTTGAGGGACTGTTCGTGGGCGGTATGACAGATCATTCATCGACGGTTTGAGGGACTCCAAGTACGATCTTAACCGACACGCTCTTCTTCCGCTGCAACTTGGTGATGGTAACGATCGTGATCCGAACCCGTTATGCATCTTCATATTGATCTTGGGTGATCGTAGGTGCGAATTTTTTTGTTTTCTACTACGTTTCCCAACAGTGATTAATTATGGGCGGTGGATGGACGAATTGGTGGCGCTGGCTTGTCATTCCTCGGTAACTGCACATATGTTTAATGTAGGCGGGCGGGTGAACGGGCTATCGTTTGAACGCGGGGCACCCGTATGCACTGGGAACCGGCGAGGGCGGCCCTCTCGGCTGACACGCCGCTTCAATCCCAGAGTGTTGTGAGAGGTCGCGTCGCTCTGAGCTAGCATGAATGCGGCACTGGTGCGCTGAAGCGGCATTGACTGGAATGCGCGTAAGCGCGGGAGAGGGGTTTTTGGTGGGCCAATGCAGTCAGAAACGGGCGTGACAACATTCTAGATACCCCAAAAGGTGTGCAGAAAAAGTACGTTCAGACCGGTTGGCGTACCAAAACAAGACCGTGTTAGATTGCAAAATATATCCAGACCATGCAATCTAGATTGTTGCAGATGGTTTGAGGGTTGGCTGCCCTAAGGTCAACTCCAACACACGACCCCAAATGGTCCGGCCCTGTCCATTTGGGGGTAAATGGACAGAAAACGCGGCCCAACGGGCGGAAGCATATATACAAACGTCCGGTTTTCGTCCGTTTTCGACGCATTCTTAGCCCAAATTTGGGCCGCGCTTGCATAGGAAGGGACAACACGCAGACGGGCGGTACGCGCGCCCTTGTCCTTCCCTGGCCCGCTCGCCGGGGACACAATGTGCCCACTCCCCCCCCCCTTCCAAAAAACCTCCCACGCCCTCTGCCCCCATCCCTCCTCCATGACCGGCGACCTGAAGAAACCCAGCCACCCGACCACCAGCGCACACCCCGCGACGAAGAAGAAGGGCCCAAAAGGCCTGAAGAAGCCACGGTTGGCGCTCATGTGGCTCGACCATGAATCGGCCGAGAGGAGGGTCCGCGGGACTGTTGCAGCGGAGAAGAAAGCCGCTACCGACTTCGCCACTGAGGCCGCCGCGTAGCACAAGGGTGCCTTCGAGGACAAGGAGGCCACCGTCGCCAAGGCGCACGCCCTCCTCATGCTAGGGTTGTGCCGACCTGCGTCGCCGACCATTCTCTCGGTCGCCGCCATGGCTACGGCTAGCATAGGTCCATCTATCGTTCGCTTTCCGCAGTGCCCGTCGCCCAGCTCCTCCATAACACCGGAGACGGCCGATTTTCATCCGCCAAGGTACCATGCTCAGCCCTTTTCTCCATGTCGCCGGACGGCGGCGTGATCACGCTGGTCACTCCCGGCGCAGCGCCTGTCATCGACCTCACCGTCACGTCAAGGTCCAGTGGCGCCGGCCAGTCGTCCGCCGGGGTGCAAAGGAAGCAGCCTCAGTTGATTCATACGGCCAACCTTCCCGAGGGCCGCACCCTGTTCGACAAAATGTCAATCCTTACACCGATGGTCGACGACCCCAACTAAACCGCATTCATGGAGAACGTCATCTACGAGGGATGTGGCCAGGCCTTCCACACCGAGGGCAAAGACCAAGGCTATGATTTCGATGCGACACAAAGCCAAGACGACCGCGGTCAAGACGGTGTCAACGAAGTAGAAGAGGCCGACGATCATGGCAACTCATGGCATGAAGATGAGGACATCTATTGCGAAGATGAGGAAGAAGAGGGCATCGACATTGCGCTCACCCAAAGAGCTAACGCACAAAGGAGAAGGCAAAGCATTCGTACGGGATCATACACCAAAAATGAGGACATGTTGATTTGTGAGAGTTGGATGGAGATGGGGCAAGATCCCAAGACCAGTGTCGAGCAAAAAGGATCTATTTTTTGGACAAGAGTTCATGAAACCTTTCATGAACGGAGGATGTTTGCGCCCTACAAGTTTGCGAGCAACCGTGGCATCGATTCGATCCAAAAGAGATTAGAGATGGGGGTTTATTCAACAAGAATGCGACAAGTACTGTGCCGCACTTGAGAGCATTGAAGCACGTTCCGTGAGTGGCCTAGGCGTGGGCGACTTGGTATGATCTCTCCTTTTTTATTGCTACAACATGTTTATGTTTGTTGTATCTTGTGCCCTTAGCTATTGCATTTGTGGCCATCTCTTTGATTGTGTAGGCATTCAAATTTTTGGAAGCCTTCAAGGTTCGATATAAGAACAAGCCATTCACTCTCACACATTGTTGGCCGCTCATCAAAGATTGCCCCAAGTTCAAAGGTCAATATGCCGCTTTAAATAAGAAAGGAGGGAAGGCGGCCGTGGATGCCGATGGAGATGTGGTGAAGAGGCCGTGGGGCAAGATCAACTCGAAGATTGACGAGAAGCGTGATGCGGCATCTTTCATTGCAATCAACTTTGCAAGGCATGATGACACAAAAGGATGTGAGGGACGAGAGGAAGCACCTAGGAAAGGAGGAGCAAATGAAGATATATTTGGGTCTCCAAACGAAGAAGCTTGAAGAAGAGGAAGCTCGACATGGAGGAGGCTGCCAAGATGGGGAAGCTCGACATTGAGGAGGCCGCCCAAGCGAAGAAGCTCGCGATCGAGGCCACCAATGTCGACACTAAAGCAAAAGAGGTGGTGCTAGTAATCCTGAGCGTGGACTTGACCAACATGTCACCAAAGAGAAGAAGTTGGTTCAAGAGCCGGCAAAAGTAGATATTCGACTGAGATGGCATGAACTAGGGCGGGCTCGGCCCTGGACTATGTCCGTTCTTTTTTAAGGCTAGCAAGTATGCCGGCCGATGGATGTGTTGCCAGCGAAAAAACTTGGGGGTGCATTTTGAAGGCTGTCAAGGGTGTCGGTTGCTGATTTTGTTGCTGACGAGAGACTTGGGGGTTGGTCTTTCTGTAGGCTGGCATATGTATGCCGGCTGCTGGCTTTGTTAGCAATGTGAACGACGGCTGCAGTGACAATTCTTTTTTAAACAATTCTAGACAGCTGGACAAGATGCGTCCGCACGATGTGTGCACGGCCAGCACATCATAAAAAACGGCCGGACACCGCCACATTGCACTACCAAGTCGGCCTAACCAGCCTCTAGCCTCGATGCTGTCCTACTCGCGCTCTATCGAACCAAAGAAATAGTATGAGAGACCCGCTTCGGTACAACCCCCTCACAAAACGTATAAAGGGTAGTATGGACATTTCACAAATTATACGCATTTTCCTATGTAGAACGTATATGTTGTAGGTTTGTACAATTCCTGATTCATTCCCTTTAGTTCTTTTTAGTTTTAAACTTTAAAAAGTGGTTCCTTGGGATTCGAACTACAGTCCTCATTGCTCACCATGCAAGCGCACAAACCTTCTCGGACACGGGATCAAGTATGCATACTGACCTTGTTTCCTCTTGTTAGAGATAGGTAACGCTAAGAAAAAAACACAGCACCGTTGGTTTTTCTTTCGTTTTTTTGGCACAGTTCACGCTCCGGTTTTAGTTTTCCGTTTTTGTTCATGAAATACAAATATGAACATTTAATAAAATTGTACAGAAATTTCAAAAAAATGTTCATGTCTTCAAACTTGATCGGAATGTCAAAACAAGAACATCTTTTAAAAAAGCGAACAAAATTTTGAACATGAACAGTTTTAGGAAAACAGCAAACTCAGAATTCGACAAAAAATCAGAAAAATATGAACAAAATTTGAATTCTGAAAATTTAGAATTTGTGAGAAATAAACAGAAAAAAAAGAAAAGTCAAAGAAGAAGAAACAGGAAAAAATAAAAAAGGAGAGAAGATAAAAAGAAAAAAAGGTTCAGGACCTTCGAGAAGGTTCCTAAAACACGGTTCACGATTTAATTTTGGACATGCATGAAATAACACCAACTTTTTCCAGTGGGTGGGTATGCCCATGGTAGGCATATATGCCAGGTTTGAACGAATTTCCCACACCATATGCAAGTTGTGTCACGTCCGCCCATTTACCGGCTAGTTTTCACCGAGAAAACTCCAGAAAATGAAAGAATTATCAAAAACTCAAGCAACTTGGCATGATGCCTTGATTTGATCACAGAATGAGGTGGAAAAAATTTAGGCCATTTGAAGGATGTCGAGAAATAACGCACCCTTAAGGCGGAGCCTTTTGGTCACCCCGAACACCCTCCATTAAACATGATCTAGTTTTGCACATTCTTAAAAAGACCCCAATTTTTTCAAACAGGTGGGCATGACCATGATAATCAACCAAGACAAATTTGAACGATTTCTGACACCGTATGCAAGTTGTGACACGTCTGCCCATATATCGGCCATTTTTTACCGATAAAACTCCAAAAAAATGCAAAATTTGTCGAAAACGAAAACAACTTGGCATAGTGCCTTGAATTGGTCATACAAGGCATGGAAAAAATTAGGGGCATTTCAAGAATGTCGGGAAACGACGTGCTCTCAGAAGAAGCCTTCTCACCTACCCAAACAACCGCCGTTGAGTGGTCTATCTTTGGACATTCTTCAAATCACCCCAACTTTTGCAAGAAGGTGGGCATCTCCATGGTAAGCATCCATGTCAGGTTTGAATGATTTTCGACACCGTATACAAATTGTGACACGTTCGGTCATTTATTAGCTTTTTTGATTGGAAAACTATAGAAAATACAAAACAAAATAAAAACAAAAACAGCTTGTTATTGTGCCTTGATTTGGTTGTACGAGGCCATAGAAAAAAAATTAGGGTCGTTTCAGGGATGTCGAAAAACAACGTGCTCTCGACGAAGCCTTCTAGCCTACCTGAACCCCCATTTGTTGAACATCCTCCAAATAACTCCAAATTTTGCAAGCAAGCGCGCATGCACACTTGCTTGCAAGAATTAGGGCCATTTCAAGAATGTTCAGAAAAGACCATGTTCAACGTAGGGTGTCTGGGTAGGCCAGAAGACTTCATTTGAGAGCACGTTATTTCAAAAATTGTTCGCACTTTCAAAGCTTGTTCACAAATTCAAAAATTGTTCGCGCTTTTAAAATATTTTTCAGAATTTTCAAAAATTGTTCCTGTTTTCCCTATCATTTATTGATATTATTGCTACCAGCTCATTAGTACTAAACTGTTCGTCTCCACCTTAAAAAAAACCCTTAATTAGCATTATTACATCACGTCGTTACATACCGAGATGTAATATTGTTCAGAATTTTAAAAATTAATTATTGCATTACTACAATTTTTCCCAAAGAATTCACATTTTATCATGACAAAAAAAGTATTTACATCTTGACAAAAAGAAAATAATGATGAAGTATCAGAAAGAACAAAAAAATATACTAAAAGTTGGAGGCTATGACACGAATCGCTCTACTAAGCAACATGCACTAAAAATGAGAAACACAAATACTGAGGGAGAGACGTGATGCTCGCTGAAAAGCCATCTAGCGCTTAAAAGCCCATCAGTACTTGTGTTTCTCATTATTTGTGTTTCTCATTTTTCATCTAGCGCTTAAAAGCCCATTAGTACCTAATCCTTTGACTAGTAATCAGGTATGTCCCCTCAAAAAAAATCAGGTATGATCTTCTAAAAAAAGAAGTAATCAGGTATGATCTTCACAAAAATAAAAGAAGTAATCAGGTATGATTTAGGGTCTTCTTAAAAAAGGCATGATCTAGGAGCCACTAAAATGTTGTTGCATATGCCAAGATAAGGAGGCCTCTCCCCAGCAAAACCGGAGCCTAGCATATATGCAGGCGAGAATTAAAGAGCCAAGATAAGGGGACGTCCCTTCTTTCGAGTGTTCTTATATAGTGCTTTCTAATAACATCAGTGATTGTGTAGTCAAGTGGCAAGCGTTGTAATCAGGTGGATGAGGTTCCGAGTTCAACTTCTCACAAAAGGTTAATTGTTTTTTACGTCGCGCCCAGTCGTGCATGGTCCTGTGCGTTGTAGTTGTACGCAGGCCAGGTCTTTTAACACGGACGTATTTTAGAAAAAAGACAATTCTACCCTTTATTATGAAGAGGTACCAGGTAATCTCAGTCATCTATGTGTTTATGTGTTTAGGGGGTGTATCGAAGCAGAGCGATAGTACGAGCTACAGTAGTACTCCGCCGTGGCCCGTGAGCTAGACGCCTCGACCTCTGTCTTGGCCCTCCATTTCACGGTACAGGTAGTAGTAACTCTCTGCAGTCTGCACCACGCGTTGCTTCTGCCGGTAGGCAAACCGTAGGTAGGCAGCGGAAGCCAGTGCGGCAGGTAGAAAAGAAAAGAGTGGGCTATGGCTTTGCAGCGGGTCTCGTTTGCTGCGTGCTCGCCGATCGGCCTCCGCCTACCCATTCGAGCCCCAACTCTGTGTCCTCGCCATGTCTTGTTCATCCTGCTTCGAATCTCTCTAGCTGAGGTATACAACTATGCATATGCATGCATGCATGCTACGTGCGCTTTGTCCTCCTGCGCGCGTGTTGCGACCATCGACGAGCAAGCATACAGACAGAGGTGCACTCCATCAAGGGAATATTATCTCACAGCTCGCGCACACAGAGACACTGCTATACAATGCAGTGCTACAGTACATATATATACGTGACCTACGTTAGTAGACTAGCACGTACTAGTATCTCTGTTGGCATTGGATTTGGATGTGAAGCAGCATGCGGTGCAAATCTTTCTAGGAGCTTGTAGAAAGAAAGAAATGCAGTGTGCACATTTGTAAAAGAAGAAAACTAGCCTGTCACACTGCAGCCAAATAATAAAGGAGGAGCTGTCACCCGCGTGTAAAGACCGTGGAGCAAACCGAAGACGCTAGCTGCCGTTTATTCTGCCGAGGTAGGAGTCGCGACCAGCGTATCCGCGGAGAACTAAAGTTTGCAGTAAATGGGGATGATACCACACACGGCACGGCTAGTAGGAGTTTGGACTTTGGCCTTCTTTTCTTCTCGTGATGAGTTGCGCCCGGCTTGTGGTACGTAGATATACGTGAAACTTAATGGAGCCCTATCTTACGGCTTCTGGCAAGGAGATACGTACTGTAGATGATTTCCAACTCAAAGATTGTTTTGTTCACAAAAAAAAAAACGCTAAATGCGAAAATTTGAACCCGCTGCATGGAAACGGATGGAGCCGCAAAGTGCTGTCGATGCGCATTGTTATTATGACTTGATCTGCACGAGACGACGACGGAGCGCTCCACAACGCGTCGCCATGCATGCACGCACGCACGTATGCATGCAGCGGCATATACTCCGACTGCACTACGTACGTACACGCAATGATGTCGAACCCGCACAGCACAGGCGCGCCGCGCCGTCCACGGACAAGACGTGCAGTACGTTTCTTGTCCCCGCTCCCCTAGCTTTCGATATCATCGGCGGCTACTCCTCCGCCTGAGCCTACCAGATTCTGTTTCCGCTAGTTCATCGCATGCGCTGCTCGGCATCGATGATCTCGCTACTCTACTTCGCAATGCGCGCGGTAGGCCGATAGCTCTGCGCCCCTGAGCGTAGGCACGCGGCGCCCGCCCAAGGATATAGAACACGAGCCTGCAAGGGCAAGCCAGCCAACCCCACAGCAACTCCATCAAGGATTCGAGCGAGCGAGTGAGAGATGGCGAGGAAGCAGGGGGCGTGGAGGAGGAGCGGTTTGGTGAGGCAATACACCAGGTCCAACGTGCCGAGGATGAGGTGGACAGCCGAGCTCGAGAGCAGCTTCGTGCGAGCCGTCGACCGCCTCGGCGGCCGAGACAGTGCCAGTACGTTCTCGACCTCCCTTCGATTCGTATAGATTGTTTTTCCAGCTCCCTTCCCCCGCTGTCTCTTTGCCCTGCCTTTCATGATCTTGGTGTGATTTGGAGCTGCAGAGGTGACTCCGAAGCGCATTCTCGAGCTCATGGACGTCCCAGGGCTCACCATGTCCCACGTCAAGAGCCACCTTCAGGTCGTTCAGTTTTCTTCCTTCGATGCTTCTGGATTCTCTTGCTTGATGCTTCAGTTCACACCGTAGCAAGCTAGCTAGTCGATCTCTGGGATAATCGTGGCTTGATTGCCTGTCATATCTTCTATTCAAACAAACTAAGAATGTGCCGAGTATGTATGCAATGTAACTCGTTTTTGTTGTTGTTGTTTACACAGATGTACAGATGCACACCGCATGACAATGGAAAGAAAGGTGACGGAGGTGCCAAAAATCCTTGTGCCTCTCTTCCTGGTATGTAGTAGTACAGTTTCTTACTTAAATCTTCTTGCGATCCTTCGGATTTTACTAGTACTTCATGGGTAGTACTAATAGTGTAGTACTTTCTTTCTTGGGAACTAGTGCGTATTATAGTAAGACTGAAATTTGTTGATGATTGGCTGTAATGTAAGACAGCCCAGACTTGTGGTTTTGGGTTAGCTCGCTTTGTGGCCGTGGGGGGGTTCTGAATTCTGATTCTTCCTGCACATGCACGTACGTACACATGATGCTAAAGCAAAGCCAAACCGCTTTCTCCTTTTCCTTTTGCATGTTCCCGGCAGAGACGCAGCCACAACTTGGACTCAAGAATCACCCGTTTGCCACCGATGAGCGAGGCTCCGAAGGACTCACATTCCCACCCATGAAAAGGTTTTTTGCTCCGACTTTCCCACACCCAAAACTGCTCAACTTTCATGTAAAAAACTGAGATTAACAACACATTTTCCACGTCCATTTTCCCCCCTCTCTTTTCTTGGGTTCTCGGGTGAACAGGGCCAAGGCAGGGGCAGAGGTTGCAGCCTCATGCAAGAGCATGCAAGGGTACAGTGGTATGAGGATGATGATTCCTGGCAACCGGTGCTGCATTGATGATTACGTGCAACTGCAAGCAATGTCCATGGACAGGATGAGGAGGAGCGTAAACGAGGGCCTCCGGCGGCACAGCGCTGCTGCTGCAAGCCTCCAGGAATTAGGACCCTGGGTGCAAGGCCCGGAGGCCTCTAAGGTACGCCATGTAAAAGAAACGCTGAAAAAAAAACACTGTGCAAAAGCTTATCAAAAGAAGATATATACTCCTATCACATGCATGCATGCATCCCTCTCATGCTGTTGTATCTCCCTAGCTTATTGCTCATGCAGGCCATCGCATGCATATGGTTGAAGCAACATTTATTGAACCCACATCGTTTCTGATGTTTTTCTTGGTAGAGTTCTAGCATATCTACGGTACTCCAGATGTGCTCCCAGCATCGTATCTTTGACCTTTGTTTCTCAGTTTGGGCCATGCCATGCCATGCACATCCCTCCCTCCTACTACTCTTATGGGGGAAGCTCTAGTGATCTGACTAGCAGGGTCTGATAGTGGCTTTAAGGACCTGTTTGGTTTCAATAAGTCACCTGACTTATAAGTCAGATGACTTAAAACCAATGACTTATAAGTCATGCCTATTTAGTTGTCACCTGACTTATAAGTCACCTGACCACACCTTTTCATTTTATTTTTTTATGTAAAGATGGTGGGACCCATGTAAAAAGGAGTGATTTATAAATTTTAAGTTGGGGTAGAGCAACTTATGACTTATAAGTTGGGGTGCCTTATAAGTTGGGTCTGTTTGATAAAATAAGTCACTTTTTTCACTTTTCGACTTATAAGTTGGTGACTTATTTGGAACCAAACACGCCCTAAATGGGCATGCAAATCCCAGCTAGCTATCAATGGCTGTCGTGTTTCAAAACAACAATGTGGCGTGGTGTGGTGTATGTAGACTGGTGATGGTACGTACTACTCATTGACTAGACTGGTAGTAGTGCTGCATGCTAGTATAGGACGCTGCCAGAAATGGCTCTCGAGAACCCTCCCTATCCTATCCTTGGCAGGAATAATAGCTTTGCCCCAGGCAGCACCTGCCTCAGCTCGTCGACAATGATGTGCCAAAAGCCAAAGCAGCGGCTTTTGCAGCGCTCGCTCGGCTCCAACCCTCGCCGCAGTCGAAGCATCAGTTTTCATCATGGCCATGGGATCCATCGAATTCAAAACCAAGAACAAACTCATTAAAGCTCCTCTGATATAGTACTATCTTCTGATGCTAGCTCCGGTTGCACACAAAAGTTGACCAGTAGTAGTACTAGTATCTAGCTAGTTGTATGCGTGTGATCTTTTTTCTCCGGATGCACGTTAATACTGTACCTTCCTGCCCTGCCACCGGCTAGGACCAAGCTGATACACGCAGCCGGCAGTTCATCTCCTCACGTAGGATCACATCTCACACAGGAGCTAGCTGCGTCCCAGAGAAAATTAATTGAGAAAATATCACATGAAAACCAAGTTTCAATGGAAACCGATGAAAACCACAAGGAAACGATGTTTTAAAGTTTTAAAAAATCTTTAAAAAATATGAGATGTTAAGAGTGTGATGTTCTAGTACCATGTGAAATTCCCAAGTTCAAACACAATACCATTTACGAGGTATACGAAAAAAAACAAAATCAGCATTGAATAGTGCCAAACAGTACACGTCACTATTCATTGCTGAATTTGTTCTTTTCATAGCTCGTAAATGGTAATGCGTCTGAACTTGAATTTTTTCATGGTAATAGAACATCACCCTCTAAACATCCTGAATTCTTTTCTGATTTTTCCGGAACTTTTAAGTGTGGTTTTCACGAAGTTTTCTTTGAAACTTGGTTTCCATAGGATATCTCTTCTAATTAATTAGGCTGTAACGGCAGGAGAATCCTTTTTGCCATCCTTTCAGTTGATAAGTTTGCTATAGCAGTTTGATCTTTCTGTTTCCTAAGTTCTAACCTCCCCTGCACATATCGGTTTCACATCACAGGATAGCAAACCGGAAGCAGTCTGTCATCTGAACCATACGGCGAGGCAGTTATCTTCCATGGAGAGCTACGAGTGGGTGCTTCCTGTTCAGCAGTACAACCAGCGGAGAATATGAGCCGGCTTACTTGGGGGCCAACGGATGCTCGCCGTCGCCGTGCTTCGCCGTAGAGCAGAGAGCCGTGAAAGATGTCTCCTCTTGGGCCAGCCAGAGCAGCTGTGCGCTCTCACCGTCGTCGAGGAGCTTCAGCGACTACTCAGGGCCTCGGACTGCAGCTTTGCTGGGCAGGGGATTAACCTGGAACTCTCCCTGTCGATACCTGGATTGTAGTTTGGAACATTAGGCGTTGTAGACCGGCTTCAGCATTGGGTTCTCATGTTTGTTTCAGTGATCATCTGGTGTTGTTTTTGTTGGTGGTCCTCCAAGCATGCCGCAAATGGACTAGTGATTAGGCGCTTTTTTTCTGAAAAGGAGGGTACAGCCCTGGACTCTGCTAGTGACTGGTCGCTTTAAGAGATGCCTTGAATATAAGGCAGTATGACAAGGGATGTAATTATTTGAGTATTAACTGTCTTGGTAAACTCTGAAGGACCCTGGGACTGTTGATTTCCCTTTTGTATGTGGCAAGACTATCAGTAATATTATGATCACAAACTGACATAAAACATACATAACTGGATCGGTATTCTTTGTCATTGTGATTATGGTTTATAACTACTACCTCTCTCTCAGCTTATACGGCATACGCGTACTTCTAGGCGCCAATTTGACCAACCTAATATAAATCATATACTACAAAAAATATATCAACATAAACTTCGGAGTTTCTACTTTTAAAATGTATAATTTTTGTGTTATATAGTTTATATTAGGGTGATAAAATTGACAACCTAAGTGTACGCGCAGGACTTGTAAACTGAAACGGAGGTAGTATATATATTGACACAATATCGTAAAATAAATATGTGGTCATAGAAAAACTTGGACAATCAAAATGTGTCTTACACATCAGGATAGTGAAGAGCGTACAAAGAAAAGCGACATATTTTCACGAGTATCCTTTGCATGTAACTCATTTTGTTCCGGTTTGGTTGTGTTAGCGTCAAAGGAAATGTACTATCCACTAGAGATGCATTTCATCAATAGCAACTTTGATACCCTAGCCGCTAGAAGAAAAGGTTGCTCTCTTCCTCCTTTTTACGATCACTCCCTCACCTCCGCTTCGGTGGCCTATGTGGCGGCGGGAGGTGGATAAATCCCGGATCTCTTGCTAGGCTCAGGACACTCAGAGTCTTTTGAAGATGAACAAAGCACGTATTCCCAAGTATGCTCGGCTCAATTGATTGCATGCATTGGAGGTGCAAGAAATGCCCTACAACATGGTATGGACAATACAAAGGACATGAGAAGGAGGCCACCGTCATTCTTGAAGTCGTGGCCGATCAGGAGAAATGGATTTGGCATGCATATTTTGGGATGCCTAGATCTTGCAATGACATCAATATGCTTCAGCGATCACCACTCTTTTCACGGTTAGCCAATGGGGAACCACCATAAGTGGAGTTTCAAACAAATGGCCGCACATACAACATGGGCTACTACCTAGCAGATGGGATATATTTGAAACTGACTGCTTTTGCGAAGCCAATTTAGAAACCCCAAAGTAAGAAAGAAATTCAATTCCATAATGCTCAAGCAGCTGCTAGGAAAGACGTGGAGAGGGCATTTGAGATTTTACAAGGCCAGTTTGCTATTGTGCGAGGACCGACTAGGTTTTGGGATTAAGAGATCCTTCGTACATCATGAAAACGGCCATGATCATGCAGAACATGATTATTAAGCATGAGCGTGGGCAAGATTTGGTTTACTCCTTCTATGAATTGATGAGAAAGCCGGTGCAGTCGCGTAGAAGGGAAGACCGCATCCGAAACTTTATTGAGATTTACCATGGCTTTCGAGATCCAGATACTCACGAAGATCTTCAAACAGATTTCATCGAGGAGTGGTGCACATGGAATGGGCGACAAAACCAGTAGTTTGTCTCTATGTTTCATTTCATGTATGATGCACCATGTGTTATGTTTGATGAACAAATTGTCTTGAATTTGATATTGTGAATTGATGAACTATGTAATACTCCCTCTATTCCATAATGTAGTGCATATAGATTTTCTGAGAAGTCAAACTTAGTAAACTTTGACCAAGATGATGAAGAAAACTATAAATATCTACAATATCAAATATATAAAATATGAAAATTTAAATCATGATGCATCCGATGATATGCATTTGATATTCTGGATGTAAATTTTCTTCTCTCTATTTATGGTCAAAGTTCACAAAATTTGACTTTTGAAAAAAAATCTGTAGGCACTACACTATAGAACGGAGGGAGTAAGTACTATTTGTGTTCCATTTGTTTCGATTCAGTCGAGATGAGTTTGATAGTATATGTGTTCAGCATATTTTCATAGTTGAAGAAGGCCAAATGTCTGGATATCAATTTTACATCGTCGCTCCATTTCAAAAAAAAAATATTTACATCGTCGGAAAATTTTCTGGTGGCCTAAAATCTTCTCTCTCCTATTTCAGGGCATCAACTTTTACATCGTGTGTTGGACATGCTCTAACACCAAAGGAAAGGAGGTATCTGGTCACATCACGTTAACTCACATGGTGCACAGTACATGTGCAGGCATACGCCTCAGCATGCAGCAGATCAAACAGTAGAGATGCTGCTTAAATTCAGGTTGGTATTCACCAGCAGCAAACGCAACGTACTCATGACCGCCATGGCCAAGCCATAGTGTTACCGTGTCCCTTCCTTGCTCTCTCTCTCTCTCTTTCTCTCTTGTCTCTCTGCTGGAAGAACAGAAACAGAATGATGAAAACATCAGTCACCTCGTGTGCGTGCGCGTGTTGTCTGTTTCAAGCTGGCGTTGGTCACAAAAAACGCACGAGAGCCTTCACTTCACACCTGTCACCCTGATTTGCTGGCTAAAAGATTGATGATCCCTGACTTCCCCAGTGACTTCCCCAGAGAGCCAGAGAGAGGCCCGAAGAAAAGCGGTCTAAAAAGATAGTTAGAATATACTCGTCAGTTTATGTGTTTGCCTTTGACGCTGCCGATGGCATCATCTTTTGTCAAAATCAGAGCGTCTCATCCCAAGTAGTAGTACAAATTATTACCATCATGAGCACCCACAGTGGTAGATCCCAGAGGGAAAACGTACGAGGACGAGGGATCTCCATCTTTTCTTTTTAGAAGGAGGCAAAAAGATTTGCCTATCCACTAATTAAACAGAAGAGAGTTGCCCCAGTTAACTAATGAAAAACCAGACTAAAACCATCACAAACCGCCAAGCGGCACACGCATGATACCCCGCACACACCTCAACCAAGAGGGCCTCGTCAAGATACACTCTCGCATCATCGTCATCACTTCTCCCCAATAGGCACGTATACTTTGGTAGTTCACTGAATTGCCCATAATAGTACTACTATAAAGTCTAGAGAAACAGTATAACACAATCATATCCAGCAACAAGAACGGGACGAGCACTGCAGCTTACAAATTGACATACTCAGAGCCAGGCAAGACAGCTGCGATACCGTTTCTTTGTATGTGGGATGCTCAAGCTGCGGCATGGCTGACGAGCATGCCGAACAAGATCGTTTCCTCTATATATTGCCGTTACAGGTGCTCTGATTGGTTGCAGCCGA
Organism: Aegilops bicornis; assembly: GCA_021605145.1. Classification (NCBI taxonomy): domain Eukaryota; kingdom Viridiplantae; phylum Streptophyta; class Magnoliopsida; order Poales; family Poaceae; genus Aegilops; species Aegilops bicornis. The sequence goes on from CM038674.1 coordinate 497,983,663, forward strand.
ATTGGCGCATCACTTCTTCTTTGTTTTTGTATCAGACACCAAAGCCTTGACACAAAGACGAGGCTTAGCCGAGACGAGTTCAGCTGGGAGAACAGACACCCCGGCCACCGAAGATCCAACGGGCACCCCAGAAATGGGGAGCACCTCCACTAGTACTGCCACCTGGACATTAGAAACACATTGCTACTGTAAGCAGTGAGCAAGATTAATGAAGGAGGTCGTTACAAACAAACTTTCAACCTGGCATACTCTGTATATAATCTAGTCTTCAGCTTGACATAGTGCGTAAATTATCGTAAAGTCTAGTAGCCGTCCATATACGTAAATGTTTGATGAATAATATTAGCTCGCTAGTCAAACGGTAGTGAAACATGCTGTGAAATTAAAAATGTTGAAACTACTTTGTCAGGTGCCAATACCTGACCAGACCTATATCAATTGTTATCATGATGGAATGACAAGGCCTTACTTCTACTAGTCAGCATTCAACATCGCTGTTTTAACATTTCAGTCCTTACATTATGGTGCTTTGAGTTTCTAATGTTAGATAGCTGACCAGTAAATTTGCTAAACTGTAAGAAATTACTGAAGGATTTATTCAAAGATACCTCAGGAGACTTGAGATCCACAATTGCGCCCTTAGCAACTGACTTGACAGCAGCAGCAACAACCTTGAAACATTGTTGCCTATCCATTAAACCTTGTTGAATTGAGCTGTTATTGTCATTCTTCTGCGTCTTATTCACCGTTTCATCAATGCCTCTCCTACTGTACCCAACTGCGAACTTTATCATAGGTTAAATGTATACTCAACTCAATAAGAACTAAGAAATATGGATAGTATCTTGTGGTCAATATATTTCCATGAGATATTATTGCTGGTAATGAAGTAACTTCATTCTTCAAAATAAATGCAAGATTTAGTCATCCCCTATGTTATGTGGGTTACTTGTAACAGCGCCATCCACAACTGCCAGATAGCGAAGTACTCAAGAAGTAGCAGACGAAGTCTAGCAATGCCTAGCTCACTATGTATCTTAGTTAGCAGCAGATAGGTATCTAATCCAGTACATACCCTAGTTAGCAGCAGATTTCCATCTAATCTAGTACAATGTCCTAGTTCCAAGAGGTCAATAGAAGTCTGGCATGTTTATACTGGTTGATGATGACTCCTATATATAACAGGAATGGCAAGTTAGTTATTGAGTAACCTATCAACCCAGAAGATAGTCTTCCCTAACCTCCTCTCTTTGCCGACAACCGTTTATGAGGCTGAGAGCTCCCACGCCACGGCTTAGTCCTAAGATCACAGAGCTCTACCACAGTACCACCCAAGGATGTAATTGTTTTTTATGGCTAATAATTAAGGATGGCGAGCATGGGGAACAGAACAATTGTAAATTGCACACGTCATCATACCATAAAAGTAAATAAAATGCAGGGAACAATTTTAATCAGCATATCCAATCAGTATACAAGACCAGCAATACTAAATATATTTTAAAAAGGGCTAGATAATATACTGGAACAAACTATTCGTTGAATTTAACTGAAGTTGCAATTTAATCTCACAGTAGAACAGTATAAGTAGTGCAATCTTATCCACCTTGATTGGCTCATCTTGATCGTCCTTATTCCTGAAGAAGTCCAGGAACAACTTTGACACAGTGGCATGTAGTTCTGTTTCTGATAGAACACAAGTTTTCTGAATAGGGAATATGCGATGACACCACCTGTCCATTCAGAGTAATGATTTAGAAAAAGGTGCAAGCTTAGATTTTCAGGACAAGATTACTGGGAGATATTATATCAGTTAAAGAAAAATAGTGAACTTCTCTACTGCAAGTCTGCAACTAGAGCTTAACTATATGAAACGACCTAGGAGCATTAGCTTCACTGTATGACATACACACTACTACCTTCATTTCTTGAATAAAATAGTGGCAGAAAGGTTGTATTTATATAAAATATAATCTACGATTACATCTAGCAAAGAGAAGATGGTGCGTTCTGCCTTTCTAATGCTCTGGTCCACACTACAGATCTGTTTATGTACGAAAGTACAAGCCAGCTCCCAGTTATATAATAAGATCCCAGCTCTCTCAGTTACGTAGTTTATCTTTCAAATTAGGAAGGTATCTTTTAGCTTGGGCTTGCCAATTAGAAATAAGATCTGTGATTGTTACCAAGATTGGATAGGTAGGCCTCTATATAAAGAGGGCCCCTTTTAAGGAATCAAGCAAGAATTACTTGCCTTCAGGGACAAGAGCATCTCCCTAACCCTAGTACACAATGTATTATTCAGCATATATACGAAAGAGGCAAGCAAGCGAGGATATGATACACAACCACTACACAGGATTGAGATAAAAAAATGATGAGGTATAAGATTGAATCAAGGTTGTCAATACTGTCAAGAAAATACTATAGAAGAAGTGTCATAAGCATTTTTCCATCATACTCTGGTCCACAGTGCATATCATTCAGCATATAGCCGGAAGAGGCAGGGGATGAGGGCATAGTACTCATTGTTAAGCTTCATGCATTGGCCAACGCAACCAAAAGTCCGAACTGATGGAAAGGGCTAGTGCAATCCACATATACTGTAACACCCCCTCTCACGTGTGACGGGGAAGACAAGTCAACACGTACAACGGGAAGGGAGCGACGACGCGCGAAACTCACGTATGACTCAAGAGGCCTCTACGTGGACACAAAGGGGGGCTACCAGCAATTTTTAATAAATTGCGAAAGTCAGGATTTGAACTCAAGATCTTAACTCTGATACCATGTTAAGCTTCATGCACTAGCCAACGCAACCAAAAGTCTGAACTGATGGAAAGGGCTAGTGCAATCCACATATACTGTAACACTCATAATAACAAAATAAGAATGAAACCAATAATATTTGAGTATAAAACTGAATAAGACTGTCAATACTGTAGAAGAAGTATCATAAGCTAGCATTTATTCGGTTCGTCAGTGAACAAAACGCAAAGCTTTCACATTTTCCAAAAAAAAACATTTCTTCAGTTCAAGGGAATCTAAAAAAAGATGAGTAGGTGGAATCATTGATCCACTTGCTAAAATGACATTTTCATTCTAGCAATATGACTAAATACATGAGTTCATTCAAAGAAGTTGAAAACTTACTGTGGAGATTTAAGCTTCCCAGATTTCAGTGAATGAAATACTTCGGTAAGCACCTGAACAACATGAACGCCACCAGTAGGGAAAGAGAAGAAAAGCAAACCACTCATTGATAGCTTAATCAATGAGAGATTCGAAGTCCTGTCAGGATTTCCACTTGTATCGGAGTGAAGTGAATTTGTTTCTACTTCAATGCTGCCTATTATGATGCAAGAAAATGCACAAAATCAGAAAAATACAGTTAAGTGAACCACCCACAATGATAATTGACACCTCTAGATCTAGCATGGCCAAAAAGTTATCAAGCACAATTTATACTAACCAGTAGATTCTGGCGCATCACCCTTCCCATTTGTTATTGTATCTTCTGAATGTTCAATTTCGGATGCCTCGGGAAATATTTTTCTTTTCTTTGTTGCCGCTTCTGTAACACATGGTTCCAACTTTTCAGAACTATGGCTGCTTGCGTCGCTAATATACTGTAAACAATGCTTTTATGTCAACATATTTCCATAAGGTGCAGAAACGTATGTCCTAGTTCACTGTAAGTTCACGGCATGAGAGATGTGCACCACATGGTGAATGGATGCCATACAAATTCAAGTGCAGCATCATGAAGATAACCAAATTTGAAGTAGCCGTACATTGCAGGCCTAGAACTATCAACTGCAGAAGAAAACTGGAAGTATAAGTAGCAAGATTAACCTCTCCAAGAATTGAAATGGCTTCCTTGGTTGCACTTTTCTCTCGTTCTGTAAAATGACAATCGCATCAAAAGAATTGCAACAGTCGATAGAAACTAGGTGTACAAGTAAAACTTTGCCACAACTAAGATGCATTTAAAATATGTTCTTGGTCATAATAAGTTACTAAATGATACTGCAAGTCACATACAGTGAATCATATCATACATCATTGTCTTTTATTTTTTTGTCTTTAATCTACCTTGAACTATATTCGGTTCTCTTATCATAAAACAGCTGCAGCTGATCCACCTACTAAATATTACTTTGCTAACATTTGAAATCCTGATTCACTTGACAGTAGCTTATGCAATAGTATACCCATTGCTGAAATCATGGAAAATACTAATTGCTCAATGTATGTCCAGTAGTGTCACGCTTTGTGTAATTCGCAATTTGGGTAGTGATGTGGGGATACTAGTGCAATCTGAAGATGGCAGTGCAAAATATATAATTTTCCATTTAGTTCCAAGACATAACACTCATAACAGATGCTAGAAAATGGAAGTAACTTTGGGACCTCCAAATTCACAACTAAACGGTACTAGTACTTGGTGCGTCGTGATAAAGGAAATCGTATAAATCTAGGAACAGATAGTCAGATATATCGCACTGATGAAGTTTCTAGTCCCCCTCCCCTAGGTATCCTTCAAAATGACCAAACGCGGCAGAATAACGCAAGAGAATCTAGCATGAAGGAGGGCGCGCACTGATGGGGCAGGTGATGAGGAAGCCGGAGTGCGAGCGCAGGAGGAGGGAGCCCGACGCGCGGTAGTCGTAGCGCGGGAGATTGATCACCGCAGCGTGCTGCTCCCATGGCTGCAGCTCCCGGCCGGCGGCGGCTTCGGCTACTGGCTCCGGCGGCTGCTCGCGGAGGGTGCTGGGGTTTCTGTCTCGTGCTTGGACTCTGGCGCCGCCATGGGGTTGGTCTGTTGAGCACAAGCCTCGAAGGGCAGTGGGAATTTGGGGCGCCGGAGCTCTCGATCGACTGGTCGCGTTTTGGATGCCCTACCAAAGAATACACGTACCGACTTCGAAGGCGTATCACCATTCTTTCCGTAAACAAAGTGTAGAGGCGACCCAATTGTTGGATGCTTAAGTAGGCGCTTATAAACAAATATAAAATACAAAAAAAAGGTATAACTCGCCCCACTGATGTGCATGCCCAGCCGCCTCTGTGGCCGTGGGATCCGATTTTGATCAGGCGACTCGGGAGCAACCTTAACCCATAGCCTAGGTTTGCGACTTGAACATTGTTGCAATCCTTCTCGACTGCAGCAAGGGGTCTATTGCAAAATGGCCAGGCATTAGGGAGGCCGACGGCTGCTCGATCCCGCAACGGCAACGACACTGATCTATATGGGGACGACCGCCGCAGATCCTGTGATGACGACGACCACACAGCTCCTCGCCGCCAGCAACCTCCACGGCTTGGTTAGGTACTGATCTATAGACCCCGTCGATTTTTTGTAGAAATGTTTCTCAAATCGATGGTCTTAGATGGTAGGAACACTGGCATTTCCCTTGTCAAGAAATCGATAGAATTTTGTGAACATAGGCCTTATTTCGACTGGTCAAGAGGTTTCCGGGACCGGAGCTACCACGGTGCTAAAAGCGTGACGATGAGGGTGTTGCGAGACTTCAGCGGTGGATGTTGTGACTGTTGGAAATATGAGCAATTTATCATATGATTTTATTAACAGAAGTACTAGATAAAGCATGACTATTATAGCAGAGAAACAAGTCATGTAATCTAACAGTAAGAAGGTAAATAACATCTGCAAATATGAACTATAACCAAACATATCTAGAGCAGACAGTAGAGCAAGTTGCATATAAGAAACAGAACTTAACATATGTAGAGCAGACACTAGAACAAAGAACTGTGGCAGGACCTCCAACAAAAAGAGCAAGAACACGTACGGGCGGCAGCAGCAGCAGAAGCACTGGACTTGGGGTCGACATCCTCGCCAGGCATGTCGTCGAAGAGGTTGTTGACGTCGGGGAAGAAGTCGTCATTTGGGAAGTGGTCGTCGGTGTCCAAAGCGTCCGTTATGAACAGGTCAGTAGTCGCGCAGAGCGCTTCCCAAAAACCTTATCACTCTTCTCCCGTATAGGACTCAAAATGGTGGGGTTTTGGAGGCCTGTTGTCCCAACTCACGGTGCACGCCGCAAGCCGGGATGAGGGAGACAACAGCAGCCCAGAGATTGGAACCGATGGCGAGAGGAAGAAGAAGTTCTGGTGCGCCTCTTTGAGAGGAGCGACCTCCCTTTTATAGGCGCAAGAGAAGGAGGCGAGAAGCCACCGACGGGAGATGAAGCGAACAGACTTCAGCCGAAGAGGCGTGCCGTTTGGATTCAGTGTCCACTACAGAAAAACGGTTCAGCTCCCGCGTGACCTTTCGTAGACTCGTCGTGCGTGGCAAAAATTTAGACATCGGCTCGGCTCATTCTTGCGGCGCGGCGCGGCGAGGCGGGCGGCGAAGGAGGAGCGTGCGTGGATGTCCCTCTTATTCTCATGCTCATACATATGGGGGAAGAACCTCCCTTTAAAGAGGTCCAACTCCCTCTAAACTAGCAATGTGGGACTAAACTTTAGTAATGCCCCTTGCCTTGCACGAATGGGCTAAGTGGGCCTCTAGAATTTATTAGGAATTTTTGAAATTGTTATTGGGTTGGCCCATAAAATAGATAAAATTCCAGCAATCCCCCACCAGATCCGAGAGGCACACAAAATTTGCCTTTGGTTCCAGAAAGCTGTTTTATATACCGGTGAAAGGATCGATATAGTTGACTAGAGGGGGAGTGAATAGGCAACTAACAATTTTCAGCTTTCCTTTACCAATTTAAACTTTGCATCAAAGTAGGTTGTCTAGATATGCAACTAGGTGAGCAACCTATATGATGCAACAACACCAAGTACACAAGTAAGCAAGGGATGTAACACAAGATAAACTTGCACGAGTAGATGGACGAGATAACCAAGAGTGGAGCCGGTGAAGACGAGGATGTGTTACCAAAATTCCTTCCCGTTGAGAGGAAGTACGTCTACGTTGGAGCAGTGTGGAGGCACAATGCTCCCCAAGCAGCCACTAGGGCCACCGTATTCTCCTCATGCCCTCACACAATGCGAGATGCCGTGATTCCACTATTGGTGCCCTTGGAGGCGGCGACCGAACCTTTACAAACAAGGTTGGGGAAATCTCCACAACTTAATTGAAGGCTCCCAACAACACCACGAAGCTTCACCACAATGGAATATGGCTCCGCGGTGACCTCAACCGTCTAGGGTGCTCAAACACCCAAGAGTAACAAGATCCGCAAGGGATTAGTGGGGAATCAAATTTCTCTTGGTGGAAGTGTAGATCGTGGCCTCCTCAACCAATCGCTAGGAAATCAACAAGTTTGATTGGCTAGGGAGAGAGATCGGGTGAAAATGGAGCTTGGAGCAACAATGGAGCTTGGGGGTGGAAGAGGTGGTCAACTCGGAGAAGAAGAGTCCCCTTTTATAGTGAAAGAACAAATCCAGCCGTTATCCACCAACTCAGCCTGCGACACACGGTACTACCCGCACCAGACAAGCGGTATTACCGCAAGGGCCCGTGGTACTACCACGACGCACTACGGTACTACCGATGGCACGGTAGGGGCTAAAACCAGTCCTAAGGAGCTAAGGCAGGTAGCGGTAGAACCGCTGGCGCCGTACTACCCCCCCCCCCCTTGCGGTACTACCGCAAGACAGGAATAGTCTAGTCTGGGAAGGCACGGACATATAAAAATACATCTGTGACTACTTCCGCTGAGTTTCGATCTATGCAAAAATCCAACACGGTACTACCGCAAGCCTGGAGCAGTGCTACCGCGTAAGGCACAGATGTAAAAAATTACATCCGCCCCTACTTCCGCTCATGCTACTGTGCCTGGCCAGAGCCCACGGTAATACCGTGCCCATGGAGCAGTACTACCGCATAGGGTGCGGATGTAAAAAATTACATCCGCCCCTACTACCGCTCGAGCAGTTGTGCCTGGCTTGAGACCACGGTACTACCGATCCCAAGGAGTGGTACTACCGTGAGCACCTGCGGTACTACTGCGCCGGTGGCCGGTACTATCAAGAGGGCTCATGTACTACCGCTCAAGAGCAAGATTACCGCATGCCCCAGTTCATCAACACTAGGAGTCCTTCATTTTGCAGAGACACGGAGAGACGGAGGATGCTCCAAAGAGCCAAAGGAAAGGTGGTGCAAAAAGGAACAGACGTGTATGTGTTGATTCCACCCAAACCTTTCCAAGGAGACCCCCTCTTAATAGTACGGCTTTCCTATGACTCAAATCCACCGAAAAGAAACGCAGAGAAACGCCGTCTTCAATAGTCTTCGAGGGGCACCAAACCGTCTTGTGTCTAGACATGATATATCTGAAATTCTCAATGCACATGATTAGTCCGCAAAAGCATTGTCATCAATCACCAAAACTACTAAGGGATAAAAATGCCCTTACAATCTCCCCCTTTTTGGTGGATTGATGACAATACGGGATTTGCACAAAGGGATATAAAATAGAACATAGGCAAACCCAACATCTATAAAATATAGACGGGCTCCCCCTAGATGTGTGCACTCTAGAGAAGTGCTTTGGACTGCACGGCACACATACTAGGATCAACAGTCCCCCTGTATTTTATAGACAGGGAGGCAAGATAATAAATATGATCGTAAAGTAACTAGCACAAGATAGCATAAGCTCACGGGCTACTAAGCAAGAAAGACAATAGGATACGCTAGAATGCATATGTCTTACACCATCTGAAAAGGAAATATGACTCACGACAAGCCAAACCAAAGAAAACGAGGTTCAACAGAACGAAAGCAAAGCGACAAAGCGAGACAACACACGACACAAGACTTGCAAATCCTACACTCTCTCCCCCTTTGGCATCGAGACACCAAAAAGGCAGAGAGGACCCCTAGACGCAGGTGGTAGCTCAAGCTGGAGCAATCACTCATCACACTCCTCGTCGGTCTCGGCAGCGGGGTTGGTATCCTCCTCAGACTCAGTCCATTGGTAGCTCTGCTTCGCCATCCATTCTTCCTCTGGCGTGATGTGCTTCTCGGACCCGTTGGATATCTCCTCGCCAAACGTCCTCAAGATCCTCTTCTCGCGGCGGCGACTCTCCTTGGAAGTAACATGGGTCCTGTACTGCCCCTTGGCTTGCATACAGAACAAGGCCTTCATCTTGGCCTTCAGCTTCCTAGCCATGAGGGCTCAGTAGAGGGAGGAGTATACCCAGCAGAGCTGTCCTCATCCGCTTCCTCCTCCTCAATCTCATCCTCATCCACGTCCATCTGAGCAGCCTCTGCCTCAGCACGGGTAGTGGTGTTAGCCCACTGGGGCTTGATGCGGAGCTTGATGGGCTCGTGACGGATCCAGTCGGGGGCAACAAACTCATCATTGGGGTAGAGCTTCTCCCAAATCTTCGAGATCAAGTGAAACAGGTACGGTCCATAGATGGGTACCTTACGGGTGAACACCGCAAACCGTAGCTTGCACCACATGATATGAGAGACATCAAGTGGTTGCGTCTGAGCACGACGCGCCTCCTCACAGATGAGCATCATATCCACGAGATAGGCATGTACCTTATCCTTGTCACCAATGTGCGGAAAGAGGGAGTTGCGGAAGATCCGATGCATGATGTCAAGGAATGGGTTCAGCACCCACGCCTTCTTGCCACTGGGAAGCGTCTTCTCAACATAGTATTGCTGAAGCTTGTTCTTGCTGGCGGACTCGGGGTTGGCATGAGGGCGAACACTGATACGTCCATTTTGCATCATGCTTTTATATCAATATTTATTGCATTATGGGCTGTTATTATGCATTATGTCACAAATACTTATGGCTATTCTCTCTTATTTTACAAGGTTTACATAAGGAGGGAGAATGCCGGCACCGAATTCAATGGAAAAGGAGCAAATATTAGAGACCTATTCTACACAACTCCAAAAGTCCTGAAACTCCACGAAAGTTATTTTTGGAAATAATAAAAAATATCGAGCGGAAGAAGTTCACCAGAGGGGGGCCCACCTGTCCACGAGGGTGGGGGGCGTGCCCCCCTACCTCGTGGGCCCCCTGTTGGCTCTATGATGCCCATCTTCTGCTATATGAGGTCTTTCGATGAGGAAAAAATCATAAGCAACCTTCCAGGACGAGACTCCGCCACCACGAGGCGGAACCTTGGCGGAACCAATCTAGGGCTCCTACCGAGCTGCTCGCCAGGGACACTTCCCTCCGGAGGGGAAATCATCGCCATCGTCATCACGAACGCCTCCTCTCATCGGGAGAGGGCAATCTCCATCAACATCTTCACCCGCACCATCTCATCTCAAAACCCTAGTTCATCTCTTGTATCCAATTCTTGTCTCTAAGTCCGGATTGGTACTAGTAGGTTGCTAGTAGTGTTGATTACTCCTTGTAGTTGATGCTAGTTGGTTTATTTGGTGGAAGATCATATGTTCAGATCCTGTATGCATATTATTACCCCTCTGATTATGAACATGAATATGATTTGTGAGTAGTTATGTTTGTTCCTGAGGACACGGGAGAAGTCTTGCTATTAGTAGTCATGTGAATTTGGTATTCGTTCGATATTTTGATGAGATGTATGTTGTCTAGCCTCTGGTGGTGTTATGTGAACGTCGACTACACAACACTTCACCATTATTTGGGCCTAGAGGAAGGCATTGGGAAGTAATAAGTAGATGATGGGTTACTAGAGTGATGTAAGCTTAAACCCTAGTTTATGCGTTGTTTCGTAAGGGGCTGATTTGGATCCACATGTTTCATGCTATGGTTAGGTTTACCTTAATACTTTTGTTGTAGTTATGGATGCTTGCAATAGAGGTTAATCATAAGTGGGATGCTTGTTCAAGTAAGAACAACACCCAAGCACCGGTCCACCCACATATCAAATTATCAAAGTACCGAACGCGAATCATATGAACGTGATGAAACCTAGCTTGACGATATTCCCATGTGTCCTCGGGAGCACTTTTCCTTATATAAGAGTTTGTCCAGGCTTGTCCTTTGCTACAAAAAGGATTGGGCCACCTTGCTGCACTTTATTTACTTTTGTTACTTGTTGCTCATTACAAATTATCCTATCACAAAACTATCTATTACCACTTATTTCGATTTGCAGAGAATACCTTGCTGAAAACCGCTTATCATTTCCTTCGCTCCTCGTTGGGTTCGACACTCTTACTTATCGAAAGGACTACGATAGATCCGCTTATACTTGTGGGTCATCAAGACTCTTTTCAAGCGTCGTTGCCGGGGAGTGAAGCGCCTTTGGTAGGTGGAATTTGGTAAGGAAAAATTTATATAGTGTGCTGAAATTTACTGTCACTTCTTACTATGGAAAGTAATCCTCTGAGGGGCTTGTTCGGGGTATCTTCACCCCAACCAGTAGAGCAAAGAGTTGCTCCTCAACATACTAAACCTATTGAAAATGAAATTATTCCTTTTGAAGTTCCTTCGGGTATGATGGAAAAACTGCTAGCTAATGCTTTTACAGGAGATGGAACAAAGCATCCTGATGAACATCTACTCTATGTGGATGAAATTTGTGGATTATTTAAGCTTGCAGGTATACCCGATGATGTTGTTAAGAAGAAGTTCTTCCCTTTATCTTTGAAGGGAGATGCATCGACATGGTATAGGCTATGTGATGATACGGGATCATGGAACTATAAACGAATTAAGCTGGAATTTCATCAAAAGTATTATCCTATGCATCTTGTTCATCGTGATCGCAATTATATATATAATTTTTGGCCTCGCGAAGGAGAAAGCATCGCTCAAGCTTGGGGGAGGCTTAAATCAATGTTATATTCATGCCCTAATCATGAGCTCTCAAGAGAAATAATTCTTCAAAAAATTTATGCTCGGCTTTCTCATAATAATCAAACCATGCTCGGTACTTCTTGTCTTTGGCTCTTTTATGATGAAGACTATTGAATTCAAATGGAATTTATTGGATAGAATTAAACGCAACTCAAGATTGGGATCTCGACGAAGGTAAGGAGTCGTGTATGACACCTAAGTTTGATTGTGTTAAGTCTTTTATGGATACCGATGTTTTCCGTAAGTTTAGCACCAAATATGGACTTGACTCGAGATAGTAGCTTCTTTCTCGTGAATCTTTTGCTACTTATGTTGATCTCCCTAAGGAGAAGTGGTTTAAATATCATCCTCCCATAGAAGTAAAAGTAGGTGCACCTATTAAAGTTGAAGAAAAGATTGTCACTTATAATGATCCTATTGTTCCTACTTCTTATGTTGAGAAACCACCTTTCCCTGTTAGAATAAAGGATCATGCTAAAGCTTCAATCAGAGTTCGTAAAAGCAATATTAGAACTTATACACCTCCTGAGCAAGTTAAAGTTGAACCTAATATTGCTATTGTTGAAGATCTCTTGTCTGATAATATTGATGGGCATGTTATTCAGTTCTGTGGTGAAACCGCTAGAATTGCCAAACCTTATGCTAAAGATAAACATGGACATGTGGTAGGCATGCCTGTTATTTCTGTTAAAATAGGAAATCATTGTTATCATGGCTTATGTGATATGGGTGCTAGTGCTAGTGTTATACCTATTACCTTATACGAAGAAATTAAGCATGAAATTGCACCTGCTAAGTTAGAAGATATTGATGTCACAATTAAACTTGCCAATAGAGATACTATATCAGCAGTGGGAATTGTTAGAGATGTTGAAGCCTTGTGTGGGAAAACTAAATATCCTGCTGATTTTCTTGTTCTTGGTTCCCCACAAGATAGCTTTTGTCCCATTATATTTGGTAGACCCTTCTTGAACACTGTTAATGCTAAGATAGATTGCGAAAAGAATGTTGTTACTATTGGCTTGGATGATATGATTCATGAGTTTAATTTCTCTAAATTTAGTAAACAACACCGTGAAGAAAAATTGCCTAGTAAGGATGAAATTATTGGTCTTGCTTCTATTGTCGTACCTCCTAGTGATCCTTTAGAACAATATTTGCTAGACCATGAAAATGATATGTTTATGAATGAAAGAAGGGAAATAGATGAAGTATTCTTTAAACAGGAACCTATTCTGAAACACAATTTGCTTGTTGAAATCTTAGGGGATCCTCCTCCACCCAAGGGTGATCCCGTGTTTGAGCTTAAACCGTTGCCTGATAATCATAAATATGCTTATCTTGATGAAAAGAAGATATATCCTATTATTATTAGTGCTAGCCTTTTAGAGCATGAAGAAGAGAGATTATTGAAAACTACAAGAAGCACCGTCTTTGCTATTGGATATACTCTTGATGATCTTAAGGGCATTAGTCCCACTCTATGTCAACATAAAATAAATTTGGAAGAAGATGCCTAACCAGTTCGTGATCCTCAACGACGTCTAAATCCTAAAATGAAAGAAGTGGTAAGAAAAGAAATACTAAAGCTTCTGGAGGTAGGTATAATTTATCCCGTTGCTGATAGTCAGTGGGTAAGTCCTGTTCATTGTGTCCCTAAGAAGGGAGGTATTACGGTTGTTCCTAATGATAAAGATGAATTGATTCCACAAAGAATTATTACATGTTATAGGATGGTAATTGATTTCCGCAAATTAAATAAGGCTACTAAGAAAGATCATTACCCCTTACCTTTTATCGATCAAATGCTAGAAAGATTATGCAAACATACACACTACTGCTTTCTAGATGGTTATTCTGGTTTCTCTCAAATACCTGTGTCGGCTAAAGATCAATCAAAGACTACTTTTACATGCCCTTTTGGTACTTTTGCTTATAGACGTATGCCTTTTGGTTTATGTAATGCACCTGCTACCTTTCAAAGATGCATGATGGCTATATTCTCTAACTTTTGTGAAAAGATTTGTGAGGTTTTCATGGACGACTTTTCCGTCTATGGATCTTCTTTTGATGATTGCTTGAGCAATCTTGATCGAGTTTTGCAGAGAGGTGAAGAAACTAATCTTGTCTTGAATTGGGAAAAGTGCCACTTTATGGTTAATGAAGGCATTGTCTTGGGGCATAAAGTTTCGAAAGAGGTATTGAAGTTGATAAAGCCAAGGTTGATGCTATTGAAAAGATGCCATGTCCCAAGGACATCAAAGGTATAAGAAGTTTCCTTGGTCACGCCGGATTTTATAGGAGGTTCATTAAGGACTTCTCAAAAATTTCTCGGCCTCTGACCAATTTATTACAAAAAGTTATACCATTTCGTCTTTGGTGATGATTGCGTAGAAGCATTTGAAATACTTAAGAAAGCATTGATCTCTGCATCTATTGTTCAGCCACCTGATTGGAATTTACCCTTTGAATTATGTGTGATGCTAGTGATTATGCTGTAGGTGTTGTTCTAGGGCAAAGAGTCGATAAGAAATTAAATGTTATCCACTATGCTAGTAAGACTCTAGACAATGCTCAAAGAAATTATGCTACTACTGAAAAAGAATTTTTAGCAGTTGTATTTTCTTGTGATAAGTTCAGACCTTATATTGTTGATTCTAAAGTAACTATTCATACTGATCATGCTGCTATTAAATATCTTATGGAAAAGAAAGATGCCAAACCTAGACTTATTAGATGGGTTCTCCTGCTACAAGAATTTGATTTGCATATTGTTGATAGAAAGGGAGCTGAGAACCCCATTGCGCATAATTCCTTGTCTAGGTTAGAAAATGTTCTTGATGACCCACTACCTATTGATGATAGCTTTCCTGATGAATAATTAAATGTTATAAGTACTTCTCGTAGTACTCCATGGTATGCTGATTATGCTAATTACATTGTTGCTAAATTCATACCACCTAGTTTCACATACCAGCAAAAGAAAAAGTTTTTCTATGATTTGAGACATTACTTTTGGGATGACCCACATCTTTATAAAGAAGGAGTAGATGGTGTTATTAGACGTTGTGTACCTGAGCATGAACAGGAACAGATTCTACGCAAGTGTCACTCTGAAGCTTATGGAGGACACCACGCTAGAGATAGAACTGCACATAAGGTATTGCAATCCGGTTTTTATTGGCCTACTCTCTTCAAGGATGCCCGTAAGTTTGTCTTGTCTTGTGACGAATGCCAAAGAATTGGTAATATTAGTAGACGTCAAGAAATGCCTATGAATTATTCACTTGTTATTGAACCATTTGATGTTTGGGGCTTTGATTACATGGGACCTTTTCCTGCATCTAATGGATATACTCATATTCTAGTTGCTGTTGATTACGTTACTAAGTGGGTAGAAGCTATTCCAACTAGTAGTGCTGATCATAACACTTCTATTAAAATTCTTAGGGAAGTTATTTTTCCGAGGTTTGGAGTCCCTAGATATTTAATGATTGATGGTGGTTCACATTTTATTCATGGTGCTTTCCGTAAAATGCTTGCTAAGTATGATGTTAATCATAGAATTGCATCTCCTTATCACCCACAGTCTAGTGGACAAGTAGAATTGAGTAATAGAGAACTCAAATTAATTTTGCAAAAGACGGTTAATAGGTCTAGAAAGAATTGGTCTAAGAAATTTGATGATGCATTATGGGCCTATAGAACTGCATATAAAATTCCTATGGGTATGTCTCCGTATAAAATGGTTTATGGAAAAGCATGTCACTTACCTCTCGAACTAGAACATAAGGCATATTGGGCTATTAAAGAGCTCAACTATGATTTCAAACTTGCCGGTGAGAGGAGGTTATTTGATATTAGCTCACTTGATGAATGGAGAACCCAAGCTTATGAAAATGCCAAGTTTTTAAAGAAAAAGTTAAAAGATGGCATGACAAAAGGATACAAAAGCGTGAGTTTAATGTAGGTGATTATGTATTGCTATACAACTCTGATTTTTTGCAGGAAAACTTCTCTCTAAATGGGAAGGCCCTTACGTTATCGAGGAGGTCTATTGTTCCGGTGCCATAAAAATCAACAACTTCGAAGGCACAAATCCGAAGGTGGTGAACGGTCAAATAATTAAACATTATATCTCAAGTAATCCCATAAATGTTGAATCCAATATTATTGAAACCGTAACCCCGGAGGAATACATAAGAGACACTTTCTAGAACGTTTCAGACTCCGAAAAGGAATAGGTATGTGGTACGGTAAGTAGACCGACTCCAAAACAGTTTTTAAGGCAATATTCCTCTGTTTTGGAATATTTAGAAAAATAGAAAAATAAGTAGCAGTCCGGGAAGGACACAAGAGCCCCACGAGGGTGGAGGGCGCGCCCTACCCCCCTAGCGCGCCCCCCTACCTCGTGAGCACCTCGTGTGCCTTCCGGACTCCGTTTTCTTGCACGATAAGTATTTTGGTTGGTAAAAATTCTTTATATATTCTCCCGAAGGTTTTGACTCCCGTATCACGCAATTATCCTCTGTTCTTGTTTCGAGCCATTCTGTGTCAGGGTTGTCAAGGCCAGGCATCATGTCGTCCCCCTCCTCCAACAATGGTGACAAAGATGCTTGGCTAGTGAAGATAGAGATTAAGAGGGGAGAACCCATGGAGATCAACAAGGATGAAGGGATCAAGAAGGCCACAGAGAACCAAGCTCCGGCAGCAGAAGACATCCTCCAACTTGATCACAATCTTCTTACCCCAATTGAGATCGAAGCTTTCAAGATGATTGAGTTAGCTCGTATTCAAAACAAGTATCTCACAAGTGAAAATATTTTGTTGAAGGAGCATATCGTTGCACTCAAGGGCATTATCCGCAAATTGGAGGACCTCTTACGCTCGATGTGTGACTATCCATCACCACCACCTTCTTCACCAACAGGGGAGGCATAATCACATGGGTATGGGCACTCCCCTTGGCAACTGCCAAGCTTGGGGGAGGTGCCCCGGTATCGTATCACCATTACACTCCTATCTTTACCGTTCTTCTTAGTTTGATCCTATTAGTAGTATTTTGATCTAGTAGAATAAAGTTTATGGCATGATCTAGTTTTGAGTTTTGCTTTATGATCTCTCTATGTAATCGAGTCCGTGAGCTGTATATAATAAAGATTAGTGTTGAGTCAAGTGCTTGATTAGTTTGCCATGATCTTGAGTGAATAAAAGAAAAGAGAAAAATAATAAAAGAAACAAAGAGGACATATTGATCATATTGAGAGTAATGATTTCACATAGAAAGAGTATGATGATTAAAAGTTGTTGGGAGTCGGCAGACATAGTTTATGTCATCGTTGCAATTAATAGGAAGTAATAAGGAAAGAGAGGTTTTGCATATAAATATACTATTATTGACATCTTTTATGATTGGGAGCACTCATTTAAATATGACATGCTAAAGAGTTGATGTTGGACAAGGAAGACAACGTAATGAGTTATGTTTTATTATATCTGAAATAAAGTATGTTGTCATAGATTCTCCAACATGTTGAGCTTGCATTTCCCCCTCGTGCTAGCCAAATTCTCAGCACCAAGTAGAGATACTACTTATGCTTCCAAAACCCTTACACCAGTTTTGCCATGAGAGTCCACCATATCTACCTATGGATTGAGTAAGATCCTTCAAGTAAGTTGTCATCGGTGCAAAGCAATAAAAATTTCTCTAAATATGTATGATTGATTGGTGTGGGAGAAATAAGCTTTATACGATCTTGTGATGTGGAAGAAATAAAAGCGACAGACTGCATAATAAAGGTTCATATCACAAGTGGCAATATAAAGTGACGTTCTTTCGCATTATGATTTTGTTCATCCAACCATAAAAGCGCATGGCAACCTCTGCTTCCCTCTACGAAGGGCCTATCTTTTATTATTATCTTCTACCTTATGCAAGAGTCATGGTGATCTTCACCTTTCCTTTTTCATTTTATCCTTTGGCAAGCACGATGTCGGAAAGATCCTGATACATGTACCTAATTGGATGTAGGGGAGCATGAGTTATTATTGTTGACATTACCCTTGAGGTAAAAGGTTGTGGGGCGAAACTATAAGCCCCTACCTTTCTCTGTGTCTGATTAAAACTTTATAACCACAAGTATTGCGTGAGTGTTAGCAATTATGAAGGACTAGATGATAGTTGAGTATGTGAACTTGCTTTTAAGCTCTGACATAGACTCTTTCTGATGTTATGATAAATTGCAATTGCTTCAATGACTGAGAGTATAGTTTGTTGGTTCTCAATAAAGTTTATGATTCGTACTCTACATTGTGAATAGATTGTTACTTGAGTATAAGAAATCATATGACAATATCTATATATGTTGCTGTTATAAGAATAATCATGATGCCTTCATGTCCGTATTTTATTTTTATCGACACCTCTACCTCTAAACATGGGGACATATTTATCGTTATCGGCTTTCGCTTGAGGACAAGCGAGGTCTAAGCTTGGGGGAGTTGATACATCCATTTTGCATCATGCTTTTATATCGATATTTATTGCATTATCGGCTGTTATTATGCATTATGTCACAATACTTATGGCTATTCTCTCTTATTTTACAAGGTTTACATAAGGAGGGAGAATGCCGGCAATTTGGAATTCTCAATTTGGAAAAGGAGCAAATATTAGAGGCCCATTCTCGCACAACTCCAAAAGTCCCGAAACTCCACGAAAGTCATTTTTGGAAATAATAAAAATATCCGATGGAAGAAGTTCACCGGAGGGGCTCACCTGTCCACGAGGGTGGGGGCGCGCCTACCCCTAGGCGCGCCCCTACCTCGTGGGCCCCTGTTGGCTCTCTCGATGCCCATCTTCTGCTATACGAGGTGTTTCGCTGAGGAAAAAACCATAAGCAACCATTCGGGACGAGACTCACCGCCACGAGGCGTAACCTTGGCGGAACCAATCTAGGGCTCCGGCAGAGTCGTTTCCGCCGGGACACTTCCCTCCCGGAGGGGAAATCATCGCCATCGTCATCACGTAACGCCTCCTCTCATCGGGAGAGGGCAATCTCCATCAACATCTTCACCAGTACCATCTCATCTCAAAACCCTAGTTCATCTCTTATATCCAATTCTTGTCTCTAAGTCCGGGATTGGTACTAGTAGGTTGCTAGTAGTGTTGATTACTCCTTGTAGTTGATGCTAGTTGGTTTATTTGGTGGAAGGTCATATGTTCATATCCTATATGCATATTATTACCCCTCTGATTATGAACATGAATATGCTTTGTGAGTAGTTACGCTTTGTTCCCGAGGACACGGGAGAAGTCTTGCTATCGGTAGTCATGTGAATTTGGTATTCGCTCGATATTTTGATGAGATGTATGTTGTCTAGCCTCTACGGTGGTGTTATGTGAACGTCGACTACATAACACTTCACCATTATTTGGGCCTAGAGGAAGGCATTGGGAAGTAATAAGTAGATGATGGGTTGCTAGAGTGATGTAAGCTTAAACCCTAGTTTAGGCGTTGTTTCGTAAGGGCTGATTTGGATCCAACTGTTTCATGCTATGGTTAGGTTTACCTTAATACTTTTGTTGTAGTTGCGGATGCTTGTAATAGAGGTTAATCATAAGTGGGATGCTTGTTCAAGTAAGAACAGCACCCAAGCACCGGTCCACCCACATATCAAATTATCAAAGTACCGAACGTGAATCATATGAACATGATGAAAACTAGCTTGACAATATTCCCATGTGTTCTCGGGAGCGCTTTTCCTTATATAAGAGTTTGTCCAGGCTTGTCCTTTGCTACAAAAGGATTGGGCCACCTTGCTGCACTTTATTTACTTTTGTTACTTGTTGCTCGTTACAAATTATCCTATCACAAAACTATCTGTTACCACTTATTTCAGTACTTGCAAAGAATACCTTGCTGAAAACCGCTTATCATTTCCTTCTACTCCTCGTGGGTTCGACACTCTTACTTATCGAAAGGACTACGATAGATCCCCTATACTTGTGGGTCATCAAACACCAACGGGCGTGTTGAGCCCCTCATCACGAACCTGTAGCAGATCCATGAACTCCTTCCACTTAGCGGTCAGCTGTTGTCCATTGGTCATCCAATTCATGGTTTGTGCCTCATCAGTATGGAAGTGGACCGAAGCAAAGAACTGAGCCACAATCTCAGGGTCAAAGTCCATGTGGAAAGTGATCAAGTCCTCAATGCCAAACTGCTCCACCAGATCCAAAGCCTCACCAAAATAGTCCCAGTGTTTATCCTGCCTCATGTGAACCATATCAGTCCAGTGCACGTCCACGTAGATATTCGGCTTGGCCTTGATCACATCCAAAAAGATAAGATTCTGCTGTTTGGTCCAGAACAAATCATTCCCTCTGAAGTTTGCACGGGGATTCACATAGGGGTTGATCTTCCTTCAAGTGACAAACTCAGCTAGTGGCATCTCATCCATGCCCATTGATGGCTCCCTGGTCTTGGTGGCGGTGGTCTTGGTTCTGCGTTGGGGGGCATTGGAGCCCTCTGGAGCTTCATCTTGGTTGCACAGGCGCTTCGAGCCTGTGTCGCGGACGGGATTCAAACGACGGACATTGGAACCGGAGCCACCACCTATGACACACAGCACAAGAACACACAAAAGAAGCAAGAAGGACCAATGCAAAGACTACTGCAAAACAAATGGAACAAGTAGAAATAACATTGGGTAGTTGCCATAGGGAAGGTTCGACTTCAACGGTAGTATCAAGATCATTGTCTTGAAACTAAAATTTCACCGCTGCTCCGATGACGGTAGTACCGCCAGATGATGTACGGTAGTACCAGCGCTACCGGAGCGGAAGTAAATTTACTCACAGTAGTACCGCTCCTGAGGAGCGGTAGTACCATATGAGGCAAAAATGGCCAGAGCGGTAGTACCGCACGGGAGGTGCGGTAGTACCGCTCGGGGTCAGATACGGGGTGAATCAGATCTGGGCACAGCCGCAACAGCGGAGCGGTACTACGGTTGACCAAAAATTCCGTGTGGCAACATACCAAATAGCATCTCTGCTGCACTACTACTCTCCTCCATCCTACTCTTGCAATGAGTTATGTTTTCTTATATCTGAAATAAAGTATGTTGTCATAGATTCTCCAACATGTTGAGCTTGCATTTCCCCCTCGTGCTAGCCAAATTCTCAGCACCAAGTAGAGATACTACTTATGCTTCCAAAACCCTTAAACCAGTTTTGCCATGAGAGTCCACCATATCTACCTATGGATTGAGTAAGATCCTTCAAGTAAGTTGTCATTGGTGCAAAGCAATAAAAATTTCTCTAAATATGTATGATTGATTGATCTGGGGGAAATAAGCTTTATACGATCTTGTGATGTGGAAGAAATAAAAGCGATGGACTGCATAATAAAGGTTCATATCACAAGTGGCAATATAAAGTGACGTTCTTTCGCATTATGATTTTGTGCATCCAACCATAAAAGCGCATGGCAACCTCTGCTTCCCTCTGCGAAGGGCCTATCTTTTATTATTATCTTCTACCTTATGCAAGAGTCATGGTGATCTTCACCTTTCCTTTTTCATTTTATCCTTTGGCAAGCACAGTATGCTGGAAAGATCCTGATACATGTACCTAATTGGATGTAGGGGAGCATGGGTTATTATTGTTGACATTACCCTTGAGGTAAAAGGTTGTGGGGCGAAACTATAAGCCCCTATCTTTCTTTGTGTCTGATTAAAACTTTATAACCACAAGTATTGCGTGAGTGTTAGCAATTATGAAGGACTAGATGATAGTTGAGTATGTGAACTTGCTTTTAAGCTCTGACATAGACTCTTTCTGATGTTATGATAAATTGCAATTGCTTCAATGACTGAGAGTATAGTTTGTTGGTTCTCAATAAAGTTTATGATTCGTACTCTACATTGTGAATAGATTATTACTTGAGTATAAGAAATCATATGACAATATCTATATATGTTGCTGTTATAAGAATAATCATGATGCCTTCATGTCTGTATTTTATTTTTATCGACACCTCTACCTCTAAACATGGGGACATATTTATCGTTATCGGCTTTCGCTTGAGGACAAGCGAGGTCTAAGCTTGGGGGAGTTGATACGTCCATTTTGCATCATGCTTTTATATCGATATTTACTGCATTATCGGCTGTTATTATGCATTATGTCACAATACTTATGGCTATTCTCTCTTATTTTACAAGGTTTACATAAGGAGGAGAATGCCTAAAATTTGGAATTCTGGGCTGGAAAAGGAGCAAATATTAGAGGCCCATTCTGCACAACTCCAAAAGTCCTGAAACTCCACGAAAGTCATTTTTGGAAATAATAAAAAATATCCAGTGGAAGAAGTTCACCAGAGGGGGGCTCACCTGTCCACGAGGGTGGGGGGCGCGCCCTACCCCCCTAGGCGCGCCCCCTACCTCGTGGGCCCCCTGTTGGCTCTCTGATGCCCATCTTCTGCTATATGAGGTCTTTCGATGAGGAAAAAATCATAAGCAACCTTTCGGGACGAGACTCCGCCACGAGGCGTAACCTTGGCGGAACCAATCTAGGGCTCCGCAGAGCTGCTCGCCAGTGGTCACTTCTCCGGAGGGGGAAATCATCGCCATCGTCATCACGAACGCTCCTCTCATCGGGAGAGGGCAATCTCCATCAACATCTTCACCAGCACCATCTCATCTCAAAACCCTAGTTCATCTCTTATATCCAATTCTTGTCTCTAAGTCCGGGATTGGTACTAGTAGGTTGCTAGTACTGTTGATTACTCCTTGTAGTTGATGCTAGTTGGTTTATTTGGTGGAAGGTCATATGTTCATATCCTATATGCATATTATTACCCCTCTGATTATGAACATGAATATGCTTTGTGAGTAGTTACGTTTGTTCCTGAGGACACGGGAGAAGTCTTGCTATCTGTAGTCATGTGAATTTGGTATTCGTTCGATATTTTGATGAGATGTATGTTGTCTAGCCTCCAGTGGTGTTATGTGAATGTCGACTACATAACACTTCACCATTATTTGGGCCTAGAGGAAGGCATTGGTAAGTAATAAGTAGATGATGGGTTGCTAGAGTGATGTAAGCTTAAACCCTAGTTTATGCGTTGCTTCGTAAGGGGCTGATTTGGATCCACATGTTGCATGCTATGGTTAGGTTTACCTTAATACTTTTGTTGTAGTTGCGGATGCTTGTAATAGAGGTTAACCATAAGTGGGATTCTTGTTCAAGTAAGAACAGCACCCAAGCACCGGTCCACCCACATATCAAATTATCAAAGTACCGAACGTGAATCATATGAACATGATGAAAACTAGCTTGACAATATTCCCATGTGTCCTCGGGAGCGCTTTTCGTTATATAAGTGTTTGTCCAGGCTTGTCCTTTGCTACAAAAAGGATTGGGCCACCTTGCTGCACTTTATTTACTTTTGTTACTTGTTACTCGTTACAAATTATCCTATCACAAAACTATCTATTACCACTTATTTCAGTACTTCCAGAGAATACCTTGCTGAAAACCGCTTATCATTTCCTTCTACTCCTCGTTGGGTTCGACACTCTTACTTATCGAAAGGACTACGATAGATCCCCTATACTTGTGGGTCATCAAACACCAATGGGCGTGTTGAGCCCCTCATCACGAACCTGTAGCAGATCCATGAACTCCTTCCACTTAGCGGCCAACTGTTGTCCATTGGTCATCCAATTCATGGTTTATGCCTCATCAGTATGGAAGGGACCGAAGCAAAGAACTGAGCACAATTTCAGGGTCAAAGTCCATGTGGAAAGTGATCAAGTCCTCAATGCCAAACTGCTCCACCAGATCCAAAGCCTCACCAAAATAGTCCCAGTGTTTATCCTGCCTCATGTGAACCATATCAATCCAGTGCACGTCCACGTAGATATTCTGCTTGGCCTTGATCACATCCAAAAAGATAAGATTCTGCTGCTTGGTCCAGAACAAATCATTCCCTCTGAAGTTTGCACGGGGATTCACATAGGGGTTGATCTTCCTTCAAGTGACAAACTCAGCTAGTGGCATCTCATCCATGCCCATTGATGGCTCCCTGGTCTTGGTGGCGGTGGTCCTGGTTCTGCGTTGGGGGGCATTGGAGCCCTCTGGAGCTTCATCTTGGTTGCGCAGGCGCTTCGAGCCTGTGTCGCGGACGGGATTCGAACGACGGACATTGGAACCGGAGCCACCACCTATGACACACATCACAAGAACACACAAAAGAAGCAAGAAGGACCAATGCAAAGACCACTACAAAACAAATGGAACAAGTAGAAATAACATTGGATAGTTGCCATAGGGAAGGTTCGACTTCAACGGTAGTACCGCACCATTGTGTGGAACTAAAATTTTACTGCTGCTCCAGCCACGGTAGTACCACGCCAGGATGGCACGGTAGTACCGCGCACCGCTCCTGAGGAGCAGTAGTGCCATATGAGGCAAAAATGGCCAGAGCGGTAGTACCAAGACGGAGGTGCGGTAGTAGTACCGGGTCGATCCGGTGAATCAGATCTGGGCACAGCCGCAACAGCGGAGCGGTACTACGGTTGACCAAAAATTCCGTGTGGCAACATACCAAATAGCATCTCTGCTGCACTACTACTCTCCTCCATCCTACTCTTGCAAAGATTTGGCCTAAAATCTCAAGAACAACATGCATCTCCCCAAAAACCTAGAGACGAAACAACGAGGCAAAGAGAGAGGGATTTGGGGAGAAAACTTGTTCCATGGCAAGAGGGCGAGGTGGGGAACGATCCCACCGGTCGGAATGCGAGGAGAGCGGCCGAAGACGGAGATCCAGCGAGGTCCTCCGGCGCCGTTCTTGGGCAAGAGAGAGAGATAGAGAGAGGGACAACGTGGGGAAAATGAGTTGAATGGGTATGGGGGAGTTAGAACTCCCCCTACCCTCTCTTAACCCCCACGCGCTCATGACTGCGCGGTAGTACCGCGGGTCATCGCGGTAGTACCGTCCGGGCGGAAGTACCGCATGCGGGGTGGTAGTACCGCTCTTCCAGCGACAGTAAAAATTTACTGCATGCTGGTTGCGGTAGTACCATGCACAGCTCCTGTGGTAGTACCGTGGCAAGCCACGGTAGTACCGTAGACCCCAAGGAAATGCAAGTTTCACAAACAAGAGAGGAAAACAGCCTTTGCAATGCAACCTTCACGCAAATGGACACACCAAAGAGCTAGCACACAAGGAAACTCAAACACAAGCTCGACACGAAGAAAGAAAGGCAAGAGACAACAAGAACCAAACACGTGACACAACCTCTCCAAAGAGAGGGCGGTGGCCGGAGCCACCTATGTTTGAGTTAATTGGTAAGGCACCATGAAGAATTATCCTTGGGCCCATGACCAAAACTCGTCTTTGAAGCACAAGTACCATAAAAAATGGCTAATGTGAAAGAGTTGATCAATTTATGCATAATGGGGGGAGGGAGAGTTCATTGAGAGAACAACACTCCCCCTATGTCCATGCCTACACATAAACAAGATAACAAGTTGAGTATGGTGGGGTGTGCAAGGGTTCAAGCAACATTGCTCGAACCAATGATATTTAGCTCATGCCTTAACTCGCGAAATCTTGCTTCATCCAAAGGCTTCGTGAAGATATCTGCAAGGTTATCATGAGTGTTGACATAGTTGAGCTTGATCTCCCCTCGCCTAATATGATCCCGGATAAGTGGTACCGAATCTTAATATGCTTCGTCTTGAAGTGTTGCACCGAATTGAGAGAAATCTTGATGGAACTTTCATTGTCACACCAAAGAGGCACTTTGTCACAAATGACACCGTAATCCTTTAAAGTTTGCCTCATCCATGGAGATACACAACTTTGCTTTTGAGAAGACCAATTCACCAAAGAGCAACCAAGAAATTGGCACCCTCCGGAAGTGGGCTTCCTATCCACTTTGTCTCCCGCCCAATCAGAGTGCGAATAGCCTACAAGCTTGAAGTTTGCTCCTCTTGGGTACCATAAGCCAAAGTTTTGGGGTATGAGCCAAATATCAAAAGATTCGCTTGACTGCCACAAAGTGGCTTTCCTTAGGTGCGGCTTGAAACTGTGCACAAATTCCCACACTCAACATGATATCCGGTCTAGATGCACAAAGGTAAAGCAAGGAGCCAATCATGGAGCGATATACCTTTTGATCCACCGCTTTACCATTGGGATCTATGTCAAGTTGGCATTTAACGGGCATTGGAGTGGAAGCCGGCTTGACATCACTTAGCTTGAATCTCTTGATCATGTCTTGAGTGTACTTGGTTGATGAAAGTTCCTTCTCTTCTTTGCTTGACTTCGAACCCGAGAAAGAACTTCAACTCTCCCATCGAGGACATCTTGAACTTTGAGGTCATGAGAGCGGCAAATTCCTCATTGGAAGCTTTGTTAGGGGAACCAAAGATAATATAATCAACATATAGTTGGCACACAAACAATTCCTCTTTGACCTTCTTAGTAAAAAGAGTGGGGTCGATTTTCCCAACTTCAAACCCACGATCTTGCAACAACTCGGTAAGGTGATCATACCATGCACGTGGAGCTTGTTTAAGGCCATATAGAACCTTATCGAGTTGGTACACATGATCGGGGAGGTAGGGATCCTCGAACCCGGGGGGTTGTTTGACATACACCAACTCATTAATAGGACCATTAAGAAAGGCACTCTTCACATCCATTTGTTGCAACTTAAAGTTATGATGAGAAGCATAAGCAATCAACAAATGAATGGATTCAAGGCGAGAAATGGGAGCAAAGGTTTCACCGTATTCGATACCCTCAACTTGGTAGTAGCCTTGTGCTACCAATCTGTCCTTGTTGCGAATGATAATCCCATGAGCATCTTGCTTGTTCTTGAAAATCCACTTGGTTCCAATGACATTATGATTCCCGGTTGGCCTTGGCACCAATCTCCACACCTTGTTGTACTCGAAGTTTTTGAGTTCTTCATGCATGGCATTAAGCCAATCCGGATCCTCGAGCGCCTCATAGACCTTTTGGGGTTCAACACAAGAGACAAATGTGTGATGTTCACAATAGTTTGCTAATTGTCTACGAGTGCTTACCCCCTTCCGGATGCTTCCAAGCACATTCGTCATGAGATGACCCTTGGTAGAGAGCTTGGGTGCAATCTTGGCGGCACAATGCTCCAATTCCGCCTTAGGAGTGAGTTGAGGAGCGGTTACTTGATCATCTTGAGCGTCGTCTTGAGATTTTCTTGATCTTGAGGTTGCTCTTGATCTTGAACTTGCTCGGAGGAGAGAACTTGACCTTGGGCATCACTTGGTGATTCAACACCATCTTGAGGTTGATCTTGCCCTTGGTCTTGTTCATGAGGTTGAGGGCCTTCACTTTGTTCTTCGGAAGCGTGTGGGCCTTGGGTTGGTGATGGTTCCGCTTGAGTGGAACATTATCCTTCTCCTTCGGCCAATGGCTTGGGGATGAATTTCATCACCTACATCACAAGTGCCACTTTTCTCCACTTGGGAGCCGTTATTCTCATCAAACTCTACGTTGCACGTCTCCTCAATAAGTCCCGTGGACTTATTGAGGACATGCTAAGCATGAGAGTTTGTACCATAACCAACAAATATGCCCTCTTGAGCTCTAGCCTCAAATTTAGACAAACGAACACCTTTCTTGAGAATGAAACACTTGCACCCGAACACCCGAAAGTACTTGAGATTGGGCTTGTTACCGGTGAGTACCTCATATGGAGTTTTGTTCAAGCCTTTGTGGAGATAGAGCCGATTGCATGCATGACACGAGGTGTTGATGGCTTCGACCTAAAAGTTGTATGGAGACTTGAACTCCGCCATCATGGTCCTTGCCGCATCCATCAACGTCCGGTTCTTCCTCTCCGCTACACCATTTTGTTGAGGGGTGTATGGTGTGGAATATTGATGCTTGATCCCCTCATCAGTAAGAAACTCATCCAAGGTGTAGTTCTTGAACTCGGTGCCATTATCACTTCTTATCGTCAAGATCTTTGCATTGTGTTGGAGTCGAGCTTCATTTGCAAAATCAATGACGGTTTGTTGGGTCTCACTCTTCATCTTGAAGAAGTATACCCAAGTGTATCTTGAATAATCATCCACAATCACCAAGCAATACTTTCTACCCCCAAGACTATCAAAGGATGGAGGCCCAAAGAGATCCAAGTGAAGGATCTCCAAAGGCCTCTTCGAGTAAATGATAGTCATGGGAGGGTGAGCCTTCTCATGTAGCTTTCCTTCGATACAAGCACTGCAAGCACGATCTTTGGCAAAACTAACATTTGTTAGTCCACGAACATGGCCCCCCTTGAGAAGACTTTTCAAAGATCTCATATTGACATGGGCTAAATGGCGATGCCAAAGCCATCCCACGTCAAATTTAGCCATTAGGCATGTCGCGGTCTTAGTGGGTCGCTCCGAAAAGTTAATCACATAGAGACCGTTCTTGACATGCCCAACAAAGGCTACTTTAAGAGTCTTGCTCCCACAAGAGGGCCACATTATCAATATCAAATAAAGTGGCAAGCCCATGATTGCAAGTTGACGAATGGAAAGTAAATTGTATGCAAGGGACTCAACAAGCATGAACTTCTCGATCGTGAGATCATGAGAAATGACAACCTTGCCAAGTGACAATACCTTAGAGGACGAGGCATCACCCCACTCGCCATTGGTAGGAATAGATGGAATCTTGTGCACGTCCACCACCAAGTCCTTGCTTCCGGTCATATGATTAGTGGCTCCACTATCGAGCAACCATGACCCCCCACCAGAAGCAAACACCTACAAGAGATCAATGCTTGGTTTTAGGTACCCATTTTGTAATGGGTCCTTTGATGTTAGTGACAAGGGTCTTAGGAACCCAAATAGACCACTCAATGTACTCATAAGGAGAACCAACAAATTTAGCATAAATGTGCCCATCACTAGCATGGCATAACACATAGGAAGGGTTAAAGTCGCCGGCTTTGTTGGAAGGGGTGGCATTCCCCTTCTTGACACCACCACCATTCACATTGTTCTTCTTCTCCTTAGAGCCACCCTCTCCCTCTTTGACAAAAGTTTGCTTGAGAGGAGGAGGTCGTTTGGTCTTGTCATTCTTCTTCTTGTTCTTGGACTTGGGTGCTAACCCAATCCCTTCCTTGGCCACAACTTCCTTTTGATTGCTCAAAAGGTCGTTGAGGTTCTTCTCACCTTGTATGCACGACACAAGGACTTTCTCAAGTTGCTCCTTCAACTTTGCATTCTCCTCAACAAGATGCACATGCTCACAACAAGGGTTAGTAGCATTTGCATTATCAATTAAAACCATATGAGGAAAGGTGGCTTTCTCCTTGGTTAGCTTCACTTGGAGTTGATCATGTGACTCTTTAAGACTAGCATGAGTGCCCTTCAAGGCCTTGTGAGCCTTGTCAAGTATATCAAACTCCTCCTTGAGTCTAGCAAGATCAACTCCAAGTTTGGCCTTCTCGGAATTTAGCACACGAGATACAACAAGAGCATGATCAAGATCTTTCTTTAATTTAGCATGGTCTTTGTGTGACTCCTCAAGAGCCAAACGGTGACCCCGCTCTTCCTCAAGAGCATTAGAGAGATCCGATATCTCATCGTCATATTCATGACTATGCCCCTCCATCTTAGAGATGGTTTCTTCGTGAGCCTCGATCATGTCATTGGCTTCACCAAGTTGTTCCAAGAGAGCAACAAAGTGCTTCTTGGATTTACCCTTGAGCTTACTCATAAAAGACTCAAACTCATTTTCCTCCTCATTAGGCCCCTCATGTTCATCAATGCAATCCGTCAAGGAAGGATTAGTAATGATGGTAGTTATGATGTTGTGGGTTACCTTGTTGGTGGCTTTAGCCATGAGGCACTTGGCGGTGATGTTCTCATTGGGTGAGCCGAAGAGAGACACCCGTGGAGTTGTAGCAATGGCGACGGAGGCCATGGCAACCGACTCACCGTCTTCATCATCATCATCATCCTCATTGTACTCTTCTTGTGCCACCAACCCCTTGGGAGGAGTCTTCTTGGTGAAGTTGCTCTTGTTGGGGATGGACTTGGCCATGTCTTTTCGGATGAGCTTGCCACCATTGTCTTCCTTCTTATCATATGGGCATTCCGCAACAAAGTGGCTCACATTGCCACAATTATAGCAAGTCCTCACTCGTTGCTTGCCCTTCGCGGCACTTGAGTTGTTCTTGTTGAAGTTGGGTCTTGTGTTCTTCTTGCTCCAAAATTGCCTTGAAGCGAGAGCCATGTGCTCATGATAAGCATATTTTGTATCTTCCAGATTGCTCTCCTCTTCTTCCTCATCATCCTCTTATTCCACACTAACCTTGTCCTTCAAAGCAAGGTTGGGCTTGTTAGCTCTTTGAGAATGCAACACCGCATTGTCGGCAGTCTTGTCCAAGATCCTCATTGCCACAAACTCGTCCAGCACTTCGCTTGAGGACAAGGTGTGGAAGTCCAGCCTCTTACGGATGACGGAGGACATGGCCTTGAGGAACTTGCGCTTGATCCAATTGTCATCCGTAACCTTGTGTCAGGACCCCGATTCCAAGTCACATCGATCTAGCCAGTAACACCTCATATCACTTTGCGGCCTCACACACGGTATTCCCACGGGTGTCGCCTTACCATGGCCCGGGACCGTTTATGCCTTTTGGCTCACGCATTATATGATAGTGTCGCTAGCATCCATATGACAGAGAACCCGGCCGACATGGCTAGTCGTGAACCCAAAGCGGCACTAACCCATGGGGACAGGCATACATGAATCACATCGAGCATGTCGGTCATCAACGTATGAATCGGGCTGTAGCACTAGGCTAACAGGACTCCGTAACCCGGCTGTAGCAGTTAGGCAGGACTCCGGATGTCACCGCGTGACATTTCCCGAAGGGCGGAACCAGAACGAAGTGAAACACATGTCGGCGATCAAGTGTCCAGAGAAGCGGTAGTGTTGGGCTAGCAGGACTCCGGTGAACCGGGCAGAAGCGGACTACTATCGCTCAGAAGCACTAGACTACATTTCCCCATATGAGAGGCTGCCAAGGATAAACAACTAGATTGTCGGATCCCACACATACCAAGCATTTCAAACATACACACAATATGCTCAATATGTGTAAATACAACATGGCATCACAACATAACTCTACGACTCAAATATTTATTCATTAGGCTCCGAGGAGCGAGATATTACAAACATGGGTCTCATGACCCAACATTCAGAGCATACAAATCAAAGCACAAGCGGAAGCTAACATGTCTGAGTACAGACATCTACAAATGAAAAAGGCTGAGCAGCCTGACTATCTACCAGATCCTGCCGAGGGCACAAGATCGTAGCTGAGGTAACAAGCTAAACGTCGAAGGCCACGCGGAACTACTAGCGAGACTGACGTCTCTCTGCAAAACATAAAATAAGCAAACGTGAGTACAAATATACTCAGCAAGACTTACATCAGAACTAGCTACATATGCATCATTATCAACAAAGGGGGTGGTGGAGTTTGACTGCAGCAAGCCAGCTTTGACTCGGTGGCTATCCTGAAATACGACTGCAAGTAACTCTTTTGAGGTGGCGCACACGAGTCCACATATTCACCATATAAATACACCACTATGGATCCGCTCCCGTCTCCCGACGAGAACGCCATCCATAGCACTCACGCTTATCTTGCGAGTTTTAGAGTATCCACTTTCACTTGTCTATAAACTGTTATAGGCAACCCAGAAGTCCTTTACCGCGGACACGGCTATTCGAATAGATCATATTAACCCTGCAGGGGTGTACTTCTTCACACACGCTCTCGCCACTTACCGCCATGTACACCTTGTGTATCTCGGCAACCTTCAAGCGGAAGCCTGGCGAGGGAGTCGGCCACGACCTGACTAACCACACAAGTCTCTAGTCCAGGTTTATCGCCTATTTAGGTTCCATCCGCAAGGAGATCCGGACGGGGTGTCGCTCACGGCCCCAAACGATGTGTGCAGGGTTCCCAAGCCCACCTCGACGGGTGGATCTACGCTTGGTACACCGTGCCATAGTGCCTAGTCTGTCCCAAGCCCACATGCAAGGTGCCACTTGGTAGACTACTAACACTACCTACAAACACCGTAAACTAGTTGCAACTCCCGGACAGAGATCAAGTTGATTAATAAGTCGAGAGGGGTCGAGTTACCGAACCCAATGTGTGGTAGTAACTGTTCATGGATCACAAACACGTAACTCGGTTCACGAGGACGGCTGCAATGAGACAACCCACCATGTACTCCTACATGGCCTCTCACCGCTACCTTTACCAAATCGTGTTCACACACTTAGCTCACACACGAGGACATGTTCACCACTTTCCAATTCATTCCCGATGAATCGGACCGACACAACTCTAAGCAATAGCAGGCATGAAAAACAAGCATGAATGAGTAGGCACATCAGGGCGCAAACAACTCCTACTCATGCTAGTGGGTTTCATCTATTTACTGTGGAATGACAGGTCATGTAGAGGATAAAGGGGTTCAGCTACCGCAGCAAGTAACAGATGAATCGTTGTTGTCCTAATGCAGTAAAATAGAGCAGGAGCGAGAGAGTGGGATTGTATCGGAATGAACAAGGGGTTTTGCTTGCCTGGCACTTGAAGATAATATAGTTCTTCATAGGTGTCATCGAACTCATCGTCGATACGCCGCTCACCGAGAGGGACAAACACCGCAATCGAGAAAGAACACAATCAATGCAATGCACATTCACATGAATGACATGTCATGTTAAGGTACTGAATTCACCTAATGCAATATCTAGCCAAGTTAATTGAAGTGGAACTCGAACAAGAACAAATTCCAACTCCAAATGTTATTTCATAAATTGCCCTAATCATCATTTGTCCTATTCAGTGAGGTTAACTTGTTCAAACATGCATGATCATGGCATAAACACATTATTCATATTTTTCTGATCATTTTTCATATATAACTTATTTCCATTGGAGTTATAGATTATTTCCTATGAATTTTAGAAGTTAGCACTATTTTCTGAAATTTCCTGTAAAAAAATAAACCCAGAAAAGAGTTATTGCATCAGCATGACGTCACTGTGATGTCAGCGGTCAACGGGCGCGGTCCAGGTCAAACTGACCTGTGGGCCCTGCGTGTCAGTGTAATTATATTAGCTAAAAACAATTAGTACTAATCCTAAATAATTAACAGGGCCGGCCCCACCTGTCAGTGAGTCAGTGAAAAAGTCAACTGGGGTCAAACCCGGGTCAAACTTCACGGACCAGGTCAACGGCTCGTCACGGTGAAACCCGAGGACGGCGGAGGGGTCGGAATTCCTCCTCCGGCGACCAAATGGCGGCGAAGGGCATCTGTGACATTTGGAGATCCCGCGTGTCGAGTGGTGCGATCGGTTTGCCGGGCGACCTATATCGACGGCGGTGAGCTCAAAGGCGGCGACCGGAGTTCGGGCATGGGCGGCCGCGTGGTTCCAGTGCATGGGGGAGCTAGCTAGGGCCTGCGTTGGACTCGTTGTTGCTTCAGGAGCACGCCGGAGGCTCAAGCTCAAGTGGAGACGCATGGTGGCTGCGAGAGCAACGACCACGGCGGACGGCGACGCTCGGGTACGGCGGCGGGCATAGCTAGAGTATAGGAGCGAGCTCGGGGAGGAGGGGGTAAGGCGGAGAAGCTCACGGGGAGGTCGATGGGTAGCTCAGCGAGCTCGGGGAGGCCTTGTGGACGACGAATCGGCGGCGACGATCTCCGGTGCCCGACGGTGAAGACGATGACGTCGAGGGCGTTGCAGCGCTTCCCGGCTCATGTGGCTCGGTGGGGTTGACGGGGACGGAGTGACGGATCTCTGGAGCATGTTGGATGGGCGAGGGAGGGCCGGTGGGCACGGCTATGGTGAGCGGCGGCGGCGGCTCTCGGGCGCGCGCGAGAGGAGAGCCAAGGAGGGAGAGAAGCTCGAGGAGAGAGAGCAGCGAGTGAGGGAGGCGAGAGAGGGGTCACGGGGCGTCTCGAGCGGATCCACGGCGCAAGATGAGGCGCATGAGGCGTCGACAGCGCGAAGCAGGAGGTGGCCTCGCGCGTGCTCGCCGGCGGTGCGTTGTCCCCCTCCTCTGCCTACTGGCAAAGGTAGGTGGTGACTGGCATGTGCCAGGTGGGCCGGCCCAGTCCTGTAAGTGGCACAGGGCCTCTTCTCTCTCTCTTTTAATTGTTTTTGTTTCCTAATTTTACGTAAACTTTGTGGCTTTACTAAAATACTAAAACATATCCAAAAATCATAAAACTGCTCAATGCCACTTTGTTTGGAATATAACAAACAGCAACCATTTTAGTTTATGATTATTTGAGCATTTAAACTATTTATTAGCATTAAATGCCCAAATGCAAATACTTTATGAATTAATCCAGTGACCAAATATGTCATGAAAAATGTGCAACACCTCTGGTTATGGTTTATAGCATTTTTCCAGAAATGATGAACATTTTCCAAAGCCATTTGGATTCACTGAAAAATATTTTTGGTTGAACCTATTTGAATTCCTTTAATGCTAGGGTTTATGCAATCCCCATCTCAAAATTCCATGAAAATTAAACATGATGCATGGATGCAATGCCACTAGTTACAAGCAAGCTCTAGGGCTGTGACAACTCACCCCCACTAAACAAGAATCTCGTCCCGAGATTCAAGACGTGAGGTAAGAAGACAGAGGGGTCACAAGCTAACACGATCTTCACGATCCAACTGTCCTCCTCAAAGATGTTGGTTAATTGCTCCAATTGATCTTGACGTCCTTGCTTTTGAGATCTTCATCCAACACGATGGCGACGAGAAAGAAGCTCTACAGGAGACGATCTCCTCGGAGATCGAGCACTCAAGATCAACTCGCGGAATGAGATGTTGAAACATCTCGGGTTGAGACACAAAACACATCGAGAGGGATGGAAGAACAACGACAGGGTTTGATTTGGTGGGCAACAATTCCACGCCTAGAAAGATGGTGGATGGTGTCAAGGTGGCGAGGAAATAATTGCCACGATCCCGTGAACGGAACACCTTAGGAAAGGTGACTCGTAGAGCTGTGCCCTTAGGTGGCAAAAAGAATTACTTTTGATTCAAGGATCGTTGAAACTCTTTAAACCAGCCTAAGGCATTCACAATCGATCATTTGAAGGAGTTCGAAAGAATGACATACTCGGACTAGAATGGATGATATGGACTACCTTGTTGAAGACAACGCAATGGATGATTTTGCTTATCATCGAAAATGGATGGGACCCATGGTAGGGCCACTTTTGAAGATGATCCTAAACAAAAAGTACTGAGAAGGGCAGCCCATGGAAAATTGGCACGATGGGATGCAAGCTGGGAACAAAATGCAAATGTTGGGAATGTTCCAACCATCATATCTGCCTGAGATTCAGGTCTGGTTAGTAACAGGATACTTCAGACTCAGCATGTCTGAAAAGGGAAGGGTGCAACACAAATCGACGAGATGATGTTGCGAGATTCTCGGGAGATGGACTATGGTAGTGAGCTCCAAAACATGAGCTGGTTCTGCTACAACATGTGAACGTGTTGTCCGAGACAAGCATGGACACATAGTAGTCTTATAATAAAATGCTACCGAGTTCAGAAGGGGAACCATCATCGAGGATATCGAAGTCTTTCCATAAGTCCGGATTAGCTCTTATGAAGGGACTCCTTCTGCTTGAGAAAATCAGTCAGTGGCTTGGTGTGCTAGGAACACATATGGAGTGGAGGCGGCCAACCTATCAAACCATAGAGCACTTCGCACGTGCATGACTAACTTGGGACGATTCCAGAGGAAACAAAACAAACCTTTCTCAAATTCATGGCGGCAACTTACGCCTAAAGCACATGAATTCGAGGAAGTCACTTCTTCCATCCAAGCATAGGCTTCATGAACGGAACACAAAGGCAATGCTTACAAAAGTTTCCAACACTAGCTCAATGTTCAACATGAATCATGGAGGAGACAAGATGCTGCTGTTGGGCTCAACAACAACTCATCGGAATTTCCATATCATTGGACTTCCACCATTATGTGAATACGGTGATAGCATTGGTCAGACCAAAATATGTAATGGGGTATGCTCGAGGGATCAACCACGAGTAAGACAACATTACGAACATTGTTGGTTCTGATTTGACTTAATAATAGCCCATACTCAAGTCAAAGTTTGATAAGACAATAGGTCCAGCAACTGATCACAAGGACCAATTGATGAAGATATCATCTTTCTTCAACACACTCACACACAAGAATATCCCATAGAACGAACTAAGTTAGGCAAGCGTTTATCTTCCAACTCTCCAAGTTGTTGTTAAGCTTAACCAACTAGTTCAGGGTATCCGACACAGATGCTTGGAGAAAGGGTGGCTTATAGGAAACCAACTTGATCACGAGCTCAACATAGCGGTCAGGTGAACCTGGTCATACTTCCGAGAAGATATTCGGAACATCATGAACCACTGGTATGTTACTAAGCTCGAGAACAATCTTGCTTTTGAGGGCAAGACGATATGATCAAATGAGCGAGGACTTGACAAGATCCTAACTCTTAAATCGAAGTGTGCACCAGAAATAAGGACTAGGTAGCACGATCAATCTTAGGATGATGATTTAATACCCAACACACTAAGAATGAGGATATTGTCCATTAGCTACCAAGCAACAAGTTGCTAGGAGTATTGATTTCACACATCACAATTCACTAGTCGGCATTCCGGTTGCGACAACACGGAATCGAGCAATGAATAATGATGGCGGGAAGTATCACTGCATCAAGAATTCCTAAGAGGTTGTGCAATTCCCATGACATTCTTGACATAAGATGGCAATACTTGTGGTAGAAACAGAATCAAAAGCTGGATTGGCATTTGATCTGTGGAATACAACTGCTTTGACCCAATCCTAGATATGGATGAGGTACTGGAGTTTGTTTCTCCAAGTCATTCAGGACAAAATGGCTTGACGGACCACAAGAGTAATAGGCATCGATAAACGAATGCACGCATACCCTTGACTATCAGTTGACAGGCGGGGGTCAGAATACAACTAAGGAGGAACAACTCGAGGAGCATATAACTTTCTGAGTTGTGGAATCATAGCTTAGTATGTCGAATCAAGTTCAACAGGATTCTTCCGGAAAACCTATGCAGATAAGAAGAACCGTCAGATTCACAATAATGAATGGGGAACTCCACAAGAGAACTCAGATAGTGATCCTTTAGTTCATGAGGAACTTCTGCCATAAGCGGTTCATAGCATTTGGAAGAAGGAAATACCACAGACCTCAAGGACTATCGCAAGGTTACTAATATCCTAAAGGAACTAGCAAACACTATCAACATGAGGTAAGTAGGGTGAATCTCGGGTTCAGAAACCCAGGAGTAGAATACCTACTACTAAATGGCATCACAGGATGCTTTCGAGAATGACGGTCAGAATCATCACACCGGGAACACAAAACATGGCTAGATTACTAGGTGACTCCCTAAAACACCTAGGTCATAATAACAACTCCAACATATATGCCGAGGCAACAAAGTACCTCAAATTTCACCGATTAGTGTGCTTATTCGACCATAAAGGACATTGGGAATGGAAAGATAGGATTTGCAAATGCATCGAGATAGTTTAGAAACCTGGGATGACTCGGACAAGATAACGGCTGTAAATGCTCAAAAAGATTTGAGACATCATGCAAAATGGTGGCATAGCCACTTAACAACATCATATCAAGGTTCCGAGATCAACAGTTAACATATAGAAATAGTAGGAACTAAAATGAGGCTTGAAACTAACAATTATATAAGTCTATGGATTAGTAACACGTCATCCTGATAGATAGATGAGAAGCCTAGTTCTTAATCCCCGTAGAAGAGAAGAGGATGACTCGCACTGAAGGCCATGAGGTATAAGGAGTAAAAAGAGCCTTGCGTTCCCTTCCACAATCAATTCCCTTATATAACTAAAGCATTTCTAGACACAACTTCGACCAGTTTGGCTTGGTAATCCTACAAGCAGTCACGCTCTGATACCAAAGCTGTCAGGACCCTGATTCCAAGTCACATTGATCTAGCCAGTAACACCTCATATCACTTTGCGGCCTCACACACGGTATTCCCACGGGTGTCGCCTTACCATGGCCCGGGACCATTTGCGCCTTTTGGCTCATGTATATGATAGTGTCGCTAGCATCCATATGACAGAGAACCCGGGCCGACATGGCTAGTCGTGAACCCAAAGCGGCACTAACCCATGGGGACAGTCATACATGAATCACATCGAGCATGTCGGTCATCAACGTGTGAATCCGGGCTGTAGCACTGCGCTAACAGGACTCCGGTAACCGGTCAGAAGCAGGCTAGGCAGACTCCGGATGTCACCGCGTGACATTTCCCCGAAGGCGAACCACGAGAACGAAGTGAAACACATGCCGCCGATCAAGTGTCCAAAGCGGTAGTCTTTGGGCTAGCAGGACTCCGGTGAACCGGCTGTGGCGGACTACTATCGCCAGAAGCACTAGACTACATTTCCCCATATGAGAGGCTGCCAAGGATAAACAACTAGATTGTCGGATCCCACACATACCAAGCATTTCAAACATACACACAATATGCTCAATATGTGTAAATACAACATGGCATCACAACATAACTCTACGACTCAAATATTTATTCATTAGGCTCCGAGGAGCGAGATATTACAAACATGGGTCTCATGACCCAACATTGAAAGCATACAAATCAAAGCACAAGCGGAAGCTAACATGTCTCGAGTACGTACATCTACAAATGAAAAAGGTCGAGCAGCTGACTATCTACCGAGATCTGCCGAGGGCACAAGATCGTGGCTGAGGTAACAAGCTAAACGTCAAGGCCACGCTGAACTACTAGCGAGACCGACGCCTCTCTCGCAAAACATAAAATAAGCAAACGTGAGTACAAATGTACTCAAGAAGACTTACATCGTAACTAGCTACATATGCATCATTATCAACAAAGGGGTGGTGGAGTTTGACCGCAAGCCAGCTTTGACTCGGTGGCTATCCTGAAATACGACTGCAAGTAACTCTTTTGAGGTGGCGCACACGAGTCCACATATTCACCATATCAATACACCACTATGGATCCGCTCCCATCTCCCTACGAGAACGCCATCCATAGCACTCACGCTTATCTTGCGAGTTTTAGAGTATCCACTTTCACTTGTCTATGAACTGCTATAGGCAACCCGTAAGTCCTTTACATGGACACGGCTATTCGAATAGATCATATTAACCCTGCAGGGGTGTACTTCTTCACACACGCTCTCGCCACTTACCGCCATGTACACCTTGTGTATCTCGGCAACCTTCAAGCGGAAGCTTTGGCGAGAGTCGGCCACGACACCGACTAACCACACAAGTCTCTAGTCCAGGTTTATCGCCTATTCGGGTTCCATCCGCAAGGAGATCCGGCCGGGGTGTCGCTCACGGCCCCAAACGATGTGTGCAGGGTTCCCAAGCCCACCTCGACGGGTGGATCTACGCTTGGTACACCGTGCCACAGTGCCTAGTCTGTCCCAAGCCCACCTGTACGGGTGCCACTTGGTAGACTACTAACACTACCTACAAACACCGAAACTAGTTGCAACTCCCGGACAGAGATCAAGTTGATTAATAAGTCGAGAGGGGTCGAAAGCATCGAACCCAATGTGTGGTAGTAACTGTTCATGGATCACAAACACGTAACTCAGCCTCGAGGACGGCTGCAATGAGACAACCCACCATGTACTCCTACATGGCCTCTCACCGCTACCTTTACCAAATCGTGTTCACACACTTAGCTCACACACGAGGACATGTTCACCACTTTCCAATTCATTCCCGATGAATCAGACCTGACACAACTCTAAGCAATAGCAGGCATGACAAACAAGCATGAATGAGTAGGCACATCAGGGCTCAAACAACTCCTACTCATCTAGTGGGTTTCATCTAATTACTGTGGAATGACAGGTCATGTAGAGGATAAAGGGTTCAGCTACATGAGCAAGTAACACATCAGTCATTGTTGTCCTAATGCAGTAAAATAGAGCAGGAGCGAGAGAGTGGGATTATATCGGAATGAACAAGGGGTTTTGCTTGCACGGCACTTCGAAGATAATATAGTTCTTCATAGGTGTCATCGAACTCATCGCTTCAGACGTCAGTCTCACCGAGAGGGACAAACACCGCAACTAAGAAAGAACACAATCAATGCAATGCACATTCACATGAATGACATGTCATGTTAAGGTACTGAATTCACCTAATGCAATATCTAGCCAAGTTAATTGAAGTGGAACTCGAACAAGAACAAATTCCAACTCCAAATGTTATTTCATAAATTGCCCTAATCATCATTTGTCCTATTCAGTCAGGTTAACTTGTTCAAACATGCATGATCATGGCATAAACACATTCTTCATATTTTTCTGATCATTTTTCATATATAACTTATTTCCATTGGAGTTATAGATTATTTCCTATGAATTTTAGAAGTTAGCACTATTTTCTGAAATTTCCTGTAAAAAAATAAACCCAGAAAAGAGTTATTGCATCAGCATGACGTCCACCGTGATGTCAGCCGTCAACGGTAGCGGTCCAGTCAAATCGACACGTGGGCCCTGCGATGTCGATGTAATTATATTAGCTAAAAACAATTAGTATTAATCCTAACTAATTAATCAGGTCGGGCCCCACCGGTGAGTCGCTGGAAAAGTCAATCGAGGTCAAACCGGGTCAAACTTCGCCGGACCAGGTCAACGGCTCGTCACGGTGAAACCCGAGGACGGCGGAGGGTCGAATTCCTCCTCCGCGACCAAATGGCCGGCGGAGGGCATCTACGCGACGCTAGAGATCCCGCGCGTCGAGTGGTGCAGTCAGTTTTGCCGGGGGCGACCTATATCGACGACGGCGAGCTCAAAGGCGGCGACCGGAGTTCGGGCATGGGCGGCCGCATGGTTCCAGTGCATGGGGGA
Organism: Aegilops bicornis; assembly: GCA_021605145.1. Classification (NCBI taxonomy): domain Eukaryota; kingdom Viridiplantae; phylum Streptophyta; class Magnoliopsida; order Poales; family Poaceae; genus Aegilops; species Aegilops bicornis. Next base: position 498,024,537 of record CM038674.1, read on the forward strand.
GCTAGCTAGGGCCTGCGTTGGACTCGTTGTTGCTTCAGGAGCACGTCGGAGGCTCAAGCTCGAGTGGAGACGCACGGTGGCTGCAAGAGCAACGACCACGGCGGACGGCGGCGCTCGGGTATGGCGGCGGGCATAGCTAGAGTACATGAGCGAGCTCGGGGAGGAGGGGGTAAGGCGGAGAAGCTCACGGGGAGGTCGATGAGTAGCTCAGCGAGCTCGGGGAGGCCTTGTGGATGACGAATCGGCAGCGACGATCTCCGGTGCCGATGGTGAAGACGATGACGTCGAGGCGCGCAGCGCTTCCCGGCTCATGTGGCTCGGTGGGGTTGACGGGACGGAGTGGCGGATCTGGAGCATGTTGGATGGGCGAGGAGGCGGTGGGCACGGCTATGGCGGCGGCGGCGGGCGGGCCTCGGCGCCAAGGCGAGAGGAGAGCCAGGAGGGAGAGAAGCTCGGGAGAGAGAGCAGCCGAGTGAGGGAGGCGAGAGAGGGTCACGGGCGTCTCGAGCGGATCCACAGCGCAAGATGAGGCACATGAGGCGCCGGCAATGGCAGGAGGTGGCCTCACAAGGTTTCTCGGCGGCGTGGTCTGTCCCCTCCTCTCGCCATCTTGGCAAAGGTAGGTGGTGACCTGGCATGTGCTGTGGGCCGCCCAGTCCTGTAAGTGGCACTGGGCCTCTTCTCTCTCTCTTTTAATTGTTTTTGTTTCCTAATTTTCTGTAAACTTTGTGGCTTTACTAAAATACTAAAACAGATCCAAAAATCATAAAACTGCTCAATGCCACTGTTTGGAATATAACAAACAGCAACCATTTTAGTTTATGATTATTTGAGCATTTAAACTATTTATTAGCATTAAATGCCCAAATGCAAATACTTTATGAATTAATCCAGTGACCAAATATGTCATGAAAAATGTGCAGCACCTCTGGTTATGGTTTATAGCATTTTTCCAGAAATGATGAACATTTTCCAAAGCCATTTGGATTCACTGAAAAATATTTTTGGTTGAACCTATTTGAATTCCTTTAATGCTAGGGTTTAGGCAATCCCCATCTCAAAATTCCATGAAAATTAAACATGATGCATGGATGCAATGCCACTAGTTACAAGCAAGCTCTAGGGCTGTGACACCTTGCTCCCATGGTCTTGGAGTGAGACCGCGAGAGTGTTTAACCTCCGGTAAAGCTCACGAGGTTCTTCATCTTCATTCATTGCAAACTCATCGGCTTCATCTTGCACCACTTCATATTTGGAGCATTGAATCCTTGCGCTTCCCTTGTAGAGGGAGACAACATGGTGCCATGCTTCCTTGGCCATGGTGAGAGGTCGGAGATGTGTAAGATCTTCAGATGGAATTGCATCTTGGATGATGAAGAGAGCATTCTCGTTGAATTGATGATCCGCGGCTTCTCTAGGGGTGAAGTTGCTTGGGTCATGTGGATAAAAACCTTGCTCAATGAGTCTCCAAAGGTTACTATTAACATGATTTAGATGACTTTTAAAGCGATATACCCAAGCATCAAAATCCTCATTTTCACAATCTTCAGGGGAGAGCCGACATGATTTAAATGAGTGGAGGGAATAGGTCCTCCGTAAGTAATAGGAGGTTCCACATGGGCAAAGATGCCACTACCATTTCTACCACTAGACAAAGGAAATTTATCACTAGTAGCTTCCCCCTTGTCGGGGTTAGAATCCGTCACCTTGTTAGTGGGATCGACCACTTCCAACGGTGGTGTGGATAATTTGAGACCATCAAGAAAGTTCTTAAGCATGCCTTTGACCTCGGCCGTCATGGAGGTCTTCAATGTGTCCAAAGCCACATTGAACTCCTCACGTGAGACCGAGGTTCCCCCATCGGCCGTAGACAAGGACGGAATCTCACCGGGGTGCTCATCCTCACCGTCTACGGTGTCAACCATACTCTTCGGACGGCAAAGTCCTTAATAAAGAGACGAGGCTCTGATACCAATTGAAAGGATCGATGTAGTTGACTAGAGGGGGGGGGGTGAATAGGCAACTAACAATTTTTAGCTTTTCTTTACCAATTTAAACTTTGCATCAAAGTAGGTTGTCTAGATATGCAACTAGGTGAGCAACCTATATGATGCAACAACACCAAGTACACAAGTAAGAAAGGGATGTAACACAAGATAAACTTGCACGAGTAGAGGGACGAGATAACCAAGAGTGGAGCCGGTGAAGACGAGGATGTGTTACTGAAGTTCCTTCCCTTTGAGCGGAAGTACGTCTCTGTTGGAGCGGTGTGGAGGCACAATGCTCCCCAAGAAGCCACTAGGGCCACCGTATTCTCCTCACGCCCTCACACAATGCGAGATGCCGTGATTCCACTATTGGTGCCCTTGGAGGCGGCGACCGAACCTTTACAAACAAAGTTGGGGCAATCTCCACAACTTAATTGGAGGCTCCACTACAAAAAAATACACTTCTGTGATGATACGTGTTTGTCACAGTAGGTCGCGTTTTTTGTCATGCATGTACATCCATGACGATTTTATGACAGAATCAAGATAGTCATACCGTGGTCAGTTGCATAAGTGTTCCATGACATTACCAAAATTATCATCACGGAAGTGTCCACTTCCATGATGATAAATCCCGCGTCACAGAAGTGCTTTCGTCAAGGGTGACCGACATGTGGCATCCACCGTAATGGAACATCGTTAAGCTATCGGGTCAGGTTTTGGATTCGATAACCCGTTAACAGCCCCGACCAATGGGGATTTTCCATGTGTAAAATCATCATTGGCTGGAGGAAACACGTGTCGGCTTATCGTTGGGATAGATGTCATCCACTCATTGGACAGAAGGCGCCTATGATACGTTGACACGTGGCACGACCCAACAGAGGCCCATTCCTGTGAAAAGGCCGGCCAGTTTGACTTGGTCAAAAGGTGGCGGGCTAGCCCATGGAAAGCCTGTTAACGGCCTGTTCGCATATAGCCCATTTACAGCCCGCTAACCCAAGGCCCGTTACGCCCTATCCGAATTAGGCCCAGTAGCGTCATTTGGGCCACCCAATATGATTCCAGCCCGTTTTCACTTCTGGCCCATGTATGGCCCATGACGTCTTTCGGCCCATATGAGGCCCTATGTAACTCTTGGCCTATTAACGGCCCGTGGTGAAACTGGCCCGTAATGAACGGTGTATCACTTTACACCCATTAATCGCACTGTGGTGAAACGTGTCCGTAATGAACAAAGGTATCACTTTATACCCATTAACGGCCCGTTATTCCGTTGGGCCGTTTCCAATATGTTATCTTTCGGCCTTCTCGGAGCCCATTTATTCTTGGGCTCATTTCCAGCATTCGTTTACTTACGGCCTGTTATTGTCATTTTTTGCTTGTGAGCCAAATTCAGCCCGTGGTTACAGTCGTCCCATTTGTGGTCCGTTAATACGTTGGGCCATTTTCATAGCGTCATGAAATACGGCCTATTAACGATGGCCCGTTATGGTCGGCCCATGAACGGACGATTCCAACTCTAGCCCGTTTACGGCCATAATGCGGCCTGTTATTGGCCCATGTTATCATATTGCCCGTATAAGGCCCATTGATGATACGGCCCGTAGAAGGCCCATTGTTTCTACGGCCCGTAGAAGGCCCATTGTTTCTACGACCCGTAGAAGGCACATTGTTTATACGGCCCGTAGAAGGCCCACTGTTTCTACGGCCCGTAGGAGGCCTAGTGCCACTACAATAAATATTAGCCCATGGTTATTGTAGCCTAGTTTTAAAAAATAGGTTATTGCAGCCACTAGCAAACCGCGGAAAAAGAACTGCAATGACTACAAGCAAACAAATAAACAAGACAACAAGGAAATAAATAAGCAAGCAACTTACGCTAGGCTATCACGGCTATCACATATTACATCCACTGGGCATCAAAGTTCGCCACCAGTGCAAATAAAATGCGCCGACAAAAGAATATACAAAATTGAGAGCACTTCAGAAGGTACTAGGCCTCGCAAGCTCGGGCCCCGCAAGCAGCTGAAGAAGCTGAGTAGACCTCAGTCGTGTCAACGATAGATGCATCAACACTAGATTTAAGGCATGATGGTGCGCACGGCAGTCCTCTGACATCTTCATTGCATCTTTGACTTCAAGTCAGAGCTGAGCTGAAGCAAGCCTTTCCGCTTTAAGTTGAGACTGAAGAAGTCGAACTGATTGAGGCAGCGACTGCACAGAGGTTGTCTCACACTGGCGGTGAGTAGCTTCAACTCACCGTCTTCATCAAGACAGGACCTTGGGGTCATCTCGCTGTCCTCAAGATGGTTTGGCTCACTATCTTCCCTAAAGTTCTCGCCTAGCGTAAGAGATACGACTCTAAAAGAGAAACAAGGAGACACGTAATGTGTTTCACAATTATATAAGCAAATAAATGGATCTGTTTCGCATAAGGAACATGATTTTACAACTAAAATTTGAAACTGGTAATTGTTGCAAACATCCAATCGGATGTAAACAAAAAGCAAACAGCGATGGAGGAAATGATGCCTATCCAAATCTATACTAGAACAAAGTTTGAAGGCTTGAGAAGGATGAAATTACATTACATATTAACACGGGCTGGACAAAGCCCTTCTCCATGTTGATGGAAGGATAATTCAATAAATTCCCCAAAGAAAATTCTTTATAAGCGTTGCCATTATTCTACATTTTGCAAAGAGTAAATATAGATCAAATAATATTGGAAGAAATAGAGGATAATGAAGCTCAGTGCATCGATGATACATAATCAAATAGCAATTAATTAAGTACAGCGTTACAAGGCAAAAGGGAGAGAGGTACTGACAAGTGCAATGCAGAGCCCATTATTGTTTTGAGATCATATGATCCTTTGAGCAAGGAGATTCATCTCAAATTAGTTTTCATACAAGAGAGAAGGTAAGGCACAAGCATAAATTTAGGAGTTCAAATTTTGAATTGATATCATAGACAGTACCTGACGCTGGGCTCCCAGCAGTTCTAATAGGGGTTTGGCCACTCGAGTAGGGGTAAAGTGTGGTATAGTTGGGCCTGTGTTTTCTGTGGCTGCTGATCTATCTGATTTAACATGTATCACTACCTTTCCAAATACCTAGTTTGTACTCCTTGAGGATCTGCACTCACCCTCTTCCTTTTGGACATCTATTACGAAAGAACAACATTTGACTGGAAAAACATAGTGTGACGACACATGGAATAGGTACAGAAAATGGATAGGTATGGCATATAATCGTATATGATGCTTAAACTTAGCAGATGGTGTAACAAAGTAGAAGTAATGCAAGAGGTCAGATGCAAAATATGTGCGACCAATACAACTTTGCAAAGTTAGAGCAAGCACCTTGGTGTGTGAATAAGATAGGCCATCCTCCACCATGCCAAGTTTGTTAGCCAGTTGATCATTCCGCAATATTCCTCTCGTGCGTCCGTTCTCATATTAATTTTGATAATGTTCAATATCTGACATGCATGAAAACATAAAAACAAGTGAGATTTTCTTTGTAATGCAGAAGTGATTCTAATCCAATACTACCTCCCTGTAAACCCCTTTGTGCTATCTCTGCAATTCTTTTAAAAGATGCCATGCATGCTGTAATTTGTTGTGTGCATTAATATAATGTGGCCTACTACTCAAAATATGAGAGCTCCGTATGATGACACTTCGCAGATGATAGCTTCAACATATAGTAAAGAAGAACAAGTCGACTGACTGACAGATTCAAAATATACTAAGGAGAACAACTTCGACTGACCGATCGACCGCAAGAGAAGAGTATCATCTTAAAGAAGAGCGTAAGAGCAAGCAGATTGAAGATATTACAAGTCTTTCAATACAATGTCGGTTGGCCACCCATGATGAACCAGCCGCGAGAAATACTATTCTTTCCGGTCTCTCCATATGTGGCTCACATGCATTTGAAACTAAAGTAGGAACATTTAGCTCACCAATTAAACATCTCTCGGTTTACTAATATCAGCAATAATATCAGATATGAATTTGTACAACTAAGCTTGTTTAGCTCGATGGGTGGAGCAGTGCTATTACGACACGAACCACGTAGCTGATTGTGGTCATCATAAAATGGGGAAAACATAAGCATGATGAGTACAGTGTTGACCGTGGCGCTTAGATGGCAGATCTGAAGTCGCAAACCGCGCAAAGGGTAGTTAGCAACCGATGTTTGCTTTGAAATAACAACTAAGATTTGGTATGGACAAGAAAGTACGGTCAACAAGTGATAAAGAAATGCAATTATGCTGTCTCTCTATATGTCGCGACATGCATTTGGAAACTCAAGTGGGACCTTTAGCTAACCAAATAAATGTGTCGGTTAACTAATATCAGTATCATATCACAATCATATTGGAACAACTAAGCTTTCGAATTCTGAGTGTTGTGTTGTTTAGCTTGAAGGGTGGAGTAATGCTAGTACGGCAGAAAGCACTTACGTAGATCATAGTAGAGTAGATAAAAGGGGAAAACCCTAAGCATCAAGAGAAAAATCAGGAAAGTGAAACTAGCTGGACCAGTGGGTGGCGCACATGCTTTTCGAAACGAATATAGGAACATTAGGTGACCAATTAAACGTTCTCTGTTTTAGTGATATGAGCATCATATCAGTTCATATTTCAACACGTAAGCTTTGGGTTGAGGTCTTGAGGAGCAGTGCTAGCACGACACGAAGCACCTACGATGATGGTAGTGAATATAAAGGGGGGAAACCATAAGCTTTACGAGTATAGTGCTCGTGCCATGGCGGATCTGAAGGTGCAAACCGGACAAAGCTACTTCGCAACCAATGTTTGCTTTCAACTAGCCACTACGATTTGGTACGGACAAGAAAAGTACAGTAAAAAATTACGATCTATTTTCCGGGTGAGATCAATAACTTAAGCACATATGGAAGAGTACCACCTCTCTTGCGGTGCCGTGTAGGCCTATCTTGTCGTTGAGGGTGCTGCGGAGTGCGATGGTGTCGGCGGCGGGAAGAAGTCTTTAGGCGACGAGGCGGCGGGTCGGGGGATATATCCTGTTGCCGTGGACGAGGCGGTCGTAGGAGCAGCAACGACAAGGTGGACGACGGCGCCGATGAAGCGAGAGGAGGCAATGAAAGGATCCTGGTCCAGCGCCGTGGATGAGAGACATCCATCTTTTGCAGTGGACGACAGGGTAGGGGTAGCGGCTCCGGCAAGGTGGGGGATGGGGTGGCGGACGGAGGAGGCTGGCCGTAGTGCGGAGGCTATCGTGCCGCCGACGGTGTATGAATGGGGAAATGGACGGGAGGGGGGGGGATCTCAAACTTTGGGACGCGCATCTCTGAAATGGGGGAAAGTTACGAACTTATCCCCCGTTTAAAATTTCAGACATCGCGTCGGTTGGGGATAGGACGGTAATCTCGCATCTCCCAAGTATTTGCCGGTAACTATTTCGGGCGAGGAGAGGGTGTTTTGCCGCCCACGGTGTATGAACGGGGCTGACAGGTAGGGCGGTTGTGTCACGTCTGATGGAAGTTACACATCTGCAACTATTTAAAATATTAGACTACAACGATTTCGGACGAGGAGAGTTTGTTTTGCCGCCCAACGTGTATGAATGGTGTAATGGAGGAAGAGACACATGTCTTTCGGACGAGCTTGAATCAAATGTGTTTTGTCAGCCCACGTTTGGCGCCCACCGTGTCTGAATGGGCTCGAGAGGCCGTCGTGTCACGTCTGATTGAAGTTACTAGTCTACCCCTATCGACAGCAGTAAATCCGGTCGATAAGGATGTCAAGTGTCGGCGGAACATTAATTTCCATCTCGCAAACACTTGCTTGGGCAGCCTACAAATTATAGTGGGTGTTTAGCCGCCGTTCAAAACTTGGGAGAATTAGCATTCACGTTTGCCACAGGACACGGCAAACTAAATTCAAATCTAATTTGTATTCGATTACGAATATCCACAGATAATTATACGTTTTGTTATTTATTTCTTCAAAACCACAACAAAGATTTATTCCACCTTTATATATGATTATGATTTAGAAATGCCGTGATCTTCGAATTCAGTAGGTTGGATACACTCTGATTCAAACATTTATTTCATCCAATACAATATGCTCACACGAAAAACAGTTCACCTTATGTCAATCATACAAGTACTAAGGATTACCTCGCCTAAAAAATTCGGATCATTACAACACATGGACAACATAGGGGGTCTTGCAACATAATCCATTCAGAGACATGACACAACATGCAAGTACAATAATCTAATGAAAATTTAAATTGGTATCTAAAGAAGAACCGGGATTATATTGGGCTTCAGAAAGCAGAAACAGTAGGACCTCCTCCGTCTTCAAATGCAACATTCTTACTTCCTCCAATTCTTGGGTTGCTTGCATAATGCGTGCCGCTAATTCCGTAATTTCCAGCCTGAAGATAAAGATTACCTCATTCATGGCAGCCACACCATCTCTTTCTGTCTCTAGTAGAGCCTCAAGCAATATAGTATCTGTGCTCGATCGCTCTCCGTGGTGTTGCCTCTGAATCGCTACCATCTGGTAACATGGATGGCGCCTTTGCTTCCACAAATAGATTCTGGGGTTGTACATTGTGTCCTAGTGTGAACGGCATCCTGAAAGGTTTCCGCTGGACATAAGTAAGAGATAGTTATCGTATGATCCAGGCAGTAAGCTTACATGGTAAATGACAGACGAATTATTGCCGAGCATGGCAAACTATATTTAAATGGTTCGAAGCAAGATCGGTAGAAAAGAAATTAAAATGGTAAGATGAAACTTGGGATGTAAATGTCAAATAAACGACATCCGCCAGTCCCATCTAGTTAGTTTTGCTACCTCCCTAGTTCATTTTCCTCAAAAACAAAAACTCTTTTGAACTATCATACCACTCTTTGGACTTTAATCGGGATTAAAGCGGGACCCGATTGACATCCCTAGTTGAAAGGGAGTGTACAACCGCTATATTTAAGTTGCCAAGGCATCTAAGCGGTTGAAATAATCGAGAAAGCACTTAACAGTGTGGCCTCATATAAACTATGAAGATAGTCTTGTGATGAAGTTGAGAGGAAAAGTTAAGGACTCAAATGAAATAGGCATGCATTTCTTTACGATAGTAATGAAAGCCTTCTTGACATATTGGCCAACTCAGGTATAGCGTAACAACAAACAAGCATTCGAATCAAGCAATGCAGCAAAGCAGACAACTGAACTATTTGTAGTTCGGTAGGATTACACGTTGAGGGCACAAGCCAAGAAAGCATCCCACTCGCATTACATTTCACATGTACTAAAACACACTGGCTTACCATACGTTGCTGTGAAACCTAGCTGCTGTTGCAATGTTCTTTGAAGATATCGTCAGCATCCCGTGGTTGCAAATCTAGTTGTTGTAGTTTATTCTGCACCATCTATTTAGGTAAAATTAAATTTAATCGCATGCACCGGGTCCGAATTGATCATCAATGGTTCATCTAAACTAATGAAAGAAGGGTGTGTGCATACCGACAATATATCTGCTTCCCTCTATTTTTATGCTTGTTCGAGGTGCCAGCCCCAAAAGAACAAATATTTTGCTTGATGGGGTTGGCAACTCCATAATTAATAGAAGCATCAAATTAGTCATGCAACTTGGGAAGATCAAGAACACACGAACAAGTAATGAGCAGAGGCTCAGAGCAGTGATGTAATAGCTAGCATCATAAAATGTAGGGTAAAATGAACAAAAAGCAGCGGAACCACATGCTAGTTTGCTGATGTGTAATTAAGCATAGAGAACATTAAGCGATGCGATGGAACCAACAGTGGCATCGTAACAAAACTAAAACATATTAACTATATGTGCCTTTGGTATGTAATTTAGCACATGTAACATGTTCACTTCGAAGTATGGACCTCTACAGTGCAAGCGAATAACGCGTCTCATGAAAAACTGAATGATGCCTCTAAGAAATTCAAAGGTGCGGTGCTTATGCTAGGAAAGTGAGCGTGGCGGCAAGTTGGATAATAGTACCTGATTCTCGGCGGCGTATGGGTATCGTTGTCATACTTGATAGCTAAGGATCGTCGATGGTGCTCGTGTTGCGGTTGAGTTTGGGCAGTTGTCGCCCGTCGCTGAAGCGGCTCCGATTGCTACGGTTTGCGGCGCCGTCGACATACAAGAAAGCTCATCTGTGGTAAGTGAACAGTTGCATGATAAAGAGAAAACCGAAGGAGTACAAATCGAAATAACCTGATGAGGCTGCGGCGTCGGTAAAGCAGGGCAGTGGAGTTGAATATGGCGTCCGTGGAAGCGGGTCCGGTCTGATGGGCGAAGGCTTGTGGCCAGCATGTCTGATGATTCGGTGAGGCGGATCTGTTGCAGCAGACGAGGGCTTGTATGAAGGGCCAGCGAAGGCGGACAAGGAGTCGATGAAGGGCCTACGCTGTGGTGGACGAGGGCGCGGTTAAGCGAGATCTGGTGCGGTGGACCATGATGGCGGTCGAGGAGATCTGGAAGCGATGGACAAACCCGATCGGCTGAAGCGGCTCCGGTGAAGTGGTAAGTTGGCATTTGGGGGTTCCAAGGTGCAGAAGGTAGATCCGGCGGGGTGTGAGGTCCACCGCTGCGGCGGAGGACTAGATTCGGTGGCTTGCCGTGGTTGGGGGTCGGGGAGGGGCTCTGGGGAAGAATGTTGAGGGCAAAGAGAGGAAAACAAAGGAGTTACCAAAGCATCCCTTTTCCGTTCATGTGGCAGGGGTAAAACAGGAATATCGCAGGGCTAAACTTTGGTAGCGTGATATTTCGATGTGGTAAGGAAGTTTGAAAGCTTTTGGCGCCTAAAATTATAAGTATTCTGCTCTCGTCTGACCGACTATGATATCATGGCCGACAATTTGTTTGTTTTGCACGCAAAAAAATGTGCAAGTTTTGAAAATCAATGTCTCCAACTCGAAACTTAGATTGTCCATTCAATTCAAATGTGGATCATTGAGCTACTACAAGCAAACACCATCATACGGTCCAATTCAAATGAAATTCCAAATGTGTTTATCCTAAATATGATGACCAAAGCAAAAATGTGTATGTGTATGAATAAAGTGAATGATTATGAAGTTTGAGCAAGCTCGTATGTGTATATGTCTAGGTTTGATATATGAATTTGAAATCACGAAATCCCGGCTTAAAAACTGTACCTCCATTCAAATGAATTACAAAAGCTAATGATGGAGTCGAATTACAAAATTCCAATCTTAGGTTTGTAATTCTGGTACATCAAGGTATATCACGCATGTTCAAAAGTATCGTTATCTCATAGTACAAACTGTGAAACAAATTGATCAACCATGAGTGCACAATATCTCAATTACGCTTAAAGTCCCTCAAATATAGACACCTCACTTTGTTTATCCTAAGTCAACCCCCCCACCACCACCACCACCACACACACACATAGAGAAGTCGTTCTCTCCCCCAAACACCAACACACGAGCACATTAACACCCCTCTCTCTTGTAAAGTCCGGACCCCAACATAGGTCTCTATCACTTTGTATCTTGGGCATGCACACATCTCTTCCCTCACTCTCTAGGTCTCCCGCTATCTCTCTTACCCAAGCACACGCACTATGTAGAGTGTATATTTCCCATACACACAAAACGTCGCCCCCAAACGTCTATCTCCCTAGTTCTGTGGTTCTCCCGCACTCACCTCACACACCACCCCCACTGCAAACAAGCACACTTTGTCTCCTTGTGCACCACTCTCCTCTTTCTATCTCTCCCACATGCGGACCCGCCCCAACTCCTTCCCTCAGATACATATATGTCGTGACTCTTTGCATAGCTCCCTAATGTATAATCGTTCTCGATTTCGCACATTGTTCTCTACACCATCTATTCTAGATCTCTCATGAAGTCCCTATCACACACACACAATGACTCGCTTCCCTGCGTCTCCATTCATAGGCCAATTTCGGACAACATCAACATTGTCTCCCTATCTATACACCATTTATGGACACAAACGACCCCTCTCGCCCCTCTCTTCCTCTCTCTCTCTCTCTCTCTCTCTGTTGCTAGCTCTCTCTTTCTCTCGCTCTCACACCCCTCTCCCACACACACACACTCGATGTCTCTTCCAAATAGTCTGCTCCCCCCCCCCTTGCACGTGCTATCTCGCTACTACACATGTCACACCATTCCCCCTTCCCTTATACTAGGTTTACATCATCGGTGGTCTCTCTACTCCACATACACTCTCTCCTGTCACACACAAACGCGTGCACAAACACACACAGAACACGCACAAACACCCATTTATCTGGATCCTCATCTCTCCCCATGTCCGCATGTGTATCTCACACACTCACTCTCTAATTATGTATATGTGTCTCCACGTTACACAACACAAAGCCCCATGTACATGTCTCTCTCTATCCTCCACACACATAGACACAAAGAATATGTTATCATTGCCTCAGTCTCTAACATATCACACACGCACTCTCTCTCTCTCTCTCTCTCTCTCTCTCTCTCTCTCGCAAACACGCTCAACAAGGGTTTCCCCGTGAATAACTTACCGTCTATTCATCAACAGTCGTGGCAGTACGGCGAACATGAGACATGAAAAAGAATAAATCTACACGTGCTTAGACCACCTAGTATGACTACTAGGACTAGAGCAAGCCAAAAAGCGCGCCGCCGTCACCCCCTCCTTGTCGGCGATGGGAAAATCTTTGTTTTACACAGTCGAGAAGTCATTGTGCTAAGGCCCCACATGCTGAGGCGTTGAATAGAATGTAGATGCTAGTTTACGGAAGCAAGTATCAATAATACATTTGTATATCCATACTTATATTTCTTCTCTTATAAAAAACCGAGTTGGTGATGATGGTACGTGTGCCATCTTGCAATATAGACCGTCCGATCTATATCTGACGGATGGAAATTAAACTAAAAGATACTCGCACCCCTCTCCACATTTGCAGACAAGGCCTTCCCTCGTTCATCCTTATCTCCAACAAACCTCATTGTTGAGCAATTAAGAAAGGAAGCCTCTGGAAAAACTGGCCTAGTGGCCGCTGCCGGCGTCGTCAATCCCCATGCCTCCGCTCAGTTCGACCATCAACCACCACCACACCCCACTCCTCTTCACCTTATCTCATATTTCTCGAGATATCATTAGTTTTTACACATGGGATTACTCCCGCAAGGGTCAATCACAACAAGTGTTTTATAAAAAATGCATCTTGATGTTCCGTGCAATGCACGGATCTTGCTAGTACTCCTACACAAGACTAAGTTGGTGATGCTTTGGTGTGTCGCCATCCGTCATTTCGACCATTAGATCTACATCTAACGATTGTGAGGTAAGTTGTTGCCTTTTCTCACCAACATCCCACTTGTCTACCAATTTGCGTAAAACCCATAATTAGTATCTTAAAACCAACCACATCCCTCCTCGACCTCACCAAAACAGCCCAAGGAATATATTCTAATTGAAACATAATATATCTCTAGTGACATATGTATATCAAAATTAGGGTGTTTTGTACCAATTTTGTGAATAAGTATTATTCTAATTATGATTCGTTACAGCAACGGACATGAACATTGCTAGTATTTCCAACCATGCATTTTTCCTAGTATTCCATAGTTTCGAGTTTTCCATCAAGATATTAGTCACTCATGGTTGATATTTACTTTCAATCATGTACACATATGCACTATGTAACTAGCCTTGCTTATTGGCTTCCAAAGCTTAACTTCCAAATCCTACTTACAATATGTAGAGTATTTAACAAAAACTACCACTTTCAACCAGCCCTAAGAAGAATCTATTGTACAAAAATAGCAAAACATACCCAAAATTTCTTAATCCACGCCAAAAACTACTACCTAGTACTCCTACCGATTAGGTTCGTTTAAACCCATTTATGGTAGGGTTGGCCCACACGTCTGCGTCTTGATGAGGCAACTTAAACCAACACATTTTGTTTGACCGTTGACACGAGGGACCCACATCGACCTTCTATCCTGTTATTCCCCTCAAATCATTATTTTTCTGAACATTACTTCAAACAAGATCTTGATGCGTGTTAAATCGGTGGCGCCGGCGATGAGTGAGAGTTAGCCCGCTCCAGACGGCCGGACGTCATGGGCCTCCGCGACGGGTTGGCGAGCTGGCCCGGCGTGACCCTGGCGAGCAAGCCGCTACTGCCTTCGCTCGAGCCAGATGGCTAGCCTTAGCGCGGCGCGCACGAGCAAGCCATCGCGCTGCCGTGCCAATCTAGCTAGCAAACCTTGCAGACAAGCTGCTGGACGGAGCTATCTTGGCTAGCTAGAGGCCGCGAGCGCCGGACGGAGATGGCATCCGGGTTGCCGCAACATGGGCTCCGCACCGCCGGCGGTTTTGACCCCGCCTTCTGCGGCGGTAGCTGCGATCCCATGGCCGAGGATGACTAGGTGGACGGGCGGAGGTAGGAGGTCACTCGAGGATTTTTGTTGGTAAGAGCATGTACAATGGTTGATAAGGTAGTCTTATCTTAAGTCTGCCACGTATGCAAGTGGTAGTACTTTCTTGGCATTTTAGTGGTTTCTTGCATTATTAGGGGTTTCTTGTAAGGAACAATGTACGTACTACTAGCGACAAAAGACGATTCTAGGTTGCGTTGTACTCCAACGAGTACTACTAGTGGTCGCGGAGTGTATACCTCGTTTTGTGGGTTCGATCCCGGCCGAGCATACGGTGGCCTTTTAAATAGTACTACTACACTTTGCTGCGAGCCAATATTTTACACGGGTAGTTTGAGTTTTGAAGTCAAACAAACGTGCGGCCCCACAATCTGGGTGCACTGGACAGCCTAGCCACGTGAACGGGTTTTCCTTCCCAGCATCCCGTGGCTCGTGTGCTCGCCCTAGCCGCACCTCGCTTGCAGCTTCCTCATCAGCTAGTAGCATATTTAAACTAGCGCCTCCCAATTAAGCCCGAGGAGCCAAAAAAGCCTGGCGGGGCATTGGGAACTGTGCAATATGGCTCTGTATGTAAAGTGCTCTACTACTACTCTATATCTTGTGGTGTTGCACGCATGGACTTCACTCCATTATCGGCTCTACTATAAAAGAAATTCCTCTTGACGTGTTTTTTTTAAACGGAGGCAAAAGCTTTGATTCATCTCATTCATAAAGAAGGAACTACTAACAAAGTTCGACGAGATCCATTACACCTCCACAAATGAAAGCGAAAAGCCTAGTCTCATTTTATCAAATAACTCAAATGTTCTGCCCCCTTGATAACCGTGTCATTGATAAACAGGCTGCTAGTGTGTGCGTGAGAGGAGCTGCCGAGTAGGCCAGCTACGTGAGAGGAGCGGCTGAATAGAGCACCGAGAGTACCCACTAGGCCACTACGCAGTGTACTTCCCTGCATTGATAGTACAACGATGGTTCTAGAGAACAATAGTACCCTCCACTTCCAAGCTGTAGCTCCTTGGCCCCGAGATTCAAGAGTTCAAAACTGGTGCACTATACTAGACTAGACTAGAAGTACAAGACATCGCACTACTAGTTGAGAAAAGTAGTACTAGTATCACATTTCTGACGCATGTAACGCATTCTCCTCAAATCACATAATGTAAGACGTTTTTACACTAGTTGGCGTGTACAAAAATGGCAAAAACATACCCAAAATTTCTTAATCCATGCCAAAAACTACTACCTAGTGCCAAAAATTTCTTACTAGTGCTATTATTTACAGTATAATGCAATCCCATAACGTTCCATAATGCTAGTACTTAGTAGTAAATAATAGCCTCACCCCTTTATTGAGGAACGATCTACAGTTGGAAGGGACGAGGCCCTGCGGTTACTACGCTCTTATCTCCTCCTTGCCGTTCCCCTCCCCGAAGGAAGGCGATTCGTCATTGTTCCCATGGATTCGCCAGCGGTTCTCCTCCTCGTCGGATCTGGGGAGACCTTGGACGGCGATCCTCTGGGATAAATCGCCACGCCCGCTCAAGCGTCCTCACCCGCCAAGACTCGGTGCTTCCTGCACCAACTTTTTCAAGACGCTGTTTAAACAGGCTTGGGAAAAGGCCATGCTTGTTGGTCTTCCATGCGTCCTCGAGGAGAAGGTTCCTCTATGGGACAGTTCTTCGAACAGTCCACCGCTCCCTGGCCATGGTTGCACGTTGGCTCCGCTAGAGTTGCCGACGTTGAGAGGTAGTCGGATTTTGTCCGATGAGCAGGTCAGTAATGGATTTTGATCATGTAGTACTTAGTTATTCCATTTCCATGCCGTAATTTCTCCGCTGCCCACCGTCTTATATATAGGTATGGGTCGGTGCCAACGAAGATTGGCTTGCATACCTTCGGCCGGATACCACCATCATTTTGCACAACATCCACAGCAGTGCGTCCGTTTCGGTAGACCCCTTCTCCACCATTGGGATCGGCCTTCCGGACTGGCTGGGCTTGAATACATATGATGATGCCTACATGAGATTGAAGAAGATAGCAATTGCGGACCCGTCGACAAAGCGAAGCGGCTACGACGATTACTATATCATCGCGGTGTTCGACATAAGGTTTGCCATCAATGCAAGAGGCAGTAACGGCAGAGGCTGGCGCATGTTGGCGGCGGCAGATTTGTACCCCTACACGTTCGAAGACGCCGTGCGCCATCTAGGCCGCATCTTCGCGGTGGCAAGCCGAGGACTTGTTTCATGTGGTTGCCATCCTACGGCACGGGAGATTACAAGCGGAATGCACAAACCATCATTTGCATCCCTAACGGTACTCCATTATTTTGCGGGGACCGGTCATCCCCGATCAAAATAAGATCGCCGATCCTGGATGTGCATTTGCATCCGCGATTCGGTCTAACACAGAACCTTGTAGCTGCCTTTGGCATATTGGGATCAACTATCTTAGCGATGGGTTACCCATGGTACCACCGATGTGCAACATGGTCACACAATCTACCACGATCGGACCGTCACCATCTATCCGGGTATTCCATTTTTAACCCTCTCGCCTTCTCTTTCATTGTTGTACTAGCAGTATACTTAGTAGTACTAGTAGGAGTACTTTTTACCTTGGAGGGCGCGTATAGCTAGCTAGGCCCTTGAAGACTTGAACCCACTAGCTGCCACCATTTTTGTTTTTCCATGTCTTACTATCTCATCCATGTAGCCAAGAGTGGCTATATATAATAAGCCGGTTATTTTACTTCCTCTATACCGGAGTAGTACTATTTTCTGCACAGTATTACTGACAGCCATATTTGAGCACAACATTATTATGCATGGACCTTGACTATGTACGTCACCATGTGTCCAGATCTGGGATGCCGCGTGTACCAGATGAACGGCGCCGAGTTCGACCCCTATGATGCTACGTGGGTGCCGAGGAACACTCTTGGAGAGTACTCGCTTTTCATCGGGGACAGCTACCCCATTGTGAAGCGGATGCCACCTTCCATGCACGACATGGAAGGCCCGCCATTCATGAAGCATGGTTGTGTCTTCAGTGTGCACCGCCGGATGAACGACATGCTGGGACACGCTATCCCTGATTTATGCCGCTTCAGCTTGGATGAGTCTCCAACGTGTGGAACCGGACTAGAAAGCTGCAACAATGATTCCCGTTGCCCTTGCTATGGATCATGCCATCCATGAAGAACACACAGAATTTGGAACACGGAGGAGGACATGTAGCCCATCTATAACGTGTAAGTCGAGTACGGTAATTGTGAGCAGTAGCGCTGTGAATATATGTAGACTAGTCGTGCACAAATTTATCACATTAATTGGAGATGAACTTGTGTGGCATCTTGGCATTTGTCCTTTAGAATTTATTACTAGTAAATGTGTTATGTGTATGCGTGCAACTTGTGTGGTTGTTGCACGGGCTCCAACACACTCTTTGAGAAAAAAGGTGGCACAACTTTGGATATACGTGACGTGGCGACATCATACAAGAGCATCGTTACGCTATAGTTGTAGTACACTCCTACTAGGGCGACAAATCCTATAAAACCTTGCGCTTGGCTCTTTGCCTCTTCAGAGGTTCAGCAGTTCGTACCGTGTGAACCTTGCACTTGGCTCTTCGCCTCTTCGGAAGGTCCAACAATGATTATACTACAGTACAATATGCTTCTGGCAATCTGACATCGATTGAACTGCTGCACGTCCACCGCGAGGGCGAGGGCGAGGGCGAGGGAGAGGGAGAGGGAGAGGGAGAGGGCGCTGTAGTCAAAACCCTCTCCTCGTCCTGCGAACCATCGCGCGCGTGAGCGAGGGAGAGGCATAGTAAGCAAGCTTCTCCTCGTTCGGCGAGTTGAGGGACACATCAAAGCAGTACTAGTACTAGTAGTAGTCCATACTGTGTCCTTTCCGATTAATATGGCTTAATTTGAAACGAGAAAAATACACTGGCGGTCAACGTATGTAACAATTAAGCTCTTCTGATCACTATATATAGTTTTGCGTCGATTATACGATCACTAGCTCATCGTAGAGCACCGTATTGCACCCTACTGACCGGCCACATAGTCGACGTGGCACTTTGTTGACTGGTTAAATTGTCACCTGGTTTTTGGGTCCCATCTGTCAGTTAGCAGAGCAAAGAAATCAGTTAAACAAAACTTTACGCAGGCGCGACACGAGTCCAACCCTTGCGCCCGAACCGCCCTGGCTGTGTATGTGAGTGCATGCACGTGTCCTCCCTCGGTCTTCCAACAAAGAGTGTACATCGACTATAAAACAAAGAGTGTAGTAGTACATGGTGTACATCTACACTTCCAATGCATTTAGCCTTTAATCTAAATCGATATTGATTGACTAATGCACCAACTTGTGCTGTAGGTATAGGTTACATGTCTATCCTTAATTACAGCATGCAACGGCCTTCATTTAATCTTCTTATCTCAATGGTTGCATGCACACATAAGTCTGCTACTTTTGGGCGTTAATTATACCCTGGTCAATGTGTAAATCTCTAAATGTACAGTCTTTCACGGACGTAGGGAGTAGGTTGAGCACTTGAGCGTGAGTGTGTGTGTTGCATCGTGTGCTGTGTGCCGCATGGGTGCGTGAGTGTTGCATGCGTCCATGTGGAGTACGTGTGAGTGTTGCATGTTGCATGCATGCATGCATGCGTGGGGCTTACTCCCTCCCATTGACATATTCATATTTCAAGCTTCCTCTGTTCCCTCCATATGGTGATACTCCCTCTGTTCCCAAATAGTACAGAGTAAAAGCCTCCCTCTGTTCCCAAATACGGAGTATTTGTCTTTCTACATATTTCAACAAGTGACTAGGTGCAGAGCAAAATGAGTGAAGTGAGCGTAGAGGCATAGGGATCTTTGTAGAAAGGAAGTCCTCGCGATCCATTATTCCCCATCTCGGTCAGAGAGAACTATTCAACTAGTCTTCGCGGTGAAGTGACAATACATGCTGCGGCGAGATGGGACACGTAATTAATAAGCTGAACCAGCGTGTTGGTGTTACTAAATCAGCCTTACCCGATCGCCATCATGTTTGCCAAGAGAGCATGCTTCCATAAATACGCCCTCGCACCTCTGTCCTCCATTAAGCGACATATGGGCCCTCTTGTGGTAGACCCACATGTCATCGGTGTAACTATTTACACTCCGAAGGACGGTGCCTATATCCTGGTAGTAGTACTAGTAGAATTGAGATTTAATGCACTTTCTTCCCCGTCTTCCACTCTTCTTCCTCCTCCTCTCTTCCCCATTGTCGGCCGCACACCATTTTCCCCCGCTCACTGCTTGCCCGCCCGCGCCATCTTCCTTGGTAGCTCACGCGTACCATATCCCCCCGCTCACTGCTCGGCCACACGAGGAGAAGCTTCTTCGCTCGCCCGCCCGAATCCACTTCCCTGCTGGCTCGCAGGCACCGAAAACCCCAATGGCAGAACCGACTGACACGCAGAGCCGCGATTGGAATTCCCTCCCCAATGTTCTCTTGGAGCAGATCTGTAGTCGTATGGACCTACTCAGCACCGTCCGTCTGGCCGCATGCTCGGTGTCTTTGTACCGTCTACTCGTCTGCAACCGGCCGGCTCTTTTCAAGACACCACCTTGCCGATGCCCGATCCTCGCAGTGGCCCGGACACCGACTTGACGATCCTGCAGAGGTTGCCGTGGTGCCCCTCGACATGCTACCACTACCCGTCCACATCCTTCATGCGCGGCCACTCTTTGGGCGGGCATGAAGGCCAATCGATCGTCCTCATCCACCACCTTTGGTAGTCCGTGGCGTCTCGTGGATATCTACACCCGGCGAGAGATCACCCTTCCATCGTTGGATACCGCCGCCATCGAGCCTCGCGGCCCGCGGACACTCCTGCCTACTACGCACGAGGACGCGTCAAGCTTTTGGCTCGACCTCTGCATTTGCGTAAAGTTGTAATCTGCGAAGTGCCCACACCATCGAAGACTACATGGATTACAAGCTCATTGCCTTGTTCAACATGGGATTAGTCTATCTCGAATCCGGTCGCCATACATGGTTATGGCTCAAGATCAATCCTGTTGAGGCAACATTTACATACGATGCTATAGTGCATGATGGCATCATTTATGCGGTCGATGCACAGTTGGCTGCCTATCTTTGGTGGAATCTATCATCGTGTAATTGTTCTATCTCATCTCATCTTTACCTTATGAATACGACTGCCTGTTCATTTGTTACAAATTTAGAATGCATAGCATGTCTATAACCACATCATTGCTATATGTTCCTCTCATTTTCTAGATTTTTATGACCACACATGTTATTGTTAGAGTTGATATGAGAAAAATTGGCATCTAATGATTGTTAGAATACATATTATGAGCATAACATCATGATTGCTATATGTTACTCTCGTTTACAAGATTTTTATAACAACGCATGTTATTGCTTAGAGTTGATATGAGAATAGTAGTAGTAAGTGCTATGGTAGAATATGAGTAGGTATTTGTCATAGCTATTTTCCTCTCATTGTTACATGATGTTTGAACCATGACATGTTGCTAGAATATGAAAGCCATTGGCTTATTTTTTTAACTTGGGGTATGATTATGACCATGGCATTGCAATTCTCTGTCTATGATGTGTGTCACTGTTATAATAATCTTAATTCCACACATACTCTGAACATGATTGTTTATTTTTGTCCTTTTGGTCTCCAATTTGAATTGTTGTAGCAGACGCCGTCGTTGGCCTTCATGATTCGGGACCTAGAATCATACCAGCCGATGGGTCTTTGGTTTATCGCTTCGTTCGGTGACGGCGGTCAGTTGATGCTCATTCGCACATACCAAATTGACCAAACCATTACATCAAACCACATGCAGTACAATGCGTGGGGCGTTCGTGACATTGATGGCTATGGCTGCTTCGTGTTCAAGAAAGATCCCAGCTCCGTTGGGCCAGGCGTATTCAATTGGAGGCGGGTTTACAGCCTCGGCAACTACTCCTTGTTCCTCGGGCTCAATTATCTGATCATCCAACCAATCATCGATCATATCACCGGCGATGATTACTGTGCTATGCAACTTCCATTCGCGAGGAGGGGGGGCTGTGTTTACACATCATACTATGGGTTTCATGAATCACCATATCCAGAGATTTGTCGACACAGCTTGTTGCCAGATAATCTTTAGTGTGTGAAAGGCATCAAGCTTCCATGCAATGGATGGCTTTTGCAAACCCGACATGCGGCGATGTGGTTCATGCCGACAGCAAATATGCATAACTTGATTCATGCTGATATCTAAACTGAGCCATGTATTCTGCTGCTGTAGCACGACCCTCTTTTGTTGGATATTATGTACTGTTGTTAGTTTGAAGCACTCCTCTGGTTTGAAGGATAGATACCTTCCTAGGATCAAGTGCATCCTAACTCCCCTGTTTAAGATGTACTGATAATGATGATGGAGATGCTGTGTAGAAGCCATACTGGGCTATTCTGTTACGCGTAACAGAATATTATCTGTTACTCTACTTGTAATGCATTCGAGCGGTTGTACTGATTCTGTCATTTTCGTTGAACTGATTGTCTTTTATTAAAAATGCAAATAAGAGCCCCTCCTGCTCTTCCCCCTGTCCGTTCAGCCGGCCACTCCAGCCGTCGACCGAGCTGCTTGTGGTCGATCCCTCTCGGCAACCCAGGCCCTACCTCCAGCGACCGCGACTTTCTCGGCTACATCTTCCTCAATGGCTCCGCCTCCTGGCGCAGCGGCCGCGGAGAGCTCACCCTCCCATGGCTCCCCAACCTGCGGGCGCTCTACCAGTTCCGCCTCTTCTGTTGTCCTGCCAAAAAGTACTCCTACCACCACGTCGACCACGACGGTAACCCGCTCCTCCACGGCCGCCACCACGTCGCCCACTCCGGCGAGGTCTCTTTCGCGGGCTCGGCCGCGCGGCCCGAGCAGGTGCACCTCTCGTTCGCCGATAGGGCCGACGAGATGCGGGTGATGTTCGTGTGCGCGGACGCCGGAAAGAGGGCCGTGAGGTATGGGCTTGAGAAGTTGGAGGAGAAGGGCTGGACGGAGGTGTGCAAGGAGGTGAGGAGGTACGAGCAGAAGCACATGTGCGACGCGCCGGCGAACGACATCGTAGGGTGGAGGGATCCGGGCTTCGTCTTCTATGGCCTCATGAATGGGTACTTTTACAACGTAAACCAAAGATTGGATTCCCCGCAAAAAAATACTCAGAGATTGAACCTGCAAAAAAACACCTAAATTTATCAATCATGATAGCAATTTAGTGTTCTAGCGGCAGCAGATTGTTCTTCCAGTAGCTTGCCCAGCGGAGGAGCCGGCCGTCATCCTGAGCGGCGCGCTGTTCTCCATGTTGCCAGGCGACTTGCTGGAGCTCGACGACGAGCAACGGTTTGGCGGCATGGATGTCGGGTCGTACTATGAGATCTTGGCGCAGGGGATGCTCGTCGAGCCGCCGGACGCTGGAGCGTGGCGAGAGGACAGCGAGCACAGCGGCATGGCGGAGACGCGGACGCCGTGTGGAGTTAATCGTTCAGCTAAGTAGAGCACAGTTATACTGTACATAGTACTAGTTGTGTTGCGTTCTTCCCAATTTGGGAAGAAATAGAGGAGGCAGTTTGTTCCTTAATTGTGTACATAGCAAGTTTCCGAGTATATAGCAAGTTTCCGATTTATATTTTTTGAGAGAAAGGGCTAGATTGCTTATTTGCATCCATCAATTATTGTTGTCCACGAATCCAAATCCATTTACTGTTTGAAAGGGCCAGATTGCTTATTTGCTTATCCACAAAATTTCACAAAGAACTGTCAAATGCGAAACTTTCGAAGAGGCCAAAGATACGCAAAGCCATTGAAAATGTGAAACTTAGTCATGTTGAACATTTTCTCAAATTCGCAACTAGTGAAGAATAATTTGAAATATGGTGAGACCCTTCGTATTGTTTTCACGTAAAAAAAACAGAGTACTCGTACTGATCTATGTGTATGTGTGTACTGAGGAGGTATTTTTCACAGAGTAATTTTGAATGGTTCCGAAAAAAGTACTTGAACAGATGTCCGTATGGGTTTGTACTGATCGTGTTTTCACAGACTAGACTTTACTTTTTTTTGATACGGTTTTCCTCATAACTTTTCAATGGTTTACGGTATCATAGTCCTCGGATTTGCATGATTTATATCTTGAATTGAACGATATTTTTTCAAAAAGAAAATGTTTTGTGTGTTTCTTTTTTGAACTCTTTTTTTTGCAAAGATGTTTTTGGACTTCTCGCGTTTTGCGACTAGAACTTTTACCATTTGAATTTCCGTGGGCTTTTCTTTTATTTGAGCTTTCTCCCAAATTTATCTGAGATTTCATGTTTGAACGTACAACTTTTGTAGTTGTGAACTTGTCATTTTTTCATTTATTAAGTTTCTTTTTTCCTCTGAACTTTTATTGGTACTTTTTTTTTTGCAAATTTAATGTCCCTTGAGTCAGAACTGATGCAATTTTTTATTTTTTATTTATGGTACTTATGGTACTAGAGAGTTTGTACTTCTCAAAAAATAATCACTCGATGTTCTTTTAGTTTTAGTTTTTAGTTTTCTTTCTCATCCTTATCCTTACTGATGGTGTCATCACACATCGTACCTTTATGGTTTATGTAGTTGAATGGACTTACATTTTTACCATTCCCTTCTTTTAAAAAACTTATGTTTTCTTCTCCAAACTTCCTACCTGACGAGAATCAAAACTTATTTATTTTTTACATTTGTACTTCCAAGTGTCTTTAGTGACATTTTCACTCTTTTACTTTGCTTTACCTCATCAAACAGGCGCACAACACATTTAAAGAAACAAAATACGAATCTTGGAAGCACTAGGGGGATAACCATTTGCACAGGACTTCATGCGTGCCTTCATCATAGAAAAATATACTGAATATCACCAAGTTCTAAGGTTGAACAAATGAATCATACAGAATATTGTCAAAACCCCGCATTTTTCTCACTAAAACAAACTTCTGTACTTGCATACAACCCTTTTTGAACTTGGACGGCACCTAGTCCTCAACTTGGACGATGACCAATGCTCAACTCGAACGGAGGAGGTTGTCGTTGCTTTTTTAACCATGAATGCTTCAAAAGACACTAGGAATTGCTTCAAAACTGCTTTATACTTTTTAACATGAGGGTTCTCTCAGCTGGGCCAAGAAGCAATGCATAAGTAATATTTTTATTCTACAAGAACAAAATACATCATATTGTTCTCTAACACTCACAGAATACACATAGAACACACACACTTAAGTTCAGAGAGCCATCATGTTTATGTTTAGAGAATAAATGCATTTAAGCTCAAAGAACAAATGTGTTTAGGTTCAGAGAACAAAACAATCTTTAGTGTGATTTTCTACATATGGGTAATCGCAGAAGCAACATAGTTGGACTGAAGCTCTAAATTTTTTTAGAAACTGCAATTGGAAAGGTGAGCATCAAGTGGTAATTAAGGAAGGCTAACAAAAACGAAAGTAGCATTTTTTACATGACGGGTAGTGGTAGGTATTGGTTCATTGCTTTTGCCATCAAGTATGGTGTCAACAAGGATGCGGTAGCTCTCGTCCTGGATGGGCGCCCAGTCATCATCGAAGAGCTTGAGGAGGAGCTTCAGGACTGGCCAAACATGCTAATTGGAGAAGCCAAGAGGCTTCATCACCTCCAGCTCCTTTCTAGTAGCATTAGCATTGTTGGAAACCATGGACTTTAATAAAATGGTTCAGGGATCACTCACAGTCAATCCCATTTACTACTTGTGCTGCAGAGAACATGAATATAAAGCAGATGGTGACTCATCGATTTTTCTTTATGATATATCTAAACTTACATAATTTTGAAACTTGCACTGACGATATTAGGGTGATATATCTAAACTTTACTGAATATTGAAGGAACTTGCTGCAAATCATTACTTATTTAGGTGATATATCTAAAGTTACAGAATTTTGAAACTTGCACTGACGATTTTTCTACACACGCACCAACTATTCTGTGATAGAATAGATGTACTGAATAGCACACAGAATATGGACTGAAAAAATTGAACTAGCACAACCATTCTGCTTTGTGAAGATGGTGGCTTCAATTCTACATGGACTGATGTCCGTGCTCCACTTGGACGGGTGCGAATAACCATGGTGGACGAGCTCATGGCCGAGGGTAGCCAAGGCGAACACCGGAGACTATAGGTGGTCGTGCTTATTCTCGGCAGCGAACTTACACGAGGTGGTGGTGATGGCCGAGGAAGTCAGAAATCGGTGCTGAACTAAAAAAATAAGAATTGTACTAACTAAAAATTAGAATTTGAACTGAGCGTGTCACTGAAGATGAACTTGTGCATCTGGTTTTTGCTCCCGCACCAGTGTAACAAATTCAAGATGACATGAATTTTTTGTGCATATAATAAGATGAATGAGTGAGAGAAGAAAGAGAGCAATAAAAGGATTTTTTTTTCACCTTGAGATGATATCTCTTCTTGAGGTCTTGATGAAAAGTGACAGTGTAGGTACCACATAACCACCAACTAAACACCAGACCTTAACAAACGATGATCTCTCCTTCCAGAGTCTGAACTTACTAGCTTTTCATAATCTGAAGAGGTGTAAACCTTTATTGGCAAACTGCTGCAAAATCCCCAAATGCCATATAATATAAAATCCCCAAACTGCAGCAACATTCAGTTCAAGATAAGTTATCAATTCAGATCTTAATAAGCAAGAGAAACAGTAAAGAAAGGCTGCATTTGCGTCGACGGGCCATTCTTTAGGCACACTAAAACAAACATGCCGCTCATGTTAAGTATTCTTTCCAATAAAATTTCTAGAGTATCTTTGTTTAAACGTACTGTGGGGCGAACTTTTTCATTGTGTAGTTTTTGAACTCCTATGGTAGTAATACATGAACTCCCTGAGGACACAAATTCTTATATTAGCACCTAAAGTACAGATCACACATGAAAATTGCTCTAAGTGGAGAAATGATCACACACGAAAAATGATAATTACAGGAAAAATTTTATTTGAAAAAAGCTCTCTGAATACCTTATTGAACTAGCTGTTTTGAACTTGCAAACGTTCATTTCTGCACTTATCCAAAATGTTTGAAAGGAGCTGGTTGTTTGACATTATTTTGAACACACCTTTTCATCTCCACATGGTATCCTCTCATAGGTATTTTCACAAACAGGTGGTGTGCTATGAAGAACAATGGTACTGTGAGCGAGTGAAATCAGAACTGAAACTCGTTACAAATTCTTGACAAAAAGGAGCAGCAGATAACCATTAGTCCATTACTCACAACAAACAAAACTCACCCCGTACATAGCAAGTTCATAAATCTGCACGCACCTTGGGGATTCCACTGGACCTAGACACTGTATCAACTATGATAGATTGCTCTGAACCTTGCGAATTGTGCTCTCTGTTCTTGGCACGAGTGGTTGGAGCAGTAGCAGAATTTGGTGCCTGCATATATATTTTGAACTGATGATCTTTCAGTCATTGCACTGTTGTTGATATATAATCGAACCAAAATATCACCGCTACCAAGTCTGCACCACCAAGTACCTGCATGAGTTCAGTTTTTTTAGACCATAGTTCAAGGCAGTAAGGTTGCAAGTTCGAACAGTCAATGGACCAAAAATTGTTTAAACACCAATGTTGGATATGCATCAGTTTAGAATCAGCCAAAACACAAGTTCAGTATCAACACGACACAAGTTCAGCTATAGTTAACTTGAAATGAATGAAAAGAACAGAAGACCACACCATGTAATTTAGACATTTGGTATAGTCTGAACTCTGACCAGAACTTACTAGAAGAGGGATTATTTTTTCAGCTAGTAGTTCGCAAGCAATTTCAGAACACCATACATTTTTTAGCTAGTGAAACATGCGATGAAGAACTGAACTCAATAAACAAGATTTTTGGAGATGGAAGAAGGCGTCGCACATCGGGTGAACCTGATACCCCTACTCCTGCGGACTGATGGCTCCGGTGAGTGGAGCTGATGGAGGCGGGGTTCACGAGCAGTGGCTGGGCGCGCCGGGATTTGGCCGCTGCAGGTGATCCACGCTGGGGCTCGTGGTGGAGAAGACCACACCAAACTTTTTCAATGAACTTCTAGGTTGTTGTGTTTGAACTTGTAAACTTTCCAAATAAGTACTTATCTCACTTGTCTTTTTACTCACAATGGGATCAGAAGTGCACACATAGAAGCATTAACACAAGTATCAGATGTGGAAAACAACAAAATTTAAAGCTAAACAAATAAATGTGCAAACAAAAAACCTACAACTGACGGGCATGATCTCCTCAATGGGCCATGATGCAGGCATCGCCGCCGGCAATACTTGGCGCGCCGGAGAACCTGTACTGTTGGATTTGTCGAGAGAGGACTGAGGGAACATCTCCCTGCAGTTTAATGTGACAATGTAGTTCATCTGCTCAAGAGGAAACCAATAACCACTGAAAAAACACTGAATAAACATGGTAAGTATATTTCGAACTTATGTATTTTTTTTCTAGTTACCGAGCACATTATGAGTGCAGAATTGTCACAAGCATAAGAACTGATACAAAGAGAGCACATATCATATTTCAGGATTTTCTCAATTTGGACAGTCATCAAGTTATATATACATGGTTTCATCATCTTGTTAGCATGTCCTGCCTTATTGTTATGACAAAATGGCCCAAGAATTATTTGAGCTACACCTATTGACTCCAAACGGTATTGCTAAGCTTAAGCTAGCTAGCACATTCATATTCATATAATAAAGAAGCAACCATAAAGAAACAAGAACAACACATTTTGACACTAACCATTAGGCTATAAATATAGTCTGTGAGCAGGGAATTTTATATAATATTTCTTTATGTACTGATGGTGAAATACATAGTGAACTTTGTCGTACTTTTTACAAATTTTTCTTTTGTTTTATTATACTTATTTATTGTTCATCTCCAAACAACTACTCTGAACTCTGAACTTTTTTGGAGCTCTAAATTGGGTGGGGAAACAGCAAACTTTGCTGTCATTCATTGATTTGCAAAAAATACTCCTTTATTTCATTTTCCCACGCAATAACACAAGCACCACAATGGTAAGACCAAAGCTACAGAACAATAACTTTTCTTCAGCTAGCTACTACATTGAGCATGCAACGTGAGCTTGTGATAAGCTAGCACAAAATCATGTAGATTAGAAACGGAATTGTTGAGATTTTTCATGTACAGGCATACATGCAATCTTAAAAAGCACGGCGGTCTACGTACGGCATCAGGCCAGGTGCTGGTCGGAAGTGGCATTTCACTCAGCAGGGTGCAGGCAACCTCTTGGCCCTCACGGCCGAGGGATAGAGATGACAATATCAATCCCCATGGTGCCCTGGGAGCTCGCCCAGTGGAGGAGCGTGAGCATCCACATCCAAGTGGCCGTAGAGCTTAACTCCCCTTTACCAGGAGATGGAGAGCATGAAGCCTATGTCTCGTTTTCTTCTCACTGTTTATAAGAAAAGATGCGACGAGGAAGACAAAGGCCATGGAACGCTGCTGACTCCACCACTGTCGCCTCCCTGTATCCTCATTGCGCGGGCAACCATTGGGGAGCGAGCGCTGCTGCCGCTTGAACCACCAGGAGGAATCAAAGTGAGATTCGAATGCATCAACGCACACATGTAGTACTACACAACAATATGCATATGTACTGTACATAACAACAAATTAGCCAAAAAACAATTTTATGAACACGACCTGACAAGAACAGAGATGAACTGACACATACACACGAACTGATTACAAATTTGCACATGATTTAAGTGTAATTTGTGGGAGATGAGGGGCTGACCTGCGGATCCCATCGGCGAAATGACGAACTATCAAACTGACGGACTGTTATGCTCCACATGAACTGACGTGTTCCTGCAGCAGAGGAGTGTAGTGGAGGGGTCACGGACGGCGCGAGGACGGGGGTACCAACGATGATGGAGTGTGAGCTCGGCGCGGTGGGAGGGACGGCGGTGCGCGAGCTTGGCTCCGTGGGAGGGACAACCGCGTTCTGGGGCCAGTGGGGGCGGCGCGAGAGAGGAGACGGGGTTCAGGGGCGGCGCGTCGCCTGAGATGGGAGGCAGGGCCGTGGCGGGTCGCCGAAGGTGGGAGGCAGGGCCGTGGCGCCTCGTCGGAGGTGGGAGCTGGGGGGGCGTGGCCCGGCGTCGGAGGTGGGAGAAGGGGGCGTGGTGGGTCGCCGGAGGTGGAGGCCAGGGGGCGCGGCGGGTCGCAGGAGGTGGGAGGCGGGGGCGGGTCGTCGGAGGTGGGAGGCAGGGGGCACGGCGGGTCGCCGGAGGTGGGGGTCGTGGGTGCGTAGGCTTATTTTCTCTCTCTCAATTCAGAAAATCAACATCGCTCCCTTATAGGCTGGATAGTAACAGAATGTTACCGGTAACAGAATAGTCCAGCCCTATATATATATATATATATATATCAGTTAGGCTTCAAGTGCGTACTTGTTAGTTAAACCTATGTATAAATTGTGACACTAAATACGACTAGTAAGTAGTATAGTAGCAGTACTAGTATACGTCGGTCAAATTATTCATCATGTCCACACATTGAATTGACGTGACAACACGCGCTGGCGTGGTGACACAAGAATCCTGCGCGCGTGTTCGGGTATTCTCGAATTCAGATTTGGAGTACCACTTATCTGTCGAAATCTTTCATCATTCACTTAAAGCAGTCGATTGATCATACATTGAGTACCATATAACCGGAATTACCGATGCAAGTCGAAGAAGGATTGGCGGTCTTTGCCGGTGGCATCAAGTTTGATCCCACGGATCGGGAGCTGGTCGAGCACCTTGAGGCCAAAGTGAGTCTTGACAATGTGAGATTTCGATCTTTCATCGATTTGTTCATACCAACCATCGACGGCCGAGCACGACATATGCTACACCCAACCTGAGAAACTTCCAGGTAAGACACCGATCGGCCGTCTACTTGCACAAACATATTCCTTTCTTTATAGCTCTATTTTTCTTTTTAGACGCAGACCAGGTGAAGCAATTACAATTTGACAGTTAATAAAAAGTGAAACAAGTGACTGCAACATGCCAAAGATGTTATGAAGATGCCAACTAGGTACACTAAAACCTGTATTCCACAATCTGCGGTATCACCTTGAGTGGCCTAAGGAAGCATTTCTTCCAGTATAATTCAGGCGTTTAAAAGGGAGCACGTGGGTGGCGTCAAGATACGATCGGAATGCGGCATGCACGCGATGTGGCACAAGATCGGCAATACCTTGCGGTGATGGTCAATGGCCGCGCAGACGGGCAAAGAAAAGGTTCCGTGTCGCACACCAACAAGAACTTCGACCATCGAGGACCAATCGGGTGATGCACCAGTACCACCTCGGGACCTGGAGCAAGAGAAGGAGCGGGAGCTGGTCCTCTGCAAGATTTTCTACCGCATTTAACACTAGGGCCAGGAGTAAAAAGATTATAAGTTAGTTTGGTATTAGTAGTTGTACTACGTTGTCGTCCGCAAGTTGGTATTGTTGTTAACGATCTTTTGGTATGAACTTGCATTTGCTGCCAACCATCATGCCGAGGGTTGACGTGGATATAAAGCTGAATCATTTGTTTCGAAACGAATTCTCAAGCACCTGATTTTTATTTGATGGGTAGCATAAGCATCCGCCGTTCGAATACCCAGTTCTGTAGTTTTTTCGAAACAAGTGCATGCACTTATTATCACGATAAAAAACAATATCCGTGTTGCAACCCAGTTATCAGTCTGTGCTTGTAGAATTCTCTCGTTTATTGAGCACGTATATTGTTTTTTCAGGTCGAGCAAGTTTCAACTGGGCTGTAGACTGCCCAGGGTTGGTTTTGTTTTTAACAGGCCCATCCCATGACGACAATGGGACACAAAGATCCAATAGGTGTCTACTAGCCTCTGGCCCGCCAGCGTTAGTTATATTTTGTCTTAGAACATCCGCAGGCAGTTTTTTTACTGAATCAAACACACAACCTAGTTCTATTTTCCTCTTGAAACGCATGTCCTACATCCGTTTTCTAATCTCTACCTATAGTTTTACTAGTTCATATACACGTATGATTATATTGAAAACACATAAAATTCCCTTTTCATATTTACATCCTTATTTTTGTTGTTTTTTCCCACCCAGTATTGATTTTTTAACCACTGGTTTTCCTTAAACCAACTCAATTGTCCCACGTCTTATTTGCTTACAAAAACAAAACGATTTTTTTGGCAAATCAATAAGTTCTTAAAAAAATGTTTATCATTTCGGGATTACAACAGTTTAGACTCCACCGAAATATGCAAAATAAGGATGAACTTTTTGACCATGGTCCTGGGCAGAAAACGGGCTGTAATAAATTACTTAAGAATAAGCAAATGGGCTGCAAATTATAAAAAATAGCAAATGGGCTGCAAATTATAAAGAATAGCAAATGGGCTTTATGTTGTCTGCCACAGATTTGGAGGCTGACTTGTGGGCCTACACAAGGTTTCTTAAAAAAGAAACTTAGTCAACAGTCGACTCTACCATCGTCAGACCATTAGATGTCAATCTAACGGCAATCGTGCTTCTTGATCTCTGATCTTCCTGACCGCCCAAACCAGCGCCGTCGGAACCGCTTTGTTCCGCCTCCGTGGCGGCGGTCTTTGCCGGCAGGCCTCACGGCCCCATCATACTCGCATCCTAGCTTTGTCTATCCTCTACTCACCCACACCTTCGTTATTTTTCGACGACGGCAAATTAACCACCAACCTCGTACTCTCCACCGCGTGGGCAGCCACTGCCGTTTCTTTGCCGGCTCTGTGTCATTCCCTTCGTAGGCCTCGCCGTCGTCCACCGCCCTGGTGCTCTCGGCGCGGTGTGGTCAATGATGTCCATCCAACGGCCGTATTGCTTCTTCAACCTCTGGTCTTCTTGCCCCAGCCGCCCAAAGCAGCGCCGATCGTGCCGCATGCTCCTGCCTCCCGTGGCCGGCTATGCTGCCGGGGAGGCCTCACCGTCCCCATACTACTCCCACCGCTGGCCAGGCCATCCCTCCACTCACCCACTCCCCCTGTTATTCTGCGGCGACGACAGTCTCACACCGCAGCCGAACCAGTGAACCCTCGTACTCCTCTCCGCGTGGGCATCCACTGTCGCGTCTTCCCCGGCTCTGCGTCGTCCCCTTCCTAGGTCTCGTCGTCGTCCACCGCCCTGGTGCTCTCGGCGCGGCGTGGTCAATGTGGTCAACGACCGACTTCCATCGGAAGAGTACTGTACATGGAGAGGCTGACAACTGGGTCCACGGCAGCCATAAGGAACTGCCTCCCTATTATGCGCAAAATAATTATTCCTCCACCTTACAGCAGGGACCCACCGGACGAGCCACCAATATTTCACGGAAAAAACGTTTCCCCCTGACTGCTGTGACCCACCGGACGGGCCACCGTATTTTGCGAAAAAACGTTTGCCTCGATCTTTGGGACCCACCGGACGGACCACCGTATTTCGCGAAAAACGCCCCCATCGGCTCGGACCCACCGGAAGTGCCTCCTTATTACGCATAGAAAAATGAATACTCCCCACCTTTCTGGGACCCACCCTGGTGGGAGGCGGACTGGTGGGCCTACTAAGTTGACGGGGACTGAGGGCTTTGTCAACTTAGTCAATATGAACGATTCTAGCTCCAGTGACCGTCCGATGCCCATCCAACGGCCATCGTGCTTCTTCAATCTCTGCTCTTCTGCTCCGGCCGCTCAAACAAGTGCCCAGCGGGACTGCTGCTCCCTCCTCCCAGCGGCGGTTGTCTTTGCCACTGGCCTCACCGCCCCACCGTACTCCCATCGCTGGCCTAGCCATCTCTCTACTCACCCACACCTGCTGTTATTCTTCGGTGAGGGCAGACGAACCAGTAAATCCTCGTACAGTCGTACTCCCCTCCGCGTGGGAAACAACTGCCGAGTCTTCCCTGCCTCCGTGTCGTTCCCTTCCTAGGCCTCGCCGTCGTCCACCGCCCTGGTGCTCTCGGCACGGCGTGGTGAACGTGGTCAAGGAACGGCTTCCATCGGACGTGGACTGTACGTGGAGAGGCTGACAGCTGGTTCCACGGCCGCAGCAAGGAAGTGCCTCCTTATTACGCGCAAAATAATTATTCCTCCACCTGACATCTGGGACCCACCGGAAGGGCCTCTCAGATTTAGCGAAAAAACGTGCCCCCCGCTGACATGTCGGACCCACCAGCTATCTTCGCACGCAAGGAAGTGCCTCCTTATTACGCACAAAAAAAATGAACATTCCTCCTGCCAGCTGGAACCCAGCATAGTGGGAAGCTGACTTGTGGGCCTACCAACTTGACGGGGACGGAGGGCTTTGTCAACTTAGTCAACATGAATGATTCTAGCTCTTGTTACCGTACGATGTTCATCCAACGGCCGTAGTGCTTCTTCAACCTCTGGTCTTCTTGCTCCAGCCGCCCAAACCAGCGCCGGTCGTGCCGCGTGCTCCTGCCTCCCGTGGCCGGGATGATGCCGCAAGGCCTCACCGCCCCTACTACTCCCACCGGCGGACCATCCCTCTACTCACCCACACCCCTGTTATTCTGCGGCGGCAAGACCTCACACTGCAGCCAAACCAGTGAACCCTCGTACTCCTCTTCGCATGGGCATCCACTGCTGCATCTTCCCCGGCACCGAGTCGTCCCCTTCCTAGGCCTCGCTGTCGTCCACCGCCGTGGTTCTCTCGGCTCGGCGTGGTCAACATGGTCAAGGAACGACTTCCATCGGACGTGGACTGTACGTGGAGAGGCTGACAACTGGGTCCACGGCCGCAGCAAGGAAGTGCCTCCTTATTACGTGCAAAATAATGATTCCTCCACCTGACAGCGGGGACCCAACGGACGGGCCATCGTATTTTGCGAAAAAACGTTTCCCCCTAACTGGTGGGACCCACCAGCTACATCTTCGCACGCAAGGAAGTGCGTCCGGGCAAAAAAAAGATTCACCCCCTGACTGCTGGGACCCACCAGCTACATCTTCGCATGCAAGGAAGTGCGTCTGGGCAAAAAATGATTCGCTTCGACCGCTGGGACCCACTAGCTACATCTTCGCACGCAAAGGAAGTGCGTCCAAAAAAAAGCGATTCGCCCCTCGACCGGGACCCACCAGCTACATTTTTGCATGCAAGGAAGTGCACGGCGGTCGGGACCCACCTGGTCAAGCGTCACGTAGTGTTGTCATTCGTCGCGAACGCAGTACGTACATACCGTCGTTGTAGACGCCGCGCGCAGTCGTAGTAGACGCGCGCACGTAGCATGTACACGCACGTCTGTGGCCGTGGTGCAAGAAAGAAAATCTGACCACGCACGCATTACATACGGGCAGGGTCTCGAACGCCTACTCGCGCATACGTACGGCGAGGGCTCGTGTACATGGCTGGGTCGGAATGGAGAAACAACGTCGTCGTCGTGTTCATGGGGAGGCAACGAAATGCGTCGTGTTCATGGGGAGGCAACGGAATGCGTCGTGTTCATCGGGAGGCAACGGAACGCGTGGGAGCCAACCGGCTTGGACGGAACAGGCGATGGAAGCGAGGCCTAGCGTACCACGAAGCGGAGGAAGCGACCTTGTGTTCGACCGCCACGTTAAAGCGGGTCCTGTTGATCGGGAGAATTACGGCGTACCGCAAAACGGAGGAAACGAACCTCCTATGGTCGAAACGGGGGCCCTGTTGATCGGGAGGGGTGCGGCGTACCGCAAAACGGAGGAAACGGACCTCCTACGGTCGAAACGGGAGTCTTGTTGATCGGGAGGGGTGTGGCGTATCACAAAACGGACGAAACGGACCTCCTACGGTCGAAACAGGGGTCCTGTTCATCGGGAGGGGTGTGGCGTACTGCAAAACGGGACTCCACGGGATACTGTTCATCTCCACCGTCGACCTCCTCCAGCCTCCACGGGCTACCGTCGACCTCCTCCAGCCTCCAGGGGCTCCTGTTCATCCAGCCTCCACCACGCGCTACTCCACCGGCTACTGTTCAACCACCCCTCCACCATCTACTGTTCATCCAACCCTCCACACCACAGGGTCCTGTTCAACCACCCCTCCACCATCTACTGTTCATCCAGCCCTCCACACCACGGGGTCCTGTTCATCCAGAGGCAAACGCCACCCTCACTGTTCATCCAAACTCCTCGCAATGCTCACTATTCATCCTAGAGGCAGCATCGATCGGCTTCAGTTAGCAGCAGTAGCGAAGGAATCGCTTGATCAGGTTCAGTTAACAGCCATCAAACGGTCGCTCGGGTTTAGTAACGCGTAGCCTGCAGTGCAATCGCGCGGGTTCAGTTAGAGCCCAACGCCTCGCTCGGGTTCAGTTAGAGCCAACGCCTCACACACGCAGCAGCGTGCGTGTACGAGAGAAAGCGATGCATCGCTCGACCCCGACCTCCCACCATAACCGCAACTCCCCAAAATTTTCCTCCCCTCGCTTCTACCACGGTTTTTCCATCATGGACGGCCCAAAGAATGTCATGCATTGCGTCTCCGGCCCGCCTGTGACGAAAAAGCCCATTTTCTGTCATGATTTTTTGTCATAGAAGTAGGAGCCCACCACATCTATGATAATACCGGGTTTTGTCACAATTATCGTTATAGAAGTGTCATATGTATGACAGAAAAAAGTTCGTTCGGCCCAAAATGTCATGGATGTGTCTTTTTTTGTAGTGCTCCCAGCAACACCACGAAGCTTCACCACAATGGAATACGGCTCCGCGGTGACCTCAACCGTCTAGGGTGCTCAAACACCCAAGAGTAACAAGATCCGCAAGGGATTAGAGGGGGGAATCAAATTTCTCTTGGTGGAAGTGTAGATCGTGGCCTCCTCAACCAGTCCCTAGGAAATCAACAAGTTTGATTGGCTAGGGAGAGAGATCGGACGAAAATGGAGCTTGGGGCAACAATGGAGCTTGGGGGTGGAAGAGGTGGTCAACTCGGAGAAGAAGACTCCCCTTTTTTAGTGAAAGAACAAATCCAACCGTTATCCACCAACTCAGCCTGCGACACGCGGTACTACCGCACCATACAAGTGGTACTACCGCAAGGGCCCGCGGTACTACCACGATGCACTGTGGTACTACCGCTGGCACGGCAGGGGCTAAAACCAGTCCTGAGGCGCTAAGCAGGTAGTGGTAGAACCGCTGGCGCGGTACTACCGCGCCCCCCTTGCGGTACTACGCAAGGTAGGAATAGTCTAGGCTAGGAAGGCACAGACATATAAAAATACATCCGTGATTACTTCCGCTGAGTTTCGATCTATGAAAAAATCCGACACGGTACTACCGCAAGCACGAGCGATTACCGCGTGGGATGCGGATGTAAAAATACATCCGCCCGCTTCCACTCATCTTTCTTGTGCACGGCGGTGTTGGGGAACGTAGTAATTTCAAAAAAATTCCTACGCACACGCAAGATCCATCTAGGTGATGCGTAGAAATGGGAGGGGAGAGTGTAGTCCATGTACCCTCGTAGACTGAAAGCGGAACCGTTATGACAACGCGGTTGATGTAGTCGTACGTCTTCACAATCCGACCGATCCTAGTACCGAAAGTACGACACCTCCGCGATCTGCACACGTTCAGCTCGGTGATGTCCCACGAACTCTAGATCCAGCTGAGTGTCGGAGAAGAGCTTCGTCAGCACGACGGTGTGATGACGGTGATGATGAAGTTACCAACCTAGGGCTTCACCTAAGCACTACAACGATATGATCGAGGTGGAAATCTGTGGAGGGGGGCACCGCACACGGCTAAACAATCAACTTGTGTGTTCTAGGTTGCCCCCCTGCCCCCGTATATAAAGGAGCAAGGGGGAGGCCGGCCGGCCCTATAGGCGCGCCAAGGAGGGGAGGAATCCTCCTCCTAGTAGGAGTAGGATTCTTCCTTTCCTAGTCATACTAGGAGGGGGGAGGAAGCAGAGGGGGAGGGAGAGGGAAAGAGGGGCCGCGCCCCCTCCCCTAGTCCAATTCGGACTCCCTTGGGGGGGCACCTCCTGGCTGCTGCCCTCTCTCTCCCCTAAAGACCACTAAGGGCCCAATAACTTCTGGGGGGGGGGGGGTTCCGGTAACCCTCCAGCACTCCGGTTTTATCCGAAACGTCCCGGAACCCTTCCGGTGTCCGAACATAGCCGTCCAATATATCAATCTTTATGTCTCGACCATTTTGAGACTCCTCGTCATGTCTGTGATCACATCCGGGACTCCGAACAACCTTCGGTAAATCAAAACACATAAACTCATAATACCGATCGTCATCCAACATTAAGCGTGCGGACCCTACGGGTTCGAGAACTATGTAGACATGACCGAGACTCATCTCCGGTCAATAACCAATAGCGGAACCTGGATGCTCATATTGGTTCCTACATATTTTACGAAGATCTTTATCGGTCAAACCGCATAACAACATACGTTGTTCCCTTTGTCATCGGTATGTTACTTGCTGAGATTCGATCGTCGGTATCTCAATACCCAGTTCAATCTCGTTACCGGCAAGTCTCTATACTCCATACGTAATGCATCATCCCGTAACTAACTCATCAGTCACATTGCTTGCAAGGCTTATAGTGATGTGCATTACCGAGAGGGCCCAGAGATACCTCTCCGATACTTGGAGTGACAAATCCTAATCTCGATCTATGCCAACTCAACAAACACCATCGGAGACACCTGTAGATCATCTTTATAATCACCCAGTTATGTTGTGACGTTTGATAGCACAGTAAGTGTTCCTCCGATATTAGGGAGTTTCATAATCTCATAGTCATAGGAACATGTATAAGTCATGAAGAAAGCAGTAGCAACAAACTAAACAATCATCGTGCTAATCTAACGGATGGGTCAAGTTAATCACATCATTCTCTAATGATGTGATCCCGTTAATCAAATGACAACTCATGTCTATGGCTAGGAAACTTAACCATCTTTGACTCAACAAGCTAGTCAAGTAGAGGCATACTAGTGACACTCTGTTTGTCAATGTATTCACACATGTACTAAGTTTCTAGTTAATACAATTCTACCATGAATAATAAACATTTATCATGATATAAGGAAATATAAACAACTTTATTATTGCCTCTAGGGCATATTTCGTTCAGTCTTCCACTTGCACTAGAGTCAATAATCTAGATTACACAGTAATAATTCTAACACCCATGGAGTCTTGGTGTTGATCATGTTTTGCTCGTGAGAGAGGCTCAGTCAACGGGTCCGCAACATTTAGATCCGTATGTATCTCGCAAATCTCTATCACTACAAGAATATGTCAACTAGTGACCTTCTGTCAGTGACCCTGGAAGAATATGTCAACTAGATCTATGACCATTTCAGACCAATTGGTCAAAAGCTGTTCGAGGGGCTCCAAACCCTAAACCATTGCGACCATTTTGGTCAGAAAGGTCGTAATTTCCTTACACGAAAAGGTCATAAAGCAAACAGCGCTAGTCCGCTGCCTTATTTCTAGTTGTTAACGACCAATATAGATGGTCATAGCCTTGTAAATTGTGGTGGGTTGCTATGACTAGGCGCCACCTCATCAGTTTTGCCTATGTGTCATGTCCATGTGGCGGTTTTGCCCTAGGTTGTGAAGCAACCTATATTTCTATCATTCCCAAAATTCCCAAAAAAATCTCATAAATTCTTTGGGTCATATCTTCGTCAAATATGTAAAAACATTCCTTATGTAGTTCAAAAATAATTCGAAAATATTCATTTTCCTATTCTGCTCAGAGCAAAGACTTTGTGAAGGAAGCACCACTTTGGCATGTCCAAATGGTATCCATTTTTACAGTGCTTTCCTATGCCCAAATAACCATCCTCCACCAAATGCCAGCTCAATCCATTCATTATTTTGAGCCCAGCTTCAACATTCAGATTTATGTCCAGTGTGGTAGTTTGTAAAGCAAGTACCACCTAGGCTCCTCCATTTGAGGTGAAAATTTGTGAAGACGGTATTCTTAGTAACTGATCATCCTCACCAAAACTCACGCCCATTAGCCATGTGCATTTCCCGTCATAAATCAAACACTTGGTCGCTTATCCATGTTTGAGCACCGATCGGTCTCCTCGTGAGAATCTTATGTTGTGATTTTCTTCCTAGCACCTACCTGGGAGTGCCCAACCCACTAGACATGCCTAGGCCGCCAGAACACATGGCATACGCAGTCACGCAGTGACCACCTTGGCCGAGCATGCGAGCTCTGGCAGCTCTAGAGTTGGGGCCCTCGGCCACCGTCCAAACCTCGATGTCTCGCCATCAAACCATGTATTTTTGATTAAATAGATACTTATTTACCTAGAAATGATTTTTGGAAAAAAATAAAGAGCAAACTATGAGGCAGCTGCAGTTCAAATTTGACCCGCTTCCAACTGAATCGACGGGAATTTGTCTTTTTCACCAGAGGTGGATCAAAAATTTTGACACCCAACCATTTTGTCAATTGTGCATTATATATGGCCTAGTATTTTATAAAATTGATTAGGTCCAATTTTGCAACAATTATTTGGTAGTTCCTTCACAACAAAACCTCCTTTTGGGCACTCGGAAAATGAAAAATGAATTTTCCGTGCAAAGAAAATGAAAACTTCCTTAGGCAACATTGTTTGGAATTCCAAGATGCACCCTCATGCACAATATGAGATCATTTGAACAAACTATGCCATGAATGTGGCCATAAGATTGATCATTTGGCTTGAAAGCCATGAATCTTCACGCATGATAGCTCATTTCTGAGGACACTTTTTTAAAATAATTACCGTATTACAAGTTTATTATTTTTTCTGGAAACTTTGTCACATATAATGACACAATGCGAAGGTTTTCCATTTTTTTGATTTTTTTGAATTTTTTATGCCCGTTTTAAAATGCGGTCAAAACGGCGGGCTTGACCGTTCCTACCTAGTGGTTGAATCTTAGAATTTTTTTGATGTTTCTCTGATTAACTAGATACTTATGTAACTAGAAATTATTTTTGGAAAAAATAAATAGCAAACTATGAGGCAGCTGCAGTTCAAATTTGACCCGCTTCCAACTGAATCGACGGAAATTTGTCTTTTTCACGAGAGGTGGATCAAAACTTTTTGCACCCTACCATTTGGTCAATTGTGCATTAAATATGTCCTAGTATTTTATAAAATTGATTTGGTCCATTTTTGCAACAATTATTCGGTAGTTCCTTCACAAAAAAACCTCCTTTTGGGCACTCGGAAAATGAAAAATGAATTTTCCGTGCAAAAAAAATGAAAACTTCCTTAGGCAACATTGTTTGGAATTCCAAGATGTACCCTTGTGCACAATATGAGATCATTTGAACAAACTATGCCATGAATGTGGGCATAGGATTGATCATTTGGCTTGAAAGCCATGAATCTTCACGCATGATAGCTCATTTCTGAGAACACTTTTTTAAAATAATTACAGTATTACAAGTTTAT
Organism: Aegilops bicornis; assembly: GCA_021605145.1. Taxonomy (NCBI): domain Eukaryota; kingdom Viridiplantae; phylum Streptophyta; class Magnoliopsida; order Poales; family Poaceae; genus Aegilops; species Aegilops bicornis. The sequence goes on from CM038674.1 coordinate 498,065,591, forward strand.
TATTTTTCCTGGAAACTTGGTCACATATAATGACACAATGCGAAGGTTTTCAAATTTTTGATTTTTTGAAATTTTTATGCCCGTTTCAAAATGCGGTCAAAAGCGGCGGGCTTGACCGCTCCTAGCTAGTGGTTGAATCTTGGAATTTTTTGGTGTTTCTATGATTAAATAGATACTTATGTACCTAGAAATGATTTTTGGAAAAATAAAGAGCAAACTATGAGGCAGCTAGCTCAAATTTGACCCGTTTCCAACCGAATCGACGCGTCGATTTGTCTTTTTCACCAGAGGTGGATCAAAACTTTTTTCACCCAACCATTTGGTCAATTGTGCATTAAATATGGCCTAGTATTTTATAAAATTGATTTGGTCCAATTTTGCAACAATTATTTGGTAGGTCCTTAAAAAAAAACCTTCTTTTGGGCACTCGGAAAATGAAAAATGAATTTTCCATGCAAAGAAAATGAAAACTTCCTTAGGCAACATTGTTTGGAATTCCAAGATGCACCCTCATGCACAATATGAGATCATTTGAACAAAATATGCCATGAATGTGGCCATAAGATTGATCATTTGGCTTGGAAGCCATGAATATTCACGCATGATAGCTCATTTTTGAGAACACCTTTTTAAAATAATTACCGTATTACAAGTTTATTATTTTTCCTGGAAACTTGATCACATATAATGACACAATGCGAAGGTTTTCCCATTTTTTGATTTTTTTTGAATTTTTTATGCCCGTTTCAAAATGCGGTCAAAATGGCGGGCTTGACCGTTCCTGGCTAGTGGTTGAATCTTGGAATTTTTTTGGTGTTTGTCTGATTAAATAGATACTTATGTACCTAGAAATGATTTTTGGAAAAAATAAAGAGCAAACTATGAGGCAGCTACAGTTCAAATTTGACCCGTTTCCAGCTGAATCGACGTCAATTTGTCTTTTTCACCATAGGTGGATCAAAAGTTTTTTCACCCAACCATTTGGTCAATTGTGCATTAAATATGGCCTAGTATTTTATAAAAATGATTTGGTCCAATTTTGCAACAATTATTTGGTAGGTCCTTCACAAAAAAACCTCATTTGGGGCACTCGAAAAATGAAAAATGACTTTTTGTGCAAAGAATATAAAAATCCCTTTGAACTTTTGCAGAGTATAAAGAACTCATTTTGAACAAATATAAAGAATATAAAGAATATCATTTGAACAAATATTTGGTAGGTATTTTACAAAAAAGAACTCATTTTGAGCACTAAAAAATGGAAAATGATTTTTTCGTGACCTATTTAAAAGGTCATAAAGTCTTTAAATTGTTTGTTGCGTTTTGATTGGTCTATAGGCATATCACGCGGATCATGCATCCGACACCGTCGGATGCTCCGGGATCCAACCGGACCTCATCCCTCACCCTCTCACCCACTTAACCCTCTCACCCCCTCACCCACGCAGCCCCCACTCCCACCGCTCCAACCCTAGCCCCCACGCCCCCACTCTCCCGCACTCCGCACTCCGCCGCTAAACCCTAGCCGCCGCTTCCCCACACCATGGCCGTCGGCGAGGAGCCCGAACCCTACCAGATCCCATCGATCCCTCCTCCCATCGCACCCTCCCCCATCTCCTCGCCGCCGCCATCGATGGCGCTCCCTTCGATCCCTCCCACCGTCGTCTCCCTCCCTCAGATCGAGCTCCCCTTCCCCTATCCCTCCCACCTCTCGACACCCGCACTCCCTCGCTCGATTCCCTCCTCGTCTCTCCCACGCCTGCCACGCTCCCACCCGCGCCACCGTGACTTCGCTCCCCCACTCCGCCCTATCCCCCGTCGCCGAAATCCTTCACCCTCATCCTCTCCCTCCCAGATCGAGCAGCACGTCAGGCGGCCGCCAGATCCGCCCCGACGCTACCAGATCCAATCTCGCACCATCGACACGCGATAGGGTGCTCGAGGTCGTCTGCTCCCGCCCCCAATCTCGCACCACCCGGTATCGGCATGCGGGCTCACCCACATGGCCGTCACCCGCTCGACCTCGTCAAGTGCAACATGCAGGTGAGGGCCTAGATCTGTGCTCCCACACGCGTCTCGGGTTCAGTTCTCCAAGGATTCGGCCTAGATCTGGCCGTTAGGTTCGATGCAGATGCGGATTTCGATTTCCGCCATCTACGCAGGCATTTCGCGATCGGGATGCGTGAACCTGGCCAGTTTCCGCTTCTCCGTGCTGTTAGTTTTGGTTCCCCGTATGCTTTTTGTTGGCGCAGATGTGCTTGGTGTGCTTTGTTAGGAATGGTGACTACCAGTACACGCTCGTGGTTGAGTGGATTGCAGTTCTAGTAGATACATTTCATTGCTTGCTAAGCCGCAGTTAGCCCAGTTAATTAGTCTATTCATGTGTTTTTCTCATCGAAGCGGTACAAATTATGTTGATGAATGTGTAATTCTTAGGCTTTTACTTGGTTCAGTATTGTAGTACTACAAATTATGTTGATGAATGTGCAATTCTTAGGCTTTTTTACTAAGATCAGTATAAAATCTGTAGTAGAAATTATGAATGTTATTTTTCTTCCTAGAAAACTTGAGCTCCACTTGTGTGTAATTCTAAAGATAAAGATGCGTCATTTGTTGGTTGTTGAGATGCTTGACTTGCGACTTAATTTTATTTTTAGACACATAATGGAGCTAACCTAACTATACTACAGTTCTGTATCAATCTAGACATAATGATGTTATCATTGTTAATGTCTCTTGGCCTTGGTCGCCTTAATATTGTCCTGTCCATGCTATTTCGCTTCAGTTATTGTAGCATCAAACACCTTCTCTAAAACTTTATCATTAGCATACACAAATTCATGATGTTTGGTTTCAAAGTCAATGTGCCAAGTCAACTCACTAGTGTTTTGCATCAATCGATCTTGTGAGATAACTACTACAGCTCTGTATATATGTTATTATGTCTCCTTTAGTTATATTTGTGCTGTGTACTGCTCTCCATATTCTGGTGTCTTGAATCGATCGTCGATCTCCCGATTCCGCAACAGTGTGTGCAATGGATTGATAACCCACTCCTAGAGATTTGAATCACTTGTGGCTACCAACTTAACTCTGTTTCAACACTTTATATTTTCAGACGAGGACCAAGAAGAAGCTGAAACCTAGGGACTCATGAAGCACCTTGACCGGCCAGCAAGAGAAAGGGATACCCAAGTGACACGCACTACCTGAATTTACCACTGTCGTCTCCTTATATTAGCTTCTTGATTGATACCATAGTATCTTATTGTTACCGAGTACCTTTTAAGTTCCTGCTGCTCTTTGGGTTTAAACACCCTAAATGCATACTCTAGCTGAATAGTACTATGGATTCTGTTGCATCATGGGTTACATTGATGAGCCCCTAAATACTCTTGATGGTGCTTAAGGGATGCTAGTTACAAATTCCTGCTGTTATCATCACATGGGTTCTGCTCTGCATTGGAATAGATGAATGGATGCTTGTTTACATGGCGAGCAACTTGGTTCGATGGTTTGATGGTTTTATAACAAGAGTAGCACAAATTTAATTGAATTCAATTAAAATTTCCGTAATATCTTCTTGATCTGTAATGTTTTAGTGCAACAAAGTCATACCGAGTGAGGTCCATGTGGTGCTCTGAGATGCTCTTGGTGGTTTGTTGTCAAGCTTGAGTAATTTAGTGTATTGCATCTTTAGTTTCAACTGAAATTTTTATCATGCTACTGTGACATCTACTAAAAATTTCAAACAAATGAAAGGAGTACTGTAGTTACAAATGGAGTAAACAAATGTTGTACATCTACTGTACTCATTTTTCAGTTATCTATAGTTACAAAGCATTAATTGTAAGACTGTAACTAAACATATCTTCTTATCCTCTGTCATTTTACTCATACACATGCTTATGATCCTATTAACACATCTTTGATGCTCATTTTACTCATGCACATGCTCATGATCTTCTTAGTTAAGACTGTAACTACTCCATTTGATTGCATGATCTCTATTTGAATGCATGCTCATAAGATTGTAAGAGGAGTTCAATATCACAGTGAACATGCTCATGATCTCTATTTGAATGCATGTTCTTCGAGTACTCGCAGCCTGCATCTTGAACATGCTTAGGATCTCTATTTGCTGGGTTAGCTCAACCCAAAAGAACTGTGTCACACTCATGATTAACTATAGAATACACTAGCCTCACATTTCTGATTTCTTTGTAGTATTCAAGGAGTTGAGTGACTGCTTTAGATGGTGAAATGTTAACTACCACTACTATTTAGTTCATCTGACAAAAACAAGCAGGCCACCGTCGGCCCTATCAACACAAGCACACACATTTTTTTTCAAACAAACTGAAGCATTCTTTTTTTCATTTCATTTCATCATGTGTGTGCCAGATGCTTTTACTTCTGCAACGCGAATGAGCTAATGATGAACTACTCTAATTTAAATGAGTTGGGATCCATCACTACAATATGAGTATGTTTGCATTTTACTTAGCTTGTAATCAATAAATAACCCAGCCCTTAACTAAATATTTGATTACATCATGAGGTTTTCTACAAATTAGTAAGGTAGTGGTTTCAAATTTCTTTGCATTGTTGCTTATATTTGATACTACACAATGTGACCGGAGTTTATTGTGATTTGCGTAAGATAGAATATGGATGCAATTGCTTTGATATTCCGTTTGGCCCCGAGCATGCTCATGAAGTACAATGAGGTGTCCTCATCGATTATTTCGCCAATGGGTAAGCCTCACCGCCAATCTTTCAAGTAGTAGTAGTATGGTGTCACTATCATCTCTGTTTGTATATAAGCACGCCATACGTTGAGGTTTAGCAATCTACATTATGGTGTTGATCTGAATCATGCTTTTCTATATGTGACAATGAACTGGCTACCCTCGTAGTAGTTGAGCAATCAAGATCCATACATGCCCGGTGCATGCCTAAATCCTGAGTTTTATTTTTAAACACCTCTCCATATATGTGCAAAGTGCCTATTGTAATTGTCAAGTGTGAATTACAGATATGAGGTGTGTTCTCCTTGTAGTAATTTCTAGTAGCCTACTTATTATGTGTAGAGTGCACAACACATTACGTGTATTGAGGATGAAATGGTCAGAGTATGGCATTTTCAATTTAACTTACTTTTTTGGTGTTGAGCTGTCGATAAATTGGTGTTGGTACCATGATTAATACACTCAATACACTCTACTTGTTTTCTGTATAGTTTTCTTACTTGTTTTTCCTTTACGCTGCTCACTCTTTTTCGTGAGCTCCAAGCCTAATTTTTTCCTTTATGTTCACTCTTTTACAGGAGCTCCAGTCCTAATTTTTCCGAGTGTGAAGCCGTGAAGCCAAGTGTGAAGCGTTGAATGCTTTGGAGAGATGCCCTTCTGTAGGTCTCGCACATAAGCGGAAGTTCTGGATATACAAAATTCGATGGTTAAACCGGTTTCTTTGTGATGTGAATGAGTGTATGGAAACTGGTTTTGTGATGTGAATGAGTGTATGTAGTTTCACGTGTTACATTACAGATAGCATATTGTAATAAACTTATTTTAGCTGTTATTTGAAGATTTTCATATGCTTTCTCTCTTACATGCATTTGATATATACATATATATTGCTTATTAATAAGCTGTGAAAAATCGACTTTTGGGACCCATCTGTAAACCGGAGCTGGGAAAAAAAGTTGGAAATAAAAAATAAATTGACTGCAAAATGTTGTGCGCTAGAAAATAAAAAGGCCAAATTTTAAGCCAGGCCCAGGTAGCTAACCAAAATTAACATAAAATACATATATTAAAAGGGCTTGCCTAAAAAAATACATGGGCCGAATTATTGGGTCAGACCCATGTAGCTAATAAAAGCATAGGAAAAAAATTCATTAAAAAGGCCGAATTGTTGGGCTAGGCCCTTGTAGAAAACCGAATTGGACCGGGCTGAATCTTGTGCCACATCAGCTTGCCACGCTGGATGCCTACGTGGCCTGGGGAGGTTGCTAGTGACCAAAACGCCACAGTAGGAATATTTTGGTCAGTGGCGTCTATGACCTTCTCACGAGAAGGTCGCTATAGTCAGTTAATGACCCTCAGCTTTTGACCTTCTCTTTTTGGTCACAAAAAGGTCGCAAATGAAAAACAATGACCTTTCAGTGACCAATAGTCAAGGTCACAAGTTGACATATTTCTTGTAGTGTATGTCTCCCTCCTTGACTTGATCGCTGATGGAATTGAAGCATCTTTTGATGTGCTTGGTTCTCTTGTGAAATCTGGATTCCTTTGCCAAGGCAATTGCACCACTATTGTCACAAAAGATTTTCATTGGACCCGATGCACTAGGTATGACACCTAGATCGGATATGAACTCCTTCATCTAGACTCCTTCATTTGCTACTTCTGAAGCAGCTATGTACTCCGCTTCACACGTAGATCCCGCCACGACGGTTTTCTTAGAACTGCACCAACTTACAGCTCCACCGTTCAATATAAATACGTATCCAATTTGTGACATAGAGTCATTTGGATCAGTGTCAAAGCTTGCATCAACGTAACCATTTACGATGAGCTCTTTGTCACCTCCATAAACGAGAAACATATCCTTAGTCCTTTTCAGGTATTTTAGGATGTTCTTGACCGATGTCCAGTGATCCACTCCTGGATTACATTGGTACCTCCCTGCTAAAATAATAGCAAGGCACACATCAGGTCTGGTACACAGCATTGCATACATGATAGAACCTATGGATGAAGCATAGGGAATGACTTTCATTTTCTCTCTATCTTCTGCAGTGGTCGGGCATTGAGTCTGACTCAACTTCACACCTTGTAACACAGGCAAGAACCCTGTCTTTGCTTGATCCATTTTGAACCTTTTCAAAACTTTATCAAGGTATGTGCTTTGTGAAAGTCCAATTAAGCGTCTTGATCTATCTCTATAGATCTTGATGCCCAATATATAAGCAGCTTCACCGAGGTCTTTCATTGAAAAACTTTTATTCAAGTATCCTTTTATGCTATCCAGAAATTATATATCATTTCCAATCAACAATATGTCATCCACATATAATATTAGAAATGCTACAGAGCTTCCACTCACTTTCTTATAAATACAAGGTTCTCCAAAAGTCTGTATAAAACAATATGCTTTGATGACACTATCAAAACATTTATTCCAACTCCGAGATGCTTGCACTAGTCCAAGTGGACCGCTGGAGCTTGCACACTTTGTTAGCATCCTTTGGATTGATAAAACCTTCGGGTTGCATCATATACAACTCTTCTTCCAGAAATCCATTCAGGAATGCAATCTTTACATCCATTTGCCTAATTTCATAATCATAAAATGCAGCAATTGCTAACATGATTCGGACGGACTTAAGCATCGCTACGGGTGAGAAGGTCTCATTGTAGTCAACTCCTTGAACTTGTCGAAAACCTTTCGCAACAAGTCGAGCTTTGTAGATAGTAACATTACCGTCAGTGTCAGTCTTCTTCTTGAAGATCCATTTATTCTCGATGGCTTGCCGATCATCGGGCAAGTCAACCAAAGTCCACACTTTGTTCTCATACATGGATCCCATCTCAGATTTCATGGCCTCAAGACACGGAATCTGGGCTCATCATCGCTTCCTCATAGTTTGTAGGTTCGTCATGGTCAAGTAACATAACCTCTAGAACTGGATTACCATACCACTCTGGTGCGGATCTTACTCTGGTTGACCTATGAGGTTCAGTAGTAACTTGATCTGAAGTTACATGATCATCATCATTAGCTTCCTCACTAATTGGTGTAGTAGTCACAGGAACTGATTTCTGTGATGAACTACTTTCCAATAAGGGAGTAGGTACAGTTACCTCATCAAGTTCTATATTCCTCCCACTCACTTATTTCGAGAGAAACTCCTTCTCTAGAAAAGATCCATTCTTAGCAACGAATGTCTTGCCTTCAAATCCGTGATAGAAGGTGTACCCTATAGTCTCCTTTGGGTATCCTATGAAGAAACATTTCTTCTATTTGGGTTCGAGCTTATCAGGTTGAAGCTTTTTCACATAAGCATCGCAGCCCCAAACTACTTTAAGAAACGACAACTTCGGTTTCTTGCCAAACCACAGTTCATAAGGTGTCGTCTCAACGGATTTAGATGGTGCCCTATTTAACGTGAATGCAGCCGTCTCTAAAGCATAACCCCAAAACGATAGCGGTAAATCAATAAGAGACATCATAGATCGCTCCATATCTAGTAAAGTACGATTACGACGTTCGGACACACCATTACTGTTTGTGGTGTTCCGGGTGGCGTGAGTTGCGGAAACTATTCCGCATTGTTTCAAATGAAGACCAAACTCACAACTCAAATATTCTACTCCACGATCAGATCGCAGAAACTTTATCTTCTTGTTATGATGATTTTCCACTTCACTCTGAAATTATTTGAACTTTTCAAATGTTTCAGATTTATGTTTCATCAAGTAGATATACCCATATCTGCTCAAATCATCTGAGAAGGTCAGAAAATAACGATACCCGCCGCAAGCCTCAATGTTCATTGGACCACATACATCGGTATTTATGATTTCCAATAAATCTGTTGCTCGCTCCATTGTTCCGTAGAATGGAGTTTTAGTCATCTTGCCCATGAGGCATGGTTCGTAAGTACCAAGTGATTCATAATCAAGTGATTCCAAAAGTCCATCAGAATGGAGTTTCTTCATGCGCTTTACACCAATATGACCCAAACAACAGTGCCACAATTAAGTTTCACTATCATTATCAACTCTGCATCTTTTGGCTTCAATGTTATGAATATGTGTGTCACTACTATCACTACAAAAAAAAGACACATCCGTGACATTTTGGGCTGAACGAAAATCTTTTTTGTCATACTTATGACACTTCTATGACAATAAATGTGACAAAACATGGTATCATCATAGATGTGGCGGGGTCCTACTTCTATGACAAAAAATCATGACAGAAAATGGGCTTTTCATCCTGGGCGGGCCGGAGACGCATCTGCATGACATTCTTTGGGCCATCCATGACGGAAAAAACCATGGTAGAAGCGAGGGCGAGGAAAATATCGGGGTGTTCGATTCTACGGTGGAGTGGTCGGGGCCGGCGATGCGCTGCTTTCTCTCGTACCGACAGCGTGGGTGCAAGCGTTGGGCTCTATCTAAACCCGAAGCGAGGCGTTGGGCTCTAATCGAACCCGGCGATTGCACTGAGCTACGTTGTCGAACCCGGCGATCAATGGCTGATATCTAAACCCGATCGAGTGATTCCTTCACTACTGCTGCTAACTGAAGCCGGTCGATGCTGCCTATGGATGAATAGTGAGCGTTGCTGGGGGGTTTGGATGAGCAGTTCCCGGTGGGGGTGGATGAACAGAACCCCGTGGTGTTGCCTCTGGATGAACAGTACCACGATCGATCGAGCCGGTTGGGGCTGGATGAACAGGACCCCATGGAGGGCAGGATGAATAGGACCACCCCATGGAGGGCAGGATGAGCGATGAAGCGGTGGAGGGCAAGATGAGCGATGGCCGTGGAGGGGTGGTTGAGCAGAGCCCATGGAGTGGTGGGTCCCAGCGATCGAGGAAAGCGTTTTTTCATGAAATACGGTGGCTCGTCCGGTGGGTCCCCGCTGTCAGGTGAACGAATAATTATTTTGTGCGTAATAAGGAGGCACCTCCTTGCTGCGGCCGTGGACCCAGCTGTCATCCAATCCACGTACAGTCCACGTTCGATGGAAGCCGTTCCTTGACCACGTTGACCACGCCACGCCGAGAGCACCAGGGCGGTGGACGACGGCGAGGCCTAGGACGGGGACGACGCAGAGCCGGGGAAGACGTGGCAGTGGATGCCCATGCGTAGAGGAGTACGAGGGTTCACTGGTTCGCTGCGGTGTGAGGCTACCGTTGCCGCAGAATAACAGGGGGTGTGGGTGAGTAGAGGGATGGCCTGGCCAGCGGCGGGAATAGTTGGGGGTGGTGAGGCCTCCGCGGCAGCACAACCGGCCACGGGAGGTAGGAGCATGCGGCATGACCGGCGCTGCTTTGGGCGGCTGGAGCAACAAGTCAAGAGGTTGAAGAAGCACTATGGCCGTTGGATGGACATCGTACGGTCACTGGAGCTAGAATCGTTCATATTGACTAAGTTGACAAAGCACTCCGTCCCCGTCTTAGTAGGCCCACAAGTCAGCCTCCCACCAAGGTGGGTCCCAACTAGCAGGGGGAGTATTTATTTTTTTGTGCGTAATAAGGAGGCACCTCCGATGGGTCCGAGCCGGCGGGGGGCATTTTTTCGCGAAATCGTTGGCCCGTCCGGTGGGTCCCAACCGGGGGAAGCGTTTTTCGCCAAATCGGTGGCCCGTCTGGTGGGTCCCTATTTGTCAGTGGAGGAATAATTATTTTCAGCGTAATAAGGAGGCACTTCCTTGCGGCTGCCATGGACCCAGCTTGTCGGCCTCTCCACGTCTGATACTCTTGATGGAAGTCGTTCCTTGACCATATTGACCACGCCGCTACCGAGAGCACCGAGGCGATGGGACGGGCGAGGCCTTGGAAGGAATGACACAGAGGCGAGGAAGACTCGATAGTTGTTTCCCACGGAGGGGAGTACTGTTGTATGAGGGCTTCTTTGGTTCGTCTGCCGTCGCCCGAAGAATAACAACAGTGTGGGTGAGTAGAGGGATGGCTAGGCCAGCGATGGGAGTACCGTGGGCGGTGAGCTGTGTGGCGGCGACAACCGGCCCGTGGGGAGGAGGGAGCGAGCAGTCCACTTGGCGCTTGTTTGGTAATTTGGGCAGGAAGAGCAGAGATTGAAGAAGCCTGACGGCCGTTGGATGGACATCCAATAGTCACTTTGCTTGTCGTCAACCTTTTTAGGAAAGCCTCAAATCATGGAAAACAACATACATCCCATCCGCCATTATTTCTAATAATTTACAGCCCATTTGCTAATTCTTAAGGTTTTTTACGGAGCCCATATTCTTTTTGTTAGCATTACAACCCATATTGTGGCCACGGTTAAAAAATTATAAGAAATTTTGCATATTTTGGTGCAGTCCGAACTGATTTTAATCCCGAAATTTCGAGTCACATTCAAACTGATTTTAAAAATAAATGTATATCAATATAAAATCCAAAAAATTGTCCACGCATAAAAATTAATGCAATTTAAATCTCGAAATGAAAAAAAAGAAATTTTAAACTAATTGCCGGTTTGATGTGTTTTAAAAATGTACAACCCATTTCTCATTACTGATAGGCCATTTTCTCGGCCAGCCGAATGAAGCTCTCCTCGTCTTGAAAGATTTGGAGCCCAACAGGCCTGACAAAGTGACTTACTTGGCAGATCACAAAAAGACTGGGCTGTGGCCGTGGACCCATTTGCAGCCATGGACCCAGCTGTCAGCCTCTCCACGTATAGTACTCTTCTGAAAGAAGTCGGTCGTTGACCACATTGACCACGCCGCGCCGAGAGCACCAAGGCGGTGGACGAGGCGAGGCCTAGGAAGGGGACAACGCGGAGCCGAGGAAGACACGGCAGTGGATGCCCAGGCGGAGAGGAGTACGAGGGTTCATCGGTTCACCAAGGTGTGAGGCTGTCATCGCCGCATGAGAATAACAGGGGTGTGGGTGAGTAGAGGGATGGCTGGCGGCGGTGGGAGTAGTAGGGGCGGTGAGGCCTCCATGACATCCTGACCGACCACGGAGGCGAGAGCACGCGACACGACCGGTGCTGGTTTGGGCGGTGGAGCAAGAAGACCAGAGGTTGAAGAAGCACTCATCGTTGGATGAACATCATACGGTAATCGGAGCTAGAATCGTTCATATTGACTAAGTTGACAAAGCCCTCCGTCCCCGTCAACTTGGTAGGCCCTAAGTCAGCCTCCCATGATGCTTTGGGTTCCGGTGGCGAGGGGAGTATTCTTTTTTTTGTGCGTAATAAGGAGGCACTTCCTTGCGTGCGAAGATAGCTGGTGGGTCCGACCTGTCAGTGGGGGGCACGTTTTTCGCAAAATACAGAGACCCTTCCGGTGGGTCCCAGATGTCAGGTGGAGGAAGCAAAGACTTGAGAAGGCGTATAGAACAAGCTAGTGTACCAGTAAAGAGACATTGCTGAGTTTTAGAAAAAAGAGAGACGTGCTCCTGTAGCTGGTTCGAATCCAAACCTAGACTATGACTATATATGGTGCTATGCTACTCTACAAGTAATGAAACTGACATATCCAACATTCGCTTCTCCTCTTCTACTTACTCTGCCTAGCATCAGAAGATCTGGCCGCAACAACCATGTCCGCTGGCTGCTCGTCCACCTGCTCTTCAGCAGTCAACAACCAAATATGCACCAAGTCGCCACCCGTACCATCACCTGTGGGTCTCATCACACCCCAGCCGGCACGCGCATCGCAACCCGCTGCCGTTGGTGTGGTACCACTGCTGCAAATCACGCAGAGTCATCCGTCACGTCTCAACCACAATCCTCAACCCTGGCCGAGTCTTCTACAAATGCCCGAAACATGGGGTAATAATATGTTTAAGTGTCATTCTGCTGCTTTCAGTTGCTGATTTTTTAATAGTTTGGTTGATGATCTTCCAATTTGATTCGTGCAGAAAAGGGAAGATTCGTGTGATTTGTATTTCTGGGAAGTTGCTGATGTGGGGGAGTGCAACTCTGTTGATTATTTCGTTAGCCGAGGAATCCCAATACCGGGAGGTTGGGGTGTTGGACAAGTAATCAAGGAATGGCGTAAGAGGAAGATGCAGAGCGTAAGGTTAAAGATGCGTCTTCCGATCATGGCCAAAGCAACACTTTGAGCGGCCTTAATGACAATGAGGTGATGAAAGAGCTTGTGAATATAATGGGCAGAATCGATGTGCTCTGTAGGATGATTGTCTCTTTATTTGCAGTGTATGTAGCACTCGTGTGTATTCAATGGTTATGACATGAGCACTTTGCTGAAACTAGTAATGAATGAAACCTGTGTAGCAGGCTGGGCGTTGTTGTGAACATCTAATGATTTCTATTAATGGAAATCAGGTGGTATCCCCTTTTGCTCTTAAATAAATACATAGCAGAGGCCCTTTTGGTAATAAATAAATAAATTAGTAGAGGACCTGTCGGGTCAGCTTTGTTCTCATTCGAAGACGTCGAGCAAATTGCAGTCCAACAACAAACTATGTCATCAAATTCAAGTTTCACAGCCAAATATGAGTAGAACTAAACAACAATGTCATCATGTTTTAGTCGTCATACAATCATCAAACACAAATCAACATACATAACAAGTGATGTTCTCATAGGAAAATAGTAAACAACATGTTCATCAGGTTTCAGTTGTCATAGCAAACACAATTTCACATAGTAGATAAAAAACGCGTCTTCGGCGTGCAAATACGACAAAAGCAATATAATCATCATCCACAGCAGCAGCGTCAACATCTTCGCCATGTGTATCAGTCTGAAGCATAATTCCCCATGGTGTCATCTTCTTCTTCGTCCTCAACGTCCTCGAACGTTGGCTTCTTCTTGATCAACTCTTGTATGTCCACAGCACGACAGACAATCTTTTCGTCGGCGTCATTGACGTGATGGTTCTCAAAGATATTAGGAACATCTGTGTTATCTTGTACATCGTGAGGCGATGTAAGCATCATCTTGTTGTGCAACTTCATTAAACGAATTCCTTCTGCTCAAACCTTTGCACTACTCTCCGGTCATCGCTACGTGCAAATGTGTCTTCCAAGAAAAATATCTGTGTTGCTTGATTAGCCAAAATAAAAGGCTCGTTGGTCCGGTACGCCGCCTTGACATTGATGGATTTGAAATAATCATCGCCTGGGTTTTGCGATCACGGAAAACAGGTTATACCAACGACAAGACAATGTAACCACACACCGATGATCCTCGAACCGGAGATATATCGCAATCGAACAATGTCTGTTATGTTAGCATACATTTCAATAGTCTCTTTGTCATACTTATCCGTGCTCATGATGGCACTGTTTTGTGTCTTCCTGCATTCGTCTCGTGCAAGGGTGTTGTAGCGCACATCTCCAACAACGCAAGATTCATAATGTCTTACCCGAGTATCAGGACCCATTGCTAGTGAGTAAAGGGCATCATCAACTGCCTGCCCATCCTCCCGCATCTTCTTTACCTATGGTTAGAAAATAGACAAGCTGATCATCTTATGTACTCAATATATTAAAAAATCGACAAAGGTAATTCAAAAGCTTACATGGCTCTTGAACCATTTCGCAAATCCTGCCATAACCGGTTTGTCAATGTTTCTTGGATTTTGCGGCAAGAACTCCTTTTTGTAGATGCTTTGCACAACATAGTGATCGCGTCAAACATCTAAATATATAAGAATGTGCTGCAAGTTTAGTAGATTACGATGTATAAGCTGCAGATTTAGCACTTACTTGATATAAGGTAGTATCTCAGACAATTATTCAACAGATACCAAACCATTTTGTCCAAATCTTTAGGTTTGTCCTCTTGTCAACTCTTCCTCAGCAACTTTCGAGCAGAATAATCGAAAACATTGAGCCCGGGATTGTCTTCATCCACGTCTTTGCTAAGCTGATCAATTTGTTTCAATGTATTTTGAGCAGAATGCCAACGCTCAGAGCAATGTAGGCCTCTTCAATGGAACCCTCGGGTCTAGCTCTGTTCCTAACATAGCCCTTGAAAGTGCCTAGCCGCCTTTCAATAGGGTACATCCAGCCATACTGTCTTGGACCTCTAAGTTGTGCCTCATCAGGTAGATGAATAGCCAAATGCACCATCACATCAAAGAAGGCTGGAGGATATATCTTCTCAAGGTCGCATAGGGTAGTTGGTATCTTGTCTCTAAGATGCTCCAAAGCATCTATCCTGATATTTCAACTGCAGAGTTCCCTGAAGAATTGTCCCAACTCGCAATCGCTCAGTATAAGTCGTATGCCCAATCCTCTAAGGATAACAGGTAAAACCCTTTGAAGTAGGACGTGGCGGTCATGAGTTTTCAACCCTTGTACCTTGTCTCCATCTCAGACCGACTCTCCTTTCAGGGTTGGAAGCAAATCCATGTGGGAATCTCACACGTGACAGGACCTTGCAGAATTCTTTTCTTTTTACCTTGTCCAAGATGTACACAGCTGGTGTCATATCCCGTGGTTTACCTTCATCTTGCACATGCAAATCCTTTCTGATACCCAGGTGTGTCAAATCATTCCTAGATTTTAAGGTATCTTTCGTCTTGCCTTCAATATTAAGAAGTGTGCCGATAATGCTATCACATATATTTTTCTCAATGTGCATCACATCAAGATTATGCCGCAGATCCAAATCTTTCCAATACTCCAAGTCCCACAAAGTGGACCTGCGGGTAAACAATAATCTCTCTTTTGCCCTACCACGCTTCCTTTTCCCGCTACCATTATTAGGATGGTTTCCTGGTGTAATATGCCTGACCTTCTCTAATTCCACTTGCAACTCATCGGCGGCGAGCCTCTTTGGCGCATCACGGTTTTCATGCTTTGCGTTGAACACATGTCTTTGGTATTTTCTAGGATGCGGCTTGTCCTTGGCAAGGAAACGATGGTGTCCAATGTAACAGATCTTGCTAAGTATTGCGTATGACAGCGGATTCATGTCACAGCGGACACATGCATTGTAACCATGTGTCGTTCGCCCTGACATAGTGCCCAGGCCAGATAATCATGGATGCACCAAATTATAACAACACGCAGAAAGAAATCAGCTGGTGGGCTGCTATATAGGTCTCGAGTGAGAACACCCCTCCATAGCCGTTGAAGTTCCTCCACAAGAGGCTCCATGAACAAATCAAAATCCTTTCCGGGACTTTTTGGACTGGGATGAGCAAGGCTATCATCTAGTTTGATTCTTTGGTGCGGACATTTGGAGGCATGTTGTAAGGGATAACAAGCACTGGCCACATGCTATATGTGGCGCTCTGGTGGCCAAATGGGTTAAATCCATCTGAAGCTAAGCCAAGTCTAATGTTTCTCGGGTCATCAGCAAACATTTCGTGCTTCTGATTGAAGCTTTTCCACTCACTACCATGAGATGGATGGCTCATTACATTCTGATATCTGAAATCCTGGTTCCTAGAATGCCACAGTACATCCTCTCTTGTTTCAAAGATCATGAAACAACCTCTCGCAATCTTGGTGTAATTGGAAAATGTCTCGAGAACATTATGAGGAATCCTCTTCACAAAGATCGCCATCTTTCCATCTTGATGGTTTGCATTTCGGGCATTCACTTAAGTTGGCATAATCCTTTCCGAATGTAACACAATTATTCTTACAAACATGGATCATATCATATCCAATTCCAACTGCACGAAGTAAATTCTTCATTTTACTGTAGGTGTGTGGCAGCTCAGACGCATCTGGGAAAGCTTTGCGGAAAGCAGCCAACATGGCATCGAATGATTTGTAGGTCATCCGCTTAGATGTCTTAACCTGAAGAAAGGTGACCATAGTTGAGAATACAGACATCTTATTTCCTGGGGTGACAGCCACGTTGCATTGTTCCAACATGGGGGCCCGCCGTTTTTCTTCTACAGGTGAAAGTTCACGGAATGCATGAGCATTTCGTAGCATTGTTTCAATGTTGGTCAAACTCACTGGCTCTGCCACCACCACCTCCTCCTCCTCTTCCACCTAAGCATCAGGCAGATCAAGATGGTGATCTGCTGCTTCCACATAGTCAATAACGTTGATGTTCACAGCTTCACCATGATGAACCCACCTAGTATATGTGACCGACATCCCATACAAGTGTAGATGATTTTGCACAGTTGACTGGGGTCTTGTAACTGAATTCATATAACTGCTACACGAGCAGAGCACATCTGATTTCGACCACCGTACTCAGCTCTGATAAAGTTCATGAAGTTTTCAACCCCTTGACATATGCAGCAGAGAATCTTGACGAAGTTATCCAAGTCCTGTCCATCTCATAGACATACAAATTAGTTCTTCTACTAGATATTACAAAGAAAAACATATATGATTTTTTATGAAGTCCAGAAGAAAATACCTAGGTCGATGTCTAAAGCTATGGCAAGATATTTGGACGAGCAGATCTAAGTAACGAAATATATGTAAAGCTAATTCAGCAAACAGATTTGAGTGCTAAATTATGGCAGGCTGTTTCTTCAGCAGTCAATGAGGCCGAGCACACAGCCATCGAACTATCGAAGGCCATCGCAGCAACAAAGATCAAGTATAAAATGGTTAGAGCTATTTCACCTAACAGATTGGCTACTAGACCATGGCAATCTACGTCACAATAAATATATGGCAGGATATTTTAGCAACTAATCGGCCTTGGCATGCCATCTTAGCTAAGCAGATTGAGTGCAGAACAGGGCAAGGAAGCTTCTTAAGCAGAGCATATTGACTGTAAACTACTTCGGCAAACAGTGAGATTAACAGCGTCTATCAGCTAACATTCAGCGCTACACCGACATGCACGGGGCCTCGGTCTAGAATGCGCGTACCATGGGAGAAGTGTCAGGACCGGATTTTCGGGATATTAATTCCCCAGAAAATGGCCCTTGTGCTCACCAGCCCCAGGATTACTGTTAGCTGGCGAGACACAAACTTGATACAAAAACTCCAAGCAAAGCAAAATATGTAGTACAAGACCATTCTGGCCTATGAGTACAACAAATGGTTTCTAGTGGTTGATGGCGGAAGCGGTTTGTGGTCTTTCAGCGTCTATGGAACTCCATTTCCCACAGGAACAGCTGACCAGGTTAACTCCTATCTTCGCGAGGCTGCTTTCACCGTTGCTTAGGTTCCGGGGCTGTCATCGCAACACTCCTCTCCACGCAAGAAATCTGGCCAAGACAATAGCCAGGGACAAGCCAGTGAGTACTTTGAATGTACTCGCAACCATTATGAACACGGGTATAATATTCAAAATATAATCATGTTCCAAAATATTCTATGATCACAACGTCAGTCACAAAATAAAATCCATGATGCACACAAGCAAGTTATTCTCGTAACACATGAATAATGCAATTAGAGTGTAGAAATAGAATGCCTCAGTCGGGCGTCTGAGCGACACCGCATAAATGGCTTATAACATAAATAAATAACAGGCATGCCACAGTCGGGCGTCTTAGTGACGCCACATAAAGGGCTTATATAGTAAGTACATAACAAGCATGCCACAGTCGGGCGTCTTAGCGACACCACCTAAAGGGCTTATATATTAAATAAATAACAAGCATGCCATAGTCGGGCGTCTGTGCGACACCACATAAAGGGCTTATATATTAGGTAAATAACAAGCATGCCACAGTCGGGCGTCTGTGTGACACCACATAAAGGGCTTATAAATAATCACAGTGAATATCCAGGAGGTAGAACCATCCCAGGGATATTCGATAATTCAAATAATATAACGGGTTAGTCCATAATAAATAATAATCATGATCATCACAAGTCACAAGTCATGATCCAAGTTCTGGTTTAACAGTTTCTCCTCCGAAGACCGACACTAAGACCGACACTTGACCCATCCCAGACTGTAGTCCTTAACCATGGACACGGCTATTTGAATAGATGTTTGATCTCTGCAGAGGGTGTACTCTTTACCCACGAGTAACGGATTCCTTTAGTTCATCGGGACTAATTCCGCTTCTCTGACCTTTTAATTGAAAACACACCTATCTGCACACACTAAATTTAACTTACGGTGCTGGAATCACCCACGACACCCGTTAAGTGAAACTCTAAGTGGGAGGCTACAACCTCGACATATCATGGGATCACAAAATTTATACCGCACAAGAACTAGGGGAGCTACCCTTTAGCTACAACCGAAAACACCCATGCCCCGGGCCAGGTGGCATGCCTACCGGATGCCTCCGGTATCTTCCACCATGGCCTCTCTGTACGGTGTGTGCTAGGAAAGGGGTTGACAACTTACTGAACTGTACCCTACCTATGGCAGGGACAAGTGGTAGTACAAAACAAGTATGGGGGTTACCGGAACAAGACTCGATCTATGGTCAACTCAGGAGGTTTAAGTATTCCCTGCATGATTAGTATAACAATATGTACTTCAACCAACAGACAGAATCACCACTCGACATACCTCATCATGCCATACCGGACACAACCGTCTCGACGGGGGACTGGGGACAAACCCGTGTCTACCCAAGACAGAGGCTTTCCCGGATTCCTTCCGGTATGCATGAAAGGCATTCGATGGTGATTATTATCACAAACATATCTAACTCCAATAGCATGCATTCATCAATATGCACTCATGAGTAGAAACGTATTATCACATGAAATAACGGATACTCCGTGTCGAGGTGGTGTTGTAACCGTGCAAATAACACACATAATATTATGCCAGGGTTCAGAATGCTTGCCTTCAAGTTGTGGGGAGGCAGGGTGCATTCCAAAACTTTGAAAGTTTTCCTCTCTCTCCGACAATCCTATTTTTGAAAATATTCGAATTAACACATAGTTTAAAATGGTACAAAAAGTTGTCTGAATTTTTTTCAAATAAATCTGAAAATAAACTAGGCAATATTTGAGAGAGGTAGGAAAAAGAATCAACTCATTTGGAGTTATATTTAAAAAGTTATAGCTAGTCAAAGTTTTGGTCAAATTCTGTTTTTTTAATAAAACAGAAAAGAAAAACGTTTCGAAACTAACCACGTCGAAGGCGTATTCTGGTGTTTACGCCTTCACTTATCCAGCGTGGACGGCGCGTGGGTCGCTGACAGTGGGTCCAGGGGGCCCACTGGTCAGGTTTGACCAGTCGTCCTTCCCTCCTCTTCCTCTGCCCGAGCGGGGGTGGGACTCCGGCGATCGCCGCCGGCGATTGGCGGCTCCTCGCGGGGTTCTGAGGGCGGGGATGGATCCGCCAGTCCCTGGTGGTCCTCCCGGTGGTCGCCAGCAAAGGGACGGAGGGAGTTGCCGCGACGAAGCCATGGGCGGCCGGTGGCTTCGGGAGCAAAAGGGGGTTTGGGCTACGGTGGCTGTCCGTCGCAGCTGGGGGTTTGGGCGGCTCCGCAAGACAAAGGGGAGTCGGGCGGTGGTGTTAGGAGGGCCGGGGAGGCTCTGGTTGTGATGAACGGGGCCGGAAGGCGGCGGTGGCCGAGCTGGCCGGAGACGGGGAAGATGGCCTTCCCAGGTCGATTGCCGGCTACGGGAGCTCTAAGGGGTTGGCTTGAGGTTTCCTGAGGGTCTAGGCTAGCTCGGGGCTCCCTTAAATAGGCGGCCGAGCTTGGTTCCCGCGGCGGTGGATAAGGTCGCCGGCGAACCGCCTCTCTGTTGCTGCAGGAGGACGTGGCAGCGACGAGCGTTCTTGCGACAGCGAGGGATGAGTCTCGGACTGCTCCAGGGCAGCCGGGCGCTGGCCGGTTTGGGCGGCGCCGTCTGCGGGCGTGAGCTTCCATCGTGGGTCGACTGCTAGCCTCCATGGCCGACCTGACGGCGGCGCTGTAGGGCGCCAGGGGCGGCTCTGCAGCGAGGGAGGAGGCGGCCGCGTTGGCTGCAAGAGGGTAGTGGCCAGAACAAGCACGGGAGGGGGCGGTCGTGAGACGCCAGCGGCTCGATCTGTGGCCACAGCAAAACGTGGCGCCTGGCGCGCCCAGAGCACGCGCACCAGGTGCTCGGCGAAATGCCAGGATATGCCATGAGGCTTCGGTGGGGCTAGGGATTACCAGGTTTAGGCTAGGGTGTGCAAGTCGATCAGGGGACAAGCTGGTTTGACCAGAGGATCAAGTTCATATTGCAAACTAAAATTCATGTCAAATCTGGTCATGCACACAAGGTGTTTGACAAAATGCTAGAGGCATCTAGGAAGTTCTTGGAGTGGCCAAAATCTCCAGATTGGGGTCTCTTTAGATGTAGGTGATGGTGGCAAGTTTAGTTGGCCAAGGCTAGAAACTTGCTAGTGCAAAAATTTGAGAAAACCAGATCTGGTCAGAAAGAAAAGGACATGGTTTCATGGACCAAAAATACTCCAATGGGTCTATCCTCCTGGACTTAGGGGTTTTGCAGGGTGGTCTACAAGCAGGGGAAAGAATCAAGGGAAAAAGAGCAAGCAAAAATATGGTTGCTGAACAAATCATCAAGTTGGACCAGAATGAAGATGAGGTTGATTTACGCAAATTTTTCAAAGAACAAAACTGGGTTTTTGCATAAAGTTGAATAATATACTCCTATTAACACCCCATAATTTTTGTGGAAGTTTTAAAGAAATATTTAAATGGGTTGTAGTGCAAAATTGCCCACTGGACCAGATTTGAAAATTTGGTGTAGATCTCAAAATCTCCAATGAACAGAAGATATTTTTGCATAAAAGTGATTTAAAAACATCACATGACATCTCCAAATTTTGGTTGGAATTTTAGATAAATTTATCAAATGGTTGCAGTGCAAAAGAGGCTCTAAAATTTATGAAAATCTCTTTAAAAGAATAAAGCTCAGGAAAATAATTATGCAAATAAAACCACTGATAAAGAATTGTTTTATTGAGAGAGTATAGAAGTCCCATAATATTTTTGGAAAGTTTCCACTTGGGGTAAAAACTCCTCAATATTAAAGAAAAGGGGATTCTGAAATCATAAGAAAATCCAGAAAGCAAAATTTTCAAACTCCTGCCAAAATTTTAACAATTCAAAACGTGGTTAAATTTTTGGGGTGTAACAAGAAGCTGACCGCCATGTGTCTCCACACGAACGTCGCCAGCGGTGGCGGCACTGACCGTCGTGCACCTCCACAAGAACGTCGCCAGCGGTGGCGGCGTGGCTAGAGGACGACAGCCTACGAGAGTGTACTGTGGGAGCGAGAGGATCGACGTGCGTCCCCTCGATGAACCGCGGCGCCGACGTATCGGCGTGGCGGGGAGGGCGGCTTTCACGGAGCGAATGGAGTGGAGGGGGGACGGGGGGAGGGGGGTTTGGGGAATATTATTGGCTAGTTGGCCGAAGGGCGGTTGAATCTAGGATTTGAGGGGAATTTTTGGGTGGGGGGGGGGAGGATTTTCGCGCGGTGGGCGGCGGGGGGGGGGGTGGTTTGGTGCATGGTCGGTTTCTCCAAGTGCAGTCCCACGTGTTAGTGAAGAGGCAAGTCAAGCACGCCCGCTTTACTGGTGTGTGCAGGACCGAATGTGTGTGGGGTGCAGTGCGACCGCGATAGGGGTGCTGTGAGTGTACCACCTTTTTTCCTTTTAAACTAGGTGCTTTGCCCCCTAAAAAAACTTGTTGCTTCGCGCGATCCATCGATACTACTACTAGTAATCTGGTAATCCCGACTAAAACGGTAGCGGCCGGTCTTTTCCCAGCGATATCTTTGGGAGGTTGGCTTAGTTGGGTTTTTAGGACGAGTGATGCTACACCTCGTAGTCCCGATTCGTAATTAACATGATGTGAAACATGTGAGCTGTTGATTGTAGATTGGGGGGAGGGATGGGGCCACCACCATGAAAATCAGGGGAGGAGAGAGAGAGGCAATTTACGTTAACCCTTTCGTAGGTTCCCGTAGATGTAGAAAAATGTGAAATGTGTGAATGTGCATTTGCAGATAAGGCCTTCACTCATTCATCCTTTTCTCCCACAAGATCTTGATCTTCCGTGCAACGCACGAGCATCTTGCTAGTACTCCTACAATATACTATATTATTGTGAAAGTTCATATACACCAGCCGAGATTAATGCAAACACGACAGATTTTCATTACATTTCAATCTTTTATAGGACAGAAAAATAAAAGAAGCCCGACCCTAAACCTATTCTACGGCAGCGACCGACGTCCTCCATCTGTGATCTCCATGTACGTGGGCGGGGTTCAAGACCCATGAAGTGAAGGTGCAGTCTCCGGCGAGGAAAAGTAGAACACGGGAGATGGACCGGCCAGTTGGCACACCATGCCCTGCCACCTCCCATGCCCTACTCATCCTCGGAGGAGTCCCCTACCTCGGAGGAGTCCCCTACCATAACAATATACCAAGTAGGATGCGTGGCTGGCGGTGCTCCCATCGTCGGCTGCCAGCGTGGCCACCGCTTGTGCGGCGACTTGAGCGAGGGCGGCGACCTCGAGCTCCATCCTCGAAGACAAGCTCTCCCATAGAGTGTTCGCGCTTGCGGTCATGGCGGATGTGGTGCCAGGTAGGAGGATGATGCGCTATGGTGTGGAGGTTAGCTGGGCGTTGCCGCTTTAAGTAGCGCCTTTTGGTGAGGCCAAGCATCCTGGTGTGTCATTAAGTAGCCGGAGTTGGTTCCTCGGGCATCGAGCCTCTTAACGAAGGCATATGGATGGACGACATGAATGCGGGCAGCTGGCGCCGGCTGGGAATGCACTGCGTGACAATGCGAGGGATGAGGGTTCTTGGTGTGCCAGGGTAGTCAGCTGCGGTTGTGGCAACGTTGGAGATGCCCTTTGCTCACATGCGATCGACACATGTCATTGAAAAAGCAAGACGACCCGACATGGTCTCAGGTCCTGAGGATGCAGTTGGCCGCGCTACACCACTCCGCGGACGCGTCCCGGCGCCTCGTGCATCCTCGACGAGCCGGGTCTTGGGGTATGTTTGGATTGTGGCCAAAGTGCACCTTACCAAAATTTTGGTCATGACCCAAAGATTGGTCTTTGTTTGGATGGTTGCCATTTTTTTCTGAGGTTTTGGTCATGACCCAAAATTGGATGGTTGCCATTTTTTTGGCATGCCAATGAACTCTAGCCAACTCTAGTTCATTTTTCTTGCCGATGTTGGCAAAATCATGGGCAACCAAAACCTCAACCAAAATTTTGGCTACCCAATGCTTTGATGGGGCAACCTTGGGCACAAACCAAACATACTAGCTGTTGGTCGTGCCACACCACTAACGCCACCCTTGCCACACTGAAACCGACCGTGTCTAGCGACGATGAGCGTGTCGCTCACCGCGGTCGCCGTGTCCAGAGGCAGTGCTGGAGCTACGCCACGTTGTTGGCATCCACGACCCACATGAATGGTTGCCGGTGGCGAGGAGGTCGTGGGCCAGCTCCTCCAATGGACTAGTTTGCGCTACGTTGTCCCGACAGGTGTGCCCCACATGTCAGTTTCCCTGTTTTCCCGGCCATATTCGAGCGTCAGTGCTCTGCGTTGCGCATTAGGCCTTTCACTATGTAGGCCAAGCGAGACAACTTATTGTTTATTTGAGCCGGTCAAGTATAATCATGTGGTGTTTGCTTATTTCTCATTCATCTCCAACCCTCTTCTCCATCGATCATGTCGCCCTCCGGTCGAGTCCATCCTCCCGCATGCCTCATTTGAACATTCTGCCGAGTATCATTCGCATGTGGGCCTAGACCATGCTTGTATTTCCAATGTTTATTTGTAATTTGTCCGACATGCATACAAACAAACGGTTTGTTTGAAGTTTCACTTTGCCTCCACTACGTGTCGCTTCGCGTCTTAGTTTTGGCATCCCATTCGGTTCATGCATGCCCCGACACATGTTGACGAGATCGATTGATGTTCAGAGATCAATTGCGTGTCGTGCAAGGAGATAAAGGTTTGGTCTGTTTCTATGATAGAAATGACCCGCGAGGGGGGTCTGTGTGGATCAGAGGGAGTATATTGTATGTTCATAAGCGAAACGAACGTATTGTACCCACCCTAGTCCTCTTTCAATCGATCTCCGGACCCCAAGATGAAGTCGAGAGAGAACGAGTGGGGGCATGTGTGATACCTAAGGCGGATTCAAAATTTTGAACCGGTGATCATAGCATCCGCAAATCATATATAAAGGGTATTCAATGTTCGTTTTGTTTTTGAACGTACAATATACTCCCTCCTATCCTTTCTAGTTTACATATAAGTTTTATGTGTAGTCAAAGTATCTCTACTTTGATAAAAAAAGTATCAACATTCAACAACGCCCAATCAATATTGTTAGATTCGCACGTACTCCTAGATTTGTACTCGAGATGGTTTCCAATTTGTTTTCAACCACGTGAATGTGATTGTTCTTGCGCATGCTCTTCCTACTAGGATTTCGCCACGTATAGCCAGTCCAATAGTAACTTTTTTAAGCTCCATGTCTAATAGTACTAGTGGAGTACTGACAACATCTGTACAAGAGTATGCAGTGCTCATAGTTGTACTCCCTCCTTCCATTTATTTAGGGCATATGTGGAGGAGAGAGATGTGAAAAAGTAAGGGGAGTGAGCTCTCATGCAAGATCCTAGCTATATACGCATTCCTAGTTAAATATGCACAATAAATATGAAGAAAGAGGTGGAGAGGAGATGGAAAAAAGTACTAATACAATAGCTAACCTTATAATTTTTTTGCGGGAAATAGCCAACCTTATAGCCCACACTACTGTATGAGTGCATATAATAGATGATGGCTATAGATGACATGCAGTTCCTTATAGCCATCGACCGCTATATTATTAACCATGCTCTAATGCGCTTTTCAAAACCGCATTTGACTATTGACAAGATTAATAGTACATGAGATGTATAATGTGAAAATTATATCATTGGAAGCTCCTTTCACATACGTATCCCTGCCTTACCCTCCCTTTCAGTTACTTACTGGCGGACCCCATGCTTGCTAGGCCCCGCATATCAGTTACTCAATGGGTTCGGCCACGTCGAGATCCTCATCCGTAGTATACTCCCTCTATTTTTATTTACTCCGCATAAAATGACGCGGGCGAGGGAGGGGGAAGGACGTCGGTTTGCTCTCAACTGCGGTCCCACAAGCGAGCGAAAACGCAAGACGAAGCATGTTCTATTCGGTGAACGACGTGGAGGATCCAGCATGTCGGGCTGCAACGTGAACGCGACAAGAGCGATGTACAGTCAAAACCGATTGACCGGTCGTCACCGGAACCACTATTCACACCAGAACCTTCGCTGCTCGGCCTACGCCAGCCACTGCCCTAAAACCACACCTAATCTCCAGCCCCTTCCCCCACCTTTTGATCCCCTAGCCCGCATCAAGTGTCCCCTAGTTCGCCGGAAAGCCATAGTGCGCCGCAAGATCACGTACTACAAGATGCTGACGCCGGAGCGCCGCGCATAAATCGCGGCGGCGGTCGGTGCCAGAGACCTTCGTTCCCAAGCTCGCTTTGCGGCGGGCCAATCCCCGAGTTCTCTGGAGCCAAGCTACAAGGAGGAGGAAGCCGATCCAATGTTCATGGCGGAAGTCGCGGCGCAGAAGGCCTCCGATGGGTATGAGACGATGGACGTCGACTTCGTGCCGGCGTTCGAGTCCCCCATGGTGCAGGCGGATCTTAATAACCCACAAGTATAGGGGATCACAACAATTTTCGATAAGTAAGAGTGTCGAACCCAACGAGGAGCTAAAGGTAGAACGAATATTCCCTCAAGTTATATCGACCACCGGTACAACTCTAGGCACGCTTGACGTTCGCTTTACCTAGAACAAGTATAAAACTAGAAGTACTTTGTATGTGTTTTTGGATAGGCTTGCAAGAAAGTAAATAGCACGAAAATAAAACTAGGGGCTGCTAAAGTAAAGACACAATAAAGTTAGTATAGCGAGTGTGGAAAAGTGGTGGTAGGAGTTGCGAAATTGTCCCTAAGCAATTGACTACTTTACTAGACCGATAGCAAGTTTTATGTGGGAGAGGCCACTGCTAGCATGTCATCCCTTACTTGGAATTCTATGCACTTATGATTGGAACTATTAGCAAGCATCCGCAACTACTAACGTTCATTAAGGTAAACCCAACCATAGCATTAAGATATATTGGTCCCCCTTCAATCCCGTATGCACCAATTTCTATGCTAGGTTGAAGCTTCTGTCACTCTTGCCCTCCAATACATAGTCCTATCAACATACAACTAACCCTATGGTGTGATCCACGCGCGCGCTCATATGATGGGCACCAAAGGATAGCAACATAACCACAAGCAAATTAAATCAATCATAGCAATTCATCAACCACTGATAGGACAAAGAAAATCTACTCAGACATCATAGGATGGCAACACATCATTGGATAATAATATGAAGCATAAAGCACCATGTTCAAGTAGAGGGTACAACGGGTTGTGGGAGAATGGACCGCTGTAAATGGAGGGGGGGAAGGTGATGGAGATGTTGGTGAAGATGGCGGAGGTGTTGGTGAAGATCGCGGTGATGATGATGGTGGCCACAGCAGTGTTCCGGCGCCACCGGAAGAGAAGGGGAGAGGGGGCCCCTTCGTCTTCTTCTTCCTTGACCTCCTCCCTAGATGG